>QQOI01000037.1:0-600000 GCA_009729435.1 Phytophthora fragariae | reverse complement strand
GTAGCGAAGACAACAAAGAAGACGTCAGGGTGGTCGAGACCCCGTACGAGGAAATGATGGTTCGCTTCCAGATCCGACAGCTCCAGCGCACACCCTCCGGAACTACGGGACGCTCGGAAGACAAACGAGGCTCCGTTGGGTCCAGCCGTTCCCCTGACTCCGAAAACCCTGGAGGAAGCACCGGACATGACAATGGGTTTACCGAGCTTATAACGCAGCCAGGCATCGAAGCAACGTTGGAGCACCAGCTACTAACGCAGCTTCGGTTGACTTCGCTCAGAGCAAGTGATCAGGTCAGCGTTAGTCAAGACGGGGAGCTCAACGGACCAGACGCTAGTCATGGAAACTCAAGACTTGGATCGGTTGATGCAAACGCAGAAGACTTTCCCCACCAGATCAACAATGCTGATGACTTTCGAGGTGACAATCGGCTTGGACTTGAGGTATAGCTCGCAGTTTTTGCTGCTACCTTCCGCGTCTGGGTGAAGACTTTAACCAGCCCGATCTCGCCGTATTCTGGGTTCTCTCAAATGCGCTACTTGCTGTTGATGCTGGTTGCAGCCACGTACGTGGTGTTCTTCCCTCTGGGTTTTGCATTCCCAGAAGAGAAGCAGTTCGCCTATGTGGACGGTGCAGTGGGCATTCTACTCGCAATTGACGTGATACTCACCCTCCACACGAGTTACATGACGGCGGATGGCCTCATTGTCGACTCTCACCGGGAGATCGCGCGCAACTACTTGAAAACGCGCTTTGTTCTTGACATTCTACTCGCGGTTCCTCTCATCATCCAAGTCAACAGCTCAACCAGCGACGTGTTTCGTGGAGCGTGGATGCATTTCATCCTCGACATCATCAGCGCCGAGCGTCTCGCATACGTCGCGAGATTCGTCCGCATGATCTGGTTGATCCGCTTGAACCAGTCCGGCAGTGGCAACAGTTTCTGGGCTTGGCTCATGTACTCGAGGTACTCGCACCTGCTTCGCATCGCGAGTATTGTCATCATGCTCATCGCGATCGCCCACTACATCGCATGTGTCTGGAACGTCTTGCTACAAGAAGGAGGCGATCTGGACGACGAACACGGTTCGTGGCAAGCTCAATACTCCGCGCTTCTGTTGCTACAGGGAGAGGGCGTGCCGACGGATACTGCTGCTCAAAACCTCTTTGCATCTCTCTCGGTGCTTGTCGGCTCCATCGTCCTCGCTGTCATCTTCGGCCACGTCGCGATTCTTGTGTCGAATTTCAACGCCAACTTCACCAGCTACCAGCGCAAAATGGAGGCGGTCTTCGCCATGACAGCCAAGCTACAACTGCCTCCGTCACTGCGGGAGCGCATTCACGAATACTACGAGCACTTGTGGCACGAGTATGAGTGTTTGGATGGCGAGATCGTGCAGTTCTCGAAAGAACTGTCACACACCCTTGGACTGGAGGTCGTGCTGTTCAAGTACATGGAGCTGGTCATGCACGTACCTTTCTGGAAGGACTGCACGCCCGACTTCCAGAAGCAGTTGATGCTACGGCTTGACGTGCGCGTGTATCTGCCGAACGACTTCATCATGAGGGAAGGCGAAGTCGACGACGAGTTCTACATGGTGAACCGCGGATACTGCGAGTTGAGTCGTGCTTTGCACCGCTTTGAACGCATTTCAAACACTATGATCGGCATGAGGAGGACCAGCACCCCCGGGCTTAACACAAGCCGCAGTCAAGGCGGACTCACGGCTCGTGGCTCGTTGACAGGCCGCAGTGGCAGCGCAACCAGCCGCCGGAGATACTCGGGACTATCCGCAGTGAACCTCAACGACGGCCATCGACAGTCAGCGTACGAGCTGGACCCGGCCCAGCTTCGCTACTACAGCAGCACTGGACGCCGTACAGCCAGAGTGTACGAGATCATGGTCACTCGCGGCCAAGCGTTCGGAGACTTGGCATTGCTCATGAACTACCAGCGCGCGGCCAACGTCCGAGCCATCACACACGTTGAAATGTGCGTGCTCTCGAGAGAAAACTTCCAGGCCGTGCTCACTCGATACCCGGAAGATCGTCGGCGCGTGGTTGTGGACATGCTCATGTCGTACATGCAGAGCTACGAGATGGTCCATTCGCGCTGTCCGTTGCTGGAGCTCGTACGCAAAGTCTACAGCGCGGAGGCTGTAGCGGAGGCGTGTGCAAGGCTTGGTTCACCCCCACCACTGCTCCCTCCAGTTTTAACAGCTCGCCAGGCTGCGGAGCGAATCTACACGGCCATCAACTTGGAGACGAATGATGCGACGCTCAAGTTCGGCATCGGCGTGAACATCCGAGCGCAGCTCATCGATCTACGCGAGCGGATGCGGCAAAAGCGTCAAGGCAAACAACACCCTCGCTCCATTCTTCATCGTAGCGTCCCGAATCTCGTACAAAAGACCGGAGGAGATGGCAGCGACCGACGTACGAGTGAACACACAAGTGATACCAACGAAGTCGAGTCGATACCAACGCCGAGCAATCCACCAGAGCCAACACAAGTACAAGCTCAAGCTCAAGCTAAGCCAGTTTTATCATGGCAGGAGCGTCTGAAACAAGCGGAGGGGCGCGAGGTCGTGATACTGCAAGCTCTTCAGGACCTTCAGGCCAGTTTCAAGCTACTCCAGGCACGACAAGCGTCTTCTACTGTCCACGTTGCTCCAGCCTGCGAGACTGCCGTTCTACCTCCTCTCGTTGTCCCGACATCGACATCTGAGCTGGAAGCAGCGCGAGCCCCACCTAACCGGAAGCGATCTCTACTGGAGACGGAGATTCCTCAGTCAGATGCTGCTGCTATAACTCGCCCGAGGCTGCTGAAGCGCATGGGGTCATTCGTAGGTCGGTCTTCAACCAACACACCAGACACTCGAGTCCAGCAGCAGGAGGTCAAGCCGTCGCCCACGCGCTTTGCAGACCAACTCTTCCAAGCCCACACGAAAGCCGCCTCTTTCCGCGTGCCGATGAGTCAACGCCTTCAACGTGGTCGTGGACTGCCCAAACTGGCCAGGGCGTCGACATTCTCGATGGCATCAGAGCGGTCACCACGTCGCGATACGACGGACAACTCGACCGCAACGCTCTTCAGTCCGGCAGAACCCAATGCAGCCAACGTCGAACCTCCTCGAAGGAGAACCATCCAACGCACTCACAGCCAAGTGCTGCAGGTCCTGGTCGAGGGGAAGCCTGCTTTGCACGGACACTTGAGTATCGGGTCTGCACCGAATACGAATGCCCCAGGGCGGCTTTTTCGGCGTCTGAGCCCAGCACAGACAGAGACGCGAGAATCCCCGACGCGCTACGCCGACGCCCTCTTTCGACCTCGACAAGTTGAGATGGACAATCTCTCCACTGATACGGACACTTTGGTTTCCACTGATCAGTGACTCAACCCCTCGAATATACCAATCCAAAAACTTCTCAAAAAATAGGAACGACAAGTAGACGGAACCCACCAACTCAAATAGATGACCATGATCTCAATCTCATACACTGGAACGCGTGACAAGGCTGAATTTGGACTCGAACCCCCCGCGTCGGCATGGCTAATTCTTGTCTTGGACAAGCGGATTAACCCCTTCCTTGGACAGCGGAGGAAGTTGGTCCTTGGTAGACATCGCGTGCTGTTTTTTCCATGGCCCTGGAGTCTTTGCGTTCTTTGTCGTGATGATAATAAGTAAAATCCACCCAAGCGCAGCGAGAATCGGCCCCGGAAGCGTCTTAGTGGATGGAGAAGCCCCCGTCGCCATTGGTATCAGCAACGATGGTCCATCGCCTGATGTGATTCCGATAAAAACTCGACGAAGAACTGCCAAACACTTGCTCGAAGCCGGAGAGCGACTGTACTACGACATCGTTGGACCCGTTGTACTCGCCTACAAGCGCTTACCTTGGGTGACTAGGAAAACCATCAGCGTCGGCGTGCAGTTGTACATGGTTCTCTACATTTTCTTCACAGTTCCGTTCCGAGTCGCCTTCTACTACAACACCCGTCCAAGCCACCAAAACCACCAGTGGTCAAGTGACTTGACCATCTTCGGGACGCTCGACTGCGTGGCGGATATCATCGGTTTGGTCCAATTTCTGGAATTTTACCAAGTGTGGAAAACCACTTTTTACGAGTTATCGCCCTGGACCAGCTTGATGTCCACCAAAGACCGAACCAGCGACACAGATCGCATGTCCACAGCCAAGATCATGATACGAAGGCTTTCGTCGACCCACTTCCCGTTGGGGAGAGTGAACTGGACCATTTCATCCATCAAGGCATTGTCTTCAATGCCCGGTGACGACGCTAGCACCTCCAGCTCCCAACAAAAGTACCTGCTTGCGCGCAACATGGAGCTGATTCTGGAACTTATCGCGTTGGTACCGATTGAAGTCATCCCCGTGGCGTTAGGCGCGTTCAATACGTTGCATTTGGTCCGAGTTACCAAGCTCTGTCGACTCTACAGATTCTCGAATTGCGTCAAACGTATTGCGAAAATCTACTCGGACCGGGACTTGATCCAGCAGATTTCCTCTTCGGGCGTGGATACTCTCGTGCGTACAATAACGTTAGGCGCTGGACTGTGTCATTGGGTTGCTTGTGGGTACATGTTGATAGCGCACGCGCAATGCGGTGTCGCCTTCGAAGACTGTGACACAACCATTGAGTCTAGTTGGGTCATTCGAGATCGTCTTCTAGGGGCATCGGTAGGACGGAAGTACGGCCGCACATTGTACTGGGCGTCTCGAACGATAGTACTGCTCGGATATGACGATACAACCCCCGTGTCTAACGCGGAGACGCTGTATGCAGTAGTAGTGACCATCTTAGGTGCGCTCTTCGGCACGTCGCTGCTCGCCAACTTCCTCTTCCTCTTTCGCTTCCGCAACGCTCGATACGCGGCATACTCGGCCCACGTGGACAACGCGCGCGAGTACATGCGTCTGCAGAATATCCCTCGATCCGTCCGACACGAGGTCACGGCGTATTTCAACTACGCGTGGAGTACGCACCAAAGTCTGGACAGTGAGGAGGCTCTGCAGCTTCTCCCTCAACACCTGCAGTCCAAGGTCATTGCAACGCTGCGAGCGAATCGAATCGCCCAGGTCTGTTTCCTCATGCGAGAGAGCGTCGAGTTCATCAACGAACTCGCTCTGTCGCTCGTAAGACGAGTGAATTCCCCTGGAGATCAGATCATTGAGCCCAAAGTCAACGCGCAGATGTACTTTGTGATCCGCGGTCAAGTGATCCTGGCCAACCTAAGTGGCAACAAGCCAAACGAGTGCAAGACCGGCGACTTCTTCGCCGAGATGTGTCTGCTCTTCCCCGAGGTGTACGTACAACGAGCAATCGCCAAGACTTTTTGCGAACTCTACGTGCTGACAAAGGCCAAGTTTGACGAAGCTCTGACTGAATACCATCAAGGTTCGGAGCATGAAACACGCCTCCACATGGCTCAAACCCTGGAGAGATACGCCCTGCAACTCCGTAAAACCAAGAAAATCCTCGGCTTACAAGACGGATACGACAATTTGAGTGGCAGAAGTTCACTCGGCAGATTTTCCGCGGGGAGATTTTCTGCCGGTAGACTCTCCGCGATTCGAAGTAAGAGTTCTCATGGACGGAGTTCAACTGGAACTTCGGTGGGAAGAGGATCAGGAGGACGCACACCTGCGTCTGTGGGAGGACAATGGAAGCAACGCACGAACTGGAGACTTCCTGGCTCGACATTTCGTCTGTGCTGGGATACAATTCGCCTCGTAGCAATCGTCTACATCGCGTTCGAAGTGCCGTACTTTGCCGTGTTTATCTCGATGACTGAGGGTCGGCACATGTTCATTGTTGACACTGGAATGGACTTACGCTACGCCGTAAGTCCATTCCAGTGTCAACAATGCTTGGCGCTGTAAGGCCGCACCCGCCAAGCTGTCTGCGCTCCCGTTCTAGTCTCGTTTGACATGGAGCAGCTCGTGATCTGGCCACGCCAGCAACCGATCCAGCGCTTTCTGCCTTAATAGCGTAAGGCCAGGGGCCTTGCAGTCGATTTCCCCTCGTACTTGTCGAATCACCAGATTGGAATCGCCACAGACCACCAGACGTTGCTGGCTTTCTCCTTCCATCAAATCCATACACAGCAATAGACCTCGGTATTCGGCTTCGTTGACCGTCAGGCCATCCGCGTACTCCGATCGGGCCCTTACCACAGTCAATTCGGGCAATTTCCACAGGATCGCGCTATAAGCGCCTCCACCGCGCTTGACGGGGGCAGATCCGTCGAAGCTGACTACCCACAGGCTCTCTCCGGGGTACACCGTAGGGATCGGGGCCTGGATCTTACGTCGAGGCTCCTTTCGTGGCGCGATAGCAATTAATGCTTGATCTACTTCGGCTCTGGGAGTAATGGTAGCGGCTATCGCCCCCAGGATCTCGTTCTCTCATTTCGTGCACTTCACGATTTCGAGGGTCCAAGGGGATAGCAGAGCTGCCCACTGTCCGAGCCGGCCCTGTAGACCAGAGGATCTGAACAACCAGGCTAGGGTCGAGTAGTGGGCCAGCACCTTGATCTCGCGTCCCACCAACAGATTGTGCCCCAGATCCAGAACACGGAGTAAGGCTAGTACCTCCTTCTCTACGATCCCGTAATTCAACTCATTCGACTTCGATGTACGGCTCGCGAACATGACCGGGTGGAACATGTCGTCGTGTTCTTGCATCAGGGCTGCAGAGATCGCCCAATCGTTAGCATAGACGACCACCACTGGTTGCAACTCTGGCCTGAAGTGGCACAAGATTGGCGTAGACGCCACCTTCTCCTTCAACTTGGAGAACGACTTCTGAGCCCGGAATCCGGGCAGCCGAAAAATAAATTGACGCTGAAGTAATTGCCATAAATAGTATCCCATAATTTATGAGGTGTTACCAAGACTGTATCATTATTTATGGTGGCTGAATTCTATTTTGCACTCATAACTTATGATATCATCTCAGAGTCATACAACTATAGTATGTTAACAAAGCTAAATCTTATATTCATACAACAACACATATGCGGATTCCTTTACTACCTCTCTACTCTGCAAACCACCCATTTTCCTGGGTTAGCAAGTGGCCGGCAGCTCACGCCTAAGCCCCATTTTGCAATTTCTTACCCGGCAACACCCCCACTCACCTCAACATGCATGCTGCGCGCGCCACGCCCTCGCCCGTCCTTCTCCAACGCTCAGGTCTCGGCGTACTTCTTCACACCCTGCAGTGATGAGTACGCCGAGCCTGTTCCCGAATACTTCCGCTGCCGGTGTGGTACCGTGCGGAAGCAAACGAGGCGCAACGGCTTCAGCAACCTGATGCAGCACGTCCGTCGGGAGCACCCCAGCTTCGAAGCTGAGATGCGTGCAGCTACAACAGCTGAGACCGGCTCGCTCATCCACTACGCTCGCCGTCCGTCCGTTAATCGGTTCGGCTGGCTGGAGTGGGTCGTGAAGGCCAATCTACCCCTCGTGTTTTGCGAGAACCCTCTCGCTCGAAGGTACGACCAATGTATTAATGATATATTATTGATGAATAGTAATGATTCGTTATTACTATTGCAGGTACACAAACCTTGAACCAATTTCGGTCGAGACCCTAAGGGTGCTGATGGAGTCGGTCGCCCAGTTGGTGGGGTTGGACATCGCGGGAGAACTCCCAGATCGTTTCGGGCTCATGCTGGATGGTTGGAGCCATGCATCGGTGCACTACGTCGCCGTATTCGTATGCTATGCGGTCGACGGTGTTGCGAAGTATGCTCTCCTGAGCATGGCTCCAATCATCCAAGAGCCCAACGATGACCTTTCTGCCCGTACCCACCGCGAGTACTTGGCTGGTGTATTAGAGACGTTCGGCAAGGCGCTGAGTGACTGTGTTTACTTGGTCGGTGACAACTGCTCCGTAAACAAGCGCCTGGCTACCATCATGCAGGTTCCGCTGGTCGGGTGTGCTAGTCACAGACTCAATCTTGCTGTGCGGCATCACCTCATACAGTATGAGGAAGATTCGGCTATCGTGCAAGCTCTCATGGTAAAGCTTCGCACCCTCAAGCAGTCTGCAAAACTTCGGTAAGTTTTGTATTAATCATACTTTAGGATGGATATTAATACTTTGTGGATTAACCCGACTAATATTTTTTGCTTACCTGTAATACCAGCCTCAAGACACCGCTGCTGCCCGTCATCCGGCAGGATACCCGATGGGGTTCCACCTTCGCCATGGTACATCGGTATCATGAGCTGATCAAGTTCATGGATGCCGATGGCGACGACATCATGGAGTTGCTGCCGTCCCCGGCCTGCAACCGGCGCCTGAAGACTCTCTATGCGGAGTTGAAAGACATCGAGTCTGTATCGAAGGCTCTACAAGCCAACGATATTACTCTCCTCGATGTGCGAGTGTGGTTTGACGGGCTGATAGCAGCGCACCCGAATTTCGCGGACTACATCGGTAAGTACAGGTCTGCTGATTTGCTACTTTGAAAAGTACTAACCGACTATTTGTGCGAAATACTATATTAGGACCGCGCGCTACTATCGTTCACAGCCCCGATTTCGAATCGGGCTGTGTCCGTGTCTTGAAAGACAGCGGCGCTCGACTCACAGCGACAGAAAAACGAGCGCTGCGGCCTTTCGTTTGCAGTCCTGCCACTGCGAGTGACGAGGAGGATGATGCGGCGGGGGATTCGTTCGTGCAGCGATTGGAGAAGCGTCGCCGCCTCGAGGCGCGAAAGCCACGGTATGGGCTCCTTGCCAGCATTCCGCCGACTTCGAACAAGGTCGAGTGCTTTTTCAGCGTTGCCCGCACGACCTTCGGCCAAGAGCGCAATAGCCTGCAGCCTGCCACGCTGGAAACGATTTTGTTTCTGCGTGAAAACGACCGTTTTTGGGATGTTTCGACAGTCGACCGTATCGTGAGTAACCGTGACTAATAGACGACTAATAGACGTTGAAGTTGCATTGCATTATTTATTGTTCAACTGGAGTGCATGTTATAATTTATGCAGGCGCTTGAAGCGACCTCCTCAAATTATTTATGAGCTGCTGCATGGACTAATAAATAAAAATGCCATAATCGGCAGCCCTGGCCCGGATCCAGTGTAGATCGGCTTCGGTAGACTCCCCTGTCTCCTCTATATCGTCACCCACTGCTGCTGCTAGATTCTGGATCCGGGATCTAGTCTCTGGCTTGCTCATAGCAGCAAAGTCCACCTCTCGCAATTCGTACAACACTGCGGCGTAGATCGCGTAATCCTCAATAAACTTACTGTAGTAATTGAGGCTCCCCAAAAAGGATTGCATCGCTCGGAGAGAGCCCGGGAAAGGCAGATCTGTCAAAGCTGACAGATCCTTCGGGTTCGCCCCCCAGTCCATGGCTCGACACTTTATGTCCGAGATATTCCACTCGATTCTTACCCCAGAAACTCTTCACCACACTAATCGACAGGTTCCACTCATCGCACACATCCAACAGACCTTCGACCCTGTTGCAGAGGTGATCCCAGGATTCCGCGGTGATCAGAATGTCGTCAATGTAGGATCTGCGCCCCAGCACCGACTTCTTGCCGTCGTCCTTAGGTTCGGAGGGTATCAGATCCGGGCTTGTCTCTGAATCCAGCTGCGTAAGTGCTGGATCTCCTTCCGCTCGTGAGATCCGCGTGAAGCCGTACAGTGCGTTGTCGAACATCCGCTGATAAATCTGGGGGGCATTCTTCAGGCCGAAGGGCATTCGATTCCACTCGAACAGTCCGAAAGGGGGTGATGAAAGCTGAGATCGCGCGTGCGCGATCCGTCATGGTCACTACCCAAAACCCGCTCGCCATGTCTAGCGAACAGTACCATAGCACCTTGTCCAGATCTTCCAGTAAGTAATTGATCAGAGGCATCGGGTAGATCATGAGCCTCGTCAGGCTGTTGACCAACCGGTAGTCAATACAGAGCCTGATATCCACTCCATTCTTCTTAATAATTACCACAATTGGCGAGGCCCAGGGTGAGGTTATGATCCGAGCTCCAAGCAGCCCTTTGATCAGATCTGAGAGCTTCTCCCGAAACTGAGGGGCCACTTTGCGCACCCGCTGTGCGACAGGTTTAGCGCCTCCCACATCGATGACGCAGACGATTCCTCTCGCGGCGGGGGGAAGTGCATTGCCCTTTCCGATGAGCAGGTGCCGGCGCCCCCAGATCAACCGTCGCAGTCGATCTATTTCCTCGGCTGAGTTGACGGTCGGATCTCCCACTTGGATGTCTTCTATCGTCACATCCTCTGTCGATTGCGTGACTTCAGTCAACACAGCCATTCCTGACTCCACTTCTTCGGCTCTGAGGTCGCCTCCTTCATGATTCCACACCTGTTCATCTTCCACCGGGACGGCGACCTCAGCTGTTGTTCCTCCAGGGGTCGGATCCGACGGTGTCGCTTCAGGCGTCGGCTCTTCCACTTCCTTCCGACCTTCTTTCGAGTCGCTTGTTGCTCCCATCATACTCTGGCTCTCCGTCTCGTCTACTGCTCCGTCCACACGATGTCCACCCAGATCTGGGCTAGTGGTTGATTCGAGATCTCCATTCTGGGGGGTTGGCGTTGAGTCACCTACTTCTGCTTCCGGATCCGGCAAGCCCACAGCTACTTGGACGGGCAGAACAAATCTCTGCTCTCCCGATCGTAGTCGTTGGTCGCTGCCTGGGTTGGACTTGCGCAGTATAGCCCGCGGAGTGGGATAGGCCGGTCGCTCTACCGCCGTTAAGTCGGGCTGTTCTGGATGCCGGTACTTCTCTGATACTTTGGCATCTGTGGTGGCCTGTAGAGCCAGATTCTGCCACTCCAAGTAGCGGCGAGATCCGGTCGTCACAAAGCCTTGTAGCTGAGGCACCCGATCTCCAGCCAACCACATCGCTATCCGTTCATCTCCTTGCAGGATCAGTTTCCTCTCTCCAATGTTCGTAACTGTCAAGTACAGCCTTTTACCTGGTCCTCTGCTTACCGTCGGTACCCATCGATCCCCCCGGGTCACCCACAATGAGTCTTGATCTGTTGTTTGCCTCCGCATGGGCACTTCCATTTAGTCTCCGACGTCGATCTGCAGGTGCTGATCTAACCTAACGATCCTTGCCTTGTCATTATACAGCTGACGTCTGCCGCTGAGCTGGATCCGCACCTCGTCTGGGAGACACAGGGACCCATCCGCTAGATCCAGGCGGATCCCGGCAGGCACCATGAAGTAAATCCCCAAGATCGCTTCTTGGCCATATAGATCGCAAACCCAGATGTCAAACAGATACACCAGATACCCGGCCAACGTGATCTTGATCCGCGTCCTTCCGGCGGTCGAATACACCGTATCTCCGATGCCCACACAGTCTTGACTCTGACTCCTATCTACGTAACACCCCATTCGCTGGGCGAACGTAGTTTCTATGATAGACACCTCAGCGCCAGTGTCGAGAAGCAGGATCGCCTTCTCATTATTGATCTTCCCTCTGATCTTAGCCTGCCGGAACCACTTCCCTGGTGCATGGTGCTTCCAGTATCCTCTCGATTCTCCGGGCAACAGATCTGGACTCGGGTCTCCAGTTCGCTTACATTCAGCCACGAGACTAGGCTAAGGATTCGGGGAAATGTTTTCCCCTTCAGTAGGCGAGAGCCAGAGATCTGGGTCCTGTTGTTTCCAATAACCACGCGAGGTACCAGAGTTGAGACTGATCACTTCGGCGGCATCCGATCTGTCGAAGTCGTCAGTTGGGCAAAGACTGGATATGGCAGCGGTGCGTCTCCCATGTAGATCGATTGTATTATCACATAGATCTGGCCTTCTGCTAGCTTGATCTATCGATGGCTTGTTCACGTATGCATAAATGCAGTACCTAGAGCGCTCGGCTCGTACCGGATTCCATCCCGGCGAGCGTCCTAGTTTAACATCTTCTCCGCCATCTCTGGCAGTATCCCAGCATGTTTAACTGGATCAAACCACTGGCGGATCTGGTTGTAGAACTCCTCCATCGGGCACTTCCACATGTCGTGCAGTTCTCCGCATCCTTGGCACACGAACAGGCAGTGATCCGCCGGGTGGCCTCTCTTCCCACACTTCTTGCACGTCAGACGTCTCCAGCATCCCAGATCGGTGTGCTTCTTGGAGCCACAGTGAGAGCATCGCCCTCGGTCTGCGCTGTCCGTTTGATATCGTGGCCTCAGATCTCCGGGTTGAGGATCTGGAGCACGGCGATCCGACTGTTCGCGATCCAACGTCTTCGGCTCTTCTCCGGGCGGCGGGGCGTCGTCACTTGCAGCAAGGTAGATCCGGCGATGCTCATCCCGGTCCGAGTCCGATCCGTCTGAATTAGAGTCTGACTCTGAGTCCGGTGCTTGGATCTGTATCGCACGTACTTGCTTGGCTGATGCAGCTGGCACCGGTGATGGGGTTGCTTTCTGCCGGTACCGGCTGGATCCAGCGGTCGTCTTCTTCTGGCGACTCTTCGCCCGGTCTAGGGCCCGCAGTACTTCTTCCAAATCATCTGCGTCCGACAGTCGTAGTAACGTCAGCTTGTCGGCCAGCTCAGGGTCTCCCAATGTTTCAATGAAATGGTCCACATGTTCCTTCCGTTCCTTGGCACCACCGTCCTTGACTTTCAGTCGCGCTCGTAAACCCGCCACGTTGAGCCTGTGCAGATACCCTAGCGCAGACTCATCCGAGCGCTTCCGCGCCTGGTAATATTGGCGAGCCACAGAGATCCCAAACCCGCAATACTGGACTTGGAAGCTCTTGAGAAGTTCGGTCCACTTGTTGCGTGTGGATCTCGGGAGCTGTCGGTACGAGTTCTTCGCCGGTCCCGACAGCAGATCCGCGAGGGTTAGGCACTTCTCTTCATAAAAAGCTTGGTCTCGCATAAAGGAAGACTTCACCTTGCTGATCCAGGCCCTCGCTCGATCTTCATCCTGATCCTTCCCAGTGAATTCTTTCAGATCTGATATGGCGGAGATCCGGACTCGTTGGATCAGTGTTGAGTCCGAGGATCCGGCGGCTGCTGTCGCGACTGCTGCTGGTGCCGCCGTGGGAAGATCTAAGTCATCTGGGTCGTATTCCCACTGTAGCCTCTCCAAATCGTCCGATCCGGCGGACTCCATCTCCACATCTCTGGTACCTGGATTTGGGAGAGTACTGGCTGCATGGAGATCTGTTGCTCGCGAAGAAAACGACTCATGGCCGCTTGGAAGTAAGATTCCACCTTGTCCGTCGAGGTCGTAGCGTTGTCGCTCGCAATCACGAGATGGGGAGGGGTCGTCGGCTTGTTCACTGTCCCTGAAGTCTTCTTAGATTTGGCTCGTGTAGGCTTCGGTCGTGACACCTTGGATCTGGCTTGCAGCCTGGCGGCACCAGTGGTGCCTAACGACATCCGTCGTGGTTCTGACGACGCGTCCGAATCCGCTTCAGATGCTGACACGAAAGGTGAGGAAGTCCGGTCACCTGTGGAGTCGATCTGCGTCGGCGAGTCCGGGCTTGAGGTCGTACTGGGGTTCGTCGCCTTCTCTCCTACTATTACTTTCAGCTTGTTGAAGAGATCCTTCGTCGAGCTCTGGAACATCCGTAGACCCGGACGGAACAAGTCGTCTGCGTCGAATGCTCCAGCTACCACACCCGCTTCCCATAGTAGATTCATGAGGATCTTGATCGCCTCCAGCTTATTGTCTGTCGAGGCTGGTGCCGTCACTGGTCCGGTCTGATCACCGATCTGCGTCGGTCGAAGGATCTGTATGATCGGGTCGTGGGTCATGAAGTCCTGGAGCTCCTTCCGGTGGTATCTGGACTCCAGATCTGCCTCATTCCATGTCGGGTTTGACGTCTCCGTCTTGATCCCGGCTGGAACTAGTCTGTCCTTGGGCTCATCCTCCAGATCCGGGGCCTTGAGCGCCATCCATTTGGCGGGCACCTTGCCTTCCCACTCCCAACTGGGCTTCAATAAGGGGGTGGGATCCCGTGTCGACAGCTTGACGGGCGAGTCAGCGAACGCATACCGGTTCTGTCCGGCCTTAGTTTGTTTTGTTAGTGAGTCTCGATGTGAATCGAGACTCACTGGGGTCCCCGAAGGGACCTGGGGAGGAGGTTGAGGTTTATCTTCCAGATCCGGATCCGCATCTGCCTCCTTTCCGTCGATAGAGTTCCTCCCAGCACTCTGTCGATCTGCGGGTCTTGCTTCATTAAGCGGCGTCGTCGTCGATCCGAGGTCCGATGACGCCTGGTCCCCTTGCTCTAACTTCACTTTGACTTCTTCTTGGGACTCACGGCGAAATCCCGAGTCACCAGAAGATCCGGCACGCGCACCATTGTGGTCTAGCGGGATCAGCCAAATCTGCGAGATCGCTAGTCCGGCTTACCAACTGCGCCCGAACACCGACTAACGGAGGGGGTACTCCGATCTGCCGTGACGTGTGCTGAACTGGGTCACCTTGTGTACCCATCGGTAGGGCTGGATCTTGCTCTTCTGGTGCCTTCCGAAGTGTCAACGCCTTGAAGTCGAGACAGTCTTGGCGAGACGCGGGGATGGGGTGGAGCGGCGCGGAAATCTTCACGCAGCTCGCGGTTGTACTTCCAGATCGAGTAGTCTTGCTCTCGGATCTGGCGGCCTGGATCTGGATCCGACCGTGGGGTTGCCTCTGTGGGGTCTTGTCCTTTACGTTCCTTTACGTCACCTTTCCTTGCGATGCTTGCCGCTTCCTATAGCGGGATCTGTGGTTGCTGAGCGTCGAAGACCCGACCGGCCAAGCTGTGAACTCCGGTGGATCTGGGATCCGCACTTGAGGGTAGGTCACTAGGAAGGTCTAGATCTGGCCAATATATTATCCAGACTTAACCAACACTAGATCTCTTACCGCTACCTCTTCTTCTTCTTGTAGGGCCAATGTAATTCCGGTTTCCAAGCGAAGGCGAAGGCGGTTGCGATGTCCAAGGCAAATTCGATACTTATTTATGCTTAAGTCCGATCCCATCCTATCTACCTATCCTTCTACCTGGCTATCATCCCATCGATCTCTACCGGCTCTGCAGCCTTCCTTTACCTCCTTTATGGCGTCATCCGGGCCTCTGGCACGTCGACATCGCCGGATCCGCAATACTGGATCTGGATCCAGGGTATCAGATCTGATCCCGATCTGGGCTCCAGATCCAACTCTCTCCAATCCTCCCAGGCCTCTTCATCTGGACTGCGACCGCTTGGCCTTCGCCTATTTTGGTCCTGTGATGATCGTGGGCCGTCCTTCCGCGGTGCACTACCCTTTCCTTCGCGTAGATCCCGTCAGGTCAGTGTCTCAGATTAGTGATCAGGCGGGTCCCAATCTCTCACTTGTCAGTCAGCTTCGATCTCCGAATTCTCGGATCCTGCTTCTCCACACCATCTAGTTTACTAATATGGAGCGGGGCGGCTTCTCAGTAGTGGCGCGCTGCTGGAGGGCACGGTGTTTAACTTCCACCTGTCCGTTCCGCTGATAAAGCGCATTACGGGCACGCTGCTGTGCATGGATGAAGTGACGTACTTTCACCCTGAGCTATACAAGAGCATGGTTTGGATGCTGGAAAACGACGGCGTGGAAGTGCTAGACCTCGGCGTGGTGGAACGCGTCGGCGACAGGATGACGGTGGTCCTCATTTCTAACGGGCGTAACATCGAGGTGACCGACGCCATCAAGCACGAGTACCTGGAGCACAAGTTCGAGCACCTGCTGCTGCTACGTACAGTAGTGTGTGCTGAAGTACTACGTAGTAGTGATAATCTATTTTTGCTTGGTGGTTGATCTAGTTTCCTTGGTTGGTAAAAGTAGTGGGTGCGCGTTAGTGGTAAATATAAACTCATTGCTGCTGACATCCGAGCCGTTGGTGGCGCCACCCGGTACTCGGCGGAAAGGCAATAAAAAAGGACTACGGAGGCGTGGTGGCCGCGGAGGACAAGTACGACATCGTATCCCGGGTTGCACTGGCACATTGCCAACATCGCCATCTACAAGCGCCGTCGCCAGCAGCGCGTCTAGTGGGTGTGCAGGTGGCTGAGAACTGCGAACTCCCCCGGACGCTTCGTCCGGGTACCCCAATTCTATAAATGCTTTACTGAATGCTTCATCTAAAGCATCAATCAGAGCAACGCCACGGAGCGTTACATGAATTCTGATTGGCCGAAATTGGCAATCTGCGACCTTCATTGGGCATTAATGCTAAACAAATCTTTCATCGGGTACAAATAGTGCTGCCGAGCACAGCGAAGGCGGCCTTCATTGGCCAAAAAGCTGCCGAGCGCAGCGAAGGCGGCCCCCGCCGCCGAAGCCGGCCCCATCGGTCGATATAGCGGGTCCGCAGGGCCCGCCCTTTATCGGACTAACCAACATAGCACCGCGAGTAGTGCAGCGAGCCGACGAGGCGAGCGGAACGGGGAGCGCCACTGCCGTAACGGAGCGTAGGCAGCCTGTACTTAATAGCGTAGTGAGCTGAGCGGCTCCAACTAATAAAACTACCGCCGCGAAGCGGCGGCGCTTGGCTAGTTATTGTCGACGAAGGATATAATATTCGAGGGTATTCAATTCTGTATGAAGCTGCGGCTGACTCTGGAATCCACTTAGCCCTCAATGAGAATCTAACCAGCAACCTCCAGTATTGACCACTTAAACTAGGCTAAAATCTGGTAGAGAGATTTTTGCCTAGCAAGGGGGATTCAGCCACGAAAGCTGGCAACGTGAATCGAACCATCACGAGTTCGAACAACAGGCGTAGCCGCCCTGTAAATGCATCCACCTACTTACGGTTTTACAAAGGACCTCAATCTACTTGAATTGACTAATTTCTCCTGCAGCGCACTGCACTGCAGAGTGCGAATGCTGATCACACCAAGCGGCGTAGGTATTAAATCATTACTATTAGGTATTAAGACATCACTACAAGATCAAAATAATGCATGTACAGTGTATTATGTGGTTCGTTACCTTAAACTTCTTCTGGAAGTCGGACACTCCGAGTGGCTGACCTTCAACGAATTCATCATCTTGCTCAATTCCCAAGACTGCACTTTCATCCTCGTTTTTAATACACATACTGGAATACATGTATATCGATCTACATGTAGAACTATAGAGTTTCGTGCCGCCCCATTACGGAGATAATATCACGAACGATATCAGTGCTCCTAATATGAGCACTGATATCGTTCGTGTCCGCGTGCTTTGAAGCTGCTACATGGAGTGAAGCAGCCCAAATTACTGGTGATGTAACCCTTTCCTTTGGTGGCGCTGACCAAATCTCTGGTGATTTGACGCCAACCAATCAACTGGTGATTCGAGCCAAATATATGGTGATCCGACCCAAATCTCTGGTGATGAGGCCTCTCCCTCGTCGAGCGAGTCGGGCATTAGATGGCGTTAGTTTACTACAGTGTTCACGGTAATTAGTCTGAGTGCAAAAATTATCTGAGTTCGTAAATAGTCTAAGTCAGACTACTTATTGTGCTAGTTCAATTTTAGAATTCTTAAATAGTCTGACCACTTCAAATTCAAAATGAGTCTCACCTAGTAAGGGTACAAGCTACTATTTGTCAAGTATGGAGCAACGGCAGTTGGGTGTTGTCGTGTGGCTGCTCTACTTGTCCCTGGTTGAACTAGGCCATTTCTGTGTGCTAGCTTACTTGACTTTTGTATAGCATAGTGAAGCCCATTTCTAACGGACTCTGTGCTTGGGCGCAGAGTTCCCGCAATCCCAAATCCGCTGAAGTGGGCGAGAGCTGCGTTCGTGGTTATCTCTGCGCTCTACGCAACAGGTACTGAGCCCAAACGTCTGGAGCTCCTGGAGCTAGCCCTCTGGAGCCTTGCTATGTCCTCGCGAATGACGACAACCTCGGCGAGTACCGCAGCAATGACAGCTGTTGGCACTCGACCGATGACGAGTGTGAATGGTTCAACGCTGACAACAGCGATAACCGCAGTGAATATGACCACGACGGTGACCACGATGACTACTGCGACTACGGGAACGGGTTCTGGAAGTGTAGTGGCTACTGCTGGATTGGCAGCTACGACGACGGCGGCAATACCGCGTCTTCAAGGTGGATTCACGTTTCCTAGCGTGCCTACCAGCGGAGTAGTGGCGTCTTCGGGCGTGCCGGTGCCTGGTGCTGCGCCTTCCATCCCTATGGGATACGGGAATGCTTATCCTGTGATGACTAGTATGCAGTGTGGCTATGGTTTTGGATACTCGGCGGCCTCGCCTAGTGGAGTATTGCCGATCGCAGGGATTCGCAACTTCGGGACTGGAATTAACTGTAAGGAGATCTCAAATAAACCTCCGGTCATGAAGGGCAGCTTTGATTTGTATGCTGTTCAGTTGAAAACCTTTTTGACTCGGTTGGGACTTTGGGGTGTGGTGGATGGCTCTGAAATCCGCCCATTATTTGATGTCGATGGCCAAGCTGTATTTGATGCTCGCGACAATGCGGCTCGTGATGCGATTTTGCGTGGCGTTCCCGATGCCGATGCAGAAATTATCTGTCACGAGGCATCTGCGAAGGATATATGGACTCGCTTCGAGGACAAGCAGACAAAGCGTGAGTACGCCAACTATATATTCGCACGTGAGCAGATGTACTCCAACAAGTACACCAGTGATGTGAAGCTGAGTGACTGGTTGAGAGACATGGAACTGCAGAAGCGAGAACTCCAGCACTATGGAATGAGGATAAGTGATGAGGAGTTTGCGGAGATATTACTAAGCAATGTGTCGCGCACGCACCGTGAGGTAGTACAACAATTTTCACGACACTATGCTGTACTGGCGGTACCTGGGACGCACCAGCTGGCTCCGACGGCAGCTCAAGTGATGAATGCACTGCGAGCCGAAGAAGATTTAGACGAGAAGATCGCTGATGAGGCTCCTCGTTCTAGTATTAATTCGACTCAGAATAAACCCAATGGCACCAACAACAAATCTGCTGAGAGTTCTGGCAAGAACGACACTGGAAAAGGGAAACGGTAGCGTGGCCGTGGCAGATACAAATCGAAAGGCCAAAATCAAGATAGCAAAGCAAATGCTGGTGGCAGTGGCAAGTCTTCTCAGGGTTGTTGGAATTGCGGCGACTTGAACCACATCCGTGCAAACTGTCCGACTGCAAAGCTAAAAGATGGCTCGCAGGGGCAGAAGCAACCTGCTATCAGCGAGTACAAACGATGGCAGAATAAGAAGGGTGGAGATGGTAAGAAGACCATTGATGCGCTTACAGTGCGCAAGATCAGCGCTACTGCGATTGGTGCTCGTCCCCGTAAGGCTGATATTACAGAGTGGGTGCTTGATACAGCCACCGATGTGCATGTATGCACGGATATGAACCTGATGATGGACCCGCAGCCTGATCGGCAGCATCTCTTCCTGGGTTTCGATGGTCAACCAAAAGGAGAGCGATTAATTGGTGATGTGCGTATTCTGGTGAATATTGAGATGACAAACCAAGATGAAGTTTTGACTTTGGCTGGTACTGTTCACACACCGACTGGACAAGACAATCTGTTGAGCTCTCACGTTCTTGAAGAAGATGGCTGGGAAATGCACTTCAAACGCGAAGCTGGTGAGTCGATTTGCTTGCTGAAGAAAGGTGATCTGGAGCTTCGCTTGAAGAAAACACGCGGATGCTATCGCCTGCACGCGAAACCCGCCGGTTTACGAGAAGTGCATGCTGTCTCGAAAGCCGCTAATAGTAACAAGGATGTGCTTGAGCGGTGGCATATGCGTTTTGCGCATCTCAACTACCCTGCATTGTATCGGATGATCTCGCAGGAGTCTGCTGTTGGTTTTGGGGACTTGTGTGATGCTGGTGGCGAAGACCCAGTGGAAAGTTGCTGGTCCTGCATTGCTTCGAAGCTGAAGCGAATGTCATACAAGAAGACGCTTACGAGGCGAGCGACAGAGCCGTATCAGAAGCTGATGTCAGACATGTGCTATGTGGGTGTGGATACCTACGACGGCTACCAGCATTTCCAACTCATACAAGATGAGGCGACACGGTGGGTGTGGGGGTTCCTGATGAAGGCCAAGGAAGAAGCTACTGGTGTAGCGATCTCCCACGTGATGTGGTTATTGGCTCAGGGACACCGCATCGAGGTGTTTGCGTCTGACCAAGGTAAAGAATTGGTGAACAAGCGAATGAAAACTTTTCTCAGGGCGAATGGAGTAGAATTTCTATGGACAAATGCGTACAGTCCGGAGGAAAACGGCCTTGTGGAAAAGATGAATGGCGTGTTGTTGGCGCGTGTCCGTAGTCTGTTGACGACCGCTCACATGCCGGAGAGCTTGTGGGGTGAGGCTTTCACGTTTGCAGTGGAAGTGGTTAATGCTAGTGCATCTAGTGGCCTTGATGGAGACACCCCGTTCGCACGACGATTTGGCGATGGACCTGACGTTGAGATCATGCGTGTATGGGGCTGCGTGGTACATGAGTTCACTCCAAAGGTGCTGCGAGCTAATAAACTTGAGAATCCTGGCAAGTTGGGCCTTTTTCTCGGATTTGCAAAGAACTCCGAAGGATATCGCATTCTGAATTTGCGTACAGGTGATGTTCGGGAGCGACGGTCGGTAGAATTCAATGAAGACTGGACTGTTGGGAGCTCCTATGTAACGGGCTGGTTACGGTTACGTAAGTAGGTAGACAGAGTTACATAAGTAGGTAGGAGCCTCATGGCTACATACACAAAAGTAGGTACAGGCACACGGCTAGCGTGTGCACTGTTGTCATTACCTGATTGGATGGAAGTGGGGAGCCAGACCCATTTCAGCCAATCAGGCAACGACTTAGATTTGAGTGGTTCACAAAGAGAACGGGAGCCCCCGCTCCCGTTCCATAAATAAACAGTTAAATTTACCCCAAACCTGACACTTGGTTCTACTATTGCGAGCTTCCTCTTGCATCTATAGTGTACGCTAGTGACGGTACTTCTTACCCCGTTCCACCTGGTAGCACTTCGTAGTCCTTCCAATGACCAAGTTCGAGATGAGTGAAGGCACGCCGTCGGTGGCTCCAGCGATGACCCTGGAGCACACGGCGTTTCCCCACGTCACCACTGTTGAGTGGCAAGCGCTACACCGCCTCGCGGCGGTGTCCGGAGAGTTCGTCGTCACGTCGCTGCTGAGCACAGCGACCCCCGACCAACAGCGCCAAGCCATTCAAGAATTCATGGAGCGCGAGCTCGCCGAAGCGAAGCGGCGAGTACCAACTCCCTCGCACTCCTCACGGCACGACGCCGTGAAGATGGAGACGTCGTCCTACTCCGGCGCCGGACAAGACCGACTCCCGCAGAACCGCTGGTTCCGCGAGATCGACATCGCGATCGCTTCGAGGTTGATCGAAGCGCCGACGGCGAGAGTCAACTTCCTGTTGTCTCGCCTCTCCGGAAAGGCCAAGGAGTGGGCCCTTGGCAAGCTCGTCGTCGACCGAGACGCGTTCCCGACTCTGGAGAGTCTCCAGAGTGACCTCCGACTCGCGTTCGAGACTCCGCAAGACGAGTCGCGCACGCGTGCGACGTTCTTCGTCCTTCGGCAGGGCAAGATGTCCATGCGCGACTATGTGCAGAAGACCCGACACCTGGTTTCGTGCATCGTCACGAACCCGATCGACGTTGCCTCTCAAGTGCACGTCTTCATCTTCGGGATGCGTGAGGGCATGACACGGTACTGCCTCACGCGAGCGGAGCCGTCGACACTCGAAGCTGCGTTCGCACTCGCGCTGCGCGAGGACTACACGGTCGCGTCCTCCTACGCGCGTGCGCTGACACCGGACGCTCGGGCCTCCGCGCCCGAGCCCATGGAGATTGACGCCATCGAAGCCGAGTCGAGGTCGCGGTCGACCTCGACTGCACGTGGTCCAAGGTTCAACAACGACAACCGCCCGCGCGACGGTCGTCCACTGGTCTGCTACCGCTGTCGCAAGTCTGGCCATCGCGCAGCGGTGTGTCGCGCACCAGTCCAGTCCTGGCAAGCGCTGAAGTCGTCGGCGAGGCCGACGACACGTTCCCGACCGCTCTACCAAAAAACGGTCGGGACCAGTAGGTGCGGGGCGCCCTACTGGCTGGAACGGAGGTCCTGGTCCCCCGGTGGCAACCGGTCCTCCTAGCCCCCCCGTGCTTTACGCACACTTCAATGCCACCACCACGAACGGCGACTCGAGACTGATCCTCATCAGTCTCCACGTCGCCGGCGCGGATCGCCCCCCCCGCGCGTTGCTTGACTCCGGGGCCACGAAGAACTTCATTCGTGACGATTGCCTCGCTCTCCTCCCGCCGCATGTGCGTGTGCGGGAGGGACCGGGCGAGATCGTCGTGAAGTTGGCCGACGGCAAGCCCCACCGCGCTCCACGGCGGGCTGTGTTGTTGGCGTACGCCTTCGACGGCTTCTCCACCAACGACGACTTCTTGGTGATCGAGCTGAACTACGCCTTCGACTGCATCTTGGGGATGCCGTGGCTCGCTCGCTACCAGCCGGAGATCGACTGGTTAGCCCGTTCAGTTCGCCGACGTGTCGGCTACGACGTCAGTGAGGTGTTCACTCACCTACTCGTCGCCACGTCGCAGTCGTGGATCGGACATCCACGACCCAGCCCCCACAACGAGAGCGATGGCCCTCGCTGTGTGGAGTGCGCGGCCTCCGTCATTGGTCCAGTCAGCAACCCGCCCTCGCGAGCGCACGAGGGCCTGAAGAGAAACACGGTAGAGCAGAGGCTCCCGCCTGTGCTGAACGCGGTCGAGCAGAGGTTCCCGCATGTGAAGAACGCGGTCGAGCAGCGGCCCCCGCTCGAGAATGCGACGGTCGAGCAGCGGCTCCCGTTCGCTGATGATTCCGTCGCGCAGCAGGACCTGCGTGACACCGGCATGGTCAAGACCGAGCTCCCATGCCTAGAGGAGGGTGAAGTGTCATCCAGCGAATCCTCATCCGGCGAGACTTCGGCCTCGAGCAGTGGCTCGAGGCGACAGAGGAAGTCCAAGCGCAACCGATCCGGACGCCGCCGTCTGCACCGGAGGTCTACCGCGGTCCACCAGGCTCTGTTGAGCGAGATCCTCAACGTCGTCGAGTATTCGGAGGGCTCTCCGAACCAGATTCGCGCGATCGAGGTGGCGAATCCTCCCACCGACGCGGCGACCATCACGCAGCTTCCACGCCTCTCCTGGAAGCATTTCCTGCGCGACCTGAAGGCCGGTGAGATCGAGCAAGTCTGTCTCCTCACCGGCTCGGACCATCCCGACGTGCTTGCCAACGCAGTCAGCGACGACACCTCGTCGTCGCGACCGAAGGCGGCTGAGCCGAAGTCCGTTCGCGAGGCACGCTTCGCTGCGCAGTCTTGGCAAGCCCTCCTAGACTCGAACAACCCCGTCTACTCGCTTGCACGCGAGTTCGAAGACATCTTCCCCGAGAAGATTCCGGCGGAACTTCCTGCTGAGCGAGGCGTCCGGCACGAGATCGACCTCGTGCCCGGGTCGAAGTACTGCGTGACGCGGCAGTGGCCACTGCCGCGGGATCAGGTTCAAGCCATCGATGATTTCTTCGAAGGCCGCCGCAAGGCTGGCCA
The DNA here is from genome assembly GCA_009729435.1 of Phytophthora fragariae. Taxonomy (NCBI): domain Eukaryota; phylum Oomycota; class Peronosporomycetes; order Peronosporales; family Peronosporaceae; genus Phytophthora; species Phytophthora fragariae. Next base: position 576,411 of record QQOI01000037.1, on the reverse strand, counting down.
CGTGCGAGAGAGTATCTATCCGCACTCGAGTCCGACGTTCTGCGTGAAGAAGGTGACTGGCGGGTGGCGTATCGTCCATGCGTTCAACAAGTTGAACGACGCCACCATTCCCGCACAGACGCCCATTCCTCGGAAGGACATGGTCCTCGACACCATGTCTGGCAGCGTCATCTACAGCGCGATCGATCTGACAGACGGCTTCTATCAGATCCTGATGAGAGAGAGCGACATTCCTCTCACGGCCGTCAGCACTCCCAGTGGCATGCTCTGGGAGTGACTCGTGATGCCACAGGGTCTGAAGAATGCGCCGGTCACCTTCAACAGGATGGTCTCGCATGTGCTGCGCCCGCCCCGTGCTTTTGCACCGAGTTACTTCGACGACATCTTTGTGCGCAGCCGCGCTGAGGACGGACTCAGCGCCGTCGACGTGCATCTCCGGCATTTGCGTAAGGTTTTCGAAAAGATGCGCGAGAACAAGCTGTACGCAAACCTCAAGAAATGTGTATTTTGTGCGCCGGAGATTCCGGTGTTAGGCTGCTACGTTAGCAAGAGCGGCGTTCGCGCCAACCCTGAGAAGATCTCGTCGATCTGTTCTTGGCCGACGCCCAAGAACCAGACGGAGCTGTGCCAATGGCTGGGCCTCGCGAGCTATCTTCACAAGTACACGAAGGATTATGCGGGCCTGATCCAGCCGATGTCATCCTTGCTGAAGAAGGACGTGGCGTGGAACTGGCGTCCTGAACATCAGGACGCATTCGATGCCGTGAAGAAGAGCCTCGCGTCTGCGCCTGTCTTGATGCTGCCCGACACGTCAAGACCCTTCCACGTGGTGTGCGACGCAAGCGACTTCGCCATCGGATGCGCCCTCATGCAGTTTGATGCTGAGGGCCGTGAGCGCGTCGTAAGTTATCAGTCACGACAGATGAAGCCGGCGGAGAAGAACTACCCTGTCCATGGCAAGGAGCTCCTCGCGATGCGCTACGCTCTGATCAAATTCAGAGTGTACCTCCTCGGCGAGCAGACGTTCGCAGTCTACACGGATCATGCGTCGCTACGGACGGCGATGAAGAGCCCGCATCTCTCTCAACGCATGGCGCGATGGCTCTCGTTCTTTGCCGAGTACAACTTCGTCGTACATTACAAGCCGGGCAAGAATAACATTCTTGCCGACGCGTTGTCCAGGCGACCCGACTACGATCCTCGGCGCTTGACGCGTCACCAGGATATCCCTGATGACTATGACGATGATGATGACTGCGCGACCTGCGTGACGCTGGGCATCAACGCCACAGTGTCGAGCCCCGTTCTGCCGCTGCGTCAGCAAATTCCTGACGCGTACGAAGAAGACTCCTTCTACGCTGCGATCATCCGGTATCTGCGTAATCCGACGGCAGATACGCTCGCCAAGCTGACGCGCCCAACACGTGATGAGATCACGCGTTACGACCTCGACGGCGACCTTCTGACGTACGCCATCGACACGTTTGACACGCCGCGTGTCGTCATCCCCGCGGATGACGACCTTCGTGCTCGTCTGGTGCACGAGTACCATGATGCACCCGCCGGTGGTCATCTCGGGCGCGAGAAGACGTTCGCAGCACTCTCTCGCGACTTCTTCTGGCCTCGGATGTACAAGTGGATACGGAAATGGGTCCGTTCCTGCGAGATCTGCCAGCGTGTGAAGCCTGCAGCGTCCAAGCAGGCTCCGCTTCGTCCGCTACCCATCGCCACGAGCGCGTGTCGATCTGTCAGCATGGACTTCATCTTCGGCCTTCCACGTGACGCTGAAGGCCGCACCGGTGTCCTCGTCTTTGTGGATCGCTTCAGCAAGATGGTCCATCTTGCTCCAGTCGCGGCAGAAGTGACGGCTGACGAGTCGGCCGAGTTGTTCCTTGACCTGGTGTTCCGCCACCACGGCCTGCCGGAGTCCATCGTCTCGGATCGTGACCTCCGTTTCACATCCGCGTTCTGGACGCGGCTGTTTGCGCTGCTGGGCACCCGCTTGCTTATGTCCACGGCGGCCCATCCAGAGACGGATGGGCAAACGGAGCGTGTGAATCGCGTCCTCGAGGACGTATTGCGTAGCTACGCAACGTCTTTCGCCTCCTGGAGCTCCTTCCTGCCGATGGCCGAGTTTGCACTGAACAACTCGACCCATGCGTCGACAGGTTTGACGCCGTTCTTCGTGAATAACGCGCGGCACCCGCGCGTTCCGGCCCTGGTGGCCATCCGAAGTTCAAATGCAGCGGCAGTCTTCACTCTTGGTGGGGGAGGAAGGGCACCGACATCGAAGTCGGTGCAGGAGTCGAGTGATCCACCACTGCCCCAGCCGGCTGAGTCCAACACGCAAGACTCTGCAGTCGAGGGCCACGCCCTTCACGGCGTGGCATACGAGGAGTTCTTCGCAGTCGACGCGGCTCCGCCCGCCGCGTCCGCCGTCGCCAACTTCGCCCCGAAAGCAGCTCCGAGGCCGCTCGACTCTGCAGCAGTGTCGGAGTTTCTACTTCACCGTCAAACCGTCACACGGTTTGTGCGTGACGCGCTGCAAGCTGCTGTGGATCGACAGAAGGTGAATGCAGATCGACGGGGCCGGAAGAACATGTCGTCCTTCCGGCGAGGCGAGCGAGTGCTCCTATCTACGGATGGCATCCAAGGCACGGCTGTGACGAACTTGGGTGCGAACAAACTCGCGCCACGCTTTATTGGACCTTTCAAGATTTTGAAGGTTATCGGTGATGCCTATACTCTGGACATTCCTACTGCGATGCGACTGCACCCGACGTTTTACGTCGGGCGCCTCAAGCCCTACGTTCCTGCGATGATCCCTGCACCGGAGGCCGAGCGTCCGCGGCCGGCGCGTAATCCGAACCGCCCTGCTGATGACGCTGACGCCGAGTCGGCAAGGGCCCTCGCTCCTCATGCGAGGGCGTCGCCGAGCGTGACACGAGGGACTTCAAGTGACGAAGCCACTTCGACATCACGCGCCGGACCTGCTCCGATCGAGTCGCAGCAGTCTTCGCAGCCGCAGTACGCTTGCGCACAGGCTCAGAGAGGTTCTGAGCCTCCATCGCGCCGCCCCTCGCCTGATCGGTCCCCTGCTCGTTCGTCAGGCGCTCCGAGTGACGTGTCGATTCGGAGCAACGTGACGCCTCGGCAGTCGCCGAAACCGCCGAAACCGGCAACCCTTCAGAGTCGTGGCTCTGAAGCGACGCCTCGACCCTACGAGACGACCTTTCGTCGAGATGGTCCGCCCCCGCTTGTCGATGCGTCAGGTGCTCGGCGCTGGATTGCCGAGCGCATCGTGGATCATGAGACGCGCAGGACACGCGCAACGGGCACGGCGCCGACGTCCCGTCGGGCGCGTGCGACCGAAAGGTACTATCGGGTCCGCTGGCTTGGATTCCCGCCAGCGGAGGACACGTGGGAGTCTCGCGAACGTCTGATGGAAGACATTCCAGACGTTGTGAAGGAGTACGAGGCCACGCTCGCACTGGTATTCGACGACAGCAGCTTGGAAGACGACCATGATCTCGTGAGCTTCATCGCTCACGAGTATCCGCGACACGAGTCCCTGAGCAACGAAGACGACATTGCGACCGCCATCAGTGACGAAGCCCCAGCGAACAGTCGCGACGTGAACAGTCGCGACGCGAAAAGTCACGGCGCGAGCACCCGTGACCTCAGCGATGACGACCACGCCGCCAGGAGTGTTGACATGGACATCTCAACAACCACGTCGTCCGCTACGAGATCCTCCGCTCGTAGCGCCATGCTCCCTTCGGCCTGCACTTGCATCGAGCCCGCGTGAAGACCTTGATGCCCATTGCGAAGCGCCCCACTCGGTTGCACGTAGCCGAGCGGTTCCCGACGACTCCATGGATTGAAGTTTGAGCGCGCAGCGCCTCCGCTGCGCGCGCCCGTCGGTCAGTTCGTCTCTTCGATCACTTCCCGCTGCGCCAGCACTCACCGTGGGTGAGTGCAACTTTGAGAGGGGGGTGATGTAACGGGCTGGTTACGGTTACGTAAGTAGGTAGACAGAGTTACATAAGTAGGTAGGAGCCTCATGGCTACATACACAAAAGTAGGTACAGGCACACGGCTAGCGTGTGCACTGTTGTCATTACCTGATTGGATGGAAGTGGGGAGCCAGACCCATTTCAGCCAATCAGGCATCGACTTAGATTTGAGTGGTTCACAAAGAGAACGGGAGCCCCCGCTCCCGTTCCATAAATAAACAGAGTTAAATTTACCCCAAACCTGACACTTGGTTCTACTATTGCGAGCTTCCTCTTGCATCTATAGTGTACGCTAGTGACGGTACTTCTTACCCCGTTCCACCTGGTAGCACTTCGTAGTCCTTCCAATGACCAAGTTCGAGATGAGTGAAGGCACGCCGTCGGTGGCTCCAGCGATGACCCTGGAGCACACGGCGTTTCCCCACGTCACCACTGTTGAGTGGCAAGCGCTACACCGCCTCGCGGCGGTGTCCGGAGAGTTCGTCGTCACGTCGCTGCTGAGCACAGCGACCCCCGACCAACAGCGCCAAGCCATTCAAGAATTCATGGAGCGCGAGCTCGCCGAAGCGAAGCGGCGAGTACCAACTCCCTCGCACTCCTCACGGCACGACGCCGTGAAGATGGAGACGTCGTCCTACTCCGGCGCCGGACAAGACCGACTCCCGCAGAACCGCTGGTTCCGCGAGATCGACATCGCGATCGCTTCGAGGTTGATCGAAGCGCCGACGGCGAGAGTCAACTTCCTGTTGTCTCGCCTCTCCGGAAAGGCCAAGGAGTGGGCCCTTGGCAAGCTCGTCGTCGACCGAGACGCGTTCCCGACTCTGGAGAGTCTCCAGAGTGACCTCCGACTCGCGTTCGAGACTCCGCAAGACGAGTCGCGCACGCGTGCGACGTTCTTCGTCCTTCGGCAGGGCAAGATGTCCATGCGCGACTATGTGCAGAAGACCCGACACCTGGTTTCGTGCATCGTCACGAACCCGATCGACGTTGCCTCTCAAGTGCACGTCTTCATCTTCGGGATGCGTGAGGGCATGACACGGTACTGCCTCACGCGAGCGGAGCCGTCGACACTCGAAGCTGCGTTCGCACTCGCGCTGCGCGAGGACTACACGGTCGCGTCCTCCTACGCGCGTGCGCTGACACCGGACGCTCGGGCCTCCGCGCCCGAGCCCATGGAGATTGACGCCATCGAAGCCGAGTCGAGGTCGCGGTCGACCTCGACTGCACGTGGTCCAAGGTTCAACAACGACAACCGCCCGCGCGACGGTCGTCCACTGGTCTGCTACCGCTGTCGCAAGTCTGGCCATCGCGCAGCGGTGTGTCGCGCACCAGTCCAGTCCTGGCAAGCGCTGAAGTCGTCGGCGAGGCCGACGACACGTTCCCGACCGCTCTACCAAAAAACGGTCGGGACCAGTAGGTGCGGGGCGCCCTACTGGCTGGAACGGAGGTCCTGGTCCCCCGGTGGCAACCGGTCCTCCTAGCCCCCCCGTGCTTTACGCACACTTCAATGCCACCACCACGAACGGCGACTCGAGACTGATCCTCATCAGTCTCCACGTCGCCGGCGCGGATCGCCCCCCCCGCGCGTTGCTTGACTCCGGGGCCACGAAGAACTTCATTCGTGACGATTGCCTCGCTCTCCTCCCGCCGCATGTGCGTGTGCGGGAGGGACCGGGCGAGATCGTCGTGAAGTTGGCCGACGGCAAGCCCCACCGCGCTCCACGGCGGGCTGTGTTGTTGGCGTACGCCTTCGACGGCTTCTCCACCAACGACGACTTCTTGGTGATCGAGCTGAACTACGCCTTCGACTGCATCTTGGGGATGCCGTGGCTCGCTCGCTACCAGCCGGAGATCGACTGGTTAGCCCGTTCAGTTCGCCGACGTGTCGGCTACGACGTCAGTGAGGTGTTCACTCACCTACTCGTCGCCACGTCGCAGTCGTGGATCGGACATCCACGACCCAGCCCCCACAACGAGAGCGATGGCCCTCGCTGTGTGGAGTGCGCGGCCTCCGTCATTGGTCCAGTCAGCAACCCGCCCTCGCGAGCGCACGAGGGCCTGAAGAGAAACACGGTAGAGCAGAGGCTCCCGCCTGTGCTGAACGCGGTCGAGCAGAGGTTCCCGCATGTGAAGAACGAGGTCGAGCAGCGGCCCCCGCTCGAGAATGCGACGGTCGAGCAGCGGCTCCCGTTCGCTGATGATTCCGTCGCGCAGCAGGACCTGCGCGACACCGGCATGGTCGAGACCGAGCTCCCATGCCTAGAGGAGGGTGAAGTGTCATCCAGCGAATCCTCTCCCAGCGAGACTTCGGCCTCGAGCAGTGGCTCGAGGCGACTGAGGAAGTCCAAGCGCAACCGATCCGGACGCCGCCGTCTGCGCCGGAGGTCTACCGCAGTCGATCCGGCTCCGTCGAGCGAGATCCTCAACGTCGTCGAGTATTCGGAGGGCTCTCCGAATCAGGTTCGCGCGATCGAGGTAGCGAATCCTCCCACCGACGCGGCGACCATCACGCGGCTTCCAGGCCTCTCCTGGAAGCATTTCCTGCGCGACCTGAAGGCCGGTGAGATCGAGCAAGTCTGTCTCCTCCCGGGCTCCGACCAACCCGACGTGCTTGTCAACGCAGTCAGCGACGACACCTCGTCGTCGCGACCGAAGGCGGCTGAGCCGAAGTCCGTTCGCGAGGCACGCTTCGCCGCGCAGTCTTGGCAGGCCCTCCAAGACTCGAACAACCCCGTCTACTCGCTAGCACGCGAGTTCGAGGACATCTTCCCCGAGAAGATTCCGGCGGAACTTCCTGCTGAGCGAGGCGTCCGGCACGAGATCGACCTCGTGCCCGGGTCGAAGTACTGCGTGACGCGGCAGTGGCCACTGCCGCGGGATCAGGTTCAAGCCATCGACGACTTCTTCGAAGGCCGCCGTAAGGCTGGTCATGTGCGAGAGAGTATCTATCCGCACTCGAGTCCGACGTTCTGCGTGAAGAAGGCGACTGGCGGGTGGCGCATCGTCCACGCGTTCAACAAGTTGAACGACGCCACCATCCCCGCGCAGACGCCCATTCCTCGGAAGGACATGGTCCTCGACACCATGTCTGGCAGCGTCATCTACAGCGCGATCGATCTGACAGACGGCTTCTATCAGATCCTGATGAGAGAGAGCGACATTCCTCTCACGGCCGTCAGCACTCCCAGCGGCATGCTCTGGGGGTGGCTCGTGATGCCGCAGGGTCTGAAGAATGCGCCGGCCACCATCAACAGGATGGTCTCGCATGTGCTGCGCCCGCTCCGTGCTTTTGGACCGAGCTACTTCGACGACATCTTCGTGCACAGCCGCGCTGAGGACGGACTCAGCGCCGTCGACGTACATCTCCGGCACCTGCGCAAGGTTTTCGAGAAGATGCGCGAGAACAAGCTGTACGCAAACCTCAAGAAATGTGTATTTTGTGCGCCGGAGATTCCGGTGTTAGGCTGCTACGTTAGCAAGAGCGGCGTTCGCGCCGACCCTGAGAAGATCTCGTCGATCTGTTCTTGGTCGACGCCCAAGAACCAGACGGAGCTGCGCCAATGGCTGGGCCTCGCGAATTACCTTCACAAGTACACGAAGGATTATGCGGGCCTGATCCAGCCGATGTCATCCTTGCTGAAGAAGGACGTGGCGTGGAACTGGCGTCCTGAACATCAGGACGCATTCGATGCCGTGAAGAAGAGCCTCGCGTCTGCGCCTGTCTTGATGCTGCCCGACACGTCAAGACCCTTCCACGTGGTGTGCGACGCAAGCGACTTCGCCATCGGATGCGCCCTCATGCAGTTTGATGCTGAGGGCCGCGAGCGCGTCGTGAGTTATCAGTCACGACAGATGAAGCCGGCGGAGAAGGACTACCCTGTCCATGGCAAGGAGCTCCTCGCGATGCGTTACGCTCTGATCAAATTCAGAGTGTACCTCCTCGGCCAGCAGACGTTCGCAGTCTACACGGACCACGCATCGCTACGGACGGCGATGAAGAGCCCGCATCTCTCTCAATGCATGGCGCGATGGCTCTCGTTCTTCGCCGAGTACGACTTCGTCGTGCATTACAAGCCGAGCAAGAATAACATTCTTGCCGACGCGTTGTCCAGGCGACCCGACTACGATCCTCGGCGCTTAACGCGTCATCAGGACATTCCTAATGACGATGATGATGACTGCGCGACTTGTGTGACGCTGGGCATCAACGCCACAGTGTCAAGCCCCGTTCTGCCGCTGCGTCAGCAAATTCCTGACGCGTACGAAGAAGACGCCTTCTACGCTGCGATCATCCGGTATCTGCGTAATCCAGCGGCAGATACGCTCGCCAAGCTGACGCGCCCAACGCGTGATGCGATCACGCGTTACGACCTCGACGGCGACCTTCTGACGTACGCCATCGACACGTTTGACACGCCGTGTGTCGTCATCCCCGCGGATGACGACCTTCGTGCTCGCTTGGTGCACGAGTACCACGATGCACCCGCCGGCGGTCATCTCGGGCGCGAGAAGACGTTCGCAGCACTCTCTCGCGACTTCTTCTGGCCTCGGATGTACAAGTGGATACGAAAATGGGTCCGTTCCTGTGAGATCTGCCAGCGTGTGAAGCCTGCAGCGTCCAAGCAGGCTCCGCTTCGTCCGCTACCCATCGCCAGAAGCGCGTGTCGATCTGTCAGCATGGATTTCGTCTTCGGCCTTCCACGTGACGCTGAAGGCCGCACCGGTGTCCTCGTCTTTGTGGATCGCTTCAGCAAGATGGTCCATCTTGCTCCAGTCGCGGCAGAAGTGACGGCTGACGAGTCGGCCGAGTTGTTCCTTGACCTGGTGTTCCGCCACCACGGCCTGCCGGAGTCCATCGTCTCGGATCGTGACCTCCGTTTCACATCCGCGTTCTGGACGCGGCTGTTTGCGCTGCTGGGCACCCGCTTGCTTATGTCCACGGCGGCCCATCCAGAGACGGATGGGCAAACGGAGCGTGTGAATCGCGTCCTCGAGGACGTATTGCGTAGCTACGCAACGTCTTTCGCCTCCTGGAGCTCCTTCCTGCCGATGGCCGAGTTTGCATTGAACAACTCGACCCACGCGTCGACAGGCCTGACGCCGTTCTTCGTGAACAACGCGCGTCACCCGCGCGTTCCGGCTCTGCTAGCCGTCCGAAGTTCGAATGCAGCAGCGGTCTCCACTCTTGGTGGGGGAGGAGTGGCACCGACATCGAAGTTGGCGCAGGATTCGAGCGAACCCCCGCTGCCCCAGCCGGCCAAGTCCAACACTCGAGACGCCACGGTCGAGGGCCACGCCCTTCATGGCGTGGCATACGAGTACGTCTTCGCAGTCGACGTGGCTTCGCCCGCCACGTCCGCCGTCGCTAACTTCGCCCCGGCAGCAACCCCGACGCCCATCGACCCCGCAGCAGTGTCCGAGTTCCTACTGCATCGTCAAGCCGTCACGCGGTTTGTGCGTGACGCGCTCCAAGTCGCTGTGGATCGACAGAAGGTTAATGCAGATCGAAGGGGCCGGAAGAACACGTCGTCCTTCCGGCGTGGCGAACGAGTACTTCTATCTACGGAAGGCTTCCAAGGCACTGCTGTGACGAACTTGGGTGCAAACAAACTCGCGCCACGTTTTATTGAGCCGTTCAAAATTTTGAAGGTTATCGGAGATGCCTACACGCTAGACGTTGCTACCGCTATGCGTCTGCACCCGACGTTTTACGTCGGGCGTCTCAAGCCCTACGTTCCTGCGACGATTCTTGGGCCGGAGCTTGAGTCCCCGCAGCCGGCACGTAGTCGGAGCCGCCCCGCTGCCGACGCTGACGCCGAGTCGGCCAGAGCCCTTGCTCCTCGCGCGAGGGCGTCGCCGAACGTGGCGCGCCGCACACGATCGACTCCAGGTGACGGAGCCGCTCCATCATCTCGCGCCGACTCTGCTCCGAACGAGTCGCAGCAGCCTCCGCCGCCGCAGCACGTTCGCGCGCAGACTCAGCGAGGTTCTGAGCCTCCATCGCTTCGTCCCTCGCCTGGTCGGCCCCCTGCACCATCAGCTGGTATTGCTGAGGCGTCAGGTGCTCCGAGGCGTCGGTCCGCTCGGAGCCAAGCGGCGCTGCAGCAAACTCGGTACCAGCGTGATGGGCCCCCGCCGCTTGTTGATGCATCGGGGGCGCGGCGATATGTCGTGGAGCGCTTGGTTGATCACGATACTCGCGCCAACCGCGAGAGTCCCCCTCGCGGTTCCACTGGTACTGCGAATACGCGCGCCACTCGTCGGCAGGCACCTGAGAAGCATTATCGGGTGCGCTGGCTTGGACACTCGCCGGCTGAGGATACGTGGGAGCCCCGTAGCCGCCTCCTTGAAGACGTCCCCGATCTCGTGAGCGACTACGAGGCCTCGCTGGCGCTGGCGAGCGCGAGCGGCTGCGACGCCAGCGCACATGACCTGGACGTCGAGAGCGGCTGCACGAGCGAGCACGCTCGCGCGTCTCACGACGTCCACTGCCACGACTTGCAGCAACTTCAAGATCCCTGCGAGCCCGGTCGTAGCGCCCGAGCCAGCGACGCTCAGCTTCGCTCAGCGTCCAGCTCATCACTTGACGCTCCCACTCTTCGCGCGTCGGCCTCGGACGATCTTGGCACCTGGCGCAACCTTCGACCAGGTGCACGTAGCAGAGACGCCACTCGCGCTGCAGCAGCGCGTCCGAATATCTCCAATAGAGCGAGTGCTGCGCGCGGCTTCACGGTCTTCGAGCCACGACGTGAAGGACAAGCCCTCACGTCCAGCGGCGTTCCAGCGACGGATGAAGGCGCACCACGAGCGCTGCAGAGCGTCGTGCGTGTAGGCGTTGTTCGTCTTCTTCCCTCGGAGCTGCCGGTAGCGCGTGAAGTACTCCTTCATGATGTCGAGGCGATCGGGGTTCTCCGCGCCGTCGAGGCTGTAGAGGTCCCAGGGCTTGAGGTCGCGCTCCATGACGTGGTACGCCGAAGGTCCGGCGCTTCCGCCGCCGGACTCGCTTGTCGACGACATGGTGGATTTCAGAATGAGCACGCAGCGCCTCCGCTGCGTGCGCCCGTTGTCCAGTTGGCCGCTTCAATCACTGTCCCGCTTGCGACAGCACTCACCGTGGGTGAGTGCAACTTTGAGAGGGGGTGATGTAACGGGCTGGTTACGGTTACGTAAGTAGGTAGACAGAGTTACATAAGTAGGTAGGAGCCTCATGGCTACATACACAAAAGTAGGTACAGGCACACGGCTGGCGTGTGCACTGTTGTCATTACCTGATTGGATGGAAGTGGGGAGCCAGACCCATTTCAGCCAATCAGGCATCGACTTAGATTTGAGTGGTTCACAAAGAGAACGGGAGCCCCCGCTCCCGTTCCATAAATAAACAGAGTTAAATTTACCCCAAACCTGACACTTGGTTCTACTATTGCGAGCTTCCTCTTGCATCTATAGTGTACGCTAGTGACGGTACTTCTTACCCTGTTACATCCTACGTGGAGCATCTACTGGCTAATCGATATCGGCGTGGCCGGTTCAATCTTCCAGCTGTGATTCCGCTGGTGCGGCTTCCGGTAATGGCGGCGGTCACTCACAACGAGTTGACGGCGCCTCCGGCAAAGCGTCAACGTCTCACAAATACGCATGGAAGTGGACGATCTATTGTTGTGGTGGAGCAGTCTCCGGTTAGTGCGGGGGGATCTGTGACTGAACCGTCGAGCTCGACTCCAGCGCGAGTGCCCTTGGCGGACGCTCAGCTGTCGCCATTTGGTGAACCACATGAAGAGGTCGAATGCTTGGAGCATGACCAACTCCATGAAGAGAATGGTGATCCTGAAGAAGCTGTAAGTGTGCCTAACCGCCGCTCAACACCTCTGAGGGAATTGCCGGATTCTTTTCAAGCGCAAGATGTGAATGACGAAGATGTAGAGGAGGAGGTGGCTGATGTAATTGCTTCCGGTGATTCGGTGAGAAGCTGTTTAAGTTCAGTGGGAGATAATTTATCGGGCAGTGAAAGTGATGATGACAATGATGAAGACAATGGATTGGGTGCATCATTTCGTCGCTCACACGCATTCGCCACCCCAATGTGCGGCTTACTGACTATGAAATCGAACTTCCCGCGAGCTTAGTGATCCAAGCGGTGAACGCCATCTTGGAACCGACTTCGGTGGAGGCTGCTTTGGAGGCTCCCGATGCAGAGAAGTGGGTCGAGGCGCTGAACACTGAGTTTGCTGAGTTGCTGCGCAACAACACCTGGGAGCTGGTGGAAAGACCAGCAGATGCAAAAGTTTTGACAAGCAAGTGGGTGTTCGTTCGGAAACGCAATGCGAGAGGAGAAGTTGAACGACATCGCGCTCGAATTACCATTAAGGGGTGCCAACAGAAGTATGGTTTGAATTTTTGGGGAAACGTACGCCCCCGTTGTGTGTGCTGAGGGTGTGAAGCTAGTTTTGCTGCTGGCGTTGCATTACGGGTTAGAGTGTCGTCACATTGATTTCGTGACCGCGTTTCTCAATGGCCCGATCGATTGTGAGATCTACATGAAGCAACCCGAGTTCTTTGACGGCGGAACTGGGCGCGTGTGCAGATTGCTGCGGAGCCTGTATGGCTTAAAGCAAGCTCCGCGCATCTGGTACAAAACGCTAGACAAATACTTGCGACAGTGTGGCTTTCAGCGCTCGAAGATGGACGGTGGTATCTACTTTCGGTGGGTGGATGAAAGTCCAATCTTCTTGACTCTCTACGTTGATGACATTGTGATCGCGGCGACGACCGAAAACATCAAGCTTGTGATGGACGAGCTTAGCAGAAAGTTTAAGATTAAAGATCTTGGAAATGTGAGCCACCTGTTGTCAATGGAGATCCGGTATGTTCCTGGCAAAATGCTGTCAATTTCGCAGCGTGGGTATGTGGCTCAGCTGCTGGAGAGATTTAAGATGGCTAAGTGCAAAGCTGTACCGACGCCGCAGGTCAAGGGCAACTTCCCGCTTCCGGGTGACCCCGACAAAGAGCCGGTGTGTGTGAATATCGACCCGGATGTAGACTATCAAAGCATTGTGGGTTCGCTGCAGTATCTGGTCAGCTGTTCTCGGCCAGATATTGCCAATGCTGTACGAACCTTGGGCAAGTTCTTGACGTGCTACACGAAAGAGCACTTTGTGCTGGCTAAATGGGTTCTTCGCTACCTGCAGGGTACGCGGGAATTCGGACTCGTGTGGTACAAGCCCGACTCTCCAGCAATGCAGTTGGTGGCTTACGCGGACGCTGATCTCGGCAACGAAAAACATGATCGCCGTTCTATTACTGGATATGTGCTACAGCTAAATGGTTGCACGTTCGCCTACAAAAGCAGAAAACAGTCGATTGTGGCTGATGACACATGCAGTGCAGAGTTTGTTGCAGCCAGTGAGTGCTCCAATCTTATCATGTGGACGCACAACTTGTTCGCTGAGTTGAAGATTGAACGGACAAAGAAGACTGTTCTCTTTGAAGACAACCATGCAGCAATCCATGTGATCGAGGAGGTTAGCAGTGGATACAAGGTCAGAAGTGTGGATTTGAAGTTTCACAAGATCAAGGACTTTGTGGAGCGTGGCGTGTTCGCAATTGAATACTGTCCAAGTGAAGACAATGTTGCGGACATCTTCACAAAACCACTCGGCCCGCAACAGTTAACAAAGCTGCGCGAGCGCCTGAATGTATCCCCTGTGCCGGATAACCAGTAGTTGCACACGGCGTGCAAGAGTTGCAAGCATACGCAGCAACACGAAGTGGGAGTGTCAAGTATGGAGCAACGGCAGTTGGGTGTTGTCGTGTGGCTGCTCTACTTGTCCCTGGTTGAACTAGGCCATTTCTGTGTGCTAGCTTACTTGACTTTTGTATAGCATAGTGAAGCCCATTTCTAACGGACTCTGTGCTTGGGCGCAGAGTTCCCGCAATCCCAAATCCGCTGAAGTGGGCGAGAGCTGCGTTCGTGGTTATCTCTCTGCGCTCTACGCAACACTATTAAAAAGGCTAAAAGTGATGATTTTCCAAACCATCAATCTGTAACGTGTCTTGAATGCCCTGCACGCCGGGCGGTGGCTCCCTGAGCCGATGCGGAAGTCCAAGGTCCGTCAGGTCGACGGGTTCAGAACTTCTGTTCCCGCGCCGGTGTCTGCCCGACTGACAGATCACCTATTTTATTTACGTTGCAACCTCTACTTGCCGCTACGCTAACGCCCTACGCTAGTCAGAGACCGCACGAAGTCGCCGCCCTGCCCGCTTAGCCACTTGGGTGTACGCCTCGGGCGCCTACCCTTCCGTTCGCAGCCTTCAACAGGTCAGACAGTCACTACTGTCCGAGCCGCCTTGCTCCGTGGGGACCCCAACGCACGTCGTCGCGCCGTAGTCTTTCTTGCCGTCCGTCCGTTCCGTTCGACGCTCTCCAGCGTCGAGGTAGTGAGGTCTGCGTGGTTCGCCGCAGATTCTCGAGTGAGAGTCTGGCTCGCCGCTCTCGTCTTCCCTCCCTTCCGCCCGCCGCACGTCTTGCACTGATTCACCCAGCTTCAAGCGCGCACCCCGTACCCACCGCCCGTTCTGCCCGTTCACTTCGTCCTCCGCCCACTCTCCGGGCTCCGCCCATCCAGACGTCACCGGCGCACCGCCGCCGCACCCGTCGCTTCGTCCAACCCCACCCATCGGCTCCTTCGCACGTGCGGCGAGGCGGGTCCTGTTACAAATCCGTGAAAACGTTGGGGTAAAGGCGGTTGTTCTTGCTTATCAAGGCATGCCTCGCAGTGGGCTCGAAGAGCATCAAAGCGAGGCAGCCCGGGTGTGGTGTGGTGGGTGACGAAAAGTCAGGAAGGCCGCTCGTATGTAGTGGCACTCGAGAACGCCATCTCAACTAAAACTAAACTATACGTTCTCCTTGGTTTGGGAGGGAGGCCAATCGTTTGGTATCGACCGGAGCATAAACAAAACGCCTTCTCGCTACATTTCACGAAGCTCATCACCGTCGAGCAATGCAAGCAGTGAGGTAAGACTATTTCCATGCTATTTAAATAGTCTTAGTCAATAAATAGTCTGAGTTAGACTATTTATTGTAAGCACACCCAAATACCATCCACATAAAATAGTCTCAGTCAGACTAATTACCGTGAACACTGTAATTGACATTAATGTACCTCACTTCTAAATCTAAGATATGCGGCTGCAGCTGTGCAGCCGAACTACAATCACAATCGGGTTGGCTGGGATGCTGATCCACTACACTCGGCGTTCCTCCGAAGCTAGAAGTTCCTCAAGAATGAGTTACCCCCTCCCGGTTTATGAGGCTTGCCAACTCGATATCAAGCCGGAATGAGGTGACTTAGCGGCAAGCCACTACTGTCGCTGAGCTAGAGAGGAACAGCGAGAGGCCAAGAATGATCTGGTGGCGTGCTTACGTTACTATACATTACTATTAATAAATGTTTCGTTCGAGAAGAACATCCAAGCTTAGAATAAAAAAAGCTGAATGTATTCGTTATCTAGGTTGTGGATCCCATCGTGGTGTTCCATCCGATGCGGCTGTCATTCTTGTGCTGGTGTCGAGCTGTCGCTATGACTGTTGCGCTACATTCTACACCATTCTCCGGAATTTGAGTGTCCTCTGGGCCAGACGCGTGTTATTACCTTCCGAATCGCTGGCTTCAGCCGACCTCTTCAGTTCAGCGACTCGTCGTCTCACCTCTCGAGCAAAAGCCAGGTCCGTGAACCGAATGCCCTCGGCGCACAGCACGAATTCTAGACCAGTCCGTTGAACCGCTTTCTTCGTCGGGGCCTCAAGTACGGCTGCCTTGTTGGTTGGGTACTTGTAGCACAGAGGTAGAGGTGAACCAGCGAGTATTCCTGCCGGGGGTGTGAACAATGTGGCTGATGGGTCGATGGTGCGGCACATGCGGACGAGTACTTTGGTGCGGCGTTGAAATTACTTGAATGAGTCAAGCTAGCCTACAACGAAGGCAGCACGACCTCTGCAAGGGCAACGGGTGAGACGTAACAGAGAGTAGTTTCAGCTGAAATTACCGGCCTTTAGAACCGCTGAGGAAAATGATTGCATGAAAGCCAGTGGAAGCATTCTCCATTATAATACTCAGCCCTACATCTATCAACGTCGTCCCAGCGCACTCAACTGCCCTACTGCGCAGATTTCCGGCCCCTTACTGCTCAAAATTTAGGGGATCTAGTTATCTTGGTACAGTCACTATTCAGGGCGTCGTGCTCGAGCACCTGGGCAACCGTCAGGCGCTTCTGAGGATCGATCTCCAACATCCCCGACAAGAGATGCACCGCCGTGTCCGATACGCTGGTCACTCCCCAGGCCTGTATCACAACCGTGATGCCGGCTTGCTTCAGTGTGCGGAATGATTTCACCGATGTCGATGCAAGTGACACGAGCGGCGAGCCTGTGAGCATCATGAAGAGCACGATACCGAGTGACCACACATCAGCAGCCTTCGGGTCGTAGGTTTCACCTGCGACGATCTCGGGCGCCATGTAGTACTCTTTGCCCACTCGACGTCCGCTGGCACGGCGAGCGCGTGTAGCTAGTCCGAAGTCTCCGATCTTGCAATGACCACGGTGCAGCATGATGTTCTCGAGTGAGATGTCGCGGTGTGCGATCCCGTGTTTGTGCACGAACGCCAGACCCGCTGCCACCTGCGAGAGCACATTGAGTGCATTCATGCACGACATGGTGCGCTGTCTCCGTCTGCTCAGATACTCGAACAAGTCGCCGTCGGCACAGTGTTCCATGACGAGATGCAGCGTCTGCTGCTCCAAGAACGAGTCCTTGTACTGCACGAGGTTTGGGTGACCCCCGGCGGCGCGAAAGAGGTCCCCCATCTCTTTCTCAACGAGGGGGTTGTCGGGGATGTGACCGTCGGACGGGAGATCTCGGACGATGTTCGCCATACGCTCGAGAGAAACCTGCTTCATCACGACGGACGAGGCTGCAGGCGTGGACTTGACGGTCTCTCGGGGGATCTCACAGACAACGATGCGTCCGAAGAGTGTAGAGCTGAGCTCACGAGTGATTCGGTAGTGATCGCGGGCCATCTGCATGGTCCTTCCTGGGGAGGCGTCGTTGATCAGGCAAAACCTGGAATGAGGCTTGGTGACGACCGCTGTCTCTGAAAGAAGATTGTAGCCGAGTGAGGCTTCCGGTTAGCGGTTTCTTGCGTACGTTGATATATCCAGCGCTCGCGTTGCTTCAGGCTAACGCTGTCACGTCTTAGCTGGCGGTTGGATATATGTAGCCAGGGCCTGAATACTGTAGGATGCAAACTATTTCCGCGTGGTCTCCGCCCAACGGCTTCCTGCACGATCGCATTTTTTTCTTCTTCTGTGAAAGCAGCGCCGACCGAAACTGGACCGTTGTCGGATTGGGCGTTGCTGCTGGAACAGAACGTCTAAATCGGCGAAGCGTCCATTACAGGTCATAGAGCGGCTAGGTCACACAGAGGTCACATACAATCCCAAGATAATCGCAACTTTTCAGTTATTTACGAATATGGTCGATGCCAAGGCGGGAGGAACTTTGCGGGGCGCTCATGAAGCCTACATGCACCAGTCCTCGTGCATTTTAAGTCAGTGTAGTCGAGAATACCCTAATGAACAAACTGGAGCAGTGCCACACGTTTTGCTTTGTTCCTGTAGCCACAGCCCTCAGAAATGTGCAAGGTGTGACCTGATCCCCCTGTGACCTGTATTAGACACTACCTAAATCGGTTCGTGTTCAGCTATCGATTGTCAAGAGCTGTCGGGCAGCGGCTAGAGCATTGCTTGTGTACGAGGTTGGCATGAACTTTTTCATGTCAACCTGCTCGACGCCCAGCAGCTCCACGCCGACCACGAGATTTTGGGCGGCTCATAAGCTCAATCACTTCGCCTATGACGTGAACGACCACGTGGCGAGGAATGTGATGTTGTCGCTGCCTCGGCCACGATGTGGCGCTCAGTCTCGTGCGGGTGGAACCGGGCTCGTGGTCGATCTCCACGGCCGTCAGTAGCACCACAAATACAAAAAATAGTGTCCGAAATTACTTGTAAAACGAAGAACATCACAACTACTGTTTACATGGAGGCGCCGGTTACGTTTTGGCTACTAGAAAGCAGTATCGTAGAACAAATAATGACGCCGGTATTGTTGTACTACGAAGTATGGGTCAATGTACCATTTTGCTTAAAATTATTTTCTGGCAAATGGTTTATGATGCAAGACGTTATCATATCCGTCCGCCCCACGTTGTCCGAGCATGGGTACCTAGGTAAAATCAAACGTGTGCACGGATATCCGAGAAGAAAGTAATGCACTTCAATTCAAGTATATACTAAAGTACATATATTTCTGCTCAAAATTTCATTGTGAGGATATCGTATTTTATTTTGGGCTATTGCACTCGACTACCTTATTTTTATTATGGTGTTATTTTTCGCGTCAGTGTCTACCCTCTGGGTCAATTGACCATAGGGACAAGCGGCACTACCATGACGAGGGTGGAGGACGCTCCAGAAGACAGCGTTTATATCGACCCGTCATTGTCGGCACGCAGCAAGACACGAAGTACCAGTCGCTCACGAGTATGTGATCTCCAAAAGGGAGATTGTGCTGCCCAGAAGCCTTGCAAGTTTTCCATCGTCCCACTTCAAGCAACGTGCGCTCGTGCCATGCGTGTGCAAATAGTTGTGATGAGAAATGCAGCAGGAAGCATTGCAATTGCCTGGCTCACCGGAACGTGCTACTCGCTAGGAAACATATTCTCCAGTAAATCCTTACGTAGTCAGTCTCGCGATGAGTTGATTGTCGCCAACTCCGTGTGGGCCGGAGTTACGTTTTGCACGGTTGTGCTTCTTTCGTTCCTACCCTTGATGACTTCTCTACGGTTTATCAAACTGTCCGACAACGTGCCGACGCTGCGGTTTTGCTTGAAAAGGCTTGTGCGTGCTTCTATCATGATTTTTTTATGGACAACAGTGTCCAACCTCGGCTTTGGTTATCTCGTTGCGTGCCTTGCAAACTTACAACCCCACACGTGCAAGTATAAAATGGAGTGCTACCTAGACAACGTATCGCTTTTGGGTTATTTCGTCGGTATTTCCCGCGCTGTAAAGAAGATTTACTACGAAGAAACCTGCCAAGGACACGCTCGGCTCGCATCAAAAACGCACAGCTTGAAAACTACGTTAATTCCATCTTCATCAAGGCTCACGGCTGTCGCACCCGACCCTGGGTCGACCACAACTGCGGTTTGTTACCGCGCCCCTAGCTACTGGAGAACATATATACAGAATATTTCCTCGGCGGCACCGGCGCTTTTGGCTACAGGCTTTGTTCATGGGTTAAGCCGGCAGCGCATTGTTGACCGTGAAACTGGAGTGGTTACTGGCTTTGTTGTCGGTAGAATTGTATTTAAGCTTGCCATTCAAGAACTCGCCAAATATTACATCATGAGAAAACACGTACTCAGCACCCGTGCGATGTGCGTCATTGTGGGTATACCGACCGTATTGATCGACACGCAGGCTCGAATTGTCCTGCTGGGAATCAGCAACAAGCGGATCGCTGCAATGGGCTCATTGGCAATGGCTCTAATCGAAATTTCGCTCCGAGTTGGGAAAGCCAAGGTCGTAAGGTGGAGTATCTTTCGTCGTGAGAAAAATCTATTGCGTAAGACGGCGGTTAGCTCCCGGCAAAGTTCTACGGCAGACGGTCCCAGAAATGTTCGGCCGTCTTTATCGGCAATGCATGTGGAGTTTGAGGTCTGGCATCGACAGGTACAGGTCTTCCACACCGCGGAGCTTACTGCAGACATGTATGCTGAATACATTGCCATTGGCTGCTCAGCATCAATTCTCTTTTTCTACTGCGGGAATCCACACTATTCCCTGCTGAAGCAATCTGAAGAGGAGATTGATGTGGTGGATTGGCGCACAGATAAATTGTGCTTGCTGATATTTCAGCTGGGGGTTGAAATTGTTGTCGACTACGTATCTATCGTGTTACAGATGATGACTGGCATTCAGTTCGACCATATCCAAAATCTTGATTCATTTCTTGCGGCTCTATTCATGGTGACAACAGTGATGAACATGATAATTTCGATTGGCGTGTATCTAAGTTGATCTACATGTCTTTTGCACGACCACGGCCCACGTCATATGCACAACATGCCACAGTTCGTCGAAATTCGTAAATAATCTCCGCACGACGAATAAATACATTGAAGTCTTGACAGGTGAAGTCACACAAAAATTGGCCGAGCAACAATCTGTAGCTTTGGCGAAAGTAAGGAGAATCTTGCAAAAGGTGTACACGAGAACTAATACATGCTAAGAATCAATCACAATTAAAATGCATAGCGTTAGTTGCCTAAGTTATATGCTACTTTCACCGATCCGTTATTGCTGTTTTGGTACTTACCAATCAATCAATACCTTCACCGTACTGGAAAGGTGTCCCGAATTTGCGAGCACAAAACATCAGCACAACGAATGCAAGGCGTACGTAGAATGCGGTTGTATTGTTGAATGTTGCAACAAAGCAACGCGAATAGGAAATCGCTACGGTAGCCCCAACCATTTTCCTTGAATAATGATCCTACTCCAGGATTAGGCAAATGAAATCGGTACTACGCGTGAGGGTGCGTGAGGGCGTAGCCATCCCGCAAGGGACCATTCATCATCGATCGTGGCCGGAATAAGAGCGACCTCTGCAGATACGGCAATACACCTAGTTAGCTTGACGCAATATGCTAATTGTCTGTCACTAGCATGTTACGTACTTGGGTGTCGACTGGAAAGCTCCGCGTAACCATGAGATGAACAACCAACCATAACGAGAGAGATCCTGCTCTCGATAACACCAATTCTTTGTAGTGCCTGAACATAATAAAACAAGTCCACAGTAGTGAGTATGCAGCATCCACCACGCAAGATATACAAATTTGCCCACCTCGATCGCCTTGGACTCAGCCCCGCCGTTTCCAAAGGTAGAGAACAGCAGAACCTCGACATGAGTGATGTTGTCGGGCACATCCAAGTAATGCAGCTTCCAGCTCGTAGTGTCATTATCCTGCGTTGCTTTGACGTGTATTTGACCTAAAACAAAAATTCATGAGTTCAAAACTACTTCAAGTAGTTCAACAAAAATATTGCAACTTTTTTTCGCGCCGTACCCGTCGGCGCATCGGGGTCAACTTGTCCAAATGCTGTCAGAAACGAAGCACTTTCATCACCCAACGTTATCGCGCAAAACTCGACGTGTGAGGCAGCTCTCCCAGTGATATCCGTCTCTGGCACGTCATAGCTCGATATAGCTGCTTCAATCAAGATACTAGGCATATCTGGCGTCAGGTCGTGCAACAAGACAAATCTACCTGTTCTACCTCCGTACAACGTCAATCGAGCTGCCGCTCGTCGGAAAGCCGCTGGGTTTGTCCTGGAGTCACGCAAAGTCGCCACCAGCGCCTTCACCGTATTGGATTGTTTGTGCATCGTTGAGAATGGGTCGGAGTCTCTTCCGGCGACTGGCGTTCGTTTGACGTCGAGTTTTCGACCGGCAGCTGGTTGAGGAGCGGCCGTTGCTCCTCGAGGCTCTGAAGCCTGCGAGCCACCGCCACGCGCAAGAATTTTCTCTCGTTTTTTGTACATTTGGCAGACTGCAGCGCGGGTGACGCCGAACTCCCGAGCCAAAGCCGCCTGAGGTTCTCCACGTGAGACGCGTTCAATGATGACGCGTCGGTCGTCGTGCTGGAGGTAGTTTGGACGCTTCCGAGGCTTTTTCTCCTCCGCAAACGGGGACGAGTCACTGGTCTCAACTGCAGCTTCGGACGGTTCGGTGGCCGCTCGTTTCGTGTCGGTCTCAGCGAAAAAGTCGTCGGGGACGCTGCGCTTCCGACGGGCAGGAGCAGCTTCCTGATGCTCCTCCATTTCCACTTCGTATCGAGCCGCCGTACGCGCTCGCATCGGTGACTCAGTTCGGGTGTACATAGTATCGAGAGGGTGAACACTAAGGGGTGAGTCCACAAATGGGTCCCTCCATCCGTGCGCGACTGTTCACCAGGATTTCAGATCTCTGAGAAAATGGATTCGCCTTTCGCGCAACCACTGTGGTGTTTTGTACACAGTATTATCAAGTGATCTAACTGGCTGAAAATAATACAGCTGCGTTGTCATTGGCGGATCGCTCTTAAAACCATCGAAGGAAATACGGATCGTATTGTGCCTTTCGGCCATTTTGCCCTCAGATTTAAGGTCCTACGTAGGAGTATCGGTCCTACGTAAGACCTCCTAAAGGATAGTCTGATGGTAATTAAATTTAGCATGTCCTATGTCACAAGAGTTGATAATGGAAGATGGCTGAGCAGCAGCTCTTTCGTAGGAGTGAATGGCCGGCAAAAAATGGCCATTCGGACCTTAATTGCTTAAAGGTACCCTTTAGACCAAATGTGAGCCCTTACGTAGGACCTCAGACACAAAGGTAAATCCCAGCCATCTGATTCGCAAATCCTACCAAGAGCCCTAACCCCTCCTGCTTAGAACCTACTTTTTGCAGTCCGATTGGCCATTTGATCAGAAAGGCACAATACATGAAACCGCTAAGCACTATACTTTACCCCGGTAAATACTACTAGTATCCGTGCCGGACATATGCCGGACCACTTAACGCTTTTTACTATCTTTTGTATACCTGACGATTCACCCCCGACACATTTCGGACCACCCAGCTTTAATATTGATTTTTGTATGCTGAGTCTGCTTACACAACAACTCAGAGCGTACAACCATCGGCCGCTCGCTCCACCACCCCCTGCTGGCCCAGTTGCTGCGCGCACTGGGCAGCGGTTCGCTGTGCCTTCGCACATTGTGCTGCAGTTCGTTCAGCCTTTCGCTCCCGAAAGTTACTTGTAGCCCTGTTAACCCCCCACCCGAATTCGCCCTGTAAAATGCCCGTATGATTGGGCTTGTCTAATACATCCCGCTTCTCCATGACGCGCTGGAGACTGCTGAAGTAATGCAAAACGACATCGGCTTTAGAAGCTGAAGCACGGTCAACGTCCACAAGTTGAGCCTTGTAAGTTGACAAGTCAGGGTGTTTGGCAAGCTAGCGCTAAGTGAATTTGTCGATAGGGAAGTCATCAGTTAATTGCCGCGTCCGCGTCGTCTCCACCGCCACTCTGAACATGGCGCGCAGCTCTTCAAACCCCACACACGTCTCATGCAGCGCGCGGTAGCGCACCATCTCGACGACGCCTCGGTCGGCTCTACTAAAGGCGCTACATTACTGAAGTTGTAGACCATCTGGGGCCCTATGCGAGCTTCGAGCGGTGCAAGCCCGTTGATGCGCTGGCGAAGAGGCGCACTAGAGACGCCGTACGCATTGGCGGCCTTGCGCACATTCAAACCGCCAGCGACAGCGGCAATAGCAGCCTCCTACGTCTCCACTGGGACCTTGGTCATTTGGGGGGACTTCTACGAGCTGTTATGGAGTCAAAATGGATCTGAGGAATGCAGGTGGGCTTGTTCGAAAGCTGTATCTTTCCTCTGACTGTTGAGTAAATTTCAGGGCCCAAAGACTATTATTGGTGATGATTCGCGACGATCGCTAGGGTGGTGCTTTTTGCTTATTGACTTAAAATTGTATGTGAGGCAAGTGGTCCGTAATATGTCCTGGTCCGAAATATGTCCAGCACGGATAGTAGATGTTGGTGCGAGAACTGTACTTAGTACATGTAGGTGGCAGCTCACATAATAGTTAGCGGGTTGTTTGCCTGAGCACGAATACCAGTAGATGAGACTCGCTAACTCGTACATATATCTGGCACTGAAGACCAAGTGAGCCGCGGACCAAAGAAATCTGTTGAACTTAGTGGGATAAACTGATGCGTCTGGTTCGACGTGCTTAACTCTTTAACAAGACTACTGGAGTCCAGTAGTTCGACGTGAAGTTGGAGAAGGAGATGAGCGCATGTCGCGTTTTAACTTCTCGAGTTGACGTAGTAACGGTAAGCTTACCATCCAGTTCGCCAAGACGCGAGCACTCCGCTTACTCAAAACTCGTCCAAGACCTGCACCAATCTCTTGACGAGGAACTCAAAGCTCTCGTCCGGTTGCTTCTTCTCGAGCATTTCCTCCGGTGGAAGAACATCGAGGGAGACATCGTTGCCCTGCGTCGAGAGCTGGAAGCGCAATCCGTGGAACTCCACGGGCTCGTACACCGATTCGATGCTGACGTAGTTGATACGGAGATCTTTAGACGCACGAGGGTCAAGCGTCACCTTCGTGGCGAAGGAGTTTCCGACGCCGGACTCTTGGAACCGGATCAGGTTGTGGATCGAGCTCCACCACTCCTTCCCTGGCGCAGTCAGCTCCGAGAAGACCTTCACGCGGAACCTGGTGCTGTTGTCCAAGATGATGTCATGGTACACGTACTCCTGTGATAGCGCGCGCGATTCTTGGAGCACCCACCGGTCGTGCTGGCGGACGAAGGTGGTCTTGACGTCTTGACGGTCGTCACTCGTCTTCAGGCTGCAGTAGACGGTGATCTTGAACTCTTGCTTCAGCTCCTCAGGGCTTGTTCTCTTGAGTGTGTCGATCAACAAACGCACCGCCCGTGCTCCGTCATCGCAAATGTTGGACCAGCTCGACTGCACGTCGTTGGGGTAGCGAACACCACGCAGTTCCTCCAACTGGTAAGAGCGATTAGCATCAAGAGAGTGGAGACGAAAGAGCGTCTGTCCGAAGCATGCCATCACCGTCAATGAACCGTCGATAGTGATTCCGCTCAGCGCTTGGGTCGCAGCACGGATGTAGCCATCAGTGAAGCAGTTGAGGAAGCTGTCCATGTCAGCGACGGTGCTCTGCTGCTGTTGATATAGTGGCAGTTGCTCTTCGCGGACGAGCTGGTACGGGAACTTGCGCGTGTCGACGTCGGAGACTGGCCCACGAGCTTTGACGAATGCCCACTTGCACGTCAATCCGTCGCGAGCTGCGTGGATCCGGGGAAACGTGACGTAGCTGCGACCTGCTTGGTCGGCCCTTGGCTTTCGTGAAGCTAACACGGGATTCTTGTTGCGCTGCTTGTTGCCATAGTTCTGTCGCGGGGTCTTCCGATCTCCGGCTGGGAAATCGTCATCCCAACCACCACCGAAGCTCTTCATCTTCTTTTCCGGATCTTTCTTGGCCTGCTCGTTTCGGGGGGAAATCGTGAATGAGCTCCCGGTGGAATCTTTCGCAAAAAAACACAGAAGGTTAGCTCTTGAATCTGATTACATAGGTTTTCACTTCGACCTGTGCTGTGCCTGTTGGTATCTGAACGCAGTGCGCAGGTGGACATGTAATTCTACAGATTGTAAGGACCCGCTAATATTGAAATGTTGAACATTGTTGTAAAACAACCAGAAGCGCTCGTCGTTGTGCCGAGTTATGTCCCGATACGCACGAGCGTCAGCCGGTTGGTAGCCACGATATTGGTAGCGCAGATAACGGAGAGTTGATCACCTTTTTCCAGTCGATTGATACACGTCAAAGTTGTCGAGCCGGGATAGCTTTCTGAATACCCGCAGTAGACCGATTGGATGCATTCTTGGCCTCATCAGCTTGATTTCCGATCCTTCCCATTTGCAATTCACGACCACCACCGCTTGGTAAATTCCAGGAGCATCGACCGGGATAGCGGAGGTCGGAATAGCTCTTCACTGACCTTGTCCCACACAAGCGTATCTCCAACTTTCCCAGTTCCTTGAGCGTGAAGAATGTATTTGCGCTCATCGCGAGTATCCAAATCTTTTTGTAGTTTCGCCACGACTTCCTGCAGCTGACAAATGTTTGCTTCGAGCACGTCGATACGCTCAACTGAAATTTCTTCCAAGTCGAAAGAATACATCGCCACGAGGTCTTGTTGCTGGAATTGCACCTTCACTACCAGCTCCAACCGAAATTTGCCTTCCCCGATAGGATAAAACCCGACGGGGATGTCAGTCGCTTCTTCCTTGGTGGTGGTGTTCATCACTCCATGGAAACCCTATCAAACCAACGAAAGGGGTGAGTTAAAACATCAAAATTAGAGTGCAGCTGCAACAATGTATAGTCCGACCTCGATATAATCGCTCGGGCGCGCGCCCGGGAGAGAATTGGTTGGATTGACATACGATTCCAAACTGAGTTCGGGTGTGCACCTGCATTAACAAAAAACAGTACCGCATATGAGCACACGCTATAAATACTGAGGTCGCTGTCCTCCAGCCAAAAAGCGGATTTTGTCACCCTTGAGCACAATGGGTGCCACCCACAAATAGCCTATGCGGGTGGCTTATCCGCAACAGATATGACAGTGAAAAATAAGATTTATGGCGACATATCCGCCGAGGCGTCCGCCAAAATACACCACAAACGCCATATATTAGGCATAGTGTGTCCGAATGCAGTTTCCCCAGAACTATACAGACAACCGCGGCCGGATATCCAAACTGACACTTGAAGCCGGACACTGGGTAGGACACGAATCTTCCATTTCTCCCTTGAACTCCTCACTTGCGAACTTCCCGCGATCCCGCAACGATGGAGGAGACCGAAGACTCGGATGCGCTGCTGGTCTTGACGGAGATGGTCCTCCGGCACGAGGACGACGTGGCGCAGATGCGCAAGGAGATACACCGGCTGCTCGTGGAGGAAGAGTGGAGAGCAGCCATGCGGAGCCGCCACAGCTTGACCGTCGAGTGCTTGAACACTCCGGCCGAGTCAGCATGGATGTCGCTGTACATGCACGGCAGCGACAAGAACTTCCTAAACGCGACGAGTCTAACCAGGTGAGGCTCGTTTAGTTGTCAGTGCTATCGCTATTCTAACTAGCTGTGTGTATGCCTGTTACAGGGCTACGTTCAACCAGCTTCTTGGAAGGTTCGCCGGCTTCTACTCGACCCGCGCAGCACCTTCGCGGGGCCGTCCGCCAAATTTCGCTACCTGCATCAAGTTCTCGGGATGCTCCTGTGCTTCTACGTTGGGTCCATGAAAAAAAAAACATTGTGCATGCTGTTCGGCGTGCCGCCGGCCACTTTAGCGCGGACGCTGCGCAAAGCTGAGGACGCGTTGTCTGTAGCGCTACAAGGGTATGCGCCTGCTCGGATCGCGTTCCCGTCACCCTCGCAGCAGGCGAAATTGGCCAAGCTAGTAGAGGCTCGAGAGCCCCTGCTGAAGTACACTTTTGGGTTTATTGACGGAAAGAATCTACGGGTGAGTGGTTGAACTGGGTATATTAACTTTACTGTGGCTAATTACAGCTTGGATGTCTTGTAGGTGATGCAACCGTCCAACGCGGACATGCAGAATGCTATGTACAACGGGTGGTTGCACTCGGTCTTCGTGACCGGCACCATTTGTTTTGCAGCGGACGGTTGCATCATCTGGTGCAAGCACAACTGCCCGGGGTCCTGGAACGACAGCGACACGTCGTTGGGCTTCAGGACGAAGCTACTGGACCCCGCCATCTGCCCAGATTCGAGGATGAATGTCGTCTCCGACTCGGCATTTCCCTGTTCGAGTACTATGACCGGCCGTATCCTAACCCCAATGAAGGACGGAGACATCGAGAAGATCGTGCCCTCACTCCGCAGCTTGGCGAGGACATTACACAACGCAATTACGTCGGTGCGCCAAGCTGCGGAGTGGGGAATGGGCAATATGCAGAAAGTCTACAGTCGTCTGAACCTACCGCTGCCCTACGACCCTGTGCTCCGCGGCGTTCGGATCAACAACATTTTCAGGATGGCCAACTACCGTGTCCGCACCGTTGGGATCTCTCAGATCCGCACAACATTCAGCGGAGATCTGGAGCTGCCGGCTTCTACGTAGGCTACGTAACAGTTCATTTGGACATCCAAGCAGAGTTGAAACGTACCGTCTAACATGATTTCCTTGGTCTTTGCTTGTATATTTGTTGGTGGTGTTCTTGTTTCTTACTTCTGGCGAAAGCTCTCTTCTTCGCGCTAACAATTCGACTTTGAACATGAGTTGCTGTTATATTGAAGTTAGCCTAGTTCGTGGGGGTAATACAACGCTACAAATGAATGATCCGATTTGTTTCTCGGTCCGTGGGTAGCTACAGCTCCAATATACAGATGCAGGTAGTTGCAGTGACTGTTGTGTACAAGCTCGACGTCCTGGCCACGCCGTCTGAAAGCATATCTCCACAACTACTACTCCTTCTTGAATACCGCCCCGATCAGCAACAGCATCTCTTGAGTGCGCGCGCGGGCTTCCTCCTTATCGCGGCGCGCACGATCGTCCATTTCCAGCTTGTCCTGCCGGCGACGCTCTTCGGCTTCGGCCTTGTCCGCCAGCAGCCGAGCCTCTTTCGCAGCAGCTTCCTCTCGGCGTCGCTGGTCTTCCTCGACGCGGCGGTTCTCCAGCTTCCGCTCGTGTTCTTCACGGAACATCATCATCATCTCGAACGTGCTGGTGTTGAGGGTGTTGCTGCAGTTCTCCAAGTCGGCCAGCTTCTGTTTCAACGCGGCGGAAGCCTTCGTCGCGCGCAAGCGTTTGGCTTTCGCGAAACTCGCCTCGGCCTGCTCCTGGTCGAGGCCTTCTCTGGTTCGCTTAGAACCGACACTGTCCCGAAAGGCGTACGAGTTGCCGCCCCCGAGGCGACCCGAAGCGCTATGCAACGATATGTGGCGATAAGCCTCTTGCTCGTCACGACCGCCGGGTTGGAACCCCCGAGCAGCCGGCGTTTTGGTGGCCGTAGTTGCCGCGACTTCGGCGGTACACGAGCGAGTGGCGGTGGTGTTCATAGGCTTCTTCGATCCAGCAGAGCGAAGGTGCCGGGTTGACGGCCCAGCTGGACGAGTGGCAGCCTTCAGTGTTGAGGCAAAGGCGTCGAGACCCTCGGCGCCAAGTTGTAAGTCGAAGGTGCCGGGGGCATCGACAGGAAGTGAGGCCTGGGCGGAAAGGACGGCGTCCGCGACTGCTGCACCCGTAATGTCATCGGGTTGGAAATCGTCACTGCCCGACTGGTTTGTGCTTGCAGCGTCGCTGCCAGCGAAATCCCCGTCACCATTTCCCTCTTGGTCGTCGTAGTACGGCTCAAAACTGTAGTCCGGATCCACGAACAACGCTGGTCTCCGGTTGCGCTATCTTCGTCTGGGTCTTGGTCAGCGGCGTCGTCCATCTCCACCACGTTTGCCTTCTCGTCGATGGCCAGCTTGGTGAGCTTGGCCTTCTTGATGTGCGGCAGCATGTCCGCCGTGCCAGTCGGCTTCCTGGCGCTGTAGAGGGCATTGAATTTTCGGCGCAGGCTGTCAAGGTCTCGCTCGGCCCACGAACGGCTCCGATTCGAGTTGTAGGCAATCGTGACGCGCTCCCACTCGTCTCGCCCGAGCGGCAACAGCTCCTCGACGACAGCCAAGAGACGGGAGATCTCGGGCATCTTGTAGTTCGGGCTTCCGGTCAACTTGACCATCTATTAACGACAACACAAACAGCGTTAGGGTCGTTTGGCACGTAGAGTGGAGTCGCTGTTGTTGTGTGGCGCACCGTGCGAAGGTGATGAAGTGCTTGGGGTGGGGGCGGTGGTGGAGGGCTTGTCGGGTAGTTGGTGAAACCAAGAGTGAGAGATGAAGACGACTCCCGCGTCGGAGACCGTCTTCGCGCCCACGTTTGCAGCCTTAGACTCGAAGTAGCGAGACGAAAGCTTTTTGGCGCGAAAGTCTCGCGCTAAAAGCGAAATCGTTGGACGCGGCGAGGCTTGACGTGCCATAAAATCCTGCCGAGGTGTGAGGAGCTGGCGGCCTTCGCGCCAAAATCAATGAGAGGCCCGGGTGACTTGCGAATGCAACCTTTCGGGAAGATAATGGAATACAGAGCAGTCAACTTCAACATGGGTACGTGTGCATTGCAAATCAAACAACGATTACCGTCACCTCGCCCTTCAACATCCTCACTGCTCACCACTTGCTACGGGTTGCCATGGTCCTGGAGGTGGCGGTGACAGCACACGTCAGATCCACAGCGGCAAATGAACCAGAGGTCGCTTCCGTAGTTGACAGTGATCTCCTGTCCTTCGCGGAGGTAGGCCGTCGTCGCCACCACAACAGCGGTGCAACGTCCGTTGCCAACCTCCCGGAACTCGGCTACCGGCTCACATGCATGATTCACAAATCTCATCAAGCTGCCCATTCCTTCGGCGCTGATCGCCACTCCCACCGAGCTCGCCAGCAACTTCGGACGCGTCTTCATCACCATTCGGTACCCGCGGTTGCGAGGGCGATCTCGTTTCGAGATGAGGACGTGCTCCATCTCCCCCAAGTACTGGCCCAACACCTGGCCCGGTCCGATGTCCGCAGACGCGACGACGTGCGCGTGTTGCGCATGAGGCAGATCTTGTCGGACTCCGCGAGTCCGTTGCCGCACAACCCGTTGAAGGGGCAACAGTTTGCGTTGCAAAACAGATTCATCTTGGCGTTTCGGCACCGATCCGTCCGGCAACGTGACGAGCACGAGCACCACCCGAAGTGAGGCACGATCGGGAACACGTTGTTCAGCGGGTCGAACTGCGCCCGCAATTGGGGAATGTGACTCGGCCATTTCGCGAGGGCCATCACGTCACCAGGAGCTGAAGCCCGCGACGGACGAAGGATTTCAGCGGTCTTCGAAGTGATTGAAGCTGGGGGGTTGCGGCGGCGGTCCTTCGGCTGTTGAGACGTAACGCGGGGGCGACAGTATGGCGGCCACGCGGCGATCGTCGCGGCGTTCGTGAAGACGTTCTTGGCGGGGACCGTGGCGGCGGTCTTGGCGGGGATCTTCGCGGTGTTCGTGAAGACGCTCTTGATGGCGGTCTTGATGGCGGTCTCGATGGTGGTCTCGATGGCGGTCTTGGCGGCGTTCTTGGCGCGGTGAGAGAGGAGACAGCTCTCGAAGTGCCGGCCTTGGCAGCGTATCTAGCATCACCGGCGAGGATGTCGTCGGGCTACGGGGTCGCGGAGTCGGTGAAGGGTTTGTTTGGTGGCCCAAATACTGGCAGATGATTACATACTGCATTTTGATTGGTTGTTCACTTCAAGCTCTTTATAAATATCAGACGCGAGGACGAAGCGAGGCCGAAGCGCACACCTATTTGCACAACAGCAGTCACTGCGCAACAACCACCTTTGCTGTCACCACGCAACTACCAACTTCGCTCAAGTCATGGTGGCCGGAAAGGTTGATGTGATGAAAAAATTCGGTCGCCTGGACATCAACCGACACGATGTTTTTGCTACAGCCCCAGATAGCACAGAGTTTCTACGTGCCTACGCGTTCAACGAGAACAAGTCAATCCAAAAGAAGATACATTCCGGTCACTTACGAAAATGGCAATGCGTTTCTACGTTATGTGGCTGGTAGGTGACGCTGAGCAAGAAGCGGCCCACTAAAGGCGCTAACACAAAGTTGGCTTTCTGTCCTGAGGGCGCCTGGTTTGTTAGCGATTTCGAGCTTATCCATTCCCCCAGCTGTGATGCGGTGCGGAAGTGCTCCTCGCAGTTGCTGATGGAGCTACCTGGGTTCAAAAGTGCTATGGTGAAGGGGCTAAGCACTGCACGGGCGCGGGTGGCTGCCTCGGTGAAAACAACGGACAATGTCAACGTCGATGACCGTCATGCTCTAGTGTATGGTGCGATATCCCGTGCCAAAAAGCTGATGGAGGATGAGGAGGACAACTACGACAAGCTACCGGCTTTTCTTCGGTCGTTCGCGCGCGAGAATCCTGGATCTACGGTATCATGTCAGCTCGATAGACGCGGTCGTTTTTACCGGGCGTTCCTATCGTTTGGTTCTCTCATTGCTGGACAAGACAACTGGGTGCCATTGCTTGAATGCGACGGCACCCACATGAAGCATGCTCAATATAATGGCGTGTGTCTCTTGGTCATCGGCAAAGACGGAGACTGGGGGAACATTCCGGTTGCCGTGGCTTTCGTTCATAAGGAGATAGCCGAGAACTTCGATTGTTTTTTTGCGAGCTGTATCATGGCCGGAATAAAACTGCACGACCGACCTCTCTTTTCCGACCGGGGAAAGCAGCGAGATGCGCAAGTTCGTCTCCGTGTGCGTGGCGTGCCCTTAAACCTTAAGTTTTGTGCACTGCACATCTTTTTTAACGTGTGCGGCCACTTTCGCTCTATCGATCCGAATATCGATAGCATTAGGAGCCTGATCCTATCGTTGCAAGTCGCGACGACATTTGTGGAGTATTATGCGGTGCTGACCGAGATCAAGAGCGCTTTCCTGTTGTTCGTACGATCACAGTGAATGGAAAACAGGAGACGCAGTCGGTAGCTCAATACTTGCGAAAGATTCACCCTTCAAGCTGGACCAAGTTTGGCAACGACAAACTCACCCCAGAAGAAACGTCGGCGGTGAAAGCCGAGTGGGGGTCTGTAGAAGCATTTGGTGATGGATGTCCTCTTTTTGGAGGTAGAACTACAAGTGCTGTAGAGAGTCAAAACCGGGCTCTGCTACTTGCAGGAGTTCGAGACAGCCAAGTGTTCAATGCTGTTGTGTTGTTCTGCAATGTCGTCGTCGAGAGTATAGCGGCCAAAAAGCAGAAAGCTCGGGACTGGATGGGCGCCAAACACACGGTAACTCCTCGCGCGAAGGCAAAGTTCGACAAACAAATATGGAGTGCTTCCGCTTGCACCGTCCGTAAAAATTCGGAGTCCGTCTTCCACGTCGAAGACGTAGTAGCAAGCGTCGAAGATGAAAATGCACTTCTGAACAATGGCTCGCGAACCTTTACGGTAGACCTGCGGACTGGTGCGTGCACACGCTGTCCGGATCGCCACCAAATGCAAATACCTTGTCGGCACATCGTGGCAGCCCTCCACGCCCAAAGTGGGTCGTCCAGGACAACGGCAGGGGCCTACAGGTTCTTTCACCATGCGTATACAGCACCGTCGTATGCACAAGCATTCCAGCACGTTGCCATTAGCCTGCCGTTCGTCCCCACACTCATGTCAGACCCGAATATTCTGCCCCCACCACTCTACAAACAAGCTGGTGGTTCATCGCGTACTGCAAGACGCGATATTGCCACACGAGAGAAAAGAATACGCGGCACTGGCGAACCAAAAACGTCTCGACCACTGCGTCACCAGAAGAAAAAAACAACGATCTCCAGTGAGCGGGCTGCAGTTCTCGCTAGCATGCACGACCTTTTTCAGCAGCGAGATCCGAGCCGAGCAGCCAAAAAACGAAAGAACTACACCTGCAGTCTCTGTGGCAGGGCCGAGGGACACAATGCTGCAAAATGTCCAAACCGTGCTACGGGGACTGTGGACGACGACGTTCGAGCAGGAGTTTATATAGTTGGGTCGTGTCCTCTTCAATTTCTGGAACGCCGGAATTTGGTCGGGACCGAGAAAGCGCAAGATTTAAACCCGACGATCCTGAGTGAGTACACATTCTGATCAATTCAGGTCGGGGTCCAATAGCTGCGGGTGTCCCTACGAGCGTATGCAATACGAAGAACAATTAGATGAAGCTAATCTATTAATCAAATATCATGAATACCTTTTAAAATGTGTCAGTGCATGGGGACCCCCTGACGTTCTTGACCGACCTTCTCTCCGGGTTTGGAGGCACTGGGCCTTGTTACCACACCACTCACCCACCACATGCGGATCAAACGAAGGTGGTCAAGAACGCCAGGTAGTCCCAATTCTAACAACACAGCAGTACGACTTGCTCTCTCGGTCTGCATCACAGCCGATATTAGATACTTTCACCATACTATGACTTGTTAGTGTTTGCTTACCTTCTCATGCTTGACACTTGGGACGAACTTGGACGGGGCGTGCATGATGCAGCAAACACAGCGGCGCCCATGCCCCACGCGTCCTCGACCAAATTGTTTAGCGACTCGTAGAAGTCTTGGACTCGACGTACTTGTCCAGACCGCTGCCTGTGACGCCGCGCACCTCCGGTGTGGAGCTGCTGCCACGACTGGCACAGCGCTCGCGCCACGAACATGCAAGCGAAGGTTAGCTGAAGAACGACATTACAAACAAAACGTACACTATCCTCGAAGCTGAGGCCGGGCAGTGTCTGCAGCACGAATATTCACAACAGCAGAGTCACAGCAGGCGCTACATGGATGCATACGCTTAATAGTTAAGGCTCATGGTGGTGGGTAAATGGAAGCACTACCAAGCCGAAGCAAACCCACCTCGCCGTAGAAAACGACAGACCTCTGCGCTTGGGACCTTCAGTCGAGAATCAAGTTGTGAAATGCTGCTCAGTATCGCATTGTTCTTTCACCTGTCACAGATTTCCATCTGCCAGTATTTGGGCCAGTGTCAAAAAGTTTGATGTATTTGTGGCCACTTTCAATAATCTGCCTTCGGCGGCGTGTTCTCGTCCTCGCTGCTGGGCGTGTCTAGCACGCAGCGAACTCGCCAGCGAATGGCCGAGTGCTTCAGGTGGACCATTGGCTTCTATTGAGACAACAGAAGAAACAAAAGCAAACGTTAGAGGTTAATAATGAAAATAGCAATTCGTACTCACTTCACCTTTTGAGCTTTCTTCTCGATTCCGCGCGAGATTCAAGAGTGAGCGGCTCTTCGGCGCGTCGGAAGATATATGTCGGCGCTTATGACAGCAGAGAACGGGATGCGTCGGTAAGAGTGATGGTCAGCATAAACTATACAAATTCCAACACTAAGCTTTAAGATGGGTTCACTGCATAAACCTAGGGGTAGGTGGGTCTCGTGAGACCACATTCTCGTCCGACGAGGCGATATGTCGGCATATAGCTCGGCATATCTGTTGCAGATAAGCCACCCGCATAGGCTATTTGTGGGAGGCACCCAATGGCATATTGGTAGATCGGAGCCGGAGGCGGCGCCACAGCCACCTTGCCCTCGTAGACAACTTCAGCCTCAGGAAGAGGGGGAGGCTGACTTCCTTTGGATGCAGACATACTTCTGGTAGATTTGCGCAATAAAAACTACTATCGTAGTACTGTAGTTTAAAAACTTACAAGATCACTGTGAATTACAAGTACTATAGTAGTACTCAAGTTATTAATTCAGAGAGAGTACACTGTATTTTAATACAATGTACTCACTCTGAATTAATAATTAGTTATATTATTGTCGTTTTCACCCAAATTTGTAGAACCTGGAGGGAAATTGGGAGCCTTTTGAATCGATTCAAACCGGTTTTGACCAATCAGATCTGGCGTATGTCTCGTGGACTCGGACACACCACGAGATGTGCGCCACCTCAGACTCTGAGTTGGAGTTGGTGGTCGATTGGTGACTTTTGATTGGCTGAATATCGCGCGAATCGATTTGAAATCGATTCGCGAAATCGATTCGATTCAGGCCATTCTCACAAATTCGAATGAAACTCACAATATTAAAATAATAGTAACTCTTCCCCTCCATACTCAATACATGTACAGTACCACTCCGTTCCAGATCACTCGTCCCGTTCATCTTTTCGCTTGTTTCATTTCACTTGTCCTGTTATTATACTTATATTAACTATGTGTTGATGATGTGATGGTAGCTAACGCACGTATAACCGAGGCAGTGTAGTCAGAGTAGGCAATCGTCAAAGGAAGTCTTCCCTCCCGACGGAGCTTTGCTTTCGCCATGTGCGTGAGCTTGTAGCTGTTCTCCCCTTGCTCTCGAATGCAAGACTCCATAGCGCACTGTAGCGAGAGGAAGATGTTGTTCAGGGTCTCGTCCGGCAACTCCCAGTACGCTTCGGTCGTGGCTGCCAGTAGCTCTGCCAGTGTACGCGGTGAACGCAGTTGCTGTCGGGCCTGAATAGCGTGAAACGCTCCGAGGTCAAGGCAGTTCAGGTCTGGGCTATTGGGAGGCTGGAACTTCAGCACCACGTTCAGGTCAAGCGCGTCGACCGCAGCACAAAAGGCGGAGTCCTTCGGATCGATATGCGGGGAGGCGTTATCCTGTTGAATCGTGATGCGCGTCCCTCTTCCTCCTCCAGGCCACTTTGACCGAATCGCAGGGAGAAGTTTGTCGATAAGCATTTCACGGTAGTTCTCCTTCGTAGCCGTAACGGCCTTGACCAGTGGCGTCCCTGCAGGTCTATTGCGGCTGGTTCTCTCCGCCAGCGTGTGCACCACGAATGGCCACGTCCCCAACTTCCCGTCGAAAATACACTCGCCTGCCTCATTGTATCGCGGTCGAGCCACCGCCGCCAGCATCATCACCTTGGTGATGTGGCGCTTGCTCTTCAGCTTTCGGATCGGATCGGGCTCGTCGTGTAGCATTATGAAGCGACGCTTCACAACCGTCAGGAAGAAGTATTTCTCGTCCACGTGGATCACGTCCATCATGTCGCGGTACTTGTTCGTTGACGTGTCCACGTGGTCGAGGCAAAACTTGATGCGGGCTTGCAGGTTAGCGGGCGTCAACAGCGGCCGGGTCACGCTGGTGCACGATCGCAGCTTGCCCTGTTTGAGCCGACGGAACAGCGTTGTTGCCGGCACACCGCACGCAACCGCAGCAGATCGAATCGTCGTCCGCTGCTGGACGTCGACGTGGCGGAGGCGCTCGAGCACAGCTTTCAGGTCACGGGGTCTCCTGCCGGTCACATGTTTCAGTGTTGTGGCCTCATAGACGCCGTGCTGGGCGGCATTGGTCTTGGCGCGCTTCCACAGCCGGGAGATAGTTTTCTCGTGCACGCTGAAGTTACCGGCGACCTCCTTGATCGCCCCACGACGGGGCTTCCCGTCATGAGCACGCGCTAGAAGCGCACTCACGGCCTGTTGGCGCTCCCTTGCTGTTAGCTCTCTAGTCGCACGTTGATTTCTCTCCATTCTGTTGATTTGAGGGCTGCTTCTTGTCTGTCGATTTCGGCTGTGAGGCAGGATGGGCGACATATTGGTAGGTTTCCCGGTAATTGGCCTCGAAAAGTGGTCTGGTGGCCACAACGGCATCAATATGAACCCGCTCGCGGAGCCCTGACCACCATTCAACTCGCCTAGGTACGCGCTTTCTTTTAAAACCAATCACGCTTCTTTTCGCTGAATATTGACAAACCCCGAGCCGCGCAAAGGAAATAGGACAAGTGATCTGGAACGGAGTGGTACTCAATACTCAAAGTACCGAGTACATTGGAGCCCCCACCTGCTCTCCACGTCGTCTGCCTGGCTCTGCAGACTCCGTTCCAGCGCCTCCCTCCCGTTCTAGACCTCGTGACCTCCTTCCTTATACCGCGCACTATCGACCGGGCCGTGTACTGCCGTCTGCACCGCGTCCTAGCGATCTACGAGTCCTCTCGGCCGTACACCGTCGATGCCATGGACGGTTCCGCTGCCGCGGGGCTCTTGGAACTCGTGCAATTGCTGCACGCCAATCGAAGCGAAGGCTGTTCGCCCGCCGCCTTCATTGGCTCAGCTGCCAACCGCCACTTCCACGTCCTTGAGTGGCTCTACGATCACTACCCAGAGGTGGCGAACCCGGCCCAAGAGCTCGTCGTAGCCGCTCAGCACAACCGCATTGAGGCGTTGAGCTTCCTACTGCCCAAAGTCACACGCGAGCAGGTGGAACCGGCACTAGAAGCTGCAGCCGCCAATGGGCACGTTGCAGTGTTGGAAAATCTGCTCCGTCGACCGTACAGCATGGAGAGGTCGCTCTTGGCTGCGGCGGAGAACGGGAGGGCGCAGGTAGTGCAGTTCCTACTGGAGAGAGGGCACACGGACAGGTATCAGCTGGTGAACCCGGCGTTGATCAAGGCGGCGGAGGGGGGACACTGCAATGTGGTGGAGTTGCTGGTGGATAAGAGCGACGAGTACACGCTCAGTGATGTGTTGATAACTGCGGCGGCAGATGGACGGGGTGCCGTGGTGGAGCTGCTAATGCGGAGCGGTCAACTGGGGAAACTCCATATCGCGCGCGCGCTGGAGAAAGCGGCGGAGTTTGATCAGTGTAACGTGGTGAAGTTGCTGTTGGAAGGATTGGCTGGAGAGGAGGAGACCAGTCACTTGTCAGGTGGGGTCACGATAGCGCAGGCGGTGAAATGTATCGTCAACTGGGCGTTTCTTGCAGCTGTGGACCAAGGGCGCGTCAATGTTGTGAAGTTGCTGATTGACACGGATTCTGATCGGATGAGTGACGCGCTGATTACTGCGTCTTCCAACTCTCAGCTTGAGGTGTTGGAGTTCCTTCTCGAATATTGTCAAGGGAGTCACAGGAGGTGCGATGATTTTGATCAAAGTATAACCGAGATAGCTGAAACAGCTGCGTCTACACGCAGCATGGAAATGGCCGAGCTGCTTGTGGCCAAGTGTGATACGTTGAGTACGGGTGGCGCGCTGAGGATAGCGGTGGACAACGATGATCTCGATATGCTTGGACTACTTGTCGTCAAGAGCAACGCGGTATCGATCCAAGAAGCGGTTGTGAGTACAGCAGCCACGAATCGGGTTCAAATTCTAGAGTTTCTCCTTGAGCGTTGTAATGCTGTCACGATTGAGCACGCTTTGATCCGAGTCGCGCCCGTTGGTAACTCTACGGTGTCGAGGCTATTGCTCGGAAAATGTGACCCTGGCGCCCACGCTCGAATTTTCGACAACGCTGCCAGCCACGGTCTTGACGATCTTGTTCAAGTACTGCTCGACAAGATGAGCACTCACAGCATCCGTTGTGCATTGATCTCAGCAGCGATGAATGGGCATGCGGACGTAGTTAAAGTACTGATGGATAAAAGCGACTCGACTGGTATCACTTGTGCGTTTGAAATGGCAGCGATCAGGGGACGGGTAGGCGTCGTTGAGCTGCTTCGAAGTCGTTGCGACGCGTCCAGCATCAGCTTCGCTGCTTCGGCGGGTGATGCAAATGTGATACACTTGCTGCGAAATAAACGCGCACGGAGGGAGTGAAGGCAGATCGAATTTGACTTTTTTGTTTCGCTTGGATCGAAGAAGTAGTAGCGAAGGTTCAAAGAAGCAAGAACATGGTTTATGGTCTTTCTCGACTTAATTGACGATGAATCAAGGTTTCACTGGACGCAGTACGGTACAAATCGATCCCTCTGGACTCCTTCTCTCACACAATCCGGTGTAAGCTTACGAAGGGTTCTTCTTGGCCCCCTGCAAAACACACAAAGCAAAAATAACGTCGTCCGTGGGAACCTTGCCAATCCGGCCGAGACAGGACCGTGTTTTGCAGACCAGTTGTATCCTCTCTCGTGCCTGCGATGTATACGATTCATGCTCTGGCCCCACTCCAGCGGCGGCGAAAAGCAAAAGGTGACCGCAAGGCCAAGACGATATCCAGCAGTGAACGAGGAATTAAATTCTGTCAACGCCAGTGGGATCGAGATACCACACTATCGAGCGACACTCAAAGACTTCGTGAAGAGATCTACGCCTTCAGGCGTTGCGGGGTCAATATGAAGGAAAGTATCTTCTATCGGCTTCACTTCAACAAGAATAGGAAGTTGGAGGGTTACGATTGATTTTGTGGGAGCATTGTCGGAGTATTCGAGACTATGAAATAATACAAGCGTTGATTAAAGGGCATTAGCTGGGAGAGAAACCAGAACCAGAAGCCCAAGACACGAAACCAGTCTCGAAGATATCGATGGTCGAGCAAGTCTTCTATCCCACCAAGTCAGCAATCAACACCACGGACGAAGCGCGATCACCTGCTTCGCACTTGCATGCGATGGATCTCGAGTGCCGTGATGTACATTTTAAGGCCTGATACACGCACGGTACGGTGCATCATTGTT
Source organism: Phytophthora fragariae (assembly GCA_009729435.1). Taxonomy (NCBI): domain Eukaryota; phylum Oomycota; class Peronosporomycetes; order Peronosporales; family Peronosporaceae; genus Phytophthora; species Phytophthora fragariae. The sequence goes on along the minus strand of QQOI01000037.1, from coordinate 536,638 downwards.
TTGGCACATTCACATGAGTTTCGATGGTGAAACCAAACTTCACACTAATCAAGGGGACTTCGTATTGTACCTGGATGGTCACATTTTCTATCTGCTTGCCTTTGCAGCCCTGAGCCTTGATCTGGAGTAGAAGATTTTTTAATGAACGCTAAATGGAATGTTTTGCACGTTTTTGTGTTTTTATACTACATGTACTTCTGTGTACTACTACTTCAAAGTACTACTGAACTGCTTCATTTTATCTTTCGTGATGTCGAAGAGTCCGGCTTTGGTACTGCGGTCATCAGCTTGGCGAAGACTTTCTGCTGTGCTCTGTATTCCATGCTGGAATGGGACTTGCCCACTCACACTGTAAGTTACACAGACAATGAACGCTTATTATAAAACTACTAGTATGTATTTCGAAATGGTATCTGAAGTGGCATATTTTACGGGGAGGTTTGCGTTGGATTCGTAGAGTGAGTTTCAGCTACAGTAGCAACGCTTATCAATAGGTTCCTGACCACTGGTCAGTGACCAGGGCTTCCAGGGATAAACAAAGAGGAGGGAGTATTACGGTCTATTTCATCATTTTCGTTTTGCTGAGATTCGGTAAGCTTGCAGAAAAGTGGAGATACTGTACATAGAGTTGTAAAATAGTAAAATACTTAAATACCGTTAAATACGTTCCTAGTCCTAAAAACGTTAAATACGGGTTAAATATTTCCGCCCGATCGTATACTTTTGTAATTGATCTATTGTGAGTTCTAGTCGAAGTTTCCGAACGCGATTGGTTGAATCGACCAAGCCCAATCGCCGGCCAATGGACGCCTACCAAAAACATTGTAAGCGCTCGCATAAATATATTTAAGAAAACTTATATTTGCTCAGACGATTTTTACGTCTGAGTAAACGAGAGGTCACTTAGCCCTTTCATTGTGCACCTGCATAAATTTACACTTGAGTTTAGTATAGCCCACCCTTTTATAGCAACTGGACCGCATATCAGACCGACCCTTCACATATAGCGACCTCTACACAATTTTTATTTAGAGACGAATTTAGAGATACACTTTAAGGCGCTTTTCAGCTAGTTTTGGTAGGCGTCCAATCGCCCGAGCGTATACAAATCGTATAATTGACAGATTAAGTACGAATGTAGCCATGACATGTGGCTCCTCGGCTTTCTCTGGCGATTCCAAATCTGACTTGGAAATTGTATTGGGGCGATTCTGGTGGGGTCTTGAAACCGATCCGATTCTGCAAATTTGGACGGAATTCACAATATAAGTTGTGGTATTCTTCTGTAATTGCGCTAGTTCAAACCAGCGACGAGCCAGCGCCCAGCATCATTGGTAGTCTCGCACCACTGACTCGCACCACTGATAGCAAGTTGGCTGCCACCGTGATGGCGACGCTACCCCCTCGCCGCTAAAGGCTTCATCATAAAACCTTCGCTTCCTCGCGCCTTGGTCGGCATTAAGGCGATATCTCCTCGGATTGAAACGCATTCGCCTTAACTCGCTCGAACTGCACCGTGACCTGCGGCTGGCTAGCCCCTATGGTGTCACACTGGTGTGAGACCTAAACGATCAGTCATTTGCGTCGGTCCGCACGAGAACTTGCGGCAAGACGCAGCAGAGAGCCTCTTTCTTTCATCGAGTAGCATTGTAAATTCGCAAAAGTCCGATTTAATTGATTGCATCATTTCCACTCATTTGCCCGAATATTTAACGGTATTTAACAGCTATTAATCTGCATTTAACTGTGAGAAACGCTTTTTTTGTATTTAACCAGGTATTTTACAACTCTAACTGTACATGCACACTGTATGTGCTTTCACTTGATGATGGTGCAGTTGACATCGCCAGTTGAACGTGACATAGAATGTTGACCATGTTGCGACAATTAGCACGTACATGTACTTCACATGTACAGGTTGCTGTAGAGTCAGTTTTGACAAAAGAATGGTGTCCATTATGTGTACAGTAATGTGCGTCAATAAGGAACGCTTGGTAACTAATATCCTTACATACATTATATACAGCTGGCAGTCAAGAACACGGCTAACATTGACTTAAGTTAACTATCAACTGGATCCTGGCGCTATTGGCTGGTTTCGCTACGAGCGCGACTCCGTGATTGGCTAGTGAGGTCAGCCCTAGCCAATCAGTGATTGAAGCTACCATTTGAATTCGGGCGCGAACATAACTCCTTCCCTCGAACCCGCTCAGTGCGATCTCTAAGCACAACGCAATCTGTCACCACACCAGCGCCCTACCCATCCACCCACCTCATGGCCCCCTCCTCCAAGACTAGAACTTGCCTCACCCAGCAGCAGAAGCTGTGTCTGATCAAGAAGGCGGAGAGCTCCCCCGCTACCAAGTATGAAGACCTGGCCCTCTGGGCCAAAGTCGAGTTCGGTCTGCGAAGGCTTCCTGGCAAAGCCACCATTAGCCGCATCATCTCGGGGCGTATCGCGCTGTTGCGCCAGCCTCACGAAAATGCCCAGCGCAAGAACAAGCCGTCTCCGTTCCAGCTACAGCTCGATCAAAACATCGTCGAGTTCATCATGCTTGCAGAGGCGGAGGGTATTTGCCTCAGTGGTGCAATGATCGTCTTCTATGCTACGGTGCTGGCTAAGAAGTTGGGCTTACCTAGACACCGACAGCCTCGCTTTGGTCTGTCGTGGCTGAGGTGCCTGCAGCACCGATATGGATTTCGGTGGCGCCGCGCGTACGGGGAGTCTTCCTCGGTGGACTTGACGAAGGTGAAGGAGGAGTTGAAGAGGATCCAGGCTGTCGTGACCACCTACCTGCCGAAGAACGTTTTCAACATGGACGAGTCTGCCTTTTTTACAAGGCTGTGCCACGAGGATCGATCTGCAAGAAGGAAGCCCCCGCTCTCAAGCAGAACAAGGCACGTGTCACTATGGCCTGCTATGCTAACGCTGACGGCTCTGAGAAGCTACCATTGCTATTCCTTGGAACCGCGGAGAAGCCCCGCTGGTACAAGGACAAACCGAGCTCGTTGCAGTACATGGGCACCTCAAAGGGTTGGATGACTACGTGAGTTTATCAACAATGGCTGGTTGGTGTCAACGAAGAAATGGCGCGGCAAGGTAGACGCATATTGCTCCTCGTCGACAACGCATCGTCCCATGACGAGACGGGTCTCTGCTTGACGCACGTCCGCGTCGAAAAACTTCCGCCTAATACAACAGCGAAGATTCAGCCCATGGACCAGGGCATCATCTACTGCGTCAAGCGTGAAGTGCTGACACAGAAAATGATGCATGCACTTGGCTACATCGGAGAATCCTGCGATGATGCTTATGCAGTTGACTTACTAACTGCAATGAAGTGGTGCGAGTCTGCGTGGGATAATGTGTCAGCTTCTACGATTCAGAAATGCTGGTTGCACTCCACGCTCATTAGTAAAAGCAGTGTCTCATTTATTCTTAACTAAATCAATACATTGCTCTTTCTTTTTCCACTTGTTCGCCTTAATAGCCTCTACAGTCCTATTCATATCAGAGGTTCCTTATTGACGCACATTACTGTATGCTGAACTATGAGTTCGGATGGGCTACTTTCTGAACATTCTCACGGTACTGTACAAGTAAAGGTATAATACATGTAGCGGTTTTGTATTGAAGACGGCGAGAAATAATACATCAACTGAGGCCCCAGAAATAAGAAACATACCAAGTCTGAATCTGTACGATGCTACGATTTGCAAATCTCGCCATGTTCTCGTCCGAGACTTGGACCGCGTCCGTGGCACGTGCCTCGAGTGGCCACATTTTCGTCTTCATAAATCCGCAACACTTTGCATTGTGGCTCGTGAGCCAGAGGTCGAGGCGCGCTAACAATTCACACTCCGCTATCGGTAAAAGTCCATCGATGCACCGGCATGTGGACGTTTAAACTAACTTTACTTTGGGTAAAGTATTGTGATGAATTTTAGACAAGGTATGCAAAACTTCCCCGGGGCTACTCAACCAAGCCAGCAAAGTCAGAAGATTGAGGACCTTGGCAACGTCTTCTTACGTGCAGACATCAACGACAATTGGCAAGGGCTGTCATCAAGGTACTTGTACCCAGATGAGCAGCAGAGGCAACAACAGAGCTTCATCCAGGGACCAATTGATTCTCGTGAAGATACAACGGAGCACGTGACGTCACCTCCTATGTCCAGCTTTTCCGAAATGTTGAAGGACGGCAATGAGCTCGAAGCGGGTCTGGTTTTGGGTTCTCTACCCAAGGACTCAATTTTGTTGCCCATGGCCACCCCCGGTTTTGAAGTGGGCGCTGCCAATGAGAGCCAATCGGCACAGGATGCCAGGGATCTTGTCAACTTTAGCTTGGGCCAACAAAATCCACTACCTCCATTAAACGTGCCAGACTCGACAACCCTCCAACAGACAACACAAATTGGGGCCGGCACATACCCAACGCAGCCAACTACGCCGTGTCCAGCCATGTGGAGCAGTGATGATGACGATGTTACCATCGCTGGCGGGTGCTCCTCTCAGGGGTACGACATATTTTTGTTTGGTGTCCCTCCTGTATTCTACATTTACTTACTTCGAATTTGGCTTATTATGATTAGGACTACATTTTATCAAGACGACCGAAGTTTTCGGAAGAAATCGCGCGAAAAAATGCGTCGTAAAGAGGTGAACACCGAGGTGCGTTCATCGTGTGTCCTCAATTTGATTGGGTACGTAGCTAACAAATCGTCTGCTTTCTCCAGTTCGAGCTTCTCGTAGATCTATTGGGCTTCAGCAATCGTGTCCGCAAAAAAGCTATCTTGCACGAGGCTGCGTCTACTATCAAGAGTCTAAAGCGCGAATGCAACCATCTACGCCAGGACCGCGATCTTCCGCAGCAAGAGCTAGCGAAACTGGCTGCTCATCTAGACTCGTCCCAGCTTGAACCCGTTGCGACGTGCACCTCAACTGTAGAAGATGTGGAGCATCGTTCAGATATGAACTTTTCCATGGAGCCGTATCATTATGAGCACATGCAGGGCCAACCAGAATGTAGACAGTACCCGCGTATCTGCTGACGTTCCGAGGTTTCATAGGTGTTTTTTAGTGTATATAATTTTATAGAGCGCGTCGTAGGTTTACTACTGTAGTATTTTTTATCAAGGTAAAATGTCCAAGCGGCCACACACGTACCTATTCATATACGTAGTACTTCGAAGGACTACAGTATAAAGTCTTCGTCGATTACCGTTCTTCTCGATTTGGCATTTGGACTGGCATTTGGGAATCAAATACAGTTTTGCGCGTGCGTGAGGCAAAACTGTACATGCCTGAGACGGAAGTTGGTGGCATTTCATGGATGAATACGCGTACGTTCAAGTATGCTTGGTTGTGATCCTACCAGTCATCTAGGCACGAATAGGCACTGTACAACCAGGGCCGGAGCCAGGGCAAAATATTAGGGGAGACACATAGATAGTGGAGCTACGTGTTGTTCATAGATCTAAAATTTGTATCGGAAGAATTGAGTCCAATTGAGGGGGACGGTGCCCCCTCATTTTGACCGTAGCTCCGGTCCTGTGTACAAAGTGTAGTAATACTCAAAATTATCATGTACTTCGAAGTATGAGTTTGCCGTTGTCACTATGCAAGCAATGCATTATTTAATACTACTACTGCACGATACATGTATCTTACCGATGTAAAACACGACCGAGTGTCCGTTCCCCCATATTTACCCTGCATTTTTTACTGGACGGAGCACTTGCGCGGTTACAATAAAACGCCACAGCTCGACTCAGCTAATGTACTGGATGGTGTCCATACTTGTTTCCATTACGCAGTCCGCGCCTTTTTGTTGGAAAGCAAGTGGACCACCTCCATAGCTGTAGCGTTCGCTAACGCGTTCTTCACGCTTCCAGGATCACATCGATCCCGAAGCATTACTACGACATCCGCGTGGCCTACCCAAGCGGCCACCTCAAGCGCGAAATCGATGTTCGTTTCATCACACCTGCCCAGCAAAGCCTGCACCACCTCAGCATGACCACGAACAGCAGCACGTACCAGAGCACGATTGACTGTACACGGGTCCACTCTGTCGAGCAGCCGCTGAACTAGAGCAACAAAACCATGCTCAGCAGCATGTCCGAAGATCTGAGCGAACACACTGTCGTCACATTTCTCGAGCATCAGCTTCGACATCTCCACATTTTCAGGCGAGGCAATCTTAAACAAAGCATCCAGAACAGTTTCGTGGTCGCTGAGCTCAAGTAGAGTCGATAGCACCCCCAATTTGCCCTTTCGTGCCGACTTGACCTGGCCTGCACCAGATCCGTCGTATTCACCAAGTAGCAGCTTTGCTACTTCAACGTCGCCACAGGAGATAGCATTTTTAGCAGCCTCAGCTACGGTACACCGAAGCGTCGAATCGTTTAAATTTCTCGTTGCACAAGTGTCAAGAAGCAGCTTCACCATGTCACGGTTTCCTCTTTTCGCTGCATTCTCTAAAGCACTTTCCATTGCGTCCGATCGGCAGCGCTTAGCAAGGATTCCAACGATCTTGACGTCACCCCTTCCCACGGCTGAGCGTATTAATACTGAAATGTTGGAGCAGCCCTCATATTCCGTCCGACACTGGTCTAGCAAGAGCTCTACCGCACCGTAGCTGCTATTGTCTACCCCTTCCCTCAGCGCGTGAAAAACTCCAGCTTCGTGTATCTCGCATGATCTCAGTATCAATTGGACCACACTCGTTTGGCCAGCTCGTGCTGCAGCAGACAGCATCAATTCAACGCGATTCTCATTCCGTATCTGTAGCAGGAACTCGACCACCGCGCAGTCCCCACGCTCTGCAACCTCCGTCAACGTGGCATTGGAACAGAAGATAAACGCACGGTTCTCTCGACAGTGACTATATAGAATCTCCTACGGGAACATGCCCCTGCACCGCCGCCGCACTGAAAGCTCCGGTGCGATCAAAAGGCCACGGCTTGAGCGCATCCAGCACGTCAACATCCCCCCTGTCCACCTATTGGTGGAGTAGTAATGAGAGCAGCAGCCTTCATAGCTCGACCCACGAACTCTCTAGGGTAATGATAATCTCCACGCTCTTGTTCTTGTCTTATCGTCCTCACCGCATCAACTTGACCGCCTTCTGCGGCTGCAGTTAAACATTCGAAAGGGTAGTAGAGGTCTGCGTGTGGCTCCTGCTGTGTCAGCCACTGCAGCACCTCCAAGTGGCCGTTAGCAGCAGCCCCGATGAACGCCTGAGCGGAGCAGCCCTCCGACCTGGTGGCAACGAGACGCTGGATGATGTCGAGGCGTCCTCTGGCGGCAGCGCCGTCCATCGCACGCGTGGTCCACGGGACGAAAGCTCCGAAGGTGCGCAGCACTCGCTGCAAGTCGTTGTACACGGCTGAGTCGACGGTGAGTGGGAGGAGGAAGGAGCTGATGGACTGGCAGAGGTGCGGGATGGCCTGGATGGCCTCGGGCACAGCGCGCGAGACACTCAGGAGCAGAGGCGGCGAGGTCATTCCTGTTGAAGTTGTCAACTGGCGGACCACGAGCCATAAGGCAACCTGAGGGCAACTTAAAGTGATGGTGCAACATTGAGAGTGTGCAACCTAATTTTGCGTTGTGATTTGGATGTTGAAGCCAGAAAAGGATCACTATAGTCTCACTTAGCATTCTTCGCCTTGACAAGCACAATGGGCTGCCGCTTAGTGACGCCGAAAGATGCAGTCGAGCCGACTGAGCAGCGGAAAGCAGACACCGAGAGACCGTCGAGTGTCGAGGACTTGGAGCCCGGGGACTTGGAGCCCGAGGCCGAAGCAGTCGAGACGAATTCAACAAAGCACAAAAGTCTGCACGACCGCGGGCTTGAATTGAGTAGCTCCAGTTCTTCGTTGTCCGTCGTCCCGCTGACAGTCACCAGCCAGATCAGCGACATCGTGGATATGTGCGAAGGGATGAAGGACGAGGACGTCCGAGCTAAGTCCGAAGCTGTGCTAGAGCGAATCCTCCGAGCTCAGTATCGGGTGGATCAAGTGGGAGCCGAAGCTCCGCACAGGACTGTGGAGCTGTTGAGCGAGACCTACGCCCACTTTCAGGAGGTTGTAGCGGAATACGCAGGTAAACAGGAGACGGACGCGACTGTGGATGCGTTGGAGGAGGTCGACGGCAGATTGGACCTGGTGAATGGCCAGCTCGATGATAGTTGAGCTCAAGTGGGCTCTCTTCCTATGAGTAAGTTAATACCAACGGCGATTTATTTGCTGTGGAGCTCAGGGTACCCAGTTTTATTCTGACGTTTTGTCTGTCGCTCTCATCTCTCTTAGACGCACGCGTTAGCAATGGGGCCCACCGTAGGCTCAGAAGTAGGAGCCGAAGTAGTGACCTCCGACGACGACGCGGCGCTGGCCGAGGAACTCGTCGAGCCTGGAGCGACGTACGGCAGCAGCGTGATCGGCTCGTCGCCCGAACACACGGAAAATGTGGACGTGGCCGTGGCGTTGGCGCAGTCGATCTGCGTGGTGGGTCCCTCGCTGCTGATGTCCGAGGGCTTCTCGTAGCACGTGCGGATGACCGAAAGCTGGTTCTCGCCGTCCACAGCCGAGCAGAACACCATCACCTGGTGGTCGTACAGAGACTGAATCTCCGCTAGGGTCGTCTGAGGCGTGTCGAGCGCCGCCCACGCGTTGATCTGCTCCGTGGCAGCACTGAGACGGTCCGCAGTGTTCAGTGTCGCCTCGAAGTAGGTGACAGCGGCGGCCTCCAAGTCCGCGCCTTGAGCGGCGTAGCAGAGCCCGTGCTTCTGGAACTCGTGGTCGTAGATCTCGCACAGCGTGTTGTACGTTGAGCTTTGCGAGGCGTCAATCCACTTGCCCCCCATCTCAGTGAGCAGCGTTGCCTGGTTTTCGGCGAACTTGGCGGCGTCGTACGGATCATTCGCCACGGTGTCGCTCGGGCTGCAGCAACTCACGTAGCCGTCGTCGTAGTTGGGCCACAGTCCGTGGATCGTGAGCTTGCTGGCAGCGCGCTCGGGCACGCAGACTGTGCCGTTCGGGTACGGGTTCACGTTCTGGTGCGAGATGGTGCCGTCCACGCCGACGAGCAGGTCGCGACAGAACTGCGGCACGAAGAGCTGCTCCAGCACCAGGTAGTCGAAGTCTCCTGGCACCTTTTGCTTGGCCAGACAGGCAGGATCCTTGGTCAAGCACGTGGCGCTGGGTGCCGAGCAGATGTCCACGCATTGGCCCGACGAAACCGAGCCGTCCAGCCAGCCGCCGGCGTAGTCAGTGGCCAAGGTTCGCGCAGAAAGCGCCGACGAGACAGCAAGCAGCAGAGCGACGGAGTACATGCTGAAGTGTACCGGCGACGGTGAAGACTCGCTCTACTTGGGCAGGGAGCAAATCAAGAAGTGAGGGCTTGAATGTCCGAGCGAAGACCACACGCCAACGAATGTGACGTGCGTAGAGAGCACGCGGTCACGGGCATACTGTACAGCGTCGCAGCTTGCTGGGTCTCTGTTGTATGTCAGCCATTGTCTCGTGATCACGCGCGCCTGGCGCTAATACAGTCATCCCCGGCAAATCTGGAATTGCGATGTCGAATGTACCTCGCAGAGCTAGTACAGCTATGCAGATGAGATTTGCGCCTCCTTGATGATATGTATTGAGTTTAGTGAAATATGGAGGGAACATGTCTACTAGCGGGAAGCAACATGCAAGTGCAAGTTGCTAGTTGGCAGGAATAAATGAAAGGCTCAGAGTGAACATTAGATATTGCAGTAGCAAGATGCGGCCATGGCAGCATACCTCATTCACATTAAGATCCAGCATAGTGTGCGAAGATTTATTCAACGTCTTCCACAAGAGAAGATTTCAATTTTCACTGCTTTGCGCTGGGCAAAGCAAGCTTGGGATGGCGTTTCTTCAGAGTCTATCAAGAACTGCTGGGTCCATTCGGGCATCATACCCCGATCAAACTCGGCACTTTCGATGCGTGCCATTCTTTGCCACTAATTAAATAATTCAGTACATTTGCACTTCTGTCAACTCCTTTGCAAGTTTCGCAACCTCGCAGTTTCTATTGGTCCGACCTTTCCAGATTTGCCGGGGATGTACATCCAACGCCTGCCCACAGCAAGTCGTTGAAGTGTTGACAGCACTAACGGAGCTCGTGACAAAGTATCCAGTTTAAAACCTTTATCAATGCATATAGTTGACAAGGGTACATACTCGTATATGCACTTTGGAACATTAAATGACTGCATAATATAATATACAGTCAGAACCTGTCTGCACGGTTCGCATTCATCTGTTGTCCGAGCGTCCGCGCTTACTTATCGTCGTCGACGAATGGCCTCCAGCAATATCTTGACGATGTTGCAACACCGGGCATTGCGACGAATAGCGCAGCGCACCATGCGTTGTTTGCCTTCAATTCAGCTTCACGTTTTCTGAAACTGATAGAAGTCTAGTGCACTGTCACACCCGTCAAGTGCCACGAAATGTTGGGCCGGTGGATCTTGAGCAAAATGGCATTGACTCTCTTGAGCCAAGAGTCTTGGCGCTTTGTTCTCGGAGATGAAGCGATCTGGAACAGCACCAATCGATGCATCCGACATCTCTTGCACCATTTCAGCCGAGTCTTTCCAAACTTGTGCCACGCAGCAACTCCTCAATTCTCTGGATTTTATATCCAGAGTCCTACCAGAGGTATGAATTCTACGTACATCATATACCCTTGTAAATTCGATAACGATGAGACCCCATATACGTTTAAATAACCTTGTCCATTTGATATCCTGTCAGGAAATGATATTATTTGGTGAATGTTGACCCATCCGGAGAAGATTAAGATCCATATGCTGTTAGAAGGCATATACTCTTCGATTTTATTGTATGTGCAACATTTAATTAATCTGTTACACTCGCGCAACATAAATGGATAAAATTTGCAAGGCGCAGATCAACAATACAAGAACAACCCTCAAGCGCGTACACGCGGACGGCACCACATGGACGAGGAGGGAGACCTTCATGAAGCTCGATCTCAAGGAGCGAGACTTGTTCAACGAGGACGAGATTAAGCAGATGAAGCTGCGCAAGCAGATCGAGAAGAACACCGCCGGGCTCGAAGGCCGCTGTTGGCAGCAGGCCTTACGCCAGAATAGGGCCGATCGAATTGAAACTTAATTCCTGTCAATACAGGTATTAAGTTTCAATTCATTGTAGCCTGTGGTCGCTGGCATTATCGACAGGCTCCGTTCACTTTAACCTCGATGAATTTGTGCACTTCACGTGCTCTTCGTTACTTGAAGTATCACTCTTACATAAAATCCAGAGCTGTTCCGGGCATAGCACGGCTTTGTCACAAGTTTATGTTGCAGTCTCAATGTTGCACCAGTGTTGCGACTCAGATCACCTCTGATTCGTAGTTAGCACAGTCCCAGCCTGCCGCCAGTTGACAACTTCAACAGGAATGACCTCGCCGCCTCTGCTCCTGAGCGTCTCGCGCGCTGTGCCCGAGGCCACCCAGGCCATCCCGCACCTCTGCCAGTCCATCAGCTCCTTCCTCCTCCCGCCCACCATCGACTCAGCCGTGTACAACGATCTGCAGCGAGTGCTGCACACCTTCGGAGCTTTCGTCCCGTGGACCACGCGTGCGATGGACGGCGCTGCCGCCAAAGGGCGCCTCGCCATCGTCCAGCGTCTCGTCGCCACCAGGTCGGAGGGCTGCTCCGCTCAGGCGTTCATCGGGGCTGCTGCTAACGGCCACTTGGAGGTGCTGCAGTGGCTGAGACAGCAAGAGCCATACGCAGACCTCTACAACGCCTCGGAATGTTTAACTGCAGCCGCAGAAGGCGGTCAAGTTGATACGGTGAGGACGATCAGGCGAGAACGAGAGCGTGTAGGTTATTTTTACCAAGGAGAGTTCGTGGGTCCAGCTATGAAGGCTGCTGCCAACAGGGGGGATGTTGACGTACTGGAAGCGCTCAAGCCGTGGCCTTTTGATCGCACCGGAGCTTTCAGTGCGGCGGCGGTGCAGGGGCATGTTCTCGTATTGGGGATTCTATACAGTCACTGTCGAGGGAACCGCTCGCGTATCTTGCGTTCCAGCGCCACGTTGATGGAGGTTGCAGAGCGTGGAAACTGCGATGTGGTCGAGTTCCTGCTACGGATATGTGATGAGAATGACGCCGAACTGATGCTGTTTGCTGCAGCACGAGCTGGCCAAACGAGTGTGGTCCAATTGATACTGAGATCATGCAAGATACGGGAAAGTGGAATGTTTCACGCGCTGAGGGAAGGGATAGACAAATGCAGCTACGATGCGGTGGAGCTCTTGCTTGACCAGTGCCGGACGGAAGATGAGGGCTGTTCCAATCCATCATTAATACGCTCAGCTGTGAAAGGGGGTGACGTCAAGATGGTTGGCATCCTTGCTAAGCGCTGCGAATCGGTCGCAATGGGAAATGCTTTGGAGAAAGCAGCGGAAAGTGGAAACCGTGACATGGTGAAGCTGCTTCTTGACACTTGCGCAACGAGAAATCTATACGATTCGATTATTCGGCTTACTGTAGCTGTGGCTGCTAAACAAGCTATCTTCTGTGGTGATGTTGAGGTAGCAAAGCTGCTACTTAATGAATGCGACGGATCTGTAGCAGGCCAAGCGCTGGAAAACGCCGTGAAGTCGAATCATTTGGAGCTGGTCGAAATTTGTGCTGAAAAGGGTGACAATCTCTATAAAATCATGGCACTAGTCGAAGCAGCACAAGGTGAGCATATTCAAGTGGTGGAAACTTTGATGAAGTATCTCGACGAATCATCCATCTTGAGAGCGCTACAACGCCTTCCTTGTGATGTAAATATCTTCGTGTTGAGGGCAATGTTGAACAAGTGCGAACCTGCGCGGTACCCAGAGATTTTCGCGGATGCTGCCGCACGCGGATTTCGCGGATTGGTCGAATGCCTGCAGAATGAGATGGATTCACAGAGCATTCGCTGGGCACTTATGAGTGCTGCGGCGAATGGACATACTGAGGTGGTTAACGCATTACTTCGTAGTTGCGATTCGACGTCTATCGGTTGCGCATTAGAAGCAGCAGCGATGCGAGGTCAGGTGGGAGTTGTCGATCTTCTTCGTGGGCACAGTGATGCAGAAAGTATCAGCAGTGCGTTAGCAGCCGCGGAAGAAGCTGATCACATTGAAGTTGTGCGACTGCTGGACAGCAAGAAAGCACGGCTCATGTGAAGAAAACGTGATGCGGGCTGCGGGCGACAAAATACGACCTTCGTCACACAACTCAGCAAAGGCGCTATGACGAAGGAGTGCGCCGCTGGGTAGACTTGAGCCCGGATATACCCCTGAAAACTCTCTGAGGAGGAACACTAGCTAACGAGGTCTCAATTTGTGATGCATCATTGTTTTAAGGTTTTTAACCTTGGTTAATAGCTTCCTGATATTTTTGAAGTCGTTGCAGCAATGGAGACTCATTCGACACCACCCACCTCGCTCCTGGTGGAGGTGGATCTGTTGGTTCCCCTTCGGTCATAACACTCCAGACTGAGCTAGAACTGGAGACCCACGAAATTTGTGATGCATCGTGAAGGCGGCACAAGAGGGAACAACACGTCGGCCACGTAGGTGAAGACTGTGGCTAATCATTCTACCACGTCACTTCAATGTGGAACTTATCCATGATGCCCATCTTGAAGGCGCGCAATCAACAACAGACCATAAACACCTCAGCAGGCCATTGAGATTGACAAGCTCACTTTCCATTTCGCCATCATTACTTTTAGCGAATTCCATAACCAAATCAAAGGATGGAGACCCCATTGCTGCTCCGCGTGAAGTTGGCGCTGTCGCCTGATTTTGAAGCCTTCCCCCACGTTATCCAGTATGTCAGCGATCTGCTGTTGCCGAGAACCATCGACGGTGCCATTTACAACGACCTCCATCGCATCAAGAAAGTGTACGAGCCCTTCCTCCCTCGCACCGTCGGAGCTATGGACGGAGCTGCAGCCAGAGGACGGTTGGACATCTTGCAGAGTTTGCAAAGTGCCCACAGAGAGGGCTGCTCATCCGCCGCATTCGTCGGTGCAGCAGCTCATGCTCATCTGGATGTTATTTGGTGGCTCAACGAGTTCTACGAGAGTTTGGCTCGACCTGCTGAGATGGTCAACGCTGCCGCACGAAATGGTCACGTCCAGGTGGTTGAGTTTCTGTGGAGAAAGTTAAACCGCGAAGAATTGGTATCTGCTCTGGAAGTCGCCACGGCGAGCGGTCACAGGAATGTGGCGGAACTACTGCGTGTGAAGCTGATCGACGACTAACGTCTGGTGCATTTCCTTTTTACTACGATGTATAAGTTTGTGTAGTATTGTTACAACAAGTATATGGTAGGTGAAATCGTGGATACGTCGTGGTGTGAAATACATGTAGAACTAACTACCAGAGCTGCAGCCAAAGAAATCCTCAACCGTGATGCACGTGATCGACTCCTGATCCACTACGAAAATGAAGATGATGCAACCTCTTGTGGGAAGCACGGGAACTTCTGCAGGTCCTTGACGGCGTCCAAGGCGGTCATGCCCTGCAGGAACTCCTTGTTCGGTGTGAGCCAGTCGTCCTCCAGCAAACCTTCTGTGAACGTGCCGTACACGTCGGCCGGGTTGTATTGGTAGGCACTCTCGGGGTTCAGCGACCACATGTAGCCGCCGGCGTATCCCGCCTTGAGCATCACTTCGATGGTGAAGTCGGTCGTGCGCTTGGTCGTCTTCATCGGGTGCGCGTCCTTCGAGTACAGACCAGCGAACTCGCCCATGACCATAGCGGAATTGGTGTCCACGCCGAGCAAGTAGCCGAACATGGCGTCCATCGTTGTCTCAATGTTGGCCCGCAGGTCGTCATCACCAAGCTCGACGTAACTGGAGAACGCTCCGCCGTCGGTCGTCTCGCCAGTTGATGCATAGAGGTACCAGGCAGGGTAGACGCCTGTGTTGTAGTAGTGCGGGGCCCACACGAGCTTGTTGCCGGTAGTAAGGACAACGGGGTTCGCTCCTGCATTCTCGAGACCACCGCCCCACCAGTCATAGTACGTGTTCGTCCTGTCACCCACGGTGACAGTACCCGAGCTGCCGATACCTTCAACGAAGGCCATCCAGTTGGGGCATCCTTCCAGCATGCGGTTGCCGATCAGCGTCGCCCCCTGCTGCCAATCTGGGGCATCCCCACCCCACGAGCTCTCGTGCGGCTCATTCTTGAGATCAAGTCCGAGGATGTTCCAGTACTTGGCATCGCAGAGGTTCTTGGTCAAGATGTCGACGGCCTCCAGGAAGTCGTCCTCGGTCACACCGAGTGACTCGCTGTACCAGGCGCCTCCCGACCTTTTCGGGGTTAGCGTGTGTAAGCTGATCATGACCGAGATGTGGCGATACCCAAGGGCCTCCACGATCGATTGGATTGCAGCCACGTACGACGTGATGTTGAGCGCTCGGTTCGTGTTGATATTGATGAGGGACTTCTCCGGGGCCGTGTTTTCCAGGATGTTCTTGATGCAGACTGGAAGGCGGACGCTGTTGAAATTGTTGCGAGCCAAGAACGCGGCGATCTCGTATACCGACGTGCCGTTGTCCGTGTTTTCCCACATACCGAAAGGGATGGCCAAGGCGGTCTCCATTCCGAACCAGTTGACGCCTTTGATACCCACGGGCACTTCGGTTCCGTTCTTGGAGACGGCAACGATCTGGCCGTTCTTGCTCTGGTAGTCGGGCAGCTCGCAGCCCATGTCCGGGTATGATTTCGGGTTGCCCGCTTGTCCGTCGTCCGAGATGATGACCTGGTTGTCCGTGAGTCCGTCATCGATCTTGCGTCGTTCTTCCGCCTTGTTTTCGTAGAGAGATTGCCGGGTGGCGGCGCTGTCGTTGGCTTTCATGGCGGACATCGTAATGATGGCAGCAGCGCCACCTACAATGGCACAGAACAGAAGAAGACCACGCCATGTCTGTCGGTAGATACACACGCAATATCAGAAGAAGTTGATGTGATCCTCATCGTTGACTTTGCTGTCGTTCACGCACTCGAATCCGACCCTTGTAATCTTTCACTCGTTCTGGGGGCAAGTCGCCGCCCAAATCCATGACCTTGATCTTCATCATCTCGGTTTGGCGCTGGGTTACGGGGTCCTGACCAAAGTCCGACATGCGTTCGACAAAGGCGCCTGCTTGGTTCATTGTGAACTCGCTGTTCCGGTATGTCGGTGATGGTGGGTCTTCGGCGCCACTGGGAAAAGAGGCAGCTTTGCTCGACTCCAATAGCACATCACTTTCAATTACCTCCATTGGTGCTGCTGACAATTGGGGAATGGTGAGCCGAGGCTTGAAGGCGCACCCGATGGGTTCGACTCGAACTTCGAGGGCACTTGAAACTGTCTACGTTTTTATCTAGCTAGGGATGAGTGAGTGAATCCATGGCCGATAGCCGATGGACCATCGACCATCCTCAGGACGGACTGGGTGAAGGATATCTGCCGAGGTGGAACTGCCAAAGGCAAACGGATTTTGGCGTGGCGGTCTCAGCTCCAACCGACATCGTGACACCGTTGGCCTCACCAACGACTGGGGGCGTGTTAGCTCAAAAACGATAATAAATAAATGAAAGTATGCCCTGAATCCTTGCTCTCATCCACCCGAATGCAATCAAGTACTTATGCATACCGGACAATGATCGAATCATTCAATGTAACGGTGGCAGAAACGCTCGGAATAGGCATTTCTGGCCCTTACTGATCCTATTGATACTCACTCATTGGGTCCAAGATAATGCTTAGGACTCTCGAGTTAAGAAGTAGTTTTCCCATCAATGCCGGGAGAGATGTACCAAACGCATCCCGACTTTTGCACCCAGGTGTACTCGTCGGTCAAGAGGTAGCTCAAGAACGGTTACGTGCAGCAGGAATTCGTGGGCACTTTGAGCCTGGGATCCGTGGGCAGCTTTCGCACTAGATTCCAAGTAGATACAGGGCTCGGACGTGAGACGTATGCCATGAATGTAGTCAACGCAAATCGATTTTGCTGGGATCTTTTTACGACGACGATGTGCTAACACCAGGGGAAATATCAAGCTCAGAGATCTGTACTTAAAATTCAGCTCAAATTCCGTGATCATACAATTCTTCCTGCGCCACAGAAGCCGAGTATTTTTGCAGGTCAGCTACTTCGGTGTGACCAACGGCTTTCGTAGACGCCAGTATTTTGTTGATTTTTGCCGAATCTCTGAGCTTACGAAGCGGCTTCACGACGTTCACCCGATTTTCATCACCGCTACTCCTAAAATGCGTTTCACCTTATCAGCATGTCCATTCAAAAAGCAGCGTCAATGCCTGCACAACGGATACTGTGCATGTCCATCTCGTTCTGCAAACATTCATAAGAAATCCGCTTGCCGCAGCGACCGCAAAAATCTCTACGTGGAATCCGCGTTCGCATTTGGTCAAAATCGTCTTCAATATGACGGTAAATTACCGTACCCATCACATCTGACGGAAGTCGCACCAGCGCTGTTGTGATCGATGTTTGGACGAGATACTTCACCAAAACCTCCAGAATTTCAATTTGTTCGTCATCAATTGATCCACCCACTATTAATTTTATCGAAATGACCGCGAGCATGGCAGTCAAGTCAACGTACCGGTAGTTGTTTTCTATCGCACAAGCCAGTGCTGGATCGGCGCCAGATCGATGCCAAACATCATATACATATAACAGCTTCACCATTGCACCATCGCCGCACCAACCAGCATATTTTACCACCACCCATATTGAACGAATTGAGCTTCGAATCGGTTAAACTTCTCGCAGTACAGGTGTCAATAACGAAGTCGTGCGCGAGAGGACGTTGAAGTGGCGAGGTCCGTGAACGTACATACTCTTCATTCTTTATCAATTACATGTAATCTACCTCATACTGGCCTTCATCCAGTTCCCGCTTAGTCCCGTTCGCTCAGCAGCTCCACCACAGCCAGTCGGCCTTGCATGGCAGCCACGTTGAAGGCTGCGGTGACTCCAGCCGCATCACTCTTCACGAGCAACACCTTCACCACCTCAGTATGGCCGTTCATCGCAGCCAAGCGCAGTGCGTCACCCGCACTCCGTTCGTCCATCTGATCCAGCATTTGCTGCACCAATCCGACGACGCCGTTGGCCGCAGCGGTCTCGAACACGCGCTTGCATGAATCCGGGTCGCACTTTTCTAGCAGCTTCTGCGCCATCGCGTGGTTGCCAGCGGAGGAAACCTTCACCAACGCCTGCTCGATCATACGAGTGTCCCCGTGTTCAAGCAGAGCAGTGACGATATCGAGCTGTTCATTGAGAACTGCGGCCACCAAAGCGTCCACTTTGCCCACGGGGTTGCTTTTGGTGATGAATAGTTTTGCCATCTCGAGGTGGCTGGTCTCCACCGCGATCTTCAGAGCCATCCCCGCCGCAGAGTCATTGCACTTATTGGCGAGCAGTCTCGCAGTCTCGAGGTGGCCTCGCGTAGCTGCTGCAGTGATGGCCGCGTTGATGGATCTTTGCGTGTTCCACCTCGAAGATCGGTCGGAATCTCCAGCGATGCGGGCGGACAGGTAGACGTCCTTCTCCTCTGGAGAATTGTCGAGCAGTAGCTGGACCATTCCACATCGGTCGTCCAGAGCCGCATGCTCCAGAGCCGCTCCGATGTCTCTGGGGTGGCGCCTCTCCACGATCATCTGCAAGATGTCGGTGCGGTTGACTTCTACTGCGGCGTTGACGGCGTCACCGAGAGCGTCGTCGTCGCAGAATTCAAGCAGCAAGTCGACCACGTCGATGTGGCCGCCCGCCGCCGCCTCCGTAAGCGAAGGGTTCGCGTACATGACACTGGTGAATCCGTGACACAGGAGCAGTCGAACCACCTCCACTTGTCCATTGGCCGACGCCACCATGAACGCGCCTTGGGCAAGACCCGAGAAGTACGGGACAAGGGCCTCCACGAAGTCCACGCGGCCGTTCATCGCGGCGTCTTCCACTGCTGGAACAGCGTCGGCCATGCTCACACTCGTCCGGAAGAAGCGCACGACGTGTGCATGGTCGTTCTGAGCAGCCACCGTCATCGCCTCCACGGGGCGACAGACCTCCGGGTACAGCTCGTGCAGCCACTTGACGACGTCCAGGTAGCCGTTGGTGGCCGCCGCCTTGCACGCCTCAGTCGAACACCCTTCCGGTCGGTTGTCATGCAGCCACTGCATGATATCGAGTCGACCTCTTGCCGCGGCGCCGTCCATAGCTGCAACCGTCCAGAGTCGAGAGTCCCCATGAGCTTCCACCACTCGCTTGAGGTCGTTGAACACGGCGCTGTCGATGGCCTCAGGCATCAAAAAGTCGTTCACGGACTCGACAATGTGCGACAACGCCTGCACCTGCGGTGACAGCGATCGCGACACATTGAGCAGCGACTTGGGCTCGTACATCATGGTGATGTCGGGGGGGGGGCTGCAAAAAGAGAAGTGCGTCTTATCCTCCTGAGCTCATGAACAGTCTCACCTCCCCTACGTTCGAGGGCGTTCCACCTGGTAGTGCACGGACACATGTCGTCGCTTCGCCTGTCGCCGGTTTTACAGCGGCAGCCATTTGGGACAAGCCCCCGAGGGTTTCTCATCAAACGCTTTGGCTTGATTGATCCCATCCGCGAGGAACGGCAAAACGGCAGCGGCAAAGGCGCGACTGCAAGCGCGAAAAAGCGCGTGGAAGTGGTGGCCCGCGAGCGAACGCCACAATAATTTTACGCCGCGATTCCAAGAGCTGATAGGAAGGTGGTGAGCAGCGTGGGAGAAGTCGAGGAAGGTGGCTGGTCGGTAGATGACGACGTTTCACGCGCGGTGTTAAACAAAAGCTGATTTAAGTGAGCATTCGTCGGACGAGGGTGTCAGATACCGGTACGAGAATTCATCACGAATTAGCGACGTCGAATGACGCCGATGCTTGCTGAGGAAGCGCGCGATTTTGTGGCGTCACCAAATTCAAATTGACATGTGGTGTGGTGTCGAGGCGCTATCATAACAGTCAGCCAGAGGTGGTGTAGTCGATAGGTCCTGAGCATTAAGATGCAGGCAGCGAGGGCAACTCAGTTGCAGAACGCAAGCAGGTATAGCACCTCCATGGAATGCAGAACTTCTATTTCCGGGCAGGCTTCCGATGAGAAGGAACGCATTCGAATCGCTCCTCATCCCAACACCTGAAGCCTTTGGACCGTTGCATTGCTCTTAGCGAACGCAGCTTGGCTCGAGAATGTTTTCTTTTCCATTTTGGTCCAGCCTCCCTATCATTGGTCTCGTGGCTTCGTCGATTTAGATCAGCTTAGAGGTTACTGTTCGATTTCGCCGATAATAGGTTGGTAGGGAAGTAGTGTGCCGGGCCTCACAAGTCAACTGGTAGCGCCAGACGAGCACCGGATGTCCCAAGTTCACGCCAACAGCAGCACGAAAATGACCCGCATCGTGATTATCGGGGGTGGAGCTGCAGGTATCAACATGGCACAAGCGCTAGCCAGGAAGCTCACTCCGGCTGACAACACCGAGGTCGTCGTCTTGGAGAAGAACGCCTACTATTACCACGTCGTGGGAGCTCCACGCGCCTACGTGGACGCCAACTACACCAAGAAAATGTTCATCCCGTACGACAAATCGATTCCAAGCCAAGCGGCCAATTTCGTGTGGATCGTGCGAGGAGTGGCCACCAGCATCTCAGTCGACTCAAACGAAGTGTCTTACCACTCCATCGACCGCGACGACAAGCAGAGTGAAACCATTGAGAAGTTACCATTCGACTACCTTGTGTTGGCTATGGGGAGCACCTACTCGGTGCCGATCAAACAAGACAGTCACGACTACGCTCGATCCACCACTGAGTCCAAGCTGCAAGAAGTTCGCAGTGCGATTGAGAGTGCGGAGAAGATCTTGATTGTAGGCGGTGGTGCGGTTGGCTGCGAGGTTGCGGCTGAGATCAAGACCAAGTACCCGAGCAAGACTGTAACTATCATTGAAGCTCACAACAAACTGATCGCTGGCAACAACCTGACCGACAAATTTTACACTCGACTGAACGCGAGGCTGGAGACGCTAGGAGTGAAAATTATCCTCGGAGAGCGACTGACAGAGCGTTTGAGTGGGAATTGTCTGGAGAAACGGACGCTGCGTACCGACAAGGGGACGGAGATCGAGTCCGATATTCAGCTGCTGTGTGGAGGCTTCAGTCCCGTGGGGCAACTGGTTGAGGACATGGATTCATCACTAGTGACGGATCGTGGAGCTGTGAGGGTGAACAATCAACTACAGCTCGAAGGAGACAAGTATAGGCACATGTTTGCAATTGGAGACGTGTGCAACCACCCGTCTCCGAAGATGGCTTTCATCGCTGCCCAGCAGAGCAAGTTTCTGTCGACTCAGCTCATAGCAGTGATTCGCAAGACACAATTGGGATTCACTAAGCCATTCAAAGCTCCTGGAACAGCGGCGATGATTTTGCCGCTGGGACCCTCGGGAGGAGTCTCGCAGTTGCCGGTTTGGGGTGGTGCCGTCGTTGGCGACTGGTTCACGAGGATGATCAAGTCGAAGGACTATTTCGCTAGTCTGACTTGGTCGAGCCTAGGAGCGACTGCGCCTCGTTAATGAGGAGCTCAGGTGGATTTCGTCACCGAATAGAAGAATATATTTCAGTATTTCACTGCTGACGTCCGCAATACTTAGTGGTGTTAAGCTGGGGTGGGCTAAGTTGCACACGCTCAAGGTTATGCATGAAATATAGGAATATGAGGTAGTAGATATATTGTTTTGAGGGGTCGTGTGGTATTCTAGCGCTAATTGGAATCCCTTGTGGTTTCAAAGTTGCTAACAGGCTTTACCTGGTACTTCTGCTGGGATGTTCTTCGTCCGTCTAACGTTATGGTGTTTTCAGCAATATTAGTCGCGTTGGTCAAATTGGTCGCGGTTGCCGCATTTGCATTGGCCCCGCTCAAATATGACTTTGCGGACAGCAAACTGCGTCTGCTCCTCACAGAGAGCACACTTGTTGAGCTCCCCGAACTGGTTGTACCCACTCCTTTCAGTCGGAAAAGCTTCGGAACCAGCATCAAACCCATGATCAAGACCGTGCAGACAAGCAACGTACACGCTAGAAAGACGTAGTACGTAGCTGCAGGCATTTGGACGAGATATGACATCGGCATGATGAGGAGGCAGCCCACGAGGACCACAACGACCGAGCCAAAAATCCAAGGGGACTCCTGAAACTCGACCGACACGTTTCGGATGAGAAACGGCAAGTAGAGTCCGAGTACGAGCAAAATGGCCTTCCAGAAGATCAGCAGTGCCGTGGATATGAAGCTCGAAGAGTTGCATGACATCCGGTCAACTGTACCACGAAACTCGGACGCTTCTACTGTTGTGACGGTCGGCTCCGGGAAATCGGCGGCGTACCATCCAACGAAAATAACGAGATCTCCCACATAGAAAATGGCGAGCATCTTGAGGATTCGGAAGAGCGTAACCTTCACGCGCTTCATGGAGGATTTCATGAAGACTCGGTAGACGCGCAAGGATTTCATTACGAGAGCGCCAAATATTGTCGTAAATCCCATGCAGACGAGGATCGGGCGAATTCCGCACAACAATCGCGAAGGCTGCCCAGCATAAGCCATTGCGGCTCCGGTGGTGAAAAAGCCTCCGAATATCATCAGCTCCAGCATCTCAAATTGTGACCGCTTGACGATCGGTGCACTTCGATGCTTGTAGACTAAGAACGCAGCCACTAGAAGCAAAGAGGCAACAATTACTGAAAGTACAGCGAGCGCCGCAAAGGTCGGTGAAGACGTGGGCATATACTCGCAGTCAATTTTCACGTCTTCCGGCAAGGTCACCCCACCTGAACACTCTGTAGAAAACAGTAGGTTCTGAGCGGACGGCAGGCTCCAGAAGTACTGCACGGTGCGTTGTGCGTCGGAGTCGCACTGCGAGACATTGTAGTTGTAGAAGGTAGAGTCACACTCTGGCATTGTATCGATCCAGCCCGACCATATCCGACTGTTGTCAGCGATCCATTGGCAGGAGCGGCTAGTGGCAATTGCAGCGGGTAGCACGGCCACACCTCCGTCGCAGTTGTACGGTAGCGATGTATTTCCTGGGTTTGGTACATTCCACACGAACTGGATTTCACGAACGGTACTACCATTCTCGCAACCAGTCACGTGGCTAACGATATGGTCTTCAAATGTGCACAAGGGCAGTCGATCTTGCCAGTCACTCCAGATATCGTAGTTTGCTTTCACCCAGTTACACGCTGCTCGAAAATATGGCTCGGGTTCGGCTGTATCGCTCATGGCGATACTATACTCAGTGAGAAGGTCATTGATATCCGTATCAGAGAGCGCAAGCTTGGTGAATAACGATCCGATTGGTAAATCTCTCACTCGAGATGAAGCAAATTTCAAGAGGGGCAAGCTTGGGTAGTCCACGTCAACAGGGTTGTCGGTTTTGTTGCCAAATCCATGCTCGCCGTAATCTCCAGTTGCGAGCTTCACGCGAGCAGGATCAGACCGTGGTAGACCCACGCGGGTAAACAAACCCTTGTGTGTCACGTGAAATAGGTCAGGTTCGTAGTGGTAAAAGACCGCTGGAGTTCCATTCGTCGCAGCGTCCGATGCAAACTGGTTGACTCCATCGTAGCCCAGAAAACAAAAGTAGGCTGGGATACCGAGGTTGGCGAACACAGCTTGGAAGTAGCCTTGGTCGTAACCAGGGACCATCAGCGCTAGCATGAGACATTCTTCCCCCATTGACTCACGTTGAGTGCATGCTTCCGTCTTTTCGCAGTTATCTTTGCATCCCATGGTACCGTCAGGACAGAAATCCTCCGTTGGAGGGTAATACTTTGAATTGGCCATGAATGATACTGCGCTCAGTGCATTGATAAGATCATCACTGAGCTTGTAGTGCTTCCAAAAATCCGGGAAGTATGGGGGTGTAGCAGCCATTCCATCGTGCACAAACTTCTGGGTTGTGTAGACTCCTGAAAGACCGTAGTACCCTACGTTTCCGACTTGGTAGGACTCGTTGAAGTAAACCCGCAGGTCAGACATAGTGCTGGACGTCCACACTTCCACGTTCAAGTGTGTTGGAGTGCACAGACCGACTCCAACGGATGACATGCGCTTGGTAATATCCACATCCACGCCGCTCTTGCTGAGCGATACTTTGTAGCCACTCTGTTTCAGCAAAACAAAACTCGTATTCAGACATCGTTCAACCACCAGTTCCCAAACAAAAAAATATAGGTAAGTCGTACCACTTCTTGAGCCATTATTGCCAGCACCAGCGTAGCAAGTGCGTGTGTATCCCAAGCACAAAGGTCCAAAACAAGTGTCCCGTTCACCTCGCCACGGCTTGTCCCTTGGGCATCTTGGTCAGCACCAAAGAATACAGCATCTGAGGTCATGCATTTATCCGTAAAAGCGTTTCCTGATGACGTCCGCGGGTCGTCTACCTGTGTCAAAGGCGTGATTAGGACAATCGATGAAAGACCTGCGACCTCCGTTCAAGGTTTAGTTACTCTGTAGCGAGGGTATTTGAGTGCTTGCTGTAAAAAGGGATAAACAAGGCGGCCACTGGAGTCGCGTTCATGACTGGATATACCTCGCTCGGCTTCCATCTGCGCCACCCACGCCGAGTCTAGGCATGTCCCTGAGAAGCGGTTCGGGCCAACGGGGTATGTAGCTGTGGCCACTATATTGATGGTCATCAGCCACAATATCGTTTTGGGTGTCTGTGAGGTGCCCATTATGCACATGCAGATGGATCAAGACGTTGTGCTCGCCACTCCCCTCACTTTCTGACAATGACAACACTGTGGATGAAGCTGGAAATGAGTTGGCTCATTCCAAGCAATGGTCAAAATAGAGTGTCGTGCTAATTGCATCACAGTGAATGTGAGAATTGCTAATTGTGGAAGCGTGAAACCATCATCATGATAACAATTGAAGCTGTAGATTTATCAACGTGGGAACCAGCATCAAACACATGTAGACCAAAGCCTGGCGTAAAGCTGGTAAAATGCAAATGCTGTGGAGTATCCTGACGCTTGTCCAAGTTCTTCGTCAGATTTATCCCCCCCCATCCACCCACTTTATTCGCAAAGCGGTATTTCTGCATGATAGCAGCACGTTTAGTTATCTTACTTGCTCTTGACGTTAATAATTAATAATGCTACCGGTAGCTCTTCCCCACTCAAGAAATATGCAACACGACCTTTTCTCAAGCCTTCAGAGATGGACCGATCTTCCAAGATAGACTCTGCAAAAGTGATACAGTAGCTATATTTAATTCGATACTACAAAAGTTGTGGTCCCAACGAAAGATTGGGGTCTCGTTGACTCCTTCCCAGTGGTTTCATTTCCAATTGGAGTGGTAAGGAAAAAACAAATTTTGACTCCCTTGTGGCTCAGCGAAGTTTTCTTGATTGGAGGTGCTCGAAACTCAGTGAAATTTTTCTAGCATTTTGCTGTACCGGTACTTAATAGTAAGCAGATCGGATAAGCTGTTGAACGCGGACAATCTCAAGACAGCACTGACGAGCGTCGAGAAGCAAGATGATTTGTTTGCATCGCGGCTTAAAGACGAAACTGTCTGGGAAGTCATTCTCACGAAACTCCAAAATAACTTCAAGCAGGCCTTCCGAAAATACAGTTGCCGTGGCTTTTTAAGCTGCATCACTAATAAGTTATTCCGCGGACATACCGAGGTCAGAGAAATAAATTATTCAGTATATTGCAACAATTCCAACACAAGATGGCAACCTGTATTACGTAGTTAAGACTCTACTAACCTAAGCGTTCACAACCTTCGACACCGTAGCAGCTCCCCAAAAACGCCGATTAATCTTCAGAAACAACAACATCTCGAGGCGAATGGGGAGAATGCTGTGGCGGTGCAGCGACAGAACGTGGCGTGCCTTGCTGAAGAGCCGCTCCACCGCATTAGACGTCGGCGGGATGAAGCGCACCCCACGGTACACCTGCACAGCTACACGCTGCTTCTTGCGGGCGCGCAGTGCGCGATCAGCAAACCCAGCGCGGTCGTTGTCGTCTTCACCGGCGTCAGCGCTGGCGCGACCTGCAGCACGCACAGCAAATGGACTTAGCAGCTTCTGCTCTTCTGACGTCAGCGCCGCCTCGTTTCCGAGCAACACCTTGACACACGCGTTCTCGAACGCAGGGCTCTTCACAATAGCCGCATCTGCCGCTAGGTACTGCGCGACGGGGGGGGGCGCTCAATCAGAGCGTCGAAAATATCACGCACGTCCAGCAGCGTGATACCTTCGTCGCCCTGCAGCTTCTTGGACGCGGACTTGAACTCGCGGAGGTCGTCGCCGAGAGCCCGGAGCTTGTTTTCTTCGTGGCGCGTCCGCATGAGCTCCGCCAGCTCGTCATCCAACGTGTCGATGAAGTCCTTGATGGCAAAAAAGCGCTAGACCATCTTGTAAGTCGAGTCCCAACGTGTGGCTTGGCGCAGTACCGGCCGCAACGAAGTGCTTTTTCTAAAAACAAAAGCAAAAACACACTTTTTCAGGAAAATACAAAAATAAAATACATATCCCAAAATAACTTACCGAAGTTTCGCGGAGTGATTCAGGTTGCGTAATTTACGCATCAGCTCCTGGATCTTGCCCAACAATGGCTCGTAGTCGGCCATAAACACTTGCACAGCGAGGTTCAGGCGATGAGAGGCACAACCAACCAGCGGAATATCCAGCAGGTCCGCGAGCTTGGAGTTCACTGCACAGTTGTCGCCGACGAGGTAGACGACATCAGAGATGTCTCGACCAAAGAACGGGAGGATTCCTTCCAGGAACTTCACGTGGCTCGCGGAGGAGTGGTCGGCGACGTCGTTGTCGATCAAAGGCGCAAACGCCAGCAGCACCTTGTCTGCACGACCGTCGTGCTCGAAAACCGCATACACCGCGGTATAGTGCTCGGACTGGAAAGTCCACCCGTCGAACATGATACCGAAGATGACAGGGAGCGCCAAACCGATGTCAATTTCGACCTGCCGCACGACCAAATGGGCGTACTTAAGCAGCGTCTCCGACGAGAGGTGCTCCAAGTTCGTGTACTTGGCCACGATGGGATCCTCACACCACGTGAAAGGCAGGTTGCAGGCCGTGGTCCAATCCAGCCTGCAGAAGACCGTCTGCGACTTCTGGTCGATGAAGCTGACTAGGGTAGCCGTGTTGGTACCGCTGGCCATCATGGTCGCCACGAAGTCCGGGTGGCGCTTCAGGATATGGTCGAACAGGTTACTGTAGCCGGGTTTTGGTGCTTGCTTTCTGACGACGGAGCACTGGCAACGAAAGTACGACGTCGGCTCATCTTGAGAATCCGTGACGGCCTTGTAGAAGTAGCTGCAGACTTGGCGGATGCTGAACGGGTTGTTGGTTGCCATCTTGATTCGAAAATGAGGACGACACTAGGAAAGAGACAAACTTGGGGATGCTAGCATGATAACTATGGTAAGGGTGTTCTAACCAGTGCTTTGTGGCGTCTAGAAATGCAGCGGCGACCCAGAAACGCAAAAAAGTAATTACCTAGGAAAAACGTACTTATTTGAAAAATGCTTTTTACGACTGAAAATACTTTGTAAAAAGTCAAGCCGTAAGTTATTCCACTTTTTTCACGGTCGCGTAAAATATTTTTTTCCGTACTAATATTTCCGTATATTTGCCGTACAATCTTTTATTCGGAAGGCCTGACTTCAAGGCGAACGAGGACGACTCGATGATTTTTTCGATCAAGTACTGCAATTGCAGAGCTCCAGCCAGAAACTAGATAGATGGCAAACAAATTGGCCAAGATGAAGAAAGTAATCGCCGTTTTGTAGAAGGATGGTAAAGCTGCTGAACAAGTCAGACAGATTCTCAAAGAGGTAAGCAGCAAAAAAACGCCCCACGATGATCAACACATTGTAGAGGGACTTTGTGAAGGAAGTGGCCCGCGTGACAGCATCAAATATCGCCGAAACTACTTTGTATTTTTTACTTCGAAGTACTTCCTCTGACTGAAAAAGATCTCAACAAACGAAGTCAAGGGTGGATACTTTTATCAAATCAGCTGCGTTTTGAATGCTTATTGGACGAAAAGAGAGATGACGATCTCCTCTTTCTAACAATACAAACATTTGATCACAACTCGGTCTAGAGGCCACACCATTCGTTTCCGAAGACAGCGTCTCACGCAGTTCACTATCAGATTTTCCACCACAAGCTCGCCATTGCACCCCAGCCGCTGCAGGCACCATACCGCCGAACCTGACCGACGATGAACGCCGAGAGATCATCGATGAGATGCTGGAGCGCAGTATCGATGGAGTACTGCCCCGAAGAGTGGTGTCGGAGCTGGCAACAGGGTGTGGCCGCGGTTGACCCATCTGACACTCTTACTATTCTGCTAGGCGTTTCTTAAGTAGGAAGGGAGGCGTAGAAGCGTAAGGTTTGGCAAAGCTGCTACCGGGAGCGCGGAGACGCAAGCACAGTGATGACCAACTTCTGGTGGAACATCAGCATGGTGCTCGCCACACTGGAGCATGTTGCTTGGCTGTGAACTCCGCATGTCTATACACGCCCAATACTTTGTTCTATATAAAATAAAAACTCTGGACCTGTCATACTGACTTGTTGAGATCTTTCAAAACGGGAGGAAGTATCAATAATAGCTAAAAAACTCCGTTTCTAATCAAGTTTACACATTTCTAAAAAGTAACCGTCCGATAGAATTGGCTACGAAATGTCGGATAGAAATGGCTTCAAAACGTTGGGTAGCAATGGCTACAAAACGTCACCATGGACACAAGCTGCAGGCGCTGGGGGTCCCCAAGATCTCGCAACGACACCGTCCTGTGACATCCGCAGCCCGTGCGCAGGTCGCCGCGTCAGCGCCAACTGCGGCACAATGACACACCAGTAGAATCCGAGTCTGAAGAGCTTCAGGCGCTGGACCCGTTGCCCCACGAGGCCGGAACGAACCAAGTCCAAGCCTCTAGAGCCTCTGGACTTGCCTGTCACCCACCCAGCAGCGCTGTATAACCCCGGGAAGGGCAAGAAGCAGCACGTTTCGAGCTCCCAGATCGAGATTCAGCTGGAGCAGTTCCATTCGCAATGGCTGGGCACGCAGCTGCTGCCCGTGGGCAAGCAGACGGTCATGCAGGGCCTATGCCCACCCAGATTTGTCGCCAAGTTCTCCAAGATGAGCGGCGTGCAGCCGTGGAGGCGGCTTGGTTACCTCGGCCATCGACCGACGTGCAAACCGTTGGAGTTTCGGTGGCAACTAAGTGGACTCGTTGCAGTGACAAAAAGTGCGTGATCTGTTGGCAGCCTCTAATTCGCCCGAACACATTAGCAGTAAAAAGTGAGGAGAACGGTCATTTTTCATGCACCCAGGACGAATGATGTTATCCTAGCAAACTATTCTACTGATACGGTAGTAGAGAGACCAGTCTCCAGAACTGCAGCAGATGCTAATGACGGAACCAACGTGACAGTGCATCAGACGTTGCAGTTCCAGCATTATAGCGCGGAAGCTGTGGTCTTCTTTTGACGCGCCTTGTACTCTACCACGTATGCTTCGTAGCCGGGGTACTTTTCAACGAACTCGCGATGCGAACGCGTGATCCACGTAAGTGTAGCAACCGTTTCTACACCTTGAGTCTTTAAAAACTCAAAACGCGGTCGAAGGATGTCGTCTCTGCTGCGGCATATGTACGTTGAGCTGGTCGATAGTCGCTCTGGGGTCAAGCCCACGACCGAGACAAGGTAGTTGAAAGATCGTCGGAGTCCCTCGACATTGTACATGAGAACGCGCAAGCTACGCACGAGGGCTTGCACACCGGCCCCGTCGCCGAGCATTTCATCCAGAGCATCGATGGTCTCCTGAATTCTCGTTGTCGCCAAACCAAGGGTGTGAGGAGCATTCGGAACCAGCTCTAGCAGTCGTTCTCGGGGTACACCAAGTTGAACCATATAGTCCAGTTTGCTGTTCAAGTTCTCAGCCGTTTTGCTGAGAATGTGCGGGGCCAACTTCAGAATACGGGTGATCTGCTCATCGGTGAACCCACTTTCCCGAAAAAAATCTACTTTCGAGTCCAGGTTATCCAAGCTTAAGATCAGCAAGCCGGGGCTAACGTTAAACAGGAAAGGCAGCTTACACGTCACAAGATACAACTGTGAGCTCTCATCACTACCAATTGATATGAATCCACTCCGCATGCATACGTACTTTTGATTTGGGGACACCGTGCGCGAGGTACCAGTCCACCATGGCCACGTACTTCTCAATCGAGTTTGCCAGCATCGATGGGTTCCGCAAAATGGTGACGTTGATTTTGTCGTGACTTAGACCCAACTCCTCCAACCAGGCAATCTGCCACCCAGAAACGTCGTGAGTCGCCCCTAACACAATCCAATATGCTGTACTAGCACCGGTACACTCATTCATACCTTGCTCTCTAGTGTTTCCCTTTGGGACTCAACCAACTATACAGTATCCATAGTACATCAGAAATATTCACTCCAACATGAATTTTCTCACCGCCACTTTTTCAATACGGTACCTTTGGGAATCTTGCGATGGCTCCCATCGCGTTCGTCTTGCTTATCCCTCGGTCTGTCAGGAAGGCCAGCGCGCGGTTCAGAGCCTCCTCGGAGAAGCGGCCCCGAGCATATCGCGGGAACTTCTCCGTGATCGTGGCATAGTACTCCGCCTGCTTCTTCCTAGCGGCCGCGCCTTCCTCTGCGGTCTTAACCGGGAGCGCAGCAAAACCCCTCGTGAGCTGAAGCCGGGGGGCTCTCCAGAGCCGCAGCATCGCGAATTGACACGGACTCTATGCGGGCATAATAATACCGGTAGTACGTTTGACAGGTTTTATCCGCAACCTTTTAAATATGATATTTAACCTCTCAAACTCAGTGTTTGAACGGCGGATAAAAGCCACTTGTTGACTCGCCATCCATCCATGGCAGAGGAAGTGTTTGTCAGCGAGTATGAGGCTCAGCGACTGCGCCGCATCGCGGAGAACAAGCGCAAATTAGTGTCTCTCAACATCGTCACCATCGAACGCCCAGCCGCTCGTCCACGTCCTCAAAATGTTGCTCCCTCCAAGCCCACGAGGAGGTCGAAACGACTCAAAGTGCAGCGCGA
Organism: Phytophthora fragariae; assembly: GCA_009729435.1. Classification (NCBI taxonomy): domain Eukaryota; phylum Oomycota; class Peronosporomycetes; order Peronosporales; family Peronosporaceae; genus Phytophthora; species Phytophthora fragariae. Next base: position 505,401 of record QQOI01000037.1, on the reverse strand, counting down.
AATGGTGCAGGAAGCCACGAGTTTATTCAGCTACGGGCGGCGCTGGCTGTTGAAATGAAGATCAAGGACCGAAAGTTTCGAGTCGACGGTGCCGACTACTCCGCGAGTCGCCTCGCCCAGTTCAAGCAGGAGAGAGCGCAGGAGCTGGACAGGATGCTCGCGCAACACCCGCCGTCGCTCGACCTGCCGTTCGTGTATCCGTGCCAACTGCAGAGTGGGTTCCGAGAGCGGAAAGGACACACGAGCGGCCTGGATCTCCAGTTCGAGCTATTCCACACCTTGTGTCTCGGCAGACAAGTGCTGCCTGAAGGCAGACAAAGCGTCATGCAGGCCTTGTGTCCGAGTTCCGTGGGGGATTTCGCCACAACCAACAGGATCTGCCTCTGGAAAAACGCCATGGCGCTGTTCGACTCGGATGAGGATTACGAGTACGCGTTCCATGAGGACCAAGTGGACGGACGCAGAGTCGTCTACTTCGAATGGCTGGCTCGAGTGCACACAAATACGCTGTCGGCGGTGGTCAAGCGAAAAACAACAGAGGCACGAAGGAGCCTCTGTTGTTTTTCCTTGAGCATCCCGCGGTGAGTATTCTGCCTACCAATACGACGCATTGCGGGCTGCTAACGTTGTGATTTCTCTACTTTTGACGAGCAGAGGATCCATATCTACTGCGGACGGCTTGGTTATCTCGGCCACCGAGGGTCGAACCCACCCGAGTTTAGGTGGCAACTGCTGGACGTTGCATCTATGGACTGGGACAAGATATTCAATACCCTGGGTCTGGAGTATTAGGGAAAGGACTTCAGTCCCTACAGAGTGGATGACGACTGGGGGATTCACAATAATTGATCCTTCCTTGTGTGAAGCAACGCGAATGTCCTTTACAATCGGAACAGTTCGTCGGCATAACGCGTAGGTGACATCTTGCTGTTCACTGATCCATTTGTGTCTGAGACAAAGGAGCTCATCCGCTTCAAGACGCGAGATTGAGCATTCGACAGAGAGCCCCGAGGGGCGGTGTGAGCAGCCAAAGCCTCTGTCAGAGCACGCATCGATTGGCTGTGGGTCCGTTGGAACCTCTTCCGTGGCGCTTGCTCGCCTGCAACTGCTTTGGTAGATGAAGAGTGGTCGATTCGAATTCGTGAAGCGCCTTGCAGCTTCCTCATAGATTGACTCGGCATGCGCTGGAAAAGCATTCTTTGGAGGTCCTCCTCGGGCGGCGCCGAGGTCAGTGACTTGGATGAATGGCGTTGTTGGTCAGGCATATTGTAGCCCGCAGCTGCTGTACTTGTAGTCGCTATCGTCGATGGTTGATCGAGCAGTGGGGGTTCCACTGTCGAGCGATGCGACTCAATCTCTGATAAGAAACTGAAAGACGCATTTTGTCTGGTGGTCGGCTGAGGATGCCGTCGGACTGGAAGCTGGGGCTCATGGGAGCTCAATTGTTCGGCAGTAGAAGAGCCTTGGCTGAAGAGTTCGTCCGCATAGCGTGTTGGCGATCGCTTCGAAGCTTGTCCTCCGACCTGTTTGTTCTCCGAGTTAATCCCCGACGCCAATCCAACAAACGACCCCATTCGTTTTACCAATGGTACTCCGACAGTTCGTTTCGCGTCCGTTGTATCATCACCCGGTGCGGGGCGTTTGCGAGATGGTGGTACCACTGAGGTCATTTGACGAGCTTGCAGCAGCTTAAAGCTGGCCTTTAACTCCTGCAAAGCCTGGACAATGACGATCTCTCGTTCTTCTGCCTGCTTCAAGCGCTCTACTAACGACGGCGACAGTGTGGAATTTGCTGATTCATGGGCTACCGAGTCACCTGCAGCGCTTTGAACCGGTTTGACAGCTTCGCGCGTGTCACTAATGAGATCGTTGTGCATTCGCCCATTGCAATCTCCGCGGCTCTTATCGGTATTATCATGACTGGACGTTGTTGGAGACGCCGCTGGGTTCGCCTTCGCTTGTTGCTTTCGATCACGTTTCTTGCGGAGCCTATCGCGTAAATTAACCAACTGGTCGCGAATATTCATCCCCACTCCAAACTTGAGCGTTCCGTCGTTAGTTTCCATGTTCATGGCCGTATAAATTCTTTCAGCAGCCTGTCGAGCTGAAAGAACCGGCGGTAGCAGTGGCGGATGCCCACCGGATTTCGCACACGCCTCTGCGATAGCTTCGGGGCTGTAAATTTTGCGTACGAGTTCTAACAGCGGACAACGCGACTTGCACAACTCGTAGCTCTGCATGTAGGACGCGAGCATATCAACGACAACCCGGTGGCGGTCCTCCGGGTATCGAGCAAGGACAACCTGGAAATCTTCTCGGGAAAGCACACACATCTCAACGTGGGTCACTGCTCGCACATTCGCTGCGCGCTGGTAGTTCATCAACAGCGCCATATCACCAAAGGCTTGGCCTCGAGAGATAAGCACATCGTGGCCTTTACCTCCACGACCTCCTGTGCGATAATAGCTTCGTTGGGCTGCGTCCAGCTCGTACGCTGACTGTCGAGATCCATCGTCTGACTGACCGCCATTGGCAGGGCCATTGCGCCGGCGAGCACCCATGCCACTGTTACTGCGACCAATACTGAAGCCACCGGTGCATCGACCTGCTGAGATGGTTGTGGTGGTCACTCTCTCGAATCGATTCATATCGCGGCCGATCTCGCAGTAGCCACGATTCACCATGTAGAATTCGTCGTCCACCTCTCCTTCGCGCATGATAAAGTCGTTCGGCAAATACACACGAACATCAAGTCGCAGCATGAGCTGCTTCTGGAAATCCGGGGTGCAGTCTTTCCAGAATGGCACGTGCATCACGACTTCCATGTATTTGAACAGCACGACTTCGAGTCCAAGAGTGTGCGATAACTCCTTCGAAAACTGCACGATCTCGCCGTCTAGACACTCATACTCGTGCCAGAGATGTTCGTAGTACTCGTGAATACGTGCCTGGAGCGGTGCAGGTAGTAGGAGTTTCGCGGTCATGGCGAGCACTTCCTCCATTTTTCGCTGGTAGCTGGTGGTGTTGGCATTGAAATTCGAGACTAGAACGGCAACGTGACCGAACACCACAGCCAACACGATGGACCCGACGATCACTGAAAGCGACGCAAACAAATTCTGCGCAGCGGTGCTGGTGGGGACCCCCTCTCCCTGCAACAGAAGTAGCGCCGCGTAAAAGCTCGCGGAGTATTCATCACGCCACGATTCAAACAACTCATCTTCCTCCAGCAAAATCGTCCAAATGCAAGCGATGTAGTGCGCAATGCAGACCAGGATGGCAACGATCCCAGCGATGCGGAACAGGTGCGAGTAGCGAGAGTAGAGCAACCAGGCCCAGAAGTTGTGTCCGCTTCCAGGCTGGTTGGCGCGTATCAGCCAAATCACGCGCACAATCCGCAAACTGTACGCCAAACGCTCCACACTCAGTGCATCAAGAAGAAATGGCACCCATTTTCCTCTCGGAATCGTGTCATTCGTCGCGCTGCCATGGATCAGGAGCGGTACCAAGATCAAAGCGTCGATGACGAAGCGGGTCTTCAAGTAGTGCACACAAATCTGCCCGTGTGAGAGGGCAATCCTCCCTGTTTCAGTCATGTAGCCTGTGTGCAGCGTCAACATGACATCGAGCCCCAGAATGACTCCAATAGCAGTGTCGGCACTAGCGATGTGATGTTTGCCGTGAAATGCGAGGTCCAGGGGGAGCCAAAGGATGTAAATGATGGTCGCCACCAAGTTGACAGCATACCGAGCTTGGGAAATCTTGGAGAAAGGAGAAATGGGCCGCATCAATCTGTGAAGAACTCGCTCAACACAAGCGAGTAACGTTACAACGATTGTCTTTCTGCTGGGCTGGTAAAGCGGCGCCATGTAGGCGAGATTGTACTGCTCCGTGAGCTGTAAGCTGCTGGTAGCGCTTTCCAGCGGCGGGTGCATGGCCACAATGGAGGAGCCATCGCCCAAATGCAAGAAACTCGCCTTCCTCGAAATGGCGTCAGGCGCAGAGGCGTTTTCACTGACGTTGCGAGCCGAGAGGCGTGGAAGCAAGAGGTGATCTTGATGCTGCCCCCTTGGTGTGCGAGCCGTGCGTGCACTCGTCGTGAGGCCGTCAAAGTCGCCCCCCATCAGATCTTCCAGCCCAACCTCCAGAGTCGACGGGGTCCGCTGCAGCTGACGGATCTGGAAGCGCTCCATCATTTCCTCGTACGGAGACTCGCTCGCCTTCCTGCGGTGGGTGAAGTCGTACTGCGCGTGCATATCCGACACCGAGCGGCGTAACCCCGAGGTCACCGTCGCCCACGCAGCGACGGAACTCGTGGGGGTTCCTGTGATGCCTCTCGTCGACACGCTCCTCTTTCTGGTTCGGGCGGTCGCTTCGTCCGCCCCTTTCGCGACAGGGTGCACCATCCCCGAGGGCATTTGAGTGGAATATCGTCGAGAGCCTCGACGTATGCTTCTGTGAAGGAGAACAGCAGGTGTGTGGTCCTTCTCCTCCAACGAGGGCTGCAACGAAGCTGAAGTTGAAGTGGTGGGGCCGGTGGTCAAGTCCCCATTGTGCTCTTGGTTGGTGTTGGGAATTTCCATCAGTTGCGGAGACTCCGCTTCGGACAGCCCAGTCATTACTGCCAGTCGACACGAGATCCACGCGTGCGCTCGCCCCGCGGCTTGACAAACGCGTAATGCGTCGCCTTGTTTAACTTGGGAAACACTTTCCGATATTTTTACGACAAGAACCTTCCCACGCGCGGTCGTTTCTTCTTGCTGCAGCGACTGGTGGGCACAGGCGTTAGAGATCTTTGAAGCGCTTATAACCACTCCAAACGAGAACAGTACAGTATATCGTCAACCGTACAAATATTGGACCACCAGAGTTCTTGTCCTTCATAGATATTTTTACATCTATTAGGTATACGTTGTGCTTATTCACGTCAAACTAAACGAAGGAAAAAACTGCATGTATAATTAATGGACAACTCCAGATCGTGATCCAAGCTTACGAGTTCCGTCATGGAACTGCATGGATTCCATGCAGCTCGCTGTCGGTCTACCGTTGCATCGTCGCAGTGCTGTGAGAACCTGCATCCTCTCTGTAGTCGCGGGCCATTCACCACGAACTTCCTCTCCGACATCCAGCACAACCTGTGCACATCAAGGCATCGCGCTGTTAACTCGAGTGGAACATCGTTGCTCCCGTGCCTCGCGTCCATCTGCTTGAAGGTCGGCAGTATCTTTGTCGAGGTCATGCTGCATGGTGGCGGTTCTTGAGGGCAGCTTCAAGTACACTGCGAGCGATGCAAGCACCCAGTCGGTGCGTTTGTGAGGCATTGCAAGCGTTATATTGGGTTGAAGTTGTCCCAATCGTCTGCTGCGAGAGCGGCATCTGCTGACCTCTTCGACTCTCTGCACGGAGACTCCGGCGCTCGTCCGATTCATTCTGTGCGAAAGCTAATACCGAGCCCGGCTACGAACAGCGAGGATCGCTCCCCCGATTTGAAAAATTATGCTGCCGTCATGCAAGTGCAAAATTCGATTTGCGACGCCTTTGTCCATGCAACGAGCAAACTGAAGATGAAGCCAATCGAGTTCCCATCTCGTTTACTGGTTCTGGGACGCGTATGAACAGGTGGAATGGCTCATTTCAGAATCGACCGGCGACCGAGAGACCGTTTGTTTCTACTGGAAGACCAAGTCAAAACAATGCGTTCGAGCTGCTTACTGGTGCTGCTCCTGGTCACCCTCGCACTATGCGTCCAGGGTGACCGAAACTTCAAGGAGCAGGACGACTCGACCGAGGAGCGAGTGAGTATGGCGGAGGTTGTCAGCAAATTCTCTTCGAAGGTGAACTCTGCCGTCGCCAATGTGTTGCGGAAGAACCCGTCCCTGGGCAAGATGCTGGGGAAGAACCCGTCGATCGCCAAGAACGTGGAGGCCCTGGCCAAGGACGAGAAGCTGGTGAAAGGGCTCAAGAACACAAAGTCGTTCAAGGTGCTCCGAGACGCGGTGAAGAGCAACCCGCAGGCGGTGGACGCGGCCAAGGCAGAACGATTCGGGTCCATTATGGTCTCGAGACTCCGGCGTATCCAGTGGGTGGGAGACGTCAAGGGCATGGCGATCGCGTACGGCATCTTGTTCCTGGCCCTGCTCGGAATCGGAGGCGCCGGCGCATACATTTACAACAACGTCAGGAACAGTTATATTCATTAGTTAGGAGCGCTGACCGACGAGGTGCTGGCATGCTTCGGAGTAAGTGCCTAAATAAAAGCCAATACTACGTAGTAGGTTGAAGTCGAAGCTAGCTGCTTCTTTCGTAAACTCAAGAGCGAACGGTGGAAGATGGTGACGTCCGCAACAACAACATGGGATCGATCACACCACCCGGAGGGATAAATCGATCTACTGTGTACAAGTAAAAGATCTAAGATTTTTGATACTTCATGAATTTGTGGTGTTCACGCAAAAGCGAAATTGGCTTCCAGGAAATCAACGCCAACTTGATGAGTGTCCGAACGTACAGTAACTGCACCAAAGTAAAAATACGTCGCGCCTCGGTCGTTGGCTAACGGAAATGCTACAACCGCCCCCCCCTGCCATTCCCGCATTTTCCTGTTGTCTCCGCTCAACCTGCTGCTGCTTTCGGACTTCGTTGCTTCGTTTCTCCCGCGTTGAACACCATGAGTATCGCTTTACTCGATTTGTTCGTCCCTGGATCAGGCGTCGTGCTCGACGCGCTCAGCACGCTATGGGGCTATTGCGATGAGATGAACGAGGGCAAAGACGTCTGCCAGCGGCTTCACCGTCGTCTGAAAGGCATTTTCGACGAGCTCCAGAAGATGGACAAGAAGGGTCAACTTCCGTCCAACAACACGCTGGACGAGTATGTTAGCACCATCTCCAAGTCGCTGGGCTGTCTGGACCGGTATCGGAAAATGACGCTGGTGTTCAGGCTCATCAACCACCAAGAGATGCTGGGAGAGCTGTGCCAGATCAACGAAGAGATCGACGAGCTCTTCAGCGCCCTCAACCTCGCCACCACCGCCTCCATGATGGACTGGAAGCAAAAGTGGGAAACGGACCAGCGTGTGATGTTCGAAATGATGAATTCTTTGGTCAGCGACAGCGCTAAAGTCATGCGCGAACTGCAAAGCACTCGCGCCCAGTTGGAAGCGCTGATGGTGCTCAAGTATGAGACCGAGCAGCGCCGCGACCGTCAGCCGCAGGGGTTGATCAAACTGATGGATTCGATGATAGGGACGGTGGTTCGAGCGACTTCGACGAAGGTGGAGAAGCTGCCGCCGTGGTTCATGTCATCAGACGAGCTCAAGTTTGAGAAAGAGCCTTTTGCTAATGGCTCGTTCGCATCGGTGCACCGTGGAGTGTGGGGTCTTGGCACGAGGGTCGTGGTCAAGTGTTTTCTCAACGACGACCTCGTGGCGGATGAACGCGCCAAGCAGCAGATTGAAAAGGAGATCAACCTCTGGCACAAATTCAACAACCCGAACGTCATCCGAATGTTTGGAGCCTCCCACGTGGCCCCCCCAGCATTCGTGGTGTGTGAAGACGCGACGAACGGCGATCTCTGCTCGTACCTCGCTCGCTCGGAAGGCAACAAGCAGCACATGTGGCGGTTGTTGTACCAAGCAGGTCTCGGATTGAACTACATCCACACCATGAAAGTGGTGCATGGAGATCTCAAGCTCAACAACGTCCTCGTGGGCGCCGATGGGTTGGCCAAGTTGTCGGACTTTGGGTTGAGTGCCGTACGCAATTCATCGGGTTCCAAGACGACAGCAGGAGCAGCGATACACGCGGGGGCTTTGCGTTGGAGAGCTCCGGAATGCTTGAAAAAGTCGCCAACCTTCGCCTCGGACGTGTATTCCTTTGCCATGTGCATGATTGAGGCGGTGCTGGGGAACCCTCCGTTCGCTTCCCTTGACGATGACAGCGTTCGTGATCTCCTGAAACACGGAGACATCCCCGAAAGACCCGACGACCTGCTAACAACGCAGCACCTGCTCTCTTGATCGCTCTCTGCTCCTCCACATGGTCAATCTCATTCGTGACGGGCGGCTCGGAATGGTGCTCTACAACCGTCTCGGATTCGTTGTCGTTGGCGACTGAGGGTTCATGCCGGATGAGGCGTGGAACCTGGTCCTAAGCATGACGAATGTAGATTCAACGAAGCGACTCGGTCTTGGACAAGTGCTGATGAAGTTAAAGGCACTTGCTGACGATGAAGCGAATAACTATGGACTGGGAGGTGCTCCGATAACTTCCGAACAAACCTACGGCTACGTAAAACAGTCCGGGTCTTCCAGCCCTTCAAATTCTCGACTGAAAAGTACCGCAACATCAATCGCCGATCTACTGAATGACTTGGCCGATGCGGTCGACCTCAAACAGGAGAAAATTCTACTGCAGCTTGCTCGAAAATGCGTGAATGCTGAGCAACGCGCGCCGATGTATGAAGAAAATCGTATTGAGATAGTCACCAGCATGGTGAGAAATGGGTCATCCTATTTCGCCAAGCTGTACGCGCTCCAGTGCTTGAAGTGGGCCGTGATCTCAGACGCAAAGGTGTCCCAAGAAGACTTCGATGCGCATCGAGATTGCATTCAAGAGGCCGTTACAGAATGGTACCACGGACGAGAAAGAAGAAGCCGCCGTGCGCTGTGCGTGTATCGCTACAAGAGCGAATGGCGACAGACTGCGAGACGTTGGCACAAAATCATCGTTCACTGCTCTGCTGGGAAGTAACAGTGAGTCGAAGCTGTGTGCCGGAATGCTGCAACCGCTGATCACTTTACTGCAGACTGGGAATGATATGCAGAAGTTGTGGACAGCAGAAGCTCTAGGTGATCTCGCGATGGAGAACGAGACGATCCGAGCGGAGATTTTACGTGGAAACGCCACTAAAACTCTTGTGGCACTTTTGAAAGTCGGTACCAATGAGCAAAAGCACCGCGCGGCGTACACGCTTGGAAGTGTTGCATACAGCAAAGACGGGAGCGGGACAATCGTCCGAAAAGAAGCGATTTCGCTGCTCATTGCACTTCTGCTCAGTGGAACCGACGAACAAAAGCACCAAGCGGCTTGCACTCTGGGGAGAATCGCACTCAGTAAAAGCTCAAGCGATAAACTCGTGGAAGAAGGAAGCATAGCACCACTCGTTGCGCTTGTGCAAGCTGGAAACAGTCAGCATCAAGACGGGGCTATCTCGGCTCTCAAAGGCATCATACAATTCCGCTACGCCGATCGCGCTGATATCGCACGAGAAAAAGTGATCGCTCCACTAGTGGCTCTAGTTCTAGTGGGCTCTAGCCAGCAGAAGGAGGATGCGGTGAGTGCTCTCATGAAATTCTCTCTCATCGGAGACGCAAGTCGCGCTGAAATCCTGCGACAAGGAGCGATTCCCCCACTTGTGGAGCTTTTGCGAAGTGGCACCGACCAGCAGAAAGAAGTTGCTACGAGCGCACTCCGAAGCTTAGCCAATGACGCTGACGTTTGTACAGAGATTGCTCACAATGGAGGGATCACGCTACTGGTTGAGCTACTGCAAGACGGAACGGATCAGCAAAAGGAGCACGTGAGTGGTGCAATTGGCACGTACGCATCCAAAGGTGACACGGCTTGCACTGAAATTGCTCGGGAAGGAGGCATTTCGCTGCTTGTCGAGCTCCTTAAAGTTGGAAATGACTCACAAAAAGAAAACGCATTGAGAACGCTCTGGCAAATTGCGTGCAATGATGACCTCCGAGTTGAAATTGCGAGTGAAGGGGGTATCACGCCGATCGTGGAGCTTGACGAACGCGGAACGGAGCCGCAGATGGCAATGGCTGCATTCGCGATTATAAATCTCGCGTATAGTGCTGAGGTGTGTGCTTCGATTGCCGTGAAAGGAGGCGTTGCGTTACTGGTGCAGCTTCTACGAGATGGAGACGATAAACAGAAGGAGAACGCGGCCAGTGCACTGGGAAATGCTGCGGTTAAAGAGGACGTCTCCAATGAAATTGCGGTACAAAATGGAGTTGAAGCGCTTGTCGAGCTGTTGCGGTCTGGAACGGAGACGCAGAAGGAAAACGCTGCCTTTGCGATTCGGAATCTCGTCGTCACCAGCGCCGCACATTGTACAGCGGTTGTCGATGAACAGGGAATCCCTCTGCTCATTCAACTTTTGGAAGACGAAAGTGAAACCCTGCAGGAGAACGCCACCATCGCGCTTTGTTGCCTGTCACTCGATTCGGAGACCTGTGAAACCATCCTAAGCGAAGGTGCAATCGCACCGCTCCTCGCGCTCTTGAACAATGGACACATCAACCAGAAGGGAGCCGCCGCTGGCGCACTTGGAAATCTCGCCGACAATGATGCAGTTTGTGGTGAAATTGCACAAGGTGGTGCCATCCCACACCTCATCGAACTTTTGCGCAAAGGAACCGACAAGCATAAGATTTTTGCGTTAAGTGCGTTGAATCAAATAGCGTGCAACAAAGAAATCTGCTCGGCGATTGTACGAGACGGAGCGGTTGGACCTGTTGTGTCACTGCTGTGCTCGGAGAATGAAAACCACAAAGTGAGTGCTGTGGGAGCTTTACGGAGTATTGCGGATTCAACCGAGATTTGTGTGACGATTTACGAGGAAGGGGGAATTCCACCTCTGATCGAGTTTCTCCAGGACGACAATGACAGCGCAAAAGAGAGCGCTGTTCTCATCATAAATTGGCTGTCGTCCCACGACGAAATCCGCCCGTCCATCGTGCGTGAAGGGGGTGTTCAGCCTCTGGTTGCGCTCTTGACAGCCGGGAGTGACGTTCAAAAGGAGAACGCAGCCGCCGTACTCAAAAATCTTTCAAATTCTTGGGAGATCAGAAGCACCATTGTAGACGAAGGGGCTATATCCCCACTGATTGCGCTTTTGAAAGACGGAAGCAACAACCAACAGGGAAACGCTGTCGGCGCACTGGGAAATCTCGCCTACAGTCTCGAAATTTGCGAGGAAATTGCGCGAGATGGGGGCATCCCTTACATCGTCCAGCTTTTGCGTTCTGGAGTCGACGACCATAAGACGAATGCTTTACATGCGCTAGGGAGCATTGCGTATACTAAAGAAATCTGTACGGAGATTGTACGAAATGGGGCTGTCAGCCTGCTGGTCGATATACTACACAAAGGCTCCGACCAGCAAAAAGTGAAGGCTACCAGCACACTCGAAAGACTTGCGATGAACGTTGACGAAGGTGAAGATGAAGATGTTTGCTCTGTTATCGCACGTGAAGGAGCGTTAGCGCCGCTAATTGGTTTTCTGCGAGAAGGAACCAGAACGCTAAAGGAAAATGCTGCTGGTGTACTTCGTTCACTTGCTTGGAACGACGACGTGTCCAAAAGTATTGGAAGCGAAGGAGCCGTGGCCCCACTCGTAGAAATTCTGCGCAGTGGAACTGATGCACAACAGATGAATGCTCTGGGAGCATTAGCAAGGCTTGCCTTTCAGGAGGAAAACTGCACCAGGATCGTAGGAGGGATTGGACCGATTTTCGGTCTTGTACGAGTAGGGACGGACATGGTAAAGACGAACGCTGTGATGGCAGTTGACCGTCTTACCTACAACTGTGACGCGCGTGCTGAGATGGCACGCCAAGGTGCGGTCAAGGCTCTTGTCGAGGTTCTCAGAATTGAAGATGATGATGACCTGTCAAATTATGCCGTCGAAGCACTTGGCCAACTTGGCTTGAACGACGACTTAAAAACTGAGATTGCCAGTGAAGGAGGCATTGCGTTACTCGTTGGGCTTCTTCGAGCTACATGGCTAGTAACACGGAGATCTGCGCTGCTATTGTAGCTGAAGGAGCGATCACGACGGTAGTCGATTGTTTGCGAAAGAACAACACGTACAACGGAGTGGGCGTTGATCTGCTAAAGGTGATTGCCAGTCACGATCGCACCAACCGGTTAACGATTGTGCAAGAAGGAGGTGTCCAGCCACTCATCGAATGTTTGCAGGGCAGCACCGAATCCCAACAAGAGGCTGCCGCTCGCATGTTGGGAGATCTCACATCCAACGACGACGAAATTTGCGCTGAGATTGCACGCAGGGGGGCGGTTATTCCTCTGATTCAACTCGTGCGAGTTGGAACGGATCTGCAAAAGGAGTATGCCGCATATGCACTGTTCCGATTGGCTTGGAACGATGACGTCTGCGACGAAATCGTTCGGGAAGGGGGCATTGCTCCGCTCTTAGAAGTTCTTCGAGTAGGAACCGATGACCAAAAAGTGACTGCTATGGCGGCACTTCAAGATCTAACCTGCCGTAATGATACAAGCTGTGCAGAGATTGTGCGCGAAGGAGGGGTTGGGACCATCCTTGATTGTCTGCAAACGGACCTACTTAAGGAACGTGCTGCTGACACTCTGGTTCATCTCTGCTATAATGACGACGTCTGTGTGGAGATAACGCAGAGAGAGGCTCTCAAGCCGCTCATCCAGCAGTTATTGGCCGGTGATGATGACCAGAGGAAGAGTGTTGTCAAGGTATTGAACAAACTTCCCTGTAGCGACAACGAATTCGAGGAAATTGCACACAACGCAAGCATTCCTCTTCTTGTCGAGTTTCTCCGACATGGGAGTGACGAACATAAATCCAAAGCTGCAAAGTCTCTCCAAGAAAAGGCTCAATGCACCACCGAGGCTTGCGATCAAATCGCCCGTGAAGGAGGCGTCACGATTCTGGTTGAAATGTTGAAAACGGGTACTCACCATCAAAAAGAGTACGCTACACAAGCGATTGAGACTCTCGCCTACAGTGGCGCTGCTTGTTCACAGATCTCAACAGAAGGCGGTCTAGATGCCATTATCGAGCTTTTGCGATTTGGAACCGACCTGCAAAAGCAAAACGCTAAGTCAGCTGTGCAGAAGCTTGCGTTTTACGGGTGTATCCGCTCCGAGAGCGTTGAAGCACTACTCGACCTACTGCAAGGGGGTATGAGCTTACAACAGGTGTATGCTGAAGCTCCGCTTCAAGCACTTGCCATAACGACTGAAGTTTGTGTGAAAATTGCATTCGGAGGCGGCATTGGACTACTTGTCGAGCTCTTACAGAGAGGAGACGATCAACAGAAGAACAGCGCAGCGGAAGCAATTGGAACGACTGCGATAAGGAGCGATGAAATCCGGTCAGAGCTGGCTCGAAGCGGATGCCTTGTCGACCCCCTCGTAGCACTGCTGAAATCTGGAACCGAGCATCAGAAGAAAAAGTCCGCGACTGCACTTCACAACGTGGGTCTCAACGACGAGGTGTTTGCTGCCCATGAAGAAGATACCGAGTTGTTAGTGGCACTCCTTTTACACGGCACTGGCCGACAAAAGTGCAAGGCTTGCGAGGCGATTGAAAGCCAGGATATGGAGCAGATCGACGAAACAGTCCGACAAGGCGGCATTCAGCCCCTCGTCGCCATTATGGAGTTTTGGGTCGGCGGTACGCTGAAGACGAAGGCGACAAGTGCACTCACGAACCTCTCCAGGAGTGATGAAGCGTGTCATGAGATGGCGAGTAAAGGTAACGAGGCCATCGCGTTACTCGTCACCCTTCTGCATGACGGAACTGAAGAACAGCAGAAGAATGCCGCAGCTGCCCTTGCGAGTGTCGACGGCAGCAACATGGTGAGCGACAAGATGCGAGAAAAGGTCATCAACCCGCTTATCCAACTCCAGCAAACTGGCACAGACGAGCAGCAGTGTTACGCTTCGGCTGCTTTGAAGAACTTTGCGCGTAACGATGAAATTCGAACTGAAATTGTACGAGACAGAGATCACGATATTCTACAGTCGGAGAACGGGGCCGACATCGAACAACAAGAAGGAGGTCACGAGTTGCCCAAGTCCGAGGAAAGTTTGAAAGCATCAAGTGAAAATGCGACCAGCCCAGTGGTGCAGCCACCCAAAGATGGATGTTGTACTATCCTCTAGCGGGGATGTACATGTACCACGAATTGATAGGCATACTGTAATGACATTATGCCTATCAATTCGAAATGTATCCATTCATACAAATTTCATTAAAACGTTCATCTCACTTTTTTTTGGCGCGAAATGTTGTCAGTTTTTGGCGCGCTGCGTTGACTTGATTCTAGTATGTTCTTATTCGCACTTAATGTGGACTGGTCGCCAGCCATTCCTCCTGCACACACGCACAATGGTGAGCGAATATGAGGCCAAGCGCCTGCGCCGCATCGAAGAGAACCGACGCCAGCTGCAGGCGCTGAACCTGCCGACGTTCGGTTCTCCTCAGTCCGTCAGTCCGAAGAAGGGGAAGGAGGAGAAGAATCAGAATGAGAAGAAGGAGAAGAAGCGGAAGCGCGAGGTGGAGGAGTCGCCCCCGGAGCCCACGCGCAGGTCGAAGCGCCTGCTGACGAAGGAGGATAAGAAGCAGCGGCGGAAGGAGGAGAAGAAGCAGCTGAAGATACAGGAGAAGAAGGAGGAGAAGCGTCTCGAGAGGGAGAAGCGACTGCAGAGGGTTCTGCTGAGGAAGCTGAAGGAGGAGAAGAAACGGCAGAAGGCTAAAGAACACGTGGAATATATGAGGAGAAGAAACCATGAGAATAGAGAGAAGAAGAGGATGGAGGAGGAGGACGAGCGACGAGAGCTGGAGGAGCGACGCCGGAAATGGTCGCATTTGAAGGACTGGAGACTGAGACGCAAGCTGCAGGCAAGAGAGGAGAAGAAGTTCGAGACTATAAAGAAACGAGTGAAGCAGAGGAAGGAGAGGATAAAGCAGAAGCTGAAACTGCAAATACAGAAGAGAAAGGAGCTTTTCCGGACCGCCAGCGTTAGGAGGAGGATCAGGAAGAGAAAGATGGAGGAACGTCGCCAAGCGAAACTCGAGCTGAAGGAGAAGACGAGGATGGATCGCAAGATGATGAGAGAGGAGGATTTCAGATCGCGGAAACGAGAGCGGTATGAGGTCGAGACGCTGAGGAAGAAGGAGGAGGATGAAAAGAGGAAGAAGGAGATGTTTGAGCTCAACAAGGAGAAGTTCCCTGTGCGACGAGTGAAGAATCTGCCGTACATTTACATTAAAGGCGCGATGCTGAAGAGCAAAGAGAAACCGGCGATGGTGACCCGCGAGCTGTACGTCGATGTGGATGCCTTCCACGCGTTCGCCCTGGGGAGGCAGTTCCTCCCGGCGAGCAAGAACTCCGTGATGCAGGCGCTGTGCCCCAGCGGACACACCGCTGCATTCAAGGATCGGTTCAACCTCCACATGTGGAGTAACGCCATGTCGCTGTTCCTCTCTGCAGAATCCGCCAAAGACCTGGACCAGTTGCTTCGGGAAGCGTGGCTCGACGATGAGAGGTGCGTTTTCTTTCGCTGGTCTCGCACCGGAGATGTCACGGATGAGATGGTGGAGCGCCTGTTCGAGATCGAGAAGGGCGACGAACGCCTCCGAATCGACGACAACTACTATGACCCCCCAATTCCAGTTGGAACGCCGCAGCCCTTGATGCTCTTCGTCCAGTTCCCCCAGGTAAGAGGCACACACATTGACTGGATAGCAGCTTGTTCATCTGGCTAACTGATTGCTTCGTTGCTATGCAGGGCCCCTATATCTATTGCGGACGCCTCGGCTACCTCGGCCACATGTCCAACGGGGTGTTCTGCTTCCAACTACTTGACATCAACTCGACTTGCATGTACTGGGCACAGCTCCGAAATATTCTGACGTACTGGGATAATCCTGTCCACTCCATTGACTTTTTGGGTTATCCCTGCTCGTAGCGCGATACTACCGGTATAGTAACAATGCCGATGTTAATAGAGCACACAAACATGTAGTCGAAGATCTGGTCGTTGTTGATAAGAAATACACGTCCTTGTGGGCAACTTTGGATTTCTGTAGCAATCTGACCAACGTAAACCAGTACCCACTGAAAGTATTAATAATACTGTAGTACAACTGACGTGCTACGTCAGTAGTATTAATACGGTAGCACTACCAGTATTATTTAAGCGTTGTGGAAAATGTAGCCATCCATTTCAATCGGAAACTTGTCGATGATGGACGAACCTGGCGACGCCTTGAGCGCGTATGAAGCGAAGCGCCGGCGCCGTGTGGAGGAGAACCAGCGGATGTTGCAGTCTTTGAACTTGCCGACCATGTCCCGGCCTTCAGCTCGTCCTCAACCGGTCAAAGCCTCCGTGAAGTTGGAGCCCACGAGGAGGTCCTCTCGACAGGAGAAACGTCGCCTAAGAGCCGAAAAAGAGGAGCGGGAGAGCCGATTGAAGGATGAGCAAGAAATGAATAAGATAATTGAAAAAGAGGAACGAGAACGAAAAGAGAAGAAGAAACTACTACGAGAGTTCAAGCGGAAGCGGCAGCAAGACTTGAAGGAGAAGAAGTTGCTAGAGAAGAAACAGAAAATGAGTGAACAGGAATTCAAGCGAGAAGAACATGAGAAAGCGAGAAAGAAACTACTAAAAGAACGAGAACGCAACGAGATTCGGTTGTTGGAGGAGAAAGAACAGAAGAGGCAGCTACAGCAACTCAGAAGGCAGCAGCAACTTCGCGAGCCAGAAGAGCTGCCGCCGGAGAAAGTTGCCGAACGAAACGCTGATATCCAAAGGCTTATTCAAGAGGAGCTGGACAAGCAGGCGAGACTTGCCAAAGAGCAGAAACGACGAGAGCAAGAGCGACAGACGGCGATTGCACAGCTAGAGGCACCAAGATTGGAGCAGGGGTCTTACAGCCAGATCTCGGTGACAGGTGAAGGCGGAACCCAAACAACAGGAGAGACCCCCTCGGAGGAGAAAACCGAAGTGCCGAGTGGTGGTGATTTTGCATTTGAGTTTATGCTATAAGGGCTTAAATCTACTCTCAACTCCCCACAAAAGGACGTTCTTCCATTCCACATCGTACGCATTGTACTCCGGCACGTTGGTTATCCATAGCCAAATGCGCGACAAAAATGTGCATTGACGCAGGGCTCATTGCATTGCGAAGCCCGACAACTTCTCCAATCAGTTTAGAGCCGATGACTCCCTGTATTCGAGGCTGTACTTGGAGAAGTATCGCAACCGACGGGTTCAACGGACCGAACTTCACGTCCCTTTATGGGGGACAAACTTAGGGCAGCTCGTGCGAGGCAATTTCCGTCGAGGTAGAATGTCAATCAATGGCATTCTTCTCCTCTGGTGCTGGCGCCATCCTATTTGATTCATCAAGAATACCCGGATTGGTACATTACGTGACTGCATTTGTTGAAGGATGATTGAGTATTCAAAAGCTACAAACAATGGTGCATCATTTTTGCTATCGAGGATTCTTCAATCGTCTTCACCGCTTTGACCAAGCAGGAATATACTGTATCCCAGAAGAGGAGGTACATCGACGCTGATCTGTCAACACCGCCAACCCGGACAAGGAGCGCGTCCGAGTACCCGATCACATGCAAGGAGCTGAACGTTGCAGGAAACGCCGACGGAAAGCGCGTGGGCAGCACATGTAGTACCAGAAATGTTGCGCAACATATTCACTTCAACATGACGCGATCTTTTCAGCAATTATCATCAATTTTCTCGACATGCAGAGTGGAAGACAGCATAGCCATACGCGGAAGATAAACAGTATTCAACAATTATGCGGTCATTTGCTAAATGGGCTACTCAAAGTTAATTTGCACCATGTATAAACAGCACCTTGTACTCTCAGCGAGAGTACTAGACATTCTCGAGGTCCGGTTCGGTATCGCCGGTCTTGCTGGCCTCGGACACCGTGTGCTCGGTAGCCACGGGGGCGCTGCGCAGCGGCGCGTGCTCCTCGCTCGTGGTGCGGTTAGTCCGCGCGCGCAGTCGAACTACGACCAAACTCACCACCAACACTATCGCAACTCCAACGCCAGCTAGAGCAGGAGCGAATGCTGACGACACTCCAGCAGCTCGAGACGAAATCACTGCGTTAGCGCGAAGAGATATCGGCTTGGCAATTGGCACTTCTGTCGAGAAGGGCTGCGATTCCTGCAAGACGTTGTTTTCCACACCGCCAGTCCAGCTGATGGGGGTTTCTTCGTCACCAACCGAGGCTTTCGGTGCACCATTGAATTGTGCTGCTTCGTCAGCAACCGAAGCTTTCGGCTCGCGGTCGAATTGTGTTGCTTCATCAGCAACCGAAGCTTTCGGTTCACCACCGAATTGTGTTGCTTCGTCACCAATCGAGGCTTCCGGTTCTGCATCAACTTGATACTCGGTTGGGAATTCCATCTCTCCACTGATCGTGGCTTCCCGACCTTCGTCACCTTGATATGCGCCGTTGGTTGCCCAAGCACCTGCTCCTGCATTACCACCGTGCCTGTAGGGACCATCCCAGCTCTCGATTGGCCTCAGGTTTGTAGTTGTTGTAATCATGTTTCCCGAACCGTCATACTCATAAGTAGTTTGTTCGGAGCCGGTGTCCCATTCGAATGATTCTTCATTATCGATCGGAGTGTCGGGGTCATCTTCGCTCGTCCAGTCGACATCACTGGTCAGGGCGTCCGGGCCATCGTCGATCCAACCTTCATCCTCACTGTTTGGGGGCCCATTTTGCACCGAGACCGCTTCCGGAACGACTACAGGGTAGTTCGGTACGGGGGCAGGGACCAAGTTGTTGACCTGCACGGGAGGTACGGGAGGTGGGAGAACTAGCGTTCCGTCGAGATCGGGGCGTCCCGGTAGGACGATAGCTCCGCCCGGCAGCGGTGGGAGCACGATGTAGGGCTGCTCTACCTCTGCAGGGGCCACTGGGACCTCGACGGGCTCTTCAGGGACGGGCTCTTCAGCGCCCACCCCGGGCTCGCTCACCCCAAAGATGTCCAGGTTGCTCCACTCTCCCCTGATGTCATCCGCAGACTTTTGGTCTTGCGTCTTACAGAGGGACAGCACGCCGTAGTCACTGCTTCCAGCGGACTTCTGGGCGAGTTGCACCTCGTACGTGTACGGCTTGCAATAGTAGATATCACAGCGACCGCTGCTCACGACCTGCGAGCTCTCACAACCGTCGACCGAGAGCAGGTACGAGACAACGCCGCTGGAGTCGGCTCGCGTGCGGATGGAGTTGATGTAGTGGAGACAGAATCGCGAGGCCACGGTGCGAGCGTAATTGGTCTTGTAGCTCACCGCTGTCAGAGCAGCTTGAATAACCTCCGGCGTCAGCGGAAGGGACTTCCACGCTGCGTTCGGTGCCATCGCGTTGAGCTGCCTGGTCTTGATCGCAGGTGGCTTGGGCACGGGGTCGGAAGCCATGGCAGTCGGATGATCGGGGGACGGGGCTCCACTTCAGCTGCAGGTTGCAAATGTCCGAATGAACTCGACTTTCCGCTCTGGTGTGAAAGGAATTGGATGGCCGAGAGCTTGTGCAAAGGGACTTCCTCCGGAATCTTTTGGGGGGTCCGCCAAGAAGGAAAATGGACGGCGGGGAGCTCGTGCAGAGGGGCTGCGTCTTTTGGTTAGACCAAGATCTGCATAGGATATCCATGCATCGCATCCCGCAGCATTGCTGCCAGCAACCCTGTTGAATAACTTTTATACGTACGCTATCATTTGGTTGAAATACGATCTACACTTGGCTTGAAACAGAGATCGCACTTGGTTTGAAACAGAGATTGCACTCTGCTGATCAATTGGCGTGCGGCTTGCATGATGCCAGTTGCATTTCGATGTTTGTTACGCAAGAGCTTTTTTTTTGCGTCGGTGTTTATCGCAGTCACATCTTTACTGACGGATGCCCGCTGAGGTCGAAAATTGTCCACCATACCGCAGCCCCTCGTGGTGTTCAATGCCTACATGGACTTTTGACGAGTTCGCGGCGGTTGATATCTGGTGTGCCCTGTAGAAGGTGAACATGACGACGACTTCCACGACGCGATGGTGTTGACAATTTACGTAGACTCCTGGATCGAAAACAGCAATCACCCGCGGATTGAGGCTTGCCACTTTTCAAGAATTCACAGTTCAACGGAAGGCAGTCTCCATCAATCACAAAATACTCGGAAACATTCGACAGTTGGTCGGTCAGCTTTCGCCGGTATGGCGGTTGTCAGTGTGAAATACGCCTTCAAACGCAACAAGGAGCAGACAGGGCTCAAAATCGGACAAGATGGACAACCACCACGACAAGTTTCCTGTTTTCCAGACGAAGGAGCTGGTCATTCCAGACAAAGTCCGCGTAGGGGATGTCATCGGAAAGAGGGGTAGCCACATTAAATCTCTACAAGAAAACCATAAAGTTGACTGTGCTGTCGATGGTGACAGTCGAAAGCTGACTTTAAGAGGGGATGAAGCTGGGGTGAAGGGCGCCGAAGATGAGCTGGCTAAACTCTTCGCCTGTTTTGATATCGCTGAGCCCCGCCGGAATCGTGACTTTCGAGCTGATGCCACCAACGAGCCAAAACAACGACGCAGCCAACCAGCTCCGTGTATTCGTCATGTTATCGATCCATCAGGCGCGTGGTTTTTCGAGAGAGAGCGCGTTAGATCAAGCGATGTAAACGTGAAAAATCACCCATATCGTCTCTACCATATCGCCAGCGAAGCGAGCACTCCTGCTAACAGCCAAGAAGAATCCTGGATCTCAGTGTGTCGTGAACCCAACGACGAAAGGAGCCATGGGGGGCCCTCCGAGAAGCCTATTGCGGTCAAAGTCGCGTTCGGAAAGCTTTGTTTCAACGGACGCTTCCCCAAGTCAAACATACCGTGGCAAGAGCTCCAAAACCTGGAAGGCTTTGAAGTTCGATGGACTAATGTGTGCGTGCGGGCCGCGTTGTCGAGTGGATCGATGCTGAGTCAACTAGAAGCGCAGATGAAGAATGGTGGGAACCCTTACAAGACTCTTCTTGTTCACGTTACTGACAGTCGTCGACAAGGCTACGATGTCAAGTATCACTTCGTGGACGGTCAATGGAAGCTGCGCAATGTCCGGTACCTACGTGAGGTCCGCAGCCGATTTGACGTCTTTGTGGACAACGAAACTTCTTTTCGCTTGCGCAGAGCTATCCATGAGAAGGTTCCTGACGAGATAGCGGAAAGTCTCCAGCGCCACATTATCATAGCAACCCCGGGCAAAATTGTCTTCTTCACCCCTGAAGTAACCGTAAATCGAGCGGCTCCGTTTGCGCTTCAGTATGTGGACTCGAAGTTGAAGGTGCACCTGGAGATGAAAGGGCTGCACTTTACCATTTCGTACTTGGATTCCCGTCGAACGGAGCTCCGCCTCGAGTGCCGTCTACCAGCAGCTGAGATGAAGGAGCTGCAACCTCAGCAAGACCACCGGGTGCTTCTGAAGAAGGTCTTGCAACTGATTCGTGATGATAGTTGTTAAGATGGATTTTGATTGGATAATATTATCTGAGCACTTTAAGCCAATAGGAAAGTACGGCACCCCCGACCACAAAATCAAATGCCGAGGGATGTGTAGAGTGAGTTGGAGGACGCGTGGCGCTGCCACTGCAGTTCCCCTCACTTTGAAACTGACGGCCAATAGAGGAGGTCTAACATTTCAGATACGAACCCAAGAACCTCCGTCCGATGAGCACTGGTCACAATAGGGGTGGTCCAACTCTCGGGCTGGAGAAGTTCATGGCTAGGGATGGGGAGTACCCGATGTGGAAGGACAAGTTCCTGACCTACATCAAGGAGTTGGACTCTGCCTATGAGCGCGGGCTTCTGGAAAAGGAGCAGGGCCCCGCTACAGTGAGAATGGTGGATTTTCTGGATAGCCATCCGGAAGAACCGGTCATCTCGATCTCGAAAGAGACATCTAAGGAAGAGGCTAAAGAGATGCGCTGGCGTCTCCAGCACTGGAATAGGGCTAATGGGGGGTTACTTAACCTGTTTAACCAATCCCTTACCAATATGTTTCTCACGGGTTTACCTGACAATGTGTCTAACATGAGGCCGTGTGACATCTGGAAGGAGCTCGAGATCAAGTATGGGGCTGGGGATGCTGGGGGTGTAATCGAGCTGCGCCGACAATGGGACCGCGTTATTGCGTCCAACTGGAGCAATTTGGGGGCCCTATTCACCCAGCTGAAGAAGGTGCGCAACGAAATCAACCGGAAGATGGCAGGGTTGGTGGGCAAGGAGATGGTCTCTGAGCACTGGCTGTGCATGGAGGTGCTGGCTCAGCTTCCAAGCGAGTTCTGGGGAAGCAGCATCAGCCTGACAGAGGAGTGGTTCACGGTGGAGAACGTTGAAGTGAGCATGCGGCGCGTCTTTGCGGACCGCAGCAAGAAGGAGATCAACAATCTCACCAACAAGAGGCACCCGGTGGCGATCAACGTGGCGAAGAAATTCACCGGGAAGAAGCGTACCCAGGATCAGGCGGAAGGTGGGAGCTCAAGCTGCTACTACTGCTTCGAGATGGGCCATCGGAAGAAGGACTGTCCGGTCATGGCGAAAGATCGCAATCCAGGACGAGCGGGTGGTCAGCTGTTCCGCTCTAACATCCGGACGGAGCCGAACGCGAAGAAAAAGCGGCTGATGTCGGTCAAGAAAGGAGCCGCGACCAAGCCTAAAAAGCCGAAGGTTGAAGCCACGGACGAGGAGATGACTACGCTGGAGGCTCATGTCTACGACGAAAACCTGGCTAAGGCGATCGCGGATGCGGACGAGTTTGAGTTCAAGGAGAAGGTACCAGTGAGTGATGGCGAAGAGCAGGAGGATAAGCCGCTCACTCAAATGGACATGGACACTGAGGTACGGAAGAATTTCGGAGGGTACTTATCCATGTTAAAAGGGCTCGATGTGACTGACAATCTATGGGTGGTTGATACAGGAGCTGGACATGCCATAAGCTCGGACCGGCGGTGGTTCAGCTATCTCAGTAGAGGTCAGCCTCACACGTTTGAGTACGGTAATGGAGGTACCTCAATGAGTGCACTACAGGGAACAGTGAGATTGAGTGTACTCAAGCCACAGGGAAATTACAGTGATATCTCAATAAAGAATGTTGCCTTTGATAAGAAGTGTGGTAGCAATTTGTTGAGTGCATATTACTTTGCCACACAAGGGTATTGGCACATCCAAGCTAAGACTGGAGAATTCCTATACTTTTTTTGATAATAATAACCGATTCGTATTTGCCGCGGTAGCAATCGATGAAGTGTACTATCTACCGAGCAAAATACCTGGTGATATCACAAAAGTACTATCTGTCGGAAGTACTAATCCGGTATTTACTTCTAATACTATGAAGGAATGGCACCTACGCTAAGGACATGTTGGGAGGGACAGATTAATAAGCATTTTGTCCAATGAGGTGATTGATGGAGCACCACGCCTGTTAAAGAAAGACATGGCCAAGGTGACTTTCTTCTGTCGCACATGTGCGCTGGCTAAGTCTCGTAGGATGTCATACAGGAATATGATAGGTAAAAAGGCAACCGAGCCACTGCACACGCTCCACATGGACTCAATAGGAAAAATGAAGCCTCAAGGGCTATACGGCTCTGGTGGGTACAAGTACGCGTTGGCAGTGGTTGATGATGCAACCGCATATAAATGGTATTTCGTGATGAAATCACTCAAAGAGGTGGGAGGAAAATTAACAACTCTTATTACTCAACTGGAAAGACAATTCCCATATAAAGTTAGAAGGATTAGAACTGATGGTGGTACTGAATTTATAAACAATGTGGTGGAAAAGTACTGCTCTAAGAACGGTCTTCTCTTTCAGAGATCTAATGTAGAGTCTCAAGAGGAGAATGGGTCAGCTGAACGGGCGCACCAAACTATCATGGGGAATGTACGATGCGCCTTGGCAGGATCTGGTATGGCAGGGAAATGGTGGCCTGAAGCGCTAATGTATATGACTGCTGTAGCTAACAGAGTGCCTATGGCAAGACTGAAGGGAAAAACACCCTATGAGGCGTTATATGGAACAAAACCAAGTGGGTTGGCACTTAGAATATGGGGTAGTAAGTGCGACGCTCATATACCAAAGTCAAAGCGGGCAAACAAGAAGCTAAGTGATAGGGCTATTGAGTGCAAACTCCTTGGGCTTTCCGAAAATTACAAAGGATATCGCCTATTAGATGTCAAAGGGAATAGGTACCTCATCGCTCGAGATGTGAGGTTTGATGTAACTTCCACGGCCAGCCTGATTACCAGGTCGTTTCCATCAGCGAAGATTGAGGTAAGTGATGAAACCATAAAAGAGATATGTGGGCTAGATAAGAGGGTGCGGGACCAAGTTGCACATGCACCAGTTAAACAAAGACGGACCGTGGAGCACCCTCCGCCTTCTTTAATGAGTACAGAAGCAGTGGGAGACCAGGGCGACTGTGAGGCAATACCTCCTATTCCCAGGCCTCGCCGCAAACGCAAGCCGAATTCTCGGCTAAAAGACTATATTGTAGCAATTAACACTGTTACACGAAGTATTAAAGTGATACCTATTCCTAGGTCCCTCAAAGAGGCCAGACGAGGGCCGCATGCCCAACAGTGGGAGACGGCACTCCAAGTAGAGTACCGAGCCTTGGTTGAGAATGGTACATGGGAACTTGTAAAATTACCGAAAGGAAGGAAAATACTCGGATGCCATTGGGTATTTGATGTAAAGTATAACCCTGACGGGACAGTCGACAGATTTAAGGCTCGGCTAGTAGTAAGGGGTAATACGCAGATTTATGGAGTGGACTACAATGAGATATTTTCTCCCGTCGCGAGGTATGAGTCGCTGAGATTGCTTCTTGCAATAGCCACTATTGAGGACTTACATGTTCACCAAATGGACGTTTCAACTGCGTTCCTCAATGGAACGTTATTTGAGGAAATTTACATGCAACAACCTCACGGTTTTCGCCATGGGAGTGACTCGACCGTGTGTAAGCTAAAGAAGAGTCTATATGGACTGAAACAGGCGCCACGGATTTGGTATGCGCTCCTAAATAAGTTCTTAATAAAACTTGGGTTTTCCCGGTGCAAAAAGGAGTACTGTTTGTACCGGCAAAAGTGGGAGGTAAATGGAGTGACTCACGTAGTACTTATCTGCGTGTATGTGGATTATATCACTATTGCTGCAAGTAATATGATACTCATGGAAAAGGTGAAGGCCAAACTAGCGTCTCGGTTTACTATGAAGGACCTGGCCGAAATTCACTATCTTCTAAAGATGGAAATTAAGCGAGACAGGACTAATAAGATCCTTAGTATGTCTCAACATAAGTATATATTGGACTTACTACAAAAGTTTAATGTGACTGAGTGTGCTACAGAGCCAACCCCTCAAGCAAAAGTATAGTACTTGAGAAAGAAGAAAATATGAGTTCAGAGAAAATATCAGCTCAACCATTCGATTATAGAGGTTTAGTGGGTTCTTTAATGTATCTTGTGCGTGGTACACGCCCTGATATAGCAAATGCTGTGAGAGAACTAAGTAAGTTCCTGTCTTGCTATAATAAGAGCCATTACAAGGCAGCCCAGAGAGTACTAAAGTATCTGAAAGGAACGTCGACGTATGGTCTCGTATTCGACGGAAAGTCTAAAGAAGTAATGTATGAGCTATACACAGACGCGAGCTTCGCGAATGCTAATGAGAACCGAAAGTCAGTGACTGGGTATGTTAGTATTATGGCAGATGCGTGTATTACTTGGAAAAGTTCGAGGCAAGATACAGTAAGTCTCCACACAGCACAAGCTGAATTAATAGCAGCAAGTGAGGGTGTAAAAGAAAGTGAATGGTTGTGGTTTCTATTGGAGGAACTAGGCTTTAAACAGAAGCAACCGATAGTATGCTGGTGTGATAACAAAGGCGCAATTAGTATAATAAGGGATCCAGCTAATCATGCTTCAACAAAGCACATTGATATTAAAGGGTTATATGCGAGAGAGGTTCATGATAAAGGACGAATAGTAGTTTCGTACTGTAGTACTAATGATATGGTTGCGGATGCCCTCACAAAGGCACTGCCTCAAACTCAATTTGAGAAGTTGAGGAGTTTAATGGGGGTCAAAGACCTAAGCCTTCCCTTACCACAGTAAGCATGGGTTGATTGAGATCACGGATACTTTAGTGCTTGGTTATGTGAAACCATCCGGTTCATGAGCGTCAGTACTTTCGCTAGTACGCATTGAAGTTCCACCATGTGGTCAAGATTAAGCCAGCCGGCTCCAAGTTGAAGTGCAAAGATACTTTTGAGCCAAGGGCAAAGACTTATGCGGTTAAGACAAAACAATAAGACGCAACGTTATCATATTATTAACTCTCAATATGCTTAAGCTCAATGGTTAAAGACTAGACTAGGACGAACCATAATAATATGGTCCAAACACAGCAAGAGGGTCCATTGACCGCAGCAAGGAAGGGAGGGGGTGAACCCAGCCATGGTGAATCGGAACTTTGCCATCAACCGCCTCCAAGCCTCTGGATGGGATCTACCGCAGGCACACAGGTCCTGGGCGCTGTTACCGCGTTTGTCCTAGCCCCCCCCCCCCCGAAGGTTTAAGTGCGGCCAGAGGCGCATGTCGAACCAGTGCTTTAAAGCAAAATTGAAAGTGAGAGATTAAGGGGTCAAATCGACCAGTCATGGCCAACTTGAGCCGAGATAAGAATTAAATTAAAGGCAGAAGTCATAGGA
Organism: Phytophthora fragariae; assembly: GCA_009729435.1. Lineage (NCBI taxonomy): Eukaryota > Oomycota > Peronosporomycetes > Peronosporales > Peronosporaceae > Phytophthora > Phytophthora fragariae. The sequence goes on along the minus strand of QQOI01000037.1, from coordinate 478,808 downwards.
AACCCAGGAAGTCATATGCGACGTAGTTGTTGTATTAAAAAAAATTGGACTTTGACGTATGGTTTGGTGGTAATCGAATCATATGCTAACCTAAATTTTGTCATATAGTGAAAGGTCATATTAACCAAAAAATGTTTTCTTGGATTCGTGAGAAAAGTACGAGAAATCCAGGGCAAATTACAAGATAAGACACAGTTTCCAGCCGTCCTAAGAAAATTCCGGAAACTGTAAACAAAGAGTAAACATAAAGGCTGTTAACCCGTATGTCCTAAGAAAAGAGTAAACTTTAGGTAAACAAAGAGTGAGTTAACAGTCGGACAGACACCCCCGCCTAATTTGCCGGAGTGGTACTTATGAAGGCTGCGAAGCTACAAGATTTGCGAAGGGTTGACATAGATGCGATTGTACTGACTTACTTTCATTTGACACTGCAAGCCATCAACTTGCACATGCAGGTATCTTCCCGCAATGGGACACTTCACCCTTTGGCCTCATCTAAGTCAGTACAGCCACATGGGTAGTGGTACAAATCCTGAGAACGGTCCGCACTTCCTGTGCGAGGTACATCGAGAGATGCTGTTGCAAATTAGGCGGGGGCGCCTGTAATGAAATAATGGGAAAACCATGTGATCAGCATAAGAAAGGATGTGAGATAGGACGTGCCGAAGCTTTTAGTGGGAGTGTTAAGATGGATTTTGATTGGATAATATTATCTAAGCACTTTAAGCCAATAGAAAAGTACGGCACCCCCGACCACAAAAGTAAATGCCGAGGGATGTGTAGAGTGAGTTGGAGGACGCGTGGCGCTGCCACTGCAGTCCCCCTCACTTTGAAACTGACGGCCAATAGAGGTCTAACAATAGTACTTGAGGGTGCGGTGGAATTCGGCACAGACGTGCTGTGTGGCAACCAACTTCGCTAGTAACGTTCATATTACGTGTAGTAACTTTTTAGTACTTGCGTGCTACTCCTGGTGATTAAATTCGCAGCCTTGCATGTTCCCTAACGGTTAAATTGAATCAGCACATTAACTTGAGAGACAGCATTCTTTTTCACCAACCATTTGCGTGAAAGAACCACTGTGACGCGTTACAGCTGTCAGACGTTGCGTTCACTCCAACCGCGCTTTCTTGCTGCTCAGCAGCTGTACGACATCGTCGTAGCCAACAACTTGTGCTTTTGCCACAGCATCGCGGATACAGGCCGAATCACAATGTCCACGCAACACCTCCACAACAGGTAGTCGACCTTCAACGGCTGCAAACTGGAGAGCGCACGAAATAGCCGAAGAATCACTTTTCTCCAGCAATTCAGCGACAACCTCGGTGTGTCCCCACGCTGCAGCACAGATCAAGGCGCAATGGATACTGCATGACTTCATCTGGCCCAGCAGCAATCGCAGGACGCCAACACAACCACTTAATGCGGCATTTTGAAAGATGCGCTCGTGTGAATTGGGAGCCAACCTGCTGATCAGCATTTTCGATATCTCATCGTTTCCAGATTTCACTGTCTTCCGTAAAGCCTTCTCGATCGCTTGGTGGTCAGCATGATCAAGCAAGGCTTGTACCATTTCTGCCTTGCCCCCGGTGGCTGCATCAATTAAAGCTCCCGCAACGCTAGAATGTTTGCTTTTCTCGGCTAGAAGACTGACCACCTTCACCGAATCGTTCTCAACCGCCGTCCCCAACGCATCGCCAACGTCGACTTCGCCACACTTAGAAAAGATTTGTTGCAGAATCTCCAAGTCGTCGTCCGCTGCAGCTTGTTCCAGCATACTTCCAATGGAAGATGCCATACGAGGTTCTTTCAAATACTTCGCCTCGCACATTTCCAGCAGCAGTTCCTGGACTTCCCACTGGTCGTTCATCACTGCATGGTACAGGGTGTCACCCGCATATGGGGCGCTTTTTCTTCGTCAGAATCCCGAGCATATCCAGCCGGCTAGTATCTGCAGCGTCGATCATGGCACCAGCGACCGCGGATTGGATCGGGTTGGTGAACCGAATGCTTCCCCACACCACGTTCCGCCTGGTTGTTTTCATCGAAGGGCATTTTTCCAACAAAACTTGGACTACATCGCATTTATTGAGTTTTGCTGCGATCTGCAACACCGTTGCGAGCACTTCGTCCTTCAGTGGAATCCTCTCCAGTATCAACCGCATCGTGTCCGCACCAATTACCGCCGCCGTTTCCCTGAAGGCCGACTCGATGCCCAATTCCCCTACAGCCTTGACCAATACTTCGATGGTGTCAATATGCCCGCCCTCAATAGCTTTCTCCAAAGCCTTTTTTGCGTATGGATAGCATGTGTTAAGTAGAAGCTGCACCACTGCCACATGTCCATTGGCCGCTGCCGCCTCGAGTGCTCCGTTAGCGCTTAAGATTCCACCAAGAAAGACACGAACGACTGCAACGTGGCCGTTGGCAGCGGCCGTGACCAACATCTGCTCCCTATCGAGGCGTTCCAGTCGCGTGAACCGCAGCAAGAACTGGACAGTGTCGAGGTGGCCGTGCTTCGTGGCTTCCGTGATCTCCTGCAGACCCTGCCGCAGTTGTCGATAGAACTGGTACAGCCACTTCAGCACCTCCACGTGGCCGTTCGACGCCGCACCGATGAAGGCGGAGGACGAGCAGCCCTCGCCCCGCTCCGAGTGCAGTCGGCGGAGGATGTCGAGGCGCCCGTTGGCCGCAGCTCCGTCCATGGCGCCGGTAGTGTAGGGGCGAAACCCCTCGAACGCTTTGAGCACTCGCTGCAGGTCGTTGTACACGGCGGCGTCGATGGTCGTGGGCAGGAGGAACTCGCTGACGTGCTGGGCTACGTGTGGGATGGCCTGGATCGCGGGCGGCAGCGCGTGCTGCACCAGCAGCAGCGTCGGAGACGCCATCTTCCACGCTTCCGGAATAATTTGTGGCGTATGAATCCAGATATCTTCAGTTGCATTACGGAGTACATGTACCCAAAAAGGTTTGAATACCCAAAAGCTCAGATAGAAAGCGAAAACTGTCTAAGCTTATCCTTAAAAACGTTAGACGCTTTCAATCTGAACTTTTTCTCGAAATTGTTGCACCCCGGCACAGTTTTCTAATGACGTTCTCAATAAAACATGTATTGGACCGATTCCCGTAGGATCTGTCGCGGCCATTTTGTACAGATTTCGTACAGAATTCCATAAAACGGCCATTTCTAGACAACTCGAGTCCGCCGTCGACTCGACAGATTTCACTTCTGTCGGAGGGGGGGGGTACCCTCCGACAGATTTCTAGATGTGTAGATGGTAAGGCTAGAATGGTGAATATTGCTCTCTCACTCCTGCACTGGTCACTGGGGCCGTTGACACTGGCAAGCATACTGCGGACGACGAAGACGAGTTCATCGACGCGTCTACGAGCGCTGCCACCGCAATGCCGCCGAGGGGCGAGGCCACCCGCAAGCGGTGTCAGCGAGACAGAAGCAGTCTGATGAGGGTGGATTTGCCACGGAACTCGAGATCCCTGTAAACACGCCCTCGCCAGACTGCTTCTGTCTCCTGCCAGGAAATGACGCTGCGTTTAAGCCGGCCTCGTCCTCCAAAGTCACGTTGTGGACCTTTTGCAGAATTGTTTGGCTGATTTCAACCGCTAGAACACGGGTGACGGGGCAGCGAGTCTTCCCACTCGGTGACACCGGCATTAGAACGTATAATAGTTACGCAGTTGAAGGCCGTGATAATGTCACGGCCCTCGACTGCCGCAAGACGCTCATTAAACAAATGGCGGGCCCGTTCGAGCCACGTGGTTCATTGATGATAGTCAACAGCGCCATAGTATCGGAATCGCTGTAGCCTTGCGGACCTGTGGGCCCGCAGCACTTGCTTGCAGGCACCATGATCGCTGCTGAGTGGTGGGGCTTGCCAGGGAGTGCTATTGACGTGCGTGGGTGAGGGTCACTTCAACTTGAAAGTGGCTCCTCGGATCTGTACCGAATCTATACATTTAGACAGCAAGTGGTCTGCGGGCTGTTCGAGATCTGTACACGATTTTTTAGACACGAAATCTGTACGAAAATAGCCCACGGGAATCGGTCCATTAAAATACCAGGTACTCGGTAGTACTAACGTTAGTACTACCCACGCGTCGAGAATTTGGACTCCTCCCTCGCCGTTAACGCTGCATCAACGCATGTTGTGCTAATTGCGTCTGAAGCTCGACTAGATCCTGCTCCCACTCGGCCGGCCAACTTGAGACCAGCAGTGGAGTCTTGACTCGCACCTCTTCCTCTTGCTGCGTCTTATCAGAATTTGCTTCTACGTCCATTTGCCCAAGCGCATTCATCACGACTTCGGTTTTGTCTCCGAAGAGCACGTGGGTCAGCGCTTCAAGGCTCCCGTCCTGGCTCCAAGCGCGGCGGAAAAACAACGAAAAAGCCTGCACCAAGTCTCGGACGTCCTCTCTCTTTGGTGCTGGCAGCCCGAATGCAACAATAAGTGGGTCGAAGTCAGCACATTCCCCTCTTCAACGCACCTCAACGCAGCCTACTCACCTAACGCTTCCGTCGCCAGTCGAAGTGGAAGTGGCTGTCGATCTCGCTCGTGTGGATCTCCCTGTAGATCAGCAAGAAGTGGTGGTGGCCCCGCTGGTGTCTGAGCTCGACTAGGCGACCTACTGCCAGACTCTTCGTGCTCGTCCTGCTGCCACCGACTCGCAATCTTGGCGACGTCCGGCTGCACCCGCACCACAGCTTGGGAGCCACAGGCTTTGCTCAAACTCTGCTGCGTCACACCGCACAGAGCGCTGACCACGAGTGGAGGAGCTTTCGTGTTGGCAGCCAGCGCGTGTCGGATCTGGATACTCACGCTCTTGAGCTGCGCCGGCGGCATGCAGAGCACCAGGACGTCGCTCTCTCGAGCGAGTCGAGCGTTGTCGTAGTATCGAGGCACCAACTGGAACATCGGCAGAGCTGAGGGTGCTCGCAGTGACTCGCAACGCGGGACTCGATCCGGCTGACGTGTCGACAACGCGATCCGGTCGGCTCGGTACCCGTTGGCCAGGACTGTCATGACCACTGCAGTGCCGACGCTGCCGCCTCCCAAGACGCCAATGCGAGGCGGCTCCTTGCCTGCTGCAGCGAAACACTTGGTGCACGCAAGTACCAGCACGAAAACTTGGTGGGCTACGACTTGGATCGACAGCGACCGGGTGTGGTGCAGCAGCTGAACTTTCGGAGCCAAACGCGTCGGTGCCAGCAACTCGGCCCGGATCTTGAAGGGCTTTTTGGCAGCACTGCCGCTGCCTGGAGCTGCCACTGGGGACTGCGATGGAAGTGTTGAGACTGGGCTGGCCATGTCTTGAAGGGTCGGACTTCTGAAATGCTGAAAGCTTGGAACTCTGCATCACTACTCAACGTACCGGTACCAACACTTTTCGTTTCAAAACTTGAAAACAAGCAGTTTAAGTTATTCCGTTATGCACATTGCTGGCGTTCCCTGATTGCCTATTGCTTCTATTGTCCGCAATGCGCACCACTCCATCAGCGACATCTTACAGCTTGGCCGTAGCAGCCTCCGCCTCGCGCTTCAGGATCACCTGGTCCGCTTGGATCGCCGTGATTGCCACCGTCGTCACGATGTCCTTCACCGTCGCTCCGCGGCTCAGGTCGTTCACCGGCTTGCGCAGACCCTGCAGCATCGGACCCATCGCGATGCACCCCGTGCTCTGCTGCACCGCCTTGTACGTGTTGTTGCCCGTGTTCAGGTCCGGGAAGATCAGCACGTTCGCCTGGCCGCCCACCTTCGCACCACTCGGGATCGCCTTCAGCTTCGTCTTCGCGATCGACGCGTCCACTGCAGCGTCGTACTGGATCGGGCCGTAGATGTCCAGGTCCGGGCGCAGCTCCTGCGCGATCTTCGTCGCCTCACGCACCTTGTCGATGATCGGACCCGAGTTCGAGTCGCCCGTCGCGTATGACAGCAGCGCGACCTTGGGGATCAGGCCGAACGCCTCCGCGCTCTCGGCGCTCGTCACCGCGATCTGCGCCAGGTCCTCCGCGCTCGGGTCCGTGTTCACGGCGCAGTCGCCGTAGATGCGCACGCCGTCCTCAAGACACATGAAGAAGACGCTGGACACGATGGGGCGGTTGGGGGTCGTCTTGATGAGCTGCAGAGCAGGACGGATGGTGTTGGCGGTCGTGTGGCAAGCACCGGAGACCATGCCGTCAGCATCGCCCATCTCAACCATCATAGTACCGAAGCACGTCTCCTCCAGAACAGCGTCGCGGGCCGTCTCGCGGGTCACGCCCTTGTGCTTGCGCTTCTCGAAGTAGGTGTCCACATACTTCTCGAGCAGGTCGCTCTCAGCCGTGCGCACGATGTTGGCGCGCGATAGGTCCAGGTTGAGCGACTTGGCGTGGCGCTGGATGTCGTCCGGGTTGCCCAGAATCGTCACCTTGGACAGCTTCTGACGCAGCACCTGGTCCGCAGCCTGCAGCACGCGGATGTCCTCGCCCTCCGTCAACACGATGTGGCGCTGCACGGCGCGCGACTTGCTGAAGAGGAAGTGCTGGAACTGCTTGGGCGAGCGGTTCACGACCATGCCTTCGTCCAGCTCTCCAATGAGGTTCTCCTTGTCCACGAACTCGTCGAAGAGCTGCTTGGAGCGGTCGATCTTGAGCTGACTCGTGGGCAGAATGTCCGTCGACACCTTGGAGAACTTGTCCGCGGTGATGAATGTGTCCTCCGGCACCGAGAAGATCGGGATCGACAGTCCCGTCTTGTCCAGCGCCTCCACGCCCTTGAGGATCTCCTGCGTGTTGCTGTGCGGGTAGCTGCCGTTGGTCAGCACGATGGCCGACACGTTGGGCAGGATGCCGGGCAGACGCGAGGCCATGAGGCCCAGCATGATGTCCGAGCGGTCCGCCGACGTGATGACGAGCGCGCCGTCCTTGTAGTTCTTGAGGTGCGAGAACAGGTCCTTGAGGGCGCTGGTGGCCACGACGGCCGACGTCACCACCACGTTGTTCGGGATGGCCTTGGTGCCGAAGAGCTGCGTGGCTCCGAGCTGGTGCGTCACCTCGTTCAGGCGCTTGGACGCGATGAAGTCGTCCTTGGGCAGGAAGCCGAGGAACGGCAGGTCCTGCTCGGCCACCTTGGCACGCAGAGCCTCGCGCAGGGCCTTGGGGTCCTTCGTGTTGACGCGGTTGGCGATGCTGCCGATGAAGTTGAGGCCGGCGCCCTCCACCTGGTCCTTGTTGAGGGCTGTGCGGGACAAAATCTCGTCCAGCAGCTCTCCGTTCGAGTTGCTCGACTCGCTGAAGTCCGAGACGGTGAGCACGGGGCAGCCGATGGCCTTGGCGATGTCCACGTTGATCTTCCAGCTCATGGCGCTCTCGTGCTTGGAGATCTGCGAGCCCTCGATGATCATGAAGTCGTGGCCCTCGCGGCACTGCTCGTAGCGGTCCAGAATCTCCTCCACGAGGTCGTCCTCGCGGCCGTTGAGCCAGCTCTCGACGGCGCGCTCGCTCGTCACGCCGTAGAGCTGCTCGACGTCCTTCTGCAGCCCCAGCTGCTCGCGCATGACCTCCACATGGTGGTCGGCCATGCTGGACTCGGCGCTGGGCTGGATGGGGCGGAAGTAGCCCACCTTGGCGAACTTCTGCTCCAGCGTGTTGGCCAGGCCGATGAGCACGGGCGCCGTCTTCTTGTTGCCCTCCGTGGAGGTCACGAACAGCTTGTCGATGGGCACTTTGCCCTGCGCGAGGGCGGCGGCCGTCAGCGTGCGGCGCTGCGGTAGCACCGTGCGGCGGATCGTGTTGCGCAGCGTCCACATGCTGCTATGATACTGTGCTGGCGGTCTCGGGGTTTCTTGGCAAATCCGCAACTGACTTGGGAGACAGACCACGACATTGGCTGGATCGGCGACGCCGCTGCATCGCCACGGCCGAATAACGGCCCACCCTATCGGCTTTGACGGGGACCTGCCCATCGAGCGTGCGAACGAACAGCCCCCATCCTGCCGGAACGGAATTCGCGTGACTTCGCTTCACTATGGGGGACACAGACGCGGTGTCGACGGTTCACCAAGCACCAAAAGCCGGTGAAGAGTGCGGCACTGCGCGCCGACGTCACGCCTGCGACAAACGACACGCAGGCTCACCTTGAGGGAGCAACCAATGGCAAGGGCACAACGAGCCCAACAAGCTCACCTGGATAAGTTATTCGTATTGACGCTATGCGCAGGTTATCCATCACTGACCTGCGAGATTCGACGGTGCACGCGCCGGATCCCGTCGATCTCATTCACCTCACCACGCATGAAGTTGCTGACAGTGTTCGCTGGTGGCGAGCACGTTTCGATTTACATGAGCCGCCCTTGAAAGTCCATTACATGTAGCACCCTTCACTTCTTGGCGTTGGCCTCGCGCTTCAGGATCACCTGGTCCGCTTGGATCGCCGTGATCGCCACCGTCGTCACGATGTCCTTCACCGTCGCTCCGCGGCTCAGGTCGTTCACCGGCTTGCGCAGACCCTGCAGCATCGGACCCATCGCGATGCACCCCGTGCTCTGCTGCACCGCCTTGTACGTGTTGTTGCCCGTGTTCAGGTCCGGGAAGATCAGCACGTTCGCCTGGCCGCCCACCTTCGCACCACTCGGGATCGCCTTCAGCTTCGTCTTCGCGATCGACGCGTCCACTGCAGCGTCGTACTGGATCGGGCCGTAGATGTCCAGGTCCGGGCGCAGCTCCTGCGCGATCTTCGTCGCCTCACGCACCTTGTCGATGATCGGACCCGAGTTCGAGTCGCCCGTCGCGTATGACAGCAGCGCGACCTTGGGGATCAGGCCGAACGCCTCCGCGCTCTCGGCGCTCGTCACCGCGATCTGCGCCAGGTCCTCCGCGCTCGGGTCCGTGTTCACGGCGCAGTCGCCGTAGATGCGCACGCCGTCCTCAAGACACATGAAGAAGACGCTGGACACGATGGGGCGGTTGGGGGTCGTCTTGATGAGCTGCAGAGCAGGACGGATGGTGTTGGCGGTGGTGTGGCAAGCACCGGAGACCATGCCGTCAGCATCGCCAAGCTCCACCATGAGCGTGCCAAAGTAGGTTTCATCCTTGCAGTAGTCGCGAGCCAGCTCTTTCGTTACGCCCTTGTGTTTTCTTTTCTCGTAAAAGTAGTCGACGTACTTGTCCAACAATTCGCTGTCCGACGGACGCACAATGTTGGCGCGCGAGAGATCGAGGTTTGCAGTCTTGGTGTTCAGCAAGATCTCATCGGGGTTACCCAGGATAGTGATATTGGACAGGTTCTGACGCAAGATCTGATCAGCAGCCTGCAGGACGCGGATATCTTCACCCTCCGTCAGCACAATGTGGCGCTGCACAGCACGCGACTTACTGAACAAGAAGTGCTGGAACTGCTTGGGCGAGCGGTTCACCACCATACCCTGGTCCAGCTCACCGATCAGCATCTCCTTCTCGACAAATTCGTCAAACAGTTGCTTGGATCGGTCGATTTTCAGTTGGCTTGTGGGCAGAATGTCCGTCGAGACTTTCGCGAACCCATCAGCAGTTGAAAATGTGTCGTTGGGGGTTGAGAAGATAGGAAGTGACAGTCCGGTCTTGTCCAGCGCCTCCACGCCCTTCAGGATTTCTTGCGTGTTGCTGTGCGGGTAGTTGCCGTTGGTGAGAACAATGGCGGAGATGTTGGGCAGCACACCAGGCAGACGAGAGACCATCAGACCAAGCATGAGGTCGGATCGGTCACCAGACGTAATGATCATAGCGCCATCCTTGTACTTCTTCAAGTGCGCGAATAGGTCCTTCAGTGCACTAGCAGCCACGACCGCAGAGGTCACTACGGCATCGTTCGCAATCGTGTTGCCGAACAGCTGCGTCGCGCCGAGTTGGTGCGTCACCTCATTCAGCCGCTTGGACGCGATGATCTCGTCCATGGGCAGGAATCCCAGGAACGGGATGTCCTTCTCGTCCAGCTTCTTCTTGAGGTCTGCGCGCAGCTTGTCTGCGTCCTCTGCACGCACGCGGTTGGCGATCGTGCCGAGGTAGTTCAATCCCGCCGCGTCGGCCTGGTCCTTGCCCATGACCGTGCGGGAGACCATCTCCTCCAGCAGCTCTCCGTTCTCGGCGGTTGAGTCTCCAAAGTCCGTCACCATCAGCACGGGGGAGCCGATGGCCTTGGCGATGTCCACGTTGATCTTCCAGCTCATGGCGCTCTCGTGCTTGGAGATCTGCGAGCCCTCGATGAGCATGAAGTCGTGGCCCTCGCGACACTCCTCGTACCTCTCGAGGATCTCCTCCACGACGTCGTCGCCCTTGCCCGAGAGCATGGCGGCCATGGCGCGCTGGCTGGTCACGCCGTAGAGCTGCTCCACGTGCTGGGGGAGCTCCAGCTGCTGCTTCATGACGTCCACGTGGTGGTCGGCCATGCTCGAGTCCGGACTGGGCTGGATGGGGCGGAAGTAGCCCACGCGGTCGAACTTCTGCTCCAGCACGTGGGCCAGGCCGATGAGCACGGGCGCCGTCTTCTTGGTCACCTCGGTGGACGTCACGTACAGGTTCTCGATGGGCACTTTGTCCGGCGAGACGGCGGCGGAGGCCAGTGCGCGGCGGTGCGCGGGCAGCGTCAGGCCCGCTGCGGAGCGGCGCAGAGAGCGGCGGAGCGTCCACATGACGGGTGGGGAGGGGGATTGACTGAAGGGTGCGGTGAGGTCTTCGGGTGTGCGCTGGCCGGCAAATCCGCAACTGATGAGGTTGGTGAAGCGCCGGCTGCCAGCCATCGGAAGGGGCTTTCAGCGGAATGCAATCCGTCAGAAGCGCTACCAAGACGGCGGGGATTGGTGTCATAACGCAAACAACAACTGCGCGAATGATCGAAGTGCGCTGGTAGTAGTCTCGAAACGAGAGAAATCTCTCGACTGAGTATTGACTTCGCTGTCCAATCTGACTACGGCGCCACAACTTGAACAACCACTCGTATGTACAAACTAGTCCATCTCGATTTTCCTTTTTTGAGTGCGATTGCTGATGAAGCGGGGCTGGCTCGACCTTGAGCCGATGGAGACCCATGCGTCTTGTGTCGTGAATGTCGTGAACAGACGAAAGTTGGCAATGTCGACATGTTGAACATCTCGAGCTCGTCTATATTTACAGGTTACTTCTGTTTTCAATTTATTGTTAAAAACATGTAGCAGTTTGAAGAACTGTATAGCGGTCCTGAAAAGTTTGTCATTTAGTGCAGCTTCAGATATCCAAAGGTACCCAACACTAGAGTCATACTCAGGCCGACACTAAAGCGGGAGATTCCGCTTTTTCCACTTTGAGCTCTGACTTGGGACTCCAGGAATGTTGAAAGTGGGGATATCGATCTAATACAAAAGCAAGTATATTGGAGTATTACGCCGTTCATTGTGAACCTTAGACGCTGCTGCCGTCGACTGTCTTTATCGATCTGAGCCGTTGCCACTGCTTGCAGTGGAGAATGCCTTCGAGTGATAGGTCGGTCAAACACGTGCGCTTGTCGGTTTTTTCACAGACAATGATGGAGAAGTCAGACTCCACCGTGGCTGTGTTTGGAAACACGGACGCGAGTGTACCACAGAAGGCAGCAAGATGCGGAAAGCGTTTTCCAGCGCCACCCAGAAGCCACATGCTGTCGAACGTGGCATGACGGTGGTCGAAGGCGGCAATTACGTCGCGGAAAGACTTACTGTCGGCGTGATACTTGTGAAGAGCTCTTAGTTCTGCTGCGATAGTGTCAATCTGAGCTTCGCCGAGGGCGTCTGCCAATCTAGGGCGAAGCGATTTGATGATCTGGGAGAATTGAGGCATGCTGGTGGCGCAAAGCTCCTTTGGTGTTACTGGATACGCCAAAGCCTAAGATACAACGAGATCGTCAATGCCACTCGCCGCAAGAACGTAGGTTCGGGCCACAGCGACAATTACAGACTGCTTCTGCGCTTTCGGTAACTCGGTTAGGCTGTCACAGACCCACAAGTCAAGACTTGTCACGTGTGCTTGTGCTGCATCGTGAGATATAGCGAATCGCCCGAGCTTCTCGTGTTTTGTATCGTCCAATGCCTTAAGCTCGCGATGCACCAGAGGTCCAAGCATGCCCGAGTTGCTGCACAGTTTGCTTACTAGACCCTCGAAACGATCTTGCTGTTGCTTCACTAGTGTCGATAGACCTTGTAGTGAGATGAACACGGCATTTGCTTCTCTCGCCACTTCGCGAAGCGCGAAAAGAAAGATCCACCAAACCGAATTTGGGGCACAGGTCGCTTTTTTCGTGTGTAGATATTCCCGAATGGCGAATGCGTTCTCACACAGCCTATGCGCAACCTGGAACATGGACAACCATCGCGTATTTGCAACTTTGGGACAGGTTGTGCGCATTTTGGCGATTAGATTTTGCTGGCGGCGAAGATATGAAATCAAAGCTGTGAGCTTTGCCATGTAGACTTCGTTCAGTGCCTGTTCGAATACAACTTGCATTTTGAGATCGAGTTGATGCAAGCCACACCATATGCGCACGATCTTGTAAATACACTCGTGTTCCATTAGTGTGGCGACACCGCCGGTGTTGCCAACCATTGTAGCAGCACCATCAGTTGCAACACCGAGGAGCTGATGACGCCACTTGGGTATCGACGCATTGAGGAACTGCTCGAGAACTGAGAAAATGTTGATTGCCGTGTGACGATCAAATAGTGGGATAGCCAGCAAATGGAAGTTATGGAGCTCCGCCCCGACCGAGAATCGGCATCGTACGTCGACATACGACTTTCCTTGGTGTGTGGCACAATCAAGAGCTAAGGGAAAACCCCACGTCGTCGATATTAACCGCGATAGTAGCTCCAATGAAACAGCGCAGACGATTCGAGCATATCGTGCCGCTACAGCAGCGTTGCATCCTCCAAGTCTGGATAGACCAGTCTCGTTCTTGGTAGCTTGCATGATTTTGGCCGCCATCCGAAACGTCACTCCTGCACTCATGAACTCGACATAAAGACGGAAACGAGACGGCCACTTCTCTTCGACGAAGAATACGCCTTCCCTTTCCTCAAATATCGCCATTGTCCGCTCGTAGGAAACCCCGAGCTGGTCATCTACGTGTAAAAGTAGACGACTAATGATGACTTCGACAACGGGGCGTTGAATCGTGAACTGGGGCGACCCTTCGAGTTCAAATGACGCCTGCAGAGTCTCTGCATATGGAACCCCGCTAGTCTTAAAGAAAGCTTCGCGATCCATGTCGGTCGCTAGCGCTGTATACTCCGCCCACTTAGAGGGATGCTGACCTCTCAAGTGCTTCTCAAATAGATCTGTTCGAAATGATGCCCAAGTCTTTGGGTTCGTTGTTTTCTTGCGTTGCGCTGGCTGGTCATCTAGGCTCACAGAGTTGTCTTCCTTGCCAAATACAGTGCAAAAGCGGCAAGCCACCGATTCAACCTCGCCAGACGCATCCTTACGCGCGCAGATCCGGAGCCCATATCGCACAGCGTAGCTTGGATGATACTTGCTTCCTTTTCGTGCTGTCTTGCGTTGCTGTAGCGCTGCGTCTAGTTTCGTCTGCTTCGATCTCGTCACGGCCACGAGCCCTCTGCTGCTTAGTGTGTTGGGAGTTGGATCTTAAGTGGCTAGGCGACCAGCGGTGATGAAGTAGATGCGATCTGGGACTTGAGAAAGCGGAAATGCAGTATTCTACCAGAAGGCGCTTTTCTGGGGGGGTTCGCCTAGCTATCTCTTGATTCTTCTTATGTAACGACCCCCGTGGGTCGCGATATGCAGGTGGCTCAGTATAGCCGTCCCAATTTAGAGCGACTTTGCTGAGGTTTCAAAAGTGGGAAAGTTGGGGGAAAACTTAAATTTCCCACTTTAGAAGTGGTCTGGTCATACTTGAAGTCATATAGTGGGTTCTAAATCCAGGCCAAAATTGGCATACAAAAGCCAAGTTATTTGCCGGCGTGCATCGTTCTACTTCGTTGCAGGGGTCGAATCGCCGCTGGTTGATCGCCAATTGATGCTGGAGGCAGTTTGGATACGCGCTCGAGGTGTTACTCGGACATGGAGCTGGATAGGGGCGAGTCGATGCTGGCGAACGAGATGGTTTGCTTGCTGAAGCCCGCGTCGTACTCCTGCGCGATCTCCAGCGGGCTCATTTTCCGCACCTGCTGCAGACAGCGTCCGCAGAACGACACCTTGTGGTGGTCCAAGAACCCGGCGATGCCGACGATCGCCACTTTACGCTGGAATCGACACGCGTGGCACAGGAACCCACCACAGAGTTTGCACGAGTGTCTCTGCTTTCGGTTGTCGTTGGCTTTCCCGACGGGCGTCGTGCACGTGACGCACACTGGAGGGTGATTGGGTAGAGCTCCTGACTCTTTGAGCGCGGCGTGGCGTTTCCGAAGCAGCCACGTGATCTTCTTCATCTCACTGCAGTGCGCGTACTTGAGGATGGTCAGATACCCCGTCGCCATGCTGGGCACCACCAGCGTTTTGATCATATCACCGGCCGGGTCCACGATTCCAGATCCGTACGCCTCGACGAGGTCGGGGCCGATCTGTCGGAAGATACCACACACCGTCATGTTCGCTCGCACGCGGCCTGGGATGTCTCCGGTCTGCGGGAAGTTCACCGAGTGGTAAATTTGGCAGCCGATGCGCTCGCCGTTCGACAGGTGCACGACGTTCATGTACTCGACGTAGACGTAGTCGCGGTTCTTGATAAGGGGCGTCGACGCGAACGGCAGGTCCAGCTCGATCCACCGAACCGTCAAGGACCGGAAGGGCTCCTCTATTGTGGGTTTCTCGAGCACCGCGAGCACAGAGCCACCACTCATGTCCTTGACGTACGAGGCCTTGATACGCATCGCTTCGGTAGTCGAGGCCACCGCACCGAACATGCAATCGTCGACGGTGCCCCAGGTGGTGCCCGTCATCAGCAACGCCGGGTAGTCCGTTGCCTTCGACCCCATCTGAGCCTCTCTCACGATGGGGTTCCGCTCCACGTACACGCGGGTTCCCTCCTTCGACTTCATGTACTTCCAGACCTGCTCATTGACTTTCGGACATCCGTCGGCGATAAATTCCTCGTACTTGGCCACCTGCTCCTCGAAAAAGCTGTAGGCGAAGTCCTTGAGCGCGACCTTGTCGGCGTCTGACAGAATCAGCTCGCCGAATGGACTGGGGATGAATCGTTCCTTGCCCATGACCGAGTGTTGATACTCAAGGCAGCGTCGGATCAACTCGGAAGCCAGAGGATTGACAAGTGTGCGAATAATCTGACGCCGATGCTTGGGCTCATTCTCAACCGGCGGAATGCGAGGCCAAATACTGTCGTTTGATTGGCTTTCTTGTAGTGTTGGTTTTGCCGCGGCAAAACCAGTTTTATTTTTTTGATTAATCAGTTTAATCCGGTTTAATCCACGGCAAAAACCACCGGGAGCCTTAAATTGACCAGACGAGGATAGGGCACCGTAAGTGTGATGACAGCATTACAACAGCAAGGCAAGTGCAGCAGACACGAAGGGAAGCAGAAACGTACGATGTATCGATGTTTTATAATTTAAAAAGCGAAGTTAATTTATGTAGATGCTACGAGATCCATGCAGGTTAGACTACTTCTAAAAACCTTGAACGTCAAAGCCGTTGTCGGGCTCGAAGGATTAATATGCTGTTCGCACAGAATAGATTATGGATTAAAGCAAAAAAACAGCACAACAAGCACTAGAACATCACCTAGCAGCCGGAGTCGGAACCAAAGTATTCGAGTCCGTAATCGACTCGATCGTACACTGAGTTTCTTCCGAGGCCTTCGTCTTCGTCGTCATCACGAATTCTGCGAACTCCCTTGCAAAGTCTTCATCAAGTGGACGTCCAGTCATCAGAAAGCGCGACTGAACTGACAATCCCGGGCGACCCGCCAAGCACAAGTCTTGAAAATTTGGTCGCTCCACGAGCCGAAGCGCACACCCATCGCCGAAAACCGTCCTTGACACTAGCCTGTTCAGATCATTTTGCGTTAGCAGTTCGCCTTCTCCCCTCGCAGCGCCGTATGATGCCGCGCTGATACTGGTTCTTGGTCTGTTGAATTGTTGAGTGTGTTGACGCCGCTGGATGTATGCGGCTCTGTCTGCAGCCGTCCAGTGAATGCAATTCTTGAGGATGTGGCGCTCTAGTTTCTCGACTTTCGCGTTCACAATCTCGCCTTGACATTTAAGGCATGTGGCTCTCTCCTTGTCTCCATTAAAATGCTTCCACACAGCGGATTTTGGCCGACCCCCTGGCATTGCGATCTTCCTTCATGACTTGCTGTAGCACGTGGAGTGTTGATTACAGATGGGGGCGCCTTAGAGACACACCTGATATATTTTGTTTAGGCAGGGGCAGTGTTCATGCAGGAAGCTTACAATTGAACTTCCTATGTGATCTAATAACTTATAATATTCGAGATTGCAGGCAATAAGTTATTTGCCGTCCCTCTAAGGCGCCCCCCACTGTAGCTGGTCTTCCCAGATAAACAGACTCACCGTGTCCCCATGCCACTTGTCTCCATATCTACAGCGATCTGGTTGAAGGGGGCCTACCACCTTTCCCCCTGCTGCTGCTGCTGCTGCAGTCTGCCTTCGCGAGTGCGGAATGCGGAGAATGCGGAATGCGGAACGGAGTAATGTCGAGTTGAAGTTGTGGCAATTTCATGAAAACACAAGTTTATTGAGCAATTTACACAAACTTCCTGTACATATGCACATATTTACTGTTTACTACACGAAGAGCTGTTTTGTCTGATTTAACTGCTGGATTTATCGGCAAAACGTGGTTTTAACAGGTTGTGACGGACACAACAAGTGGCAGTTCTCTGGATATTTATATCCAGAGTTTAGGTGCGTTCGTGAACCGTCGACTATCCTGTGTAAACGCATATATGGTTATATTGGTAATTTCTGATACGTATCCTTATTATGATTCTACATACTAAAAGATCGTAATAACTTATGTACTTTAAGATCCGATGCAAACGAGAGTGGATGTTGACCCAACCGGTAAAGAACGACATTCGCGCGACATGCAACTAAAGCGACATTCGTGCGACTGATACCTGAAGCAACATTCGCGTGACGTTTGCACGATTTGTGACGCTTTTAGGAGCAATATAATTTGTTATACCGGTATTTTAATACTATTAAAATAATAGTTAAAACTATTAGTCTCCCAGAGGTACATTATGACATCGCGGCTCTAGATTCAGATAATCAACTGCTGCTGTTATTGCTGTATTCCCATGGCCACTCGCGGCTCTAGTTTCGACTAATCAATTACCACCTGCCGCTATCACTGCAGTACTATCAGGTGCCGAATGAACTCATGCTGCTGCCGCAACCGCTTAGTTGCCGCACGAAATCAGTGAGCTCGCGGGCGGGTCTCTGGGTTAATGGGCTTCGGACAAAGTAAAAAAAACAGAAAAAACTATCTCGGAAAACTGTGGGTACTTACTCCATGTAGTCTCTACACTAGAGTCAAATTGTAGCTAGGTATCTGCAGTCTAGAGCAGTTTGTACCCATAACCATGGACACCGACCCACCTTTATCTTTCTCCACCCCAAGAACATGAAGTAAAACATTACCTACATGCCTATACCTACATAGATGAATCGATCTTTGTTGTTCTTTAAAAAAAGCCTTGTAAAAGCATCGCCTTATACAGTATACGGGCAAGCTCTGGATTACGTTACAAATGATCGACTTTCTTTCGACTACCGTATCATCAAACTCCTACTGCAGTATTAATAGGGGGTTTCAGTTAATCATTTCTAATAGGGGGTCACAAATTCTCGTCATAAATGCAGAGAAATCGGGAGGAGGAAAAGAACTACATGTTAGATTACTAAAGAAAACTCTCGTGGCTCGCCTGGGTGAACTCAGCGATTCGCGGTGGCCGCGACAACATCCACCGAATACTCGATGTTTTTTTCTTGGTGATTTTCACACACTTGGCTTTTAGCTTTAGAATAACTACCAATCATATTAATCTGGAAAGCACAGTGCTTGACGCCCTTTGTAGGTGTCATGAGCCACGTGCTGTCAGTGGAGCTGCTGCATGTGCTAGACGTGTAATTAGTTCCCGTTGAGTTGCCGCTCGTGCTGGGCGCGTAGTTGCTGCTCCACAAAATTCTTACTTGTCTGCCCAAAAAATACTCACCTCGACCTCCAACAAAATTGTTGGAGGAACGCCGCAGTTTTTGAGCTACCGGTACACTTTTATCCAATTAGATGCCAAAAGGTGTGACCTACAACGAGACTTGACACCCACTACAGTGCTTACAGTAATTAGTCTGACTTCAAAATTAGTCTGCGCTCAAAATTAGTCTATGTCAGACTAATTCATGTGAGCCAGGAAAAAAAACGAATTCATAATTAGTCTTGGCCAAAATGTTTAGAATTAGTCTGTATGAAATGGGCCCCCAATTTTTGAGCTGTCCCCCATAATTTTCAGGCTGGCTAAGAATAGAAAAACAATTTGCTTTTTGGAGCATATTCACCAATAGGGCTATCCAGGGGTTAAAGCCAAATTTGGCTGAGAAAAATAGCTTTTGCGGCTCCACCAACGCGGCTATCCTACCGATAAAAATAGCGGAGGACCTCCCAATGCCAAATCCCAGGCCAAATTTAGCTATGCGAATAGCCTTGGGTAAATCACTTGAAGCACGAAAATACCCGTGTTGATAATTGAACACTTGCTTCTCTGCTAAGCTATAACTGGCTTTGGCTTTTCTTTGAAGCTAACCTCGGGATAGAATAGCCGCATTGGTGAATATGCTCTTAGCAGCTACGAATAGCAAAACCACATTCAAGGAAAAGCTCAAATGCATGTTACTTGCTGAGGACTCCGCTTTTTGCAAAAATCCTCGACCTGACCCTGCGTGCGATGGATATTCGGCACTGTTGAGGATACCGATTGCCTTTTTCTATTGCACTACATCCTTCACTAGACTTCACTATACTGTATAGTGCATTATAGTATACAAACCTGGTGGATTCTCCACAATTTATTTTTATTTTTTTATTTTTCGCGGTTAACGCCGATTGCACTCAGGGTGAGCTCTGCTTCAACCCCGCTTACCGAGTATCCCTTACCTCCATACCGGCGGCTACGGCTGTCGTCGACTGCATTCTGTATACGCTACCGTCTATGCAAGACCTTGGTCCAAGTTGTTTACCACAGTGCTGTCGAGACTATCTTGTATGCATCAATGTATCGTGGTGGGCGATGGTCTCCACCACGGTGGGGCGGCGTCTAGCCGTTTAAATTATACTTCGGATCCCTCCTCGGCTTGTTCAGGAGCCATTGCTGCAGATGGGGTATCCGTGTTGTCGTTGGCTGTTTCCCTGCTCGCGCTCAAGTGGGCTGCTCTATTGGAGTGCCATTGCTCTGATTTTCGTTGTAGCAGGTTCATATGCCGTGTAATAGCCGTAGATAGGCCTGTGGGCCTTCTGTCGTGTGCTTGACGACCAGTTTTTATCTGCCTGTTCACGAGTTACCACAGGTTAGCGTCACTACTGGTTTTGATGGCTTCTACTGTCTCGCTGCATGTGTGATTCCAATGAGCTCGGTTTGCTTCCCATATAGCCCGTAGCACAGCGGCGTGCCATAAGCGCGCACTCTTCTGGGTATGCGTGAGTGCTTGAGACCACGCCCATGTTGCTTCCGTTGCCGATGGCCAGGTTTTCCATCCCGCTGGCGCTGCATATATGTTTGGGAATCTTTCTGTTAACCATCGACGTGTATCCTCAGTAATGTCATCGCCTGCGTAGGCTGTTGCGTCAATCCACGTGATCAGTGCTTGGCGGGGGGCGTATCCCACAACAGGTGTTTCGACCATCTCACACATCCACGCAGGGTCAATTTCATGTTGGAGTTCCGTCGCAAGTATTTTGGTGAGCCGATGGTGCTCCGCGTGGGAAACACCCCCCGAGATTAAGCCTATGCAGAGTTCATAGGGGTTATGTGACGTAAGGGAGCTCCAACACGTCTCCACATTCTGCCTGATCGATCGATCGGTTCGCATACGGAGGCACCGTTCTGGTATCTTCACGTACCATTCTACGTAATTGTCGATCGCTGCCGCATGGGCTGCTGTATCCTTGTAACAGGCTACCCACATCACTTTAGTATCCGTTGGTATCCGGGCAAACCAGGACATGGTATGTTCCCACCACAGTCCATTTTTCGGCTGAAAGGTGTCATCTACCCACCATTGGTCATGCCCCTCCAGAGGGCGGGGAATTTTCATAGCAGGCTCGTAATATGGATACTCATTTGCCAGTGTCCCTGTTAACCACACTGCAGAGGCTTGGCTAGGGTGATATTCATATTGGGATAGAGATGGGTGGCACATCCGGGCTGCATGTTGTATTCGAATCGGAAGCAATCTACCCCCTGGTGACCCCTGGTGTAGTTCCGACTCCATTGTCAGCAGTGTATTGGCGTAGCTCCACATTTCCGGGGTTTTGACGAGGAGATAGAGCTGGCGCACGTGGATCCAGAAACCGGGGGATACTCGGATCATTGGTTTCCATCGTGGCAAAGTTTGGGTCCCCCTAGTCCAAAGTTCACGTGTTACGAACGGTGTAGCTGCAGCGAGTTCGTGGCTGAGCCCAGGGAGATAACTTTCCTGATCCGGTAGCCAGAACTTAACACATATGGCTTCCAAGTTGTGGCTGATTGTTTCCAGGAGATGCGTAGTATTAATGCAGAAGTCCCTTTCAGCTCCGTAGCGGTGGCGCTGTGTATCGACTTTATTGCTTTCACATAGCCGGCATTTATCGTTCCACAGACTATGCATCCGGTGCTTTTGGGCGTTCGTGTGCAGTACGTATCCGATAGATCGCCAGTAAAACCGTTGTTGGTGATCATCCCATTGCAGTAGTTTTGCTGTATTGAGTGCGTGCTCATGTGCGGTATGGCGCCAAGGGCCGTTTGCATGCTGCTTCTCAATCCAGCGCTGTTTCCTCCGGGTTTGACTGACCTGTGTAAGGTAGGCCAGCGTTTTGCCTAGCGCCGGTTTCTCTTCTTCATCGAGTAGTTGTGCCACATCCCATTCCAACAGCTATATGATTCCGCCATGACAGTAGTATGGCTACTTGTTGCTGCTGCATCTGCCTTCGCAAGCTCCTGGCGTTGGGCGTCCAGTGTTGCGTTGCCAGATAGTTGTGACTCTTGATGCGATCTGACCCATATTGCCCGGAAGCCACCATTTCTTCTCATTAATTTAGCCATCGTTCTTAGCTCAACCCGATGCGGGTTACTGAACTTTATCCTGCTTGTCAATCCTGATATGGTAAGGAGACGTGCTGTCTGCAAGATGGCAATCGCAGACTTGTTATCGCAAATCTGTTGCCCAGCATCTTGTGATGCTGCTAGTCCTGCGATAAGAGCATGGCACTCACAGCGTGTTGACGTCAAATCCTCCGGGTGGACGTTTAGTTTTCCGATTTTGTGGGCTGCTATTGTATGAATTCCCCACCCTCCTGACGCTCGTGTTGTCCCTGCTTGTAGTACGCTGCCGTCGCCAGCTCCATAAACCACTTCAGTTGGTGGTATTGCTTTCCACTTGACCCAAGATATCCGTGGTAGTGGTGGTTCTGTCACATCACACTGCTTGCAATTGTTGTGGTGCCATGAGGTGCAGATACGGCATTCGAAAGTGCCTTGTCGTCTGTTGCATTCACTACATGCCCGATTTGTGGTGGGTAGATTACCATGCCTGTAGACTGAATCATGTCGAGCCTGAACACGCTAAAATGCGGTCATAATAAGATCGCGGTCCATGGTTCCGCGAACACCATCGATCACCGTATCATTCCATATAATCACTTGTCTTGCAGCCCTGCGGCCTATGTATGTTACTTCGACTGGGATACATACGTCGGCATACTCAGTGCTAAGGCCGTCCGGTCGAATCGTCCAGATATCGGATCTTTGTCGTCGTTCATGCCACCATTGAACTTGTATTTCATCGCCAAAGTCAGGGTTTGCTATTACCGAGTCTCCTACTCGGCATCCTAGTTCATACCCTTCGAGCACTGCACGTCCGTGAGAACTTGAATATTGGCTTACAATGAAGAAATTATCTGGCGCAATGTCGATGGCCACTACTCCTAGTTGCGTTCCGTCGTATCGGGTCATCCCTACCCGTGTTCGAAGGCGGCGGTCTCCTCCTGAACATAGTCTAGTTCTAAGGATTGGTTCAATGTTGCTTTTGTATTCCTGTAGTTGTTTCAGCGACCAATGGCATCGCCGGTGGAGATCATCTGCTCTTCGTATTTGGGTTCCGTTTGTCGTTGAGATGTCTCCCACATATCGTATCTTTGAGGGATATTTCAAGTTAAATCGCAGCAGTCGTTCCTGCTCATCCATCTCCAGTTCTTCCACATAGAGCGATCGTTAGGTCGCTGTGACTTGCATTCATCAGGGTTATTCCATTCGACCGCCACTTTCACTCCTAGAAACGCTGCTGCTCGGATTGTTTGGTGTACCCACCCTTGGAGATGGCTAGGGGGCTTAACGGGGCATTCCAGCGGGTGAGTAGTCAGTCCCGATTCAATTTGGTATTCCTCCAATGCTTCTACCAGTAAGTGGTGTGCTGGTGTGTGTACGGTGTTTATTACTTGCAGCGCTAGTTGAACCCGAGCAGTTGTGCACGCATCTTCAAAACAACGTAATCCAATTCCTTGGGTGACATCGTGGAACAACTCCGAGGGGGTAGATTTAGGGAGCCGGAGCACTTGGCGGGCTATGTGTCGGACCAGTTTATCAAAGTGTTGCACTACCTTTAATGAAGTTCCAAGTTGGGTTCGGTATTGTACGCGAGGGACCCAAACATGGTTGACTATGTAGGGTAGCTGGTCGACCGAGACTTTGCTGCATATGAGTTTCCTACCTTCAAGTTGCATCTGCTCGTACGTATCCTTGATAGTTTTACTCCACATATCCACCGTACTCTGAGTGACTCCTAGGTGCTTAATTCCCTCTGTCGGGCTTACCATTGTGACCAGTTGTGGTATCCCTTTTCCGTCGTTCAGTTTTACTCCAGCCTCCGCGTGTGATCCACGACCCGGTTTGTACACCATCAGGAATGACTTTTCCGCTCCAAAGACGCCACCAGTACTGTTAATACCTGTGAATATGTTAGACATTCGAACTCGTTCTTCGAGACAACGTCTAGTAGTTGAAACGTCCACAACGTCATCGACGAAAACAGTACTGGTAATTGGCATTGGCGGTGCCGGTTGTTGGCCATGATGGATATGAATGGCCCCTTGGCCATTCTCCTGCTTTTCTAGCAAGATGTCCATGTAGTATCCGATATGGCGGATTGACAGAACAGAGCCTTGCCCAAGGCCGAATTCCCGCTTCCCGGTCTTGATCCACCCATAGGCTGTGCGGACATCGATATCTCCAGCTGACAAGAACCCCATCAGTAACTGGTATAGAAGGTCAGGTACACCAAGTCGGCGGTATATGTATGCCATCACCCACAGCGGTATTCGATCGCAGCACTTGGCACAATCTTTACTTAGCAGATACAGGCTCTCTTTTCTGCGTTTCGCTCGTTCCAAGAGCAATGTAGTTGTTAGCGCGGCGTCCTGAACGGTCCGGTCCCTTTGAAAGCCATGCTGCATTGGGTGATTCGGTGCTCTTTCCTCCAAGTACAAGCTGATAGCAGTAAATAAGCGAGTCGCTAGTGCACATTGAACCATAATCGGCCTCCAAGGGGGTAATCCTGTTTTATCCCATACACTGGATGCTGTACTCGATTTTGGAAGGCAAGTTAGCTGTTTATGATTGAGAGATAAAGGCACAATTCCGCTTCGAAGAATCGTATTCATGATCATTCGTTCCCGTTCCCTCACACGCGCAGGCGCTGCGATCCATAATTCTTGTGAAACTCCTCCATGGCCAGGTGCCACTCCTTTATTGACCATCCGGTCCACTGTTTCCTGCCTTGCTTCATCGTATCTGAAATCACTCCAGCGGTGGCCTCCCTCTTGGAAAGCACCACGGTGAGCCCCACCACGTTTGATATCCTCTAACAACCAGTCCTTGACGAACTGCGGTAGTGAAGTTTCATCGCGTATAGCCTCCGAGTAAAAGTGCATCGGTGGTGTGGTCTTCTCATCAGATGGTATCCATTGGTCCAGTAGGGTCTGCACCGATTGCTGGACAGCACTTCGAGATTCTACGTCACGTGCCTCCGAGCCCGTTCCTATTACTGCTCCCTGAATATTGATCGGCGGGTTTGTCTCTCGAATCGTGTTCCGGATGAATTTGCCATATTGCCCATCTTTCATCCATTGTTTCCGTTGCATGTTACGCCCGCGATCGCGTTGTGTCTTCCTCCAATTCCGTCGAGCCCGAATCACTTGTTTCCATAGCTTCCATCCTTGATGTGTCCAGCCGTGTATGCTGTCTGTCGGCAGCGTGTGCAGTTCCGCTAGCCGTGAGCACAGCTTTGTAGCTCCTTCTTTATGTGCGCTTGCTGCTGGAACCCGATCTGGGTAGATGACCCACTTTGGCCACTGAATCTTTTTGGCTGCAGCAGCGAGTTCGTCTGCCGTGACTTCTTGTTGATGTTGCAGTCGCTTCACTGCTTTGAACTGCCCAGTACATCTTGCCGTCCTCTTGATGCTCACAGCCCGGTCGATTTGCTTTTTCCCTTGATGTTGTTCACCCCACAGCTCCTTTGCCGTTGTATACATGCAGTTCTGTAAGTTTTCAATCGCGTTATCGAGCCATTCTCGTATGACTTCTTCCCTATTTTCGTTATCGTCAACGGGCTTGATGAGCTTTAGAATACCATGATCTAGTTTGTCGTCGAGCAGACATCGGAAATGACCAAGCTCCTCTTTTGTTTTGCCTTTCGTATTAACCCGGCGGATTGGTTTTACCCCCCGCAACCTCGTCCTGGATCGCTGGCCTGAATTGAGGTGAATAACGACAAAAGGAGTTCCTACGTGATCACTACTGTGGAGCGAGTATAACCAAATGCCACTTTGTATCACTTTGTGTGCATTTTAATCCGTCAATCATAATATCATCGAGTGCTGTCTTAGTGTTGCCATTTTGGTAAGTAAAACGGGGTGTGATCGGATGTTTACAGCGGAATGTTGAAACCATGTTCAACGTATTAAGCCAACGCGCGAATTCATCACTCTGAGCTTGCGCCGCCACATTCCGTACAGATAGTGCTTGTCGGTCAATTCGTTCATCCGGGTAGATGTTAAAATCTCCCGCAAGTATGACGATTTGATTTCGGCGGTGGGATTCGTCTACGGTCTTTGCAATCCAGTGTCGTTCACTGTTTGTTTCCTGTCGGTGGATATGGGGCGAGTCTGGGCAGTATGTAGCAATTATTGCTAGTTCTTTGTTATCCCCCAGACGAAATACCGCATACATGGACCTGCCTGATGGGGAGAATGCTAGATCCGACCGCTTCCATCGTGATTGCCACCGTTGCTGGTCCATCAAGATAGCACAGCGTGTATTTCCAATCATGAGTAGACCGGGAGTCATGGCACCATCCGTCGAACGTACCCATATGCTACTTGATGTCTTAGTCGGTAGCGCTGGGTCCGCTATCACCAGAAAATCAAGTCTGTTCGCCACAAACCACGGTGTAATTTCATCGTACATCTTTCTCCAGATTCCCTTGTTAATGTTACAGGTCGCCACTTTAAGCACTTCATCCGCTCGTAAATCTCCGGGGTCTCCTTTGTCTCCAATATATTCTTCTCCAGTTGTATTTGTTTGCCTTCGCTCCTCTGCTACCTGGGTTGGTACCCGTCTTTCGTTGTATCTACGTCGCTCTTCTTGTGGCTTCCACCGCCGTCGTCTCGCTCTCCTTGTAGATCCTCTGTTGTGCCGCGGTGTATCGTGCACTATATCAGTATAGTCCAGTAGACGATGGTCTTCAAACTCCGAGTTGTCTGAGTCATCTGAAGATGATCCAGGGTTAATCGTTGGGTTTGGTTGCAGTTGGGCGTCAACCGTGCTGACCGGTGATAGTGCTGGCGTTGCAACTACAGTGGTTGTCAGCATGCACCATGTAACGAGGCCCATGAGAAAGAGACAACGAACTGCCGACAATCGTGGCACTTTATAGCGGTGTTTTACTTGCGGGGGCCTGTACCGCTCTCGAGACCCCCCTCGCCAAAATTTGGGATGTTCAAGTGGCTTGCCATTCGGCTTAGGAGAGCCGCTACACCATTAATTTCCGCTTTTGTCTCTCGTTGCAGTGTCTGCATGGAGGCAATCGTGTCTTCATGGTTCTTCAGTTTGCTTTCGACCAGTTGGGTTTGGTGCTCTAGTGCATGTTCTAGTTGCTGTGCCAGTTTTCTCGATTGAGCTTCCATCTGTGCGGTGACGAGAGATTGAACTATCGGTTCAAAGCGTTTGGCCAGTTTATCCACGTCTGTCAGTTCGAGTTGGCGAGGTCCGTCTTGATGGTCCTGTTGGGTGGCTGTCATGGGTTTATTACGTGCGTGTACCTCACGCCGCTGGGTTGTGTCATTATGATAGTGGCCTGGTCCACTCAGTGGATTCCTAGTTGAGTTACCACGTTCGTGGGGTGCAGCATTCCGCCAGTACGAACTCCTGTGCGTGTTTAGCCCACCTTGCCCCGGCGCTTGATCGCAGTCTTTGCTAAAATGTCCTGTTTCGTCGCACCTAAAGCACCGCATTTTTCCGTTCTCACCAGGCTTGTTGACAAACAGCTTGATATTGCCAATGTAAATGCGGCCGCGTTGGTGCACGCCATAAGCATCATACATGCGTTCCGCATCCTCCTTGTTCTTTAGCATAATAGTACCCGACGTTCGCCCTGAGCGCACTTCGATCGTCACGCTCATGTAGCCGAGTCGGCGAATTTCCGCTTCGACATGTTCGTACACGAGTTCGGGTTTGAACCCAAAGATATGCAGTTTGCGCTCGAACAGTGCTCTCTCCATTCCTGCCGCAGGGCGAAACAGTTTTTCACGCTCTGGCTCCCATTCACAGTTGGTAACCGGGGTCAGTCTTATCGTGTAGCTATGCGGAATATCATGCGTGAGTTCCTCTGCTTGCTGTAGATATGCCTTGTACACAGCATTTGCTGTCTGTTCACTCTCAAAGCATAGTCGGAACGCGAATACCGACGTTCCACTAGTAGCATGTGCTACCGAACGCTGAAGACATCTAATCGCAGGCCAAGTTCCTTGGTGTCGACTTTTGATCCCGTGCGACACGATTAGGGCCTCCAGGGCATCCCATCGGTTCACCACCGTGTGAAGTTCTTGCGCCGAAACGTAATTTATGTTACTGTATTCAAGTTCGATGAGATCCAGGTTAGTTTCCATTGCGCCAGTGAATGCTGGTTGCATCCATACTATTATTCCGCACACCTTGATGTAGCCTCGACGTAGTAGTTTCCACAAATCGCGACAGTTTTCTTTTGGCCTCGCTGTAAGTCGCAAAGGCCCCTTCGGTAGGAGACCTTTGTTGTCGAAGTAAGCTCCATTCGACTTGCAGATCTGAGTGATTCCAGGTGCAAATTGAGGCACTCCCCAGTATCCTCGTCCTGGTACCTTAGTTGTTTGAGCATCGAGAGAGAACACAATCGTCATGTTTGTTTGTCGGAATTGAGCTTCTAGTTGGGACCACTCTGCTGTGGTGTGATCATGCTACAGGTCTTCTTCTCTACCTGTGGAAGATGCTTGCCCACAACCACTGTCTGCGTTCGATCCCTGATCACAATCTTCTCCGTGTTCGTCATTCTCTGCACTCATGTTGAAGTTCTCTTCTTGGTCGTTCGTGCTGTTCAGTTCCGAGAGGCGAAACACCTCGCGTCTCGTGCCTTTGTATCCGATGATGCTGTTTGACGTGCCGCTTCGGGCTTCATCATCTTCATTTTTGCCACAGTCACCAGATCTGATGATGTGGTCATCTTCATCGTCGAGGCCGCCACAGTCCTGGTCACTGGAATCTGCGTATCCCTTCCTGTCGATGTTTGCCACCCTGCTTGTAGTGCGTCCTCGCACGTCCTTCGACACTTTCTTCGGGCTGCGCTTGGATAGCGCGATTGCCTTCGATGCCGATGTTGCCTTAGTCATACTCTTTCTTCTTAGATGCGTGTTTGTTGCTCCGATTCTGAAATGGCGGTCTGAACTCGCGCGAAAGTTAATTTTAGCCGTTTTCTCTGGTGGTTTCATCGAGGTTCTCTGCCCCTGCAGCTCGCCTCCCCAGGAGATGCTGGTTCTGCGGTCGTTCTTGTCTTGTATCTCCTGCGTTGTCCTTGATATCGCCTTGCTGACTCTGGCCTGCCGTACGAGCTGTAGTCTTGTTGTGGCTGTTTCGGTCGCGTGCTTCCGCGTCCGTGCCAGGGTGCTGGTGCTGAGTTTCCTCCCTGGTCTTTCCTTGGTACCGTCCGTTACCCCGTTTTGCACTCCGTTGCAATTTGGAAACTGGATTCTCCACAAGTAGCCTCACTTCGCCTTTTGCCGGCTCCGATACACAGGCTCTCTTTCCTCACCTCCATCACCTAGGAATCATGTATAGCTAAGTACCTTCCTCCTTGCTCACAGATGACACCTTCGTACAGTCCCTCTCTGTCTTCACTTATCTAGCAAACGCCAGAGACGGAAATGGATTTATTTCAATCTTAAGATTGGGTTTTTTCCAGTTTTGCCCAATTACTATCCCCATTTCTTTTTTCCTTTACCCATCTAGTACCCATTCTCAGTTTTGAGTTCGATTAGATTAATTTTGATCATTCAGAAATAGTCTGTGTTCATAATTAGTCGATGTGAAGTTCCACTAGACTATTTTGTGTGAGGTCGCTGAAAATATGCTTACATAAATTAGTCTCACTCAGACTAATTGCTGTAACCACTGTAGTGATGTAATACAATCATCGTGAACCTGCGAATACGATTCGAGAGAGAGTGCCACCAACTCTGTCTGAAATGTAGCAATTTAGATTTTGGGATATTGTGCTTTGCAGATATTTTGCCGTCTATTTTAGAGTTGTAAAATCGACCCAGCCCTAACTCTAAATGAGACTTTTACGCACAGCCCCGTCGCTATTGTCGGACAAAGCCAGCTCCAATTATCGTCTTAAAACCGCACCTATCAATAAGAATAATTACATTACACAGGCTTTTCCTGGTCTCTTCATTTCGTAACTTGAACACTCGGACCCAAGCGAGGGCACGGCCCTGACGAGCGGGAGGATTGCGTTGTCGACGGGCGGCGCACAGGTGAACGGGTTAACCTCGTTGTCGACAGGTGTGTCTGTGGCCGGCAACTCCGGAGCGGTCAACATCGTGACGTCGGGTGCGACGAAGGGCGCGGCGGGCGACATCGACTTGCAGGTGGGGTCTGGTGACTCGAACGCGGGAGGTAACGTGTTCGGCGACATCAATGTGGCGGACAGAAACGACGTGAGCGTTGGCGGCCGCGAGGCGGTGCCTGCGTGAAGACCGGCGGTGAGGTGGATATCTGCAGCTTAGCGGATGTGGGTGGTAGCGTGGTCGCGTCGAGCGGACTGCGATGAGTGGCTCTGTGTCCGTGGCTAGCGCCAAGCCCGGCTCGGGCAAGGTGAGTGAGTCTGTAACGATCTTGAGCGGCGAGTCGGTGGTCGGCAACTCCGACAGCGTGTCTTCTGACGTCGAAGGCAAGCGGCGGCATGAGCAGCGGTGCTGGCGGGTCGATCATCGTGCGTGTCGGTTCGGGAGACGCCGCCGTCGAAGGCGACGTGCAGATTGGCGGCAGCACGAGCGTGAGCCAGCAGGTAACTTAACTGCTTCGCTTGTTCCTTTTGTAAGTTACCTCTATGCTTCGCTTAGTCCGCTGTTAAGTGCAGTAGACGAAAGTATCAAAAAATGCACTCAACTACTTTAACGCATGCAAACCGCACTTTCGTACAGTTTACTACGAACATAGCCCAAATGGAAACCCAGCAAAGGCAGGTTTTCAAAATTAACGTTACATCAGATGACATGCTCGGACTTACGTGCACGAGGTAAGACGTCTAGCCCTGAGAGATATTCACATGCTCGACACCGCGCAGTTTTCGACGGTGGTTTGTCGTCATCTACAACGATCTATCTCCATAAATAAGCAACACCAGCAGCATAAGTGTTCCTTTTCTCGGTCATAATAATATATATTAGTGATATACTCGACATCTGACCCGTTACGTGTATGAGGGAAACTGCGCGACGTCGATAGTCTACTGCGCAGGCTATTCCACCTGTAGCTACCCGCCGGAAGACGATTTAATTTTGATAGCGACCAGTAGACGGTACCTGCCATATGAGAGCTAAAACTCTAGTGAGGGAGATGGCAGCTCTGAAATGCATTCTTACTACTGCATTTCCGAGTTCACAGTTGATAATTCAGCGTTGTATCACTAAAACGAGTTCTATCTTGCAGTTGTGGGTGACTTATAATTGAGTTTTAGGTATGCTTACAAATCATAAAATCCAGCTGGCCAACAAAACAGAGTTGTATAATCGAGAGATAGTGCCCCCTTTTGCCAAAATATCTGCAAAGCACAATAACAGGCTCATTAAGGAGCAGGTCGAAGTAAAAAAAGCGATCAATTGAAATGCATAAATGCGATCTGATTGGTCCACGGGAGGTGCGCTAATCGCTTTATTTTAACGACCAAGCGATGGTGTTTTTTGTGCGATTTCACAAAAAAGCGCAGAATGAACGAGAACCAGGAGTGCATGAATGTTAGGTGAAGTATATACTACATGTACAAGTAGGCTTTTACTACTGGAGTGGTGTTGCTAAGAAAAGCGAGCAGAGCAGCGTTAACCTGTCTTGACACCTTAATCGCACATGCTTCGTCGAGACACTGGTGTGCTCTGGTGCAGCTAATGGCGCTGCTAGCGTTGATCCCAGAGTTCACTAACGCCTCAGGCAGGTCCAGCTTGCGTATATTACGCATAGCTTCGTGACGCCCAGCCTCTACTACAGCGGCCGCATCAGGGGCATCGCTGCTGGCGTCGTCATAGAGGTCATCGAGGTCGTCGTCGTGACTGCCGTCTCCGTCGCTATTAGCGACGCAAAGCTCACCCAGGACGGCCTCGAGCTCGCCACCTGCTTGGTGCTCTACAGTACTGACCCCCACTGCGTCGCCATCAGTACAGTAGAGCCTTCTGGCGCCGACGCTCCAAGCAAGTCGGGGAGGGGGGCTTGAGCACAGTCCACAACCGGAGGCGAGGGACCGGCAGCGGGAGCCGTGTCGGGAGAAGGCGTGCTCATCGATGAATGGTGCCCGATCACCATATTACTATACCGGAATACCGGGAAAATGTGGTGTTTTAATCGGTATCTACGTCGACCGGCAATGCTCTTTTTTTGCTGTTCAAATTTATCTCTTTCTCACTTCGACCCGCCCCTAACCCCAACACTCGGATTTTAAGGGCAATTTTTTAAGGACACATCAATTTCACTTGAGCTTAGTACAGCTCCCGGTACTTTTGTCCTAACAGGACCAATACTCAAAGCAAGATAAATCGATGTTTGTTGGGGTTTCACCCAGCGGGCTTTGTAAAAACTATGAGCCAAGTTTACTCCCAGTTTTCGATTTTCAACTTAAAAGTGTAGTGCAACAGTTTCGATGTGTTAGAAACTACGAATGCATTTACTTAACAGAGAAAGCGCAGAGCTTTTCACGCAAACCAAGCTTATACTGTACAAAAAGGTAGTCGGGTGAGAAGCTCAAATGTGGTGGTGCGTTTCATCGCGCCAGCATAATACTTCTAGGCAATATCTGAAATATTTTAAACCTTCTGCAGCCACTCGGCTAATGGACGCCTTCCACAAATAGCATAGGCACTCGCATAAATATATTTAAGACAACTTATATTTGCTTCGACGTGAAACCCGTCCGAGCAAACGAGGGGTCGCTTTACCCTGTCATTGTGCAACTGCATACATTTGGACTTGATTTAATTATAGACAACCCTGATATAGCAACCCGACCCCATATCAGGCCGACCTTTGACATATAGCGACCTCTACACAATTAATATTTAGAGATGAATTTAGAGAAACACTTTAAGCCGCTTTTAAGCTATTTGTGGAAGGCGTCCAATGGCCATGTATATTTAAAGCATTAATGTGAGCTCTACCAGTTTGAACTTCAAACTTTGAAAGCTCTACTTCAAAGTTTGAAGTTCAAACTGGCCGGGGCGATTGGTTGAATCGACCGAGCCCAATCGGCCAATCGCCCCGCGTATACTCTGGCGTTCATACAAGTTCTCTGGATTTTATATCCAGAGTTTCTCCATAGATGGCACTCGAGCCTAAAAAACTCTTACTCTTTATATATACGGAGATAGTTAATCTATTTCCTGCGTAACGTCTGTTCTGTAGTCTTTAAAAATATTAGAGAATTCGATCTACCTGTTATATCATTAGTGCTTTGATGAAATCCCGCTCTGCAGGGTGGGATTCCTCCCTTAATTTATGTTGGGCGCTTCTTGGGTTGAAATGATTACATCAATATTCAGTAGGGCCTGTGCAGAGGAGGTGCCATAATCGATAGCCGGTGCACAACGAAATAACCCAGATGAATGTTGCTTGTGGTCTTGACATCCACCCAATGAACCCATGAATGTTACCCGAAGCCGAGTGGGTAAAATTAAGTTGGTTCTCTAATGCGAAACAAATACATGGGTTAAATTGCAAAGTGAAAAAAACCATCTGGTTTAAATGTAAGTGTCCAAACTTCATCAATACCGCTGCGCCAGTAGTTGTGCACGTCCAGTTGCTGTTTGTGCACTCTCTAGGCGAAACGGCCTGCTAGCAGATCGAGTACAAGTACTTAAAATCAAAAGTAAGCTGGGATTAGAAACTGTTAGAAAAACTGCAGAAAATCAAACCATACACATGTCGTTGTTTGGCACTGGCTCACACTTCGGGATTCAGCTCACTCCATTGAGGCCACGTCAGTACTTACGCTTTTGGGGGCTTGATGGGAGATTTCCGTTCGACTTGAACTTTTCTTCGGGTTCCGGTTCAGCCTTTTGCTTCTTACCGTTCTTGACATTCGAGGTTGGCTTCCGTTTCGGCTCTGTTTTGCGCTTGGGCACCACGCGACGTCTGAGTTCTGTCGGTTTCTTCTTGAGCCCATCTAAAGTTACATTCTCGTGTGGGCTATCCAACCCGGAACTTGAGTCGTCTGAGAATGCTGGGTAAACCGGCGGATTGATTCTGGCCTTACGCGAGAATGTAGCTGCTCGTGATTGCGAGGCAGAACTTGGAGGCGCTCTTGCCTTTTCGTCCGCTTCAAGCACCTCGTACGACGCATCAGATTCCGACGGAGCGTAGCTGTGCAGTGAGGAATTCGTTGTAGGTCTGGACTTGCGGTTTTGACGCTTGGAAGCGTTAGCTATCACAGTATCGGCAGGCTTCGAGATTGTTGGGCGAGTCGGTAGACCGCCATAGTGGTCGCCACCATCTGGAGGACGGCCGTCCGCGATGTACGGGTGTACCGATGAGTCGTTTTCAACTACGGTGACGCCTGAAGTGTTTCCTTGAGCCACTTGACCACGATAGACGCGAAGGCCAGTGACACTTTCCGCCACGATTTCGGATCCGATGGGGATGGATTCAGGGTCAACTCGATCAAGTCGACGATTGGGGATATCCCACACAGATAGTCGAAAGGTGGTTGGACTCTCGCCGCGATACTTCATGGCGAGGATCTTGTTTATCTCATCCGCGCCGATGGGGTGGTGGGTTTTCGCCGCAAGCCACAGGTTCCAGCCCCCGTGAAACTCCTCCTTGTCGATCAGCAGCATGTCCACACCGACGGGAGAAATCTTTCCGACAGAGTCAGACTGGGCGGCCTTGTCATTGAGGAACTTGACTGCTTCTTCCGGGGATGTGAACATTTGCTCAGTCTCCCGACGCGCTATGAAGTCTGCATATTGGCGCTCCAGTTCTTGCTTGGCCAGTGCTTTCGCTGAAAGCATGGTGGCGTGTGACGGATAAAGGAAATAGCTAGATGAAGGATGCACCACGGGCATTTGGGGCTTCTGGACGGGTGTCGAATTCTCGTTGATCAGCAACCCGTTCCATCTTACTATTGAATGATTTTGGAATTGAGTTTGCCCGTCTAGATATTGTTTTGAGTTACTGATACATGTGTTGCCTAATTGCGTGATCCACTATGTGTGGTACTGGTAGGTGTTCACGCACGTGCTCGAGCGCCGCCTGGTGGTGATTTCCTACAGCTCCAAGATCGCGTGCGATTTACTGATTACATATTCCCCACTATTTTCATCGGCTACACCAAGCTATCAGAACAACATACGACCCACAAACATCAACGAGTTACGCCACAAGTAGATGGAGCTCGCATCACCAGCGAACCATCACATCTAATACGGATGGCCAAATTCTCGTATCTGGATTTACAGTCCGGTGGTCGCAGTTGAATATTCCGGAGCTTAGGTATCGTGTTTACCAATACAGCTAATATCTTCTGAAAAATAGCAGATTTGCTTTGAAGGGACAAGTCAATTATTGCTCGCACATCTTGCACCTCGTCAACGGCATAGCCCACTCACACAGCTAATAACTTCTGAAAAAACAGACTTGCTGTGAAGGGACAAGTCAATTATTGCTCGCACATCTTGCACCTCGTCATAACGGCATAGCCCACTCTCTCTGTAACTACTGCAGCCATTGGCAGGGCAAAAGCCAAAACATATCCATTAAATGGATATGTTCAAATTTTGACGTTTGCAGCTGGTGCAATCACTGCTTGACATTATAAACTCAAGTAAAAACTATACATGCCTGCTAGATCCGGCTACACCCTACCATCGACAAGAAGTTTTGGGTGGCAGTCAAATTTAGAACTCGCAACGCCTAGTAATGTATCAGGGAGGGTGTGGATGGGTGGCTGTCCATTGCTTCTTTGGTGGAATCAAGACGTTTTTTCTCCCGTTGCACGTCATGATAAATAGACGGAGCCGTAAAAATATGTTACAGTATATCAGTGAATGAAGGAACTGCATCGCGTCACTCTTCATTTTGCCGTAAATGGTCGGCATCACTATACCCACCATATTGGCCTGGCCATCCCAAGTCGGCCATGTCCGTGAAAACTTCTATACTGGTGACGAAGCGCCCCCTATGTTCCCTGTCATCGCTTGTGAGAAGTGCTTCTGTCGTGATGGAACATGTGTCGATGATGATGGAGCCTCCGCCTGTCACAACTATCACTCTCGTGTAGTGTGCCAAGATCGCATCTGTCAAAATGGTGTCGGGTGCGGCAATCGGTTTGTACCGATATTTTCGTTTGACTTGATTCAAACTCGCGTTGGATTTGGGGTAGCTGCGCGTCGTCCAATTCATGCCAACGTATTTCTTGTGGAGTTTGTTGGTGAGCTTATATACGACGATCAAGTCGCTCAACGCCCATCATATAACCTCAACTACATGATGGCGCTTCCTGTGCTGTCAACAACTGGCAGATGCGTATTGATCGACCCTACTTTGCTCGGCAATGAGTCCCGTTTCGTAAACCACTCGTGCACGCCGAACTGTGAGTACAGGGTGTATCACTGCGGGAAACAAGTTCGTGTGGGTCTATTTAGTACGGAACCTGTGCGCGCCGGAGCAGAACTAACTGTCAGCAATCGGCCTGATGGTGGTTCAATCTCGTTCGTTTGCAGGTGCGACTCATGTGAGGTAGCCAACGAGACAGCAGATGTGTAGAGGTAGTCAAATAAACCCCGCACAAGAAATCCAAAATGAAAACAGAACAACGCAATTATTATGTTTCCATGGGTCATAATTGGGAATATTTGAGTTTGCTTCGGCCACCATACTTTCCTGAGCTGTCGAACGCTACTACGAACCGAGTCCCATTCTTTGAAAATACGATCTCCACGCTTTACAGGCTGCCTAACGCTACCAGATCAAAACATGGCTGAATCGAAGCGCCACGCCCACATAGCTCCCACCCTTAATACTACCTAATGCACAAACGCACTTGGCGAACTTGATCAATACCATTGATGCTGCAAGTCTCACGCTTGCATGCAATTGCTTGTATACTTCACTTTTACTTGAAGCTTTTAGGAATGACCCACGCTTCTTGCCGAAGTGCCGAACTCAGGCCAAGACGATCTAACGCTGCAATAGAAGCCAACCGGAACGCGCAAAGAGTTGCGTATGCTAATCGCACCAATGAAGAGCGGTTAAAACGTATCCTTTCACGACGTAGGAATCACGCTTCTATCAACATCGACCGTGCAGCAAGGGAGATATACAATGCCGATGAACACCCAACAGTTGCCGATGCTGATATCGTGAATGAACGAGCTGCTTTAGAAGAAATCACTGATACAATTGACTCGTTTCTCGAAAGCCGCCAGTCGGTTTATGATTCTATTTACAAGGTCTGCACCTCCAGGCTCTCGAACGCTTCAATGAGCGAAAAGGTGTGTTGCGTGTGTGACGCACTGCACACAGCGTCTCACATGGTGGAAAAAGACATCGCTAGGTGCCCGTCGTTCCTTGCTGGAATGGTATCACGACTGGTTGTCCCACATGGACTTCCAAGAACGCTGGTGAAATACTATGATTGTTCGGATATTTCCCCCAAGTTCAATGGTATAATGCTATCGAGGAGTGGCTGCATCACACGCAATGGCAAGATAATTATTCAGGTGTGTAGCAGTTGCGATAAATCACTTTCAAGGAGTAGTTCTCAAAGTCCTCCGAAGTTCGCAATCGCAAACGGCCTTTACATGGGAGTGCTACCGAGCAGATTCAATGATACTTCAATGACGGAGCATGACGTGGTTAACCTATCACAGCCTACCAAGTTCTTGACTGTTATTCGAGGTGGGAGGCATTCTGCCCTACGGTCCCATAGCTATTTTTTAGAGCTGACCCTGCTACGCCTGCACAGTTGCTTCCTCGAGACGTTATTGGAACAGGTTTGATTGCTGTCAGAATCGTTGGATCAATGACTCCTGAGCAGAAAGTTGCCACATCGACGAAGTATCAGGTCCGTGTTAGCCGTTTGAAGGACTTGCTTGCTTGGTATTCAAAGCGCAACCACTTCTACAAGGCGCTGGTTCAAGCGCCATGCTGGGATACATATTGTGTGCCGACTAGGGTTGTCGCCGATGAAACAACAGAAGATAGCATATCGACGACCGCACATGCCGACCTGCTTGATCAAAGCACGTGGAGGTTTAATGCGGGTGCCCCACCACATACAGATATTACAATGGATATAATGGATGGTGATGAGCTGTATGAAACTACTGCATCTGCTATCGTGACTGACTTCGTCGGTGAAGATCATATAACTGCAGCGCGATCGGTGTTGGAACGGAACGATGTTGTCGTGTACCGTTCCACTGCTATTTTATCCGACTTTGATCCTGCATTTTGGTCGTATGCCTTCTGTGAATTGTTTCCTTTCGGTCGCGGAGGCTTTGATGAGCCGCGGAAAGTCAAAATAAGCTTAGGCAAGTATCTACGCCACTGCTTAAGACTTTCATCTCGCCGCCATGCACGGCATCCGTCTTTTACACTCGTCGGATTTGATGTACTCGCGGGAAAAAAAGCCATGAAAGCAATATACATACGCACTCGGATTGCTCCCAATCGTATCGCTAGTACAGGTTTAGTGTCCCGAGAAGCCTTGTTGGCCCAAGTAAATTATCAAGAACAGCGTCTGCGAGCTATTCAAAGTAATTTACCAGTCCCCCGTCCACCTCCAAATGATACGCACTTGAATGATTTGGAAGCTGGAATATCAACAGGGATGAGAGCATTCTGGGGCTCCAACCAAGAACGAAGCAGTGCTCGAGCAGATATGTTCTCTATGCAGCTCGAGTTTGGTCAGCCATCCATCTTTTTTACGATATCACCAAGCACTTCGACTGCATTTCGAATCGCAAATCTGGGGGGAGAACTCAATGACGCTGAGCTCCAGCAACTGCAAGCGTGTCTCGACGGCTCACTGGAGATGTCAAAAGCAAAATTAGGCTCCATTGCGACTTCCAACCCTTTTGTTTGTGCCAAGTACGTCAAATATGCTCCATAAGTGCTGATTAAAGCTGTTCTAATTGTCTTTGTATACTTTTTCTGCTCGTAGATACTTCGACAGGCTTATGAATATTCTATTCTGTGATGTCTTTGGTTGGAACTTGGAGAAAGGATGTTCACGTGATATCGGCGGTGTGTTTGGCCGCACGAAAGCATTTTATGGGGCTACTGAAGCACAAAGTTCGACGGGTTCCTTGCACGCTCATATACTAGTGTGGGTTGAAGGGTTTCCAAATCGC
This sequence comes from Phytophthora fragariae, assembly GCA_009729435.1. Classification (NCBI taxonomy): domain Eukaryota; phylum Oomycota; class Peronosporomycetes; order Peronosporales; family Peronosporaceae; genus Phytophthora; species Phytophthora fragariae. The sequence continues at coordinate 440,443 of QQOI01000037.1, read as the reverse complement.
GTGTCGACATACTACGCACTGGTGGAGAATAACATATTCCGGCAGAAAATGGTTGATTATATCGATGGTATCGCATCGGCTAGTGTTCCTGGGTCCTCGAGAAAGTGTCCTCGGTGTAAGACGGATAATTTATCTCGGGCTCCGTTCGACCAAAGTGCGTTTCGGAAACCAAAACGAAACATTATGCGTCCTGTTACCAGCATTTGCACGTATTGTAATGCAGAATACGGCTCCAGTGAGCTCATTCAAGAAAGATTGAAGATAGCTGAAGCGGATATTCCATCAGGATGTCCACGTCTCGGCGAAAATACAGTATTTTCGCACATTGCAGGTTGTTGTCCCCTTCCACAGCCAACCTACGACGTAAATGAAGTGGATGAGCGGGATATTCTGACAGCAAAGTCCTTGCTAATGTACCAGCACCACCTGTGGTCGCACACCAAATATTGCTTTAAGGTGACAAAGAGAACACCAGACGGATCGACATGTCGAATGTTTTTTCCAAAGGAATCATGTCCGAAGACACACTGGACGTCGGAAAACCGTGTCGAAATGAGACGGGAGCCTGGCAACGAGTACATTAATGCGTACGTTCCGCTGATCAACTCGATTTTTAAAACAAACCACGACATAAAATTTCTGGCGTCTGGAGAAGGTGATGAAGTACTATTTCGTATTTAGTTCATACATTCTTGCTAACTAATTGGATCGTTGTGTCTGACTAGGACCGGAGAAATCATTTTATATCATGAAGTACACCGCAAAACCCCAACTGAACCTGGAGAACCCGTTGGCATTACACTTAGCAGCATTTGACAAAGCCAAGTCGAAGCAAGCGAATGCTCCTGATGATCCCATCGCCGCCGGAAGAAAATGCATTCAGTCGATGTGTTGCTCACTATCTAATCCACACGAAGTTTCAGCACCTCTCGCTGGTCTGTATATTCTTCGAGGTTCGCCGTTCTACAGCTCGCACGAATTCGTAAAGTTGTATCTAAAGGCAGTGATCGACACTGTTTTTGAAGATGCTGCTATGGCAGTGATGCTGCAACAAAACCGATGGGGTGCAACGTTCAGTACGAAAGCTGGAGTCTGTTTGTTTGATGGACTTTGCAGCTGAATGGACTAGTGAGAGAAACTTAACGGGGCACCGTTTTAGTAGGCAGCATGCACAGTTTAAATCGCATAGCGTCCACCAAAGAGTAAAACGGAGGGTGGTCACCGTAATCAACGAGCGTTTGCCGGACTCAAGAGATTCACTGACGGGGGACAGATTGACGGTTTTTCGTCGAGTGATCAGTATTTTATTTCGCCCTTTTCGGCGAGATGAAGACTTTGGACAGCGTTCGGGTACATTTTCCACCGATTATGAAGTCTGGTGGGCATCGGAGTTGTCAATTACAGCTCAAAAGTATGTTGCGTTCAACAATGACTATTACAGCTCACGTGAGATGTCCCGTGAGAATAAATCTGACGTCGATACAGCCCGCTTCGCTAGCTACCCCTTTGACGGATATGATGTGTCAGATAACATGGATGGCATGTGTGATGATCGCCAAAGGGATCTCTATGATGATACTGATATTGACGGCGATGATGATGAATTTACTGATGGTGATGCATTCGTTCCTAGGGTGCTTTCCGTTCAACACATCGACGTTTTGCCGAAATGCAAGGATGCATTAACGCTAGCAGCTTTATCAGCATCTAACTCTGCTGATATGGTACCTCCAATTGGATCAATATCAATGGAAAATCTAGACCGACAAATAGCAGAGGCCGAAGACCGGCGCTTGACGGGAAATGTTATTCGCACCGAGGATCCTGCAGTGGAGGCACAATTTCCTACACTTGAAACCCGCTTGCGGTTGGTGACGAGTGCGTTATCGGATGTGGAGTGGATCGACCCAGCTGAACACCCAGGCGAAACCCCACCACTGCATGCTTGTCCATCACTGCTTGACATTTCTCGATCATTTTCCTTGAATGAAAAACAGCACAAGGCGCTAGTAAAGTTTGGATCCAAGCTACTTGAATCATTCACTCTAGATGCGAATTCTGATCAGCAGCTTGTAGGCTTTCTGGGAGGTAAACCCGGCGCTGGAAAAAGCCAAGTCATACACGCGCTTCAAATGCTGGCTCAGATGTGGGGAAACCCCGGTGCAGTTGCTACAGGGGCTTACCAAGGAATAGCTGCTCAAAACGCAGATGGGCAAACCATCCATAAGTTGTTTGGTTGGCGGGTTAATAGTGACCAAAGCAAGTGGAAGGCCACTAATGATCTGATTGAGAGATTTCACAGGGTCAAACTCTTGATCATTGACGAAATATCGACGTGTGATGTCAACATACTTGGTAGAATTGACACATCGCTTCGGGTAATTCTCAAACGGCCGTTGCTACGGTTTGGAGGATTAAACATTCTGCTTGTTGGTGACTGGCTTCAGCAGCTACCCGTTGCTGGGCAGCCAGCTTATCTTCCGATACCTCGTTATACAATTTCGACTACAGCCAATGAAACGAGGGATTCAGCGGCGTATTTGGATCGTGTTCGCGGTACTGATGCTTATCAGCATGTCAACGCTGTCGTAATGCTGAGCGAAAACATGAGGCACAAGTCGGACCCTGTGTGGCGCGATATATTAGATCGCTGGAGAGTTGGTGAATATTTGCAGGCAGACGTTGATCTGATCAATGATATCTGCTACAAGCGAAATTGGAGAGCCGACCACGCGTCGACAAGCGCATTTTGTCCTATCATCGTCACCTCAAATGCTCTTAGATCGGAGTTTAACTCAAGTTCTTTACGAGCTTTCTGCCACAACACGTGTCGACCGCTTCATGAGTTCCACGCTGACGTCTCACGTCAACGCTTTCCGCTGACTAAAACTCAGCGCCGGTCATTACAGTCACTATGTGATGACAAGACGAATGGAATTCCAATTGTCCTCAGTCTTGCGATCGGCTCTCCCGTGCAGTGCTAAAAAAATACATCTGAGCTACTTAAACTTTCAAACGGAAGCATAGGCTTTGTTGTTGGTTTTGTTGGTGATCCGAACGAATCGATTCACGTGGTCACGAATAATGGTATCCAACATCACGTTCACACCCGACCACCACAAGTTGTATATGTCCAACTTATTAGATACGAAGATCGAATATTTCTCTCCGGTCTCCCCCCCCCGGCGTTGCGCCTGTGAGAATTCGGTGTGATAGCAGTGTCCAGATCCAAATGCCCGCTCGGACCTTTGTTGTTTCCGTCAAGCAAGTTCCGCTCATACCAGCGTTTGCATTGACCAGTGAAAAATGTCAAGGATTGACCGTGGAGAAAATGATATTAGGGCCATTACGTCATCCCACACGACATGCACCCCAACGATCATCGTTCTACGTTGCAGTGACAAGAGTGAAGACACTACAGCAGTTGTACCTAATGGAACCGCTCTCCTTACAATTTCTACAATACTTCAAGCCTCGTCCGGATGCTCTACAAGAAAGCCGTCGCTCGACTCGGCCGGCTAAAAACAATATAAGTAGTCAAGGTAAAACAAAATAGTCTGTAGCCAACAAAAATCCAGAGCTTCTCCGTGTAAACACGGCGTTAGTTTTACTAAGTACGAGTGTACTTAGTTGCCATTCCGCTAATGACTTGAGAATTGTATGTGAGCGATTCAGCTAGCTTCTAGATTTTAGCCGGAATTCACAATAATACTATTCTGTGAAAGTAAATTACTGTAATCAATATCCAGAGCTTTCCGGGCAACGCACGGCATCAGTTAATACAACACTATCGCCCGCTCGACACGGTGCGACTCGCATCCCCAAGATTCAAAGTCGTACTTATGCGGATACTATAGTCAACGCTTTGGATATTTTTTTCACAAGTCGAAGTTTGACCTTCAAATCGAAGCTCGACACCCTTTGACTCGAAGCGAAGATGGCATCTCCGACGCTGCTGCTGGTGCAGCACGCGCTGCCGCCCGCGATCCAGACCATCCCGCACGTAGCCCAGCACGTCAGCGAGTTCCTCCTGCCCACGACCATCGACGCCGCCGTGTACAACGACCTGCAGCGAGTGCTCAAAGCGTTCGAGGGGTTTCGCCCCTACACTACCGGCGCCATGGACGGAGCTGCGGCCAACGGGCGCCTCGACATCCTCCGCCGACTGCACTCGGAGCGGGGCGAGGGCTGCTCGTCCTCCGCCTTCATCGGTGCGGCGTCGAACGGCCACGTGGAGGTGCTGAAGTGGCTGTACCAGTTCTATCGACAACTGCGGCAGGGTCTGCAGGAGATCACGGAAGCCACGAAGCACGGCCACCTCGACACTGTCCAGTTCTTGCTGCGGTTCACGCGACTGGAACGCCTCGATAGGGGAGCAGATGTTGGTCACGGCCGCTGCCAACGGCCACGTTGCAGTCGTTCGTGTCTTTCTTGGTGGAATCTTAAGCGCTAACGGAGCACTCGAGGCGGCAGCGGCCAATGGACATGTGGCAGTGGTGCAGCTTCTACTTAACACATGCTATCCATACGCAAAAAAGGCTTTGGAGAAAGCTATTGAGGGCGGGCATATTGACACCATCGAAGTATTGGTCAAGGCTGTAGGGTATTGGGCATCGAGTCGGCCTTCAGGGAAACGGCGGCGGTAATTGGTGCGGACACGATGCGGTTGATACTGGAGAGGATTCCACTGAAGGACGAAGTGCTCGCAACGGTGTTGCAGATCGCAGCAAAACTCAATAAATGCGATGTAGTCCAAGTTTTGTTGGAAAAATGCCCTTCGATGAAAACAACCGGGCGGAACGTGGTGTGGGGAAGCATTCGGTTCACCAACCCGATCCAATCCGCGGTCGCTGGTGCCATGATCGACGCTGCAGATACTAGCCGGCTGGATATGCTCGGGATTCTGACGAAGAAAAGCGCCCCATATGCGGGTGACACCCTGTACCATGCAGTGATGAACGACCAGTGGGAAGTCCAGGAACTGCTGCTGGAAATGTGCGAGGCGAAGTATTTGAAAGAACCTCGTATGGCATCTTCCATTGGAAGTATGCTGGAACAAGCTGCAGCGGACGACGACTTGGAGATTCTGCAACAAATCTTTTCTAAGTGTGGCGAAGTCGACGTTGGCGATGCGTTGGGGACGGCGGTTGAGAACGATTCGGTGAAGGTGGTCAGTCTTCTAGCCGAGAAAAGCAAACATTCTAGCGTTGCGGGAGCTTTAATTGATGCAGCCACCGGGGGCAAGGCAGAAATGGTACAAGCCTTGCTTGATCATGCTGACCACCAAGCGATCGAGAAGGCTTTACGGAAGACAGTGAAATCTGGAAACGATGAGATATCGAAAATGCTGATCAGCAGGTTGGCTTCCAATTCGCACGAGCGCATCTTTCAAAATGCTGCATTAAGTGGTTGTACTGGCGTCCTGCGACTGTTGCTGGGTCAGATGAAGTCATACAGTATCCATCGCGCCTTGACCTGTGCTGCAGCGCGGGGACACACCGAAGTTGTCGTTGAATTGCTGGAGAAAAGTGATTCTTCGGCTTTTGAGTGCGCTCTCGAGCTTGCAGCCGTTGAAGGTCGACTACCTGTTGTGGAGGTGTTGCGAGGACATTGTGATTCAGCCTGTATCCGCGATGCTGTGGCAAAAGCACAAGTTGTTGGCTACGACGATGTCGTACAGCTGCTGAGCAGCAAGAAAGCGCGGTTGGAGTGAGCGCAACGTCTGGCAGTTGCAACGCGTCACAGTAGTTCTTACTTATTGATCTGGCTGTTGGTAGCTAATACCTCGTCAGTCGAGTCTGGAAAAGGGGTTGCTCTACGATGGGAGAGCGCGTGGCAGCAGTGGTAAAGCCACGGTGGAGTCAACGCGGGCGGAAGAAGAAAGACCGAGCTGAGCTGTGCAAGCTTATCCGCGAAATCCCTATCCGTGATCGGTGCAACTACAGGACGATCCAGGCGCGCACTGTTCTCACGCCCTACCTCATTAAGCAGCTCCAGGAGGAAGGATTCATGCGCCATGCTCTGACTCGAACGAAACCTCTACTCACTGAGAAGCACCGGCACGAGCGGCTCAAGTGGTGCGTCAGTCACGTCAGGCAGATGCAGGACGGGGGGTGCTCTTTCGATACCATGTACGACACCGTACATGTCGACGAGAAATGGTTCTTCTTGAAGAAGGTGGGGCAGAAGGTCTACATCTTAACCGGTCTCGACGGAGAGCCGTGTGAGGAAGCCCCGGTCCAGTACTTGCAGAGCAAGCAGCACATCGTGAAGGTGATGTTTTTGTGTGCAGTGGCACGGCCGCGGGGGGATTGGGACGGAAAAGTGGGTATATGGCCTGTGGTAGAGGAGTACGTGACGCAGCGTAAGAGCGTGAATCGTGATGCTGGAGTGATCGAACTGCGGCCCGTGACGATGACACGTGAAATATATCGGCGCATGCTCATTGAGGACGTCATTCCGGCCATCAAGTCGAAGTGGGAGTGGATCAAGGACGCCGAACATGGCGTGCCTCTCAAGGTGCCGATCCGACTTCAACAAGACAATGCAAAACCCCATGTTCTTCCTCATGATCCGGAAGTGATGGCGGCAGGGTGCTCGGATGGATGGAAGATCCTTGTCACGGCACAACCAGCGCAGAGTCCCGACCTCAACGCTTTAGATTGCGGGTTTTTCCACGCAATACAGTCTCTCCAGTCGTTCACAACGCCGCGTAGCACCGTGGACTTGATCAAGGAAGTCGAGGAAGCCTTTCAGAACACGACCTACACGACGCTGAACAAGACCTTTCTCTCGATTCAGCTTATCATGGCAAATATCATGAGGCATGACGGCGGCAACTCATTTCCATTGAGCCACTTCCACAAGGACAAGCTTCTTAGAGCTGGCAAGCTCCCTGTGGCGATACCGTGCGATGCTGCTCTCTACTTGAGTGCTCTGTCTAAGGTCGCGCCCCAAGTCGCGCCCCAAGTCGTGCCCCAAGTCGCTCCACTCCCCACACCATCCGAATTCGATGTTTTTCTCTGGTAACCTGGCGGAACACGTACGCCACTAGCTGTTTCCTTCTTAGCTGTTTCCTTCTTGAAATGCATGTAGCGACCGCCGACCGCCATCGTCCAAATTCAAATCGCGAGTAAGAAGAGCGAACCTTTGCATATCTTATACCCCAATGAAAAACGAGGCGGAGCTCTCGTGATTTTTTTTTGAAACCCGCGTTTTTTTCTTAGCGGAGGTAGTATATCGTAAGTGGCGCGGTAAAGCAGCAAAGCAAGGCTCTCTGTGTGCAGCTAAAATATTGAACTCACGCGTAAGGCTTGTTTATTTAAAATGCTGATACATTTTGAACAATTCAACAGATCAAGACAAGAATAAGCATACATGTAACACTGAAGAAATCCCTGTGGAATAATAGCTCGACCTTGCAGCACTGCAACAGAACGAAAGAGCCTCAGCTTTTAGCCTTCTCAATCTGTGTATTGAACGTTTGCTCTAAACTCTTTAACTTCCGATGAACCATAATCAAACCTGTAAAAGGTTAGATGACACTTTTATACCTTTAGATCATGCCAACATCGCCCGATGTCGGCGAGCGGAACAGACCGAGTTGAAACTTGGACGAGTGCTGGCACGTGTTCGGTGTCAACGGGGGGTTAGCATGGCTGTCGCACGGCGTGATAATGGCGACCTCAGTCTGAGAGCCGCGATGGTCAGCTTTCCGGTTCGATGTCGTGGTCGCTCTACGGCTAGCAAACCTCAGACGAAGCGAAGACCAGGCCGTCATTCCCCGGCTGCGAATGCCGGCAACGAAGCTCTTCACCTGCTCCCAACGGCTGCTGCCGAAGCTGGAGAGCAGATCCGTCTTGCTGGTCGTAGGCGGTTCGTCGGGGAAGTCGGACAACGGACTCCCCAACGCACTGAGCGTCGTCGCGATGAGCGCGTTGCTGTTGGCGTCCGCGAGTTCGGCATCCGCGTCGTAGCTCGCGCTGATCGTGACAGTCGACAGTCGGTGGCGGTACGCGTATATGCGCAGCATGGTGAAGGCCACGGCGAGTACCACGAGGACGGCGAGCACTCCGACGTAGACGGCGAGCGTGAAAGTTGGCAACTGCGTCCGGGCGTCCATCTTGCACACTGCTGCGCCAACACCGACAAGCGTCGAAGCGCTGCGCACAATCCCCAGTCAACACTACGAAGGCCCCCATCCGGTCGCTGCGAACCACGGAACGGCCTGGAATATAAGGCGGTGATCCTCACTGTTGCACCATCTAAAGCGTGTGGCCCTCGTCCTCCCGAACCAGGATTGGAGAAAACTCCAAAAAGCGCATACCAGGAGTTTTTTTCTTCAAAAGACGCATACCGCGTCAAAACACGCATACCAGATTCTGATTCCATACTTTCTTTGCCCTTGGGGTCATTTCCAACGCTTAACGAGAAGTAGTCTAAGACGAGCCGGACCCGCAGCGCCGCAACGCGTCGTCCTGCAAGCACTGCAAGCAGCAAGTGCTGTACTACAAGGAGTCGGAACAGGCCATCCGCCACCTCAAGAAGTGCGCGCCATTCCAGGAGCTGCGGCACCAGTTCGCCTTCGTGTACCCGTTCTCGGACGTGCTGCCCGCTCTACAACCAGAAGATCTACGCCAAGGACACCGCCAAGAAGCGCGTCAAGACGGACCCGACCCACGCAAGCGTCAAGGTCAAGCTCAAGTGCGGGCGGAGACCCAGATACAGGCTCAGACGTTGGAAATGACCCCAAGGGCAAAGAAAGTATGGAATCAGAATCTGGTAACACTATGCGTGTTTTGACGCGGTATGCGTCTTTTGAAGAAAAAAACTCCTGGTACTGTATGCGCTTTTTGGAGTTTTCTCCCAGGATTGGCCCAGCAAGTTGAAGCACGGTGTAGCCATCTCCCTCCGACCTTGCATGAAGCATATTCAATGCTACTCGGAAGGTTGAAATTCCGAGGGTCCATCCATCAACGACCCCCGACTTTACCGACCTCGACCGTATCGCGTAATCACACACGAGCTATTCACCTATCAATAGTGGCTAAAGTCACTACTACGTCTCATTGTAGAGGTCACTTTACGTAAATCAGCCTGGATTTACTGACCACTACGGTCAAATGCCACAGATCACCTCCCAATAAGGACCAAAGTGTTGCGTCAAACAAAAACACGACTGTCTCCGTAGACTCGACACGACCGGATCATTCTTCAACCTGCCGTCGAGAGCTCAAGTCTCCAGCTCCTCCACCATGGTCCAGAAGAGCCCGACCGCCACCACGAGCACTGGCGCGCCCATCCCGCCCAACGGGCTAACGGCGTCGGCCACCGCCGGCCCGCGGGGCCCCATGGTGCTGCAGGACTTCGCCTTCATCGACCACATGGCCCACTTCGACCGCGAGCGCGTGCCCGAGCGCGTGGTGCACGCCAAGGGCGGCGGCGCCTTCGGCTACGTCGAGGTGACGCACGCGGACGTGACTAAAGTCTGCAGCGCCAAGCTCTTCGACCGCGTGGGCAAGCGCACGCCCGTGGCCATCCGCTTCTCGACCGTCGGCGGCGAGCTCGGCAGCGCCGACACGGCGCGCGACCCGCGCGGCTTCGCCATCAAGTTCTACACGGAGGAGGGCAACTGGGACCTCGTGGGCAACAACACGCCCATCTTCTTCATCCGGGACCCGATCCTCTTCCCGAGCTTCATCCACACGCAGAAGCGCCTGCCCAGCACGCACCTCAAGGACGACGACATGATGTGGGACTTCTTCTCGCTGCGCCCGGAGACGCTGCACCAGCAGAGCTTCCTCTTCTCGGACCGCGGCATCCCCGACGGCTTCCGCTTCATGAACGGCTACGGCAGCCACACGTTCGCCAACGTGAACGCCCAGGGCGAGACCACGTACGTCAAGTACCACTTCAAGACGGACCAGGGCATCCGCAACCTGCCCGTGGACAAGGCCGCCGAACTCGCGAGCTCCGACCCGGACTACTCCATCCGCGACCTGTACGAGGCCATCACCAACAAGCAGTACCCGTCGTGGACGCTGTACATCCAGGTCATGACTCCGGAGCAGGCGGCCAAGGAGGCCGTGAACCCCTTCGACGTGACCAAGATCTGGCCGCACAGCAAGTACCCGCTCATCGAGGTGGGCCGCCTCGTGCTGAACCGCAACCCGAGCAACTACTTCGCCGAGATCGAGCAGATCGCCTTCTCTCCGTCCCACATGGTGCCGGGCATCGAGCCGTCGCCCGACAAGATGCTGCAGGGTCGGCTGTTCTCCTACCCGGATACGCAGCGCCACCGCCTGGGGCCCAACTACAACCAGATCCCGGTGAACCGCCCGCTCAAGGAGCCGCAGACGTACCAGCGTGACGGCTTCATGGCCGTCAATGGCAACATGCACGACGCGCCCAACTACTTCCCCAACAGCAAGAACGGCCCGCCCGAGGACACGGCGCTGCGCTACCACGCGTACCGCGCCGACCACTCGCTGGTGGACAAGTACTCGACCCGCGACGACGACAACTACTCGCAGGTGGGCGACTTCTACCGCAAGACGCTGGATGCCGCGGCGCGCGAGCGTCTCACGAGCAACATCGCCGGCTCACTGGTCAACGCGTCCAAGCCCGTGCAGGCGCGCGCCATCGCCAACTTCACCAAGTGCGACCCGCACTACGGCCGCCGCGTGCAGGAGAAGGTGGCCGCGCTGGCTCAGCAGAAGCAGCGTACCGCGCTTGCGACGGCGCCTGCCCCGGCCAAGCTGAACCCGCCGCGCAAGTCGTTCGTGCCGGCGCCGCCGTCCGACGACGTGGCCCCGCGATTGTAAGCGAGCGTCGTCGGTTGTGCTGCTGCAAGCGATGTTGAAGTAAGTGTAGCCATTTCGGTGGCTCGCGGCAGGGTGAAGTTAACGCGTCTGTGGTACGGCAGGACAACCGAGGTGACGAAACTCCAGGCGCGTTTGGGAGACTTGAGTGTGGAGGGAAACGGTAATGAATCAATGGCATAAAATGAAAAACTTGAAGCAAACTTGATGCAGTTCGTTGCAGTGGTGTCGAGTGTAGCCACATATCATTTGTTCATCCGACTCCTAGCGAAATGTAAAGCGCCCTCGAGCCTCGAACCAACGGAAGCTGGAAGTCGACACCATCTGCGTTCGATGCGCGTGGGAAAAATTCTCGTGGGTGAAGTCGAAGGCAGCTAGCGACGTCCGGAGCTATCGTGCGCTTGTGCAGTCGTTTAGGTTTGTACAACTCTGAATTCAGGAACGACGTGGCAAAGCGCTCCAGCCAATTGCAGGCTGCACTGCGGCTTTTCACGATGCAGCAGGGCAGCAGAGAAACGGTTGTTTTTAAGCATAAAACAGCCGGCAGACTAGACTCCCCTCCGATACTTCATATCCTCCTACTCCAATAATATCAGTTCTTTTCGTTAATGCATCGGTTTCACTCAGAATATTTGTCCGTTTAGGTGGCTGGTCTCAATATCTTTTACACTGTATACCACATGCAAAATACATGTATTTCTTTATACCGATACTCTGTCTTCCTCTATATAAAACGTAGTGTGGCGAGGCAGATCCCACGTCGAAAATCTCTGAGAAAACTCGCCCAAGCAGCGCCAAGCGCCGCATACTTGAACCAGCCGCGGCGTGCACACTTCTTCCTTCCTCCTTCACCGTCATGCCAGAGCCCGCGCACCGCCGCACCGCCTCGGAGCTGGACATGAGCTCCATGCGCCGCATCAGCGACGCGCTGCTACTGGCCCAGAACCGCGCGCGCCGCGCCACCGACCGCGCAAATCAGGCGGAACAGTGCGTCCCTTGGTCTTCCTGATAACTTACTGTAGTTGCATTGCGGCTGACCCATCTACCTCAACGTGTGCATCCACAGCGTGCTTCGACTTGTGCTGGGCCAGGTGGACGTCCCCAGACTGTGCGTGGACTCGCTGGCCGACTACGAGATGCTGCGCGCCGCCGTGGCCGCCAACCCGCTGCTCGTGAGCAGCCCTCGACGACGAAGCGGCTCGTTCGGAGACGCCCCCGAGCTCGAGGACGCCGCGTCCGTGTCCTCTTCGTCGTCCTCCTGTCTGAAAGACGTGGCCAAGGACGTGGTGGCCAACTTGAACGCCGCCATGACGCGCCACAAGCGCTACATGGAGCAGCTGACGCTCCCCACGACCCACTTTTCTCTCTACAGCCGCAAGGACGGAGCCCTGTTTGGGCCGGTGCAGCTCGTGGCCGGTCTGCTGGCTGGCGTTGTGGTGGGCGTCGTGGCCTCCAAACACTGGCAGCTGCAGCTGATTCACACACAGGAAGAGGCGCCGTCGCTCTTCAGCAAGCTGGCAAGGTGGTACCGGTACAGCCGACGAGCGCCTGCAGCAGGCACGCCGTGGCATCTCATGCCGCTGCCGACGGACGAGTACAGCTACCTGATGCACCCGGCGACAGTCGAGGTCGCGTAAATTTCAAGACGGTAGGTATCCAAGAGACAGAAGCAGATTAGGTATGTATATCAAGCTGGAGCGCATCGAGGGACGGCATCGCCGTCACTTAGTGTGGTGTGGCGTGACTCAGCTCGGCTTGGCTGGCAACGCACACTTATGACTTGATTTTATTCACAGGAATACATGTAGATTAGCGTTCGCCCGAGCTCCGGCATCGAGTGCTGCCAGCATGGCGTTCGATATCCTAGTGATGCATCACTTGAAGCAGCATTCCCTCTCGCCTGCTGGCGGAGCTCCGGCATCGAGTGCTGCCAGCATGGCGTTCGATATCCTAGTGATGCATCACTTGAAGCAGCATTCCCTCTCGCCGCCAGCAGGAAGAGCTCGTTTTGTGGTTTGCTTACATTTTTTCTGATCGTTTATGCAGGTGTCTATCGCTGACTGCGCTCTACATCTCTCTTAGCAAAAGGCAAAAAGAGGCGCGTCGCTCGCAAGCAAGTTTCACCTGGGAGGGCAGCGCGCATGAGTGAGTGGCTGGCTGGCCGGACGCCTCGGTCTTTCGGTCGTCTTGGCTGCTCGAGAGCAATCGACGGAGGCTGCTGTGACGAGCGCCTTCCTGTCTCTCCACTCCGTCGCACCTCCGACCATAGTGAATGGCCGAGCCACCGCGGCGCCGCGTTCTCCGCCTACCTAGATGGAGAACTCGTTGAAGCTGCTCTTGTCCTTCTTGCCCTTGCCCTTGGCCTTGGCCTTCGCCTCGCGAGCGATCCGCACGGAGGCGGGCTCAGCCGTTTTCTTCTTCTTGCCCTTCGTCTTCATGACGGACTTGATGTCCACCACCTCGGTGGTGGCGGTCTCAGTCTCAGCAGCCTTGGCGGGCTTCTTGCCCTTCTTCTTCTTCTTCTTCGTGTCCGAGGCGCCGGCGTCCGCAGGCGTCTCCGCCTTCTTTTCCTCCTTCTTGGCCTCGTCCTTCTTGGGCTTGGGGGCGTCCTCCGCCTTGATGCCGAGGGCGGCCAGCGCGTCCTCGAACTCCTTCATCTCCAGCTCCTTCTTCTCCTTCTTGGACAGCGTGCGGGTCGGGCCGGCCGCCTTCTTGGGGGCCGCGGCGGTCTGCTGCTGCTCCTCCTCTTCCTCCTCCTCACTCTCGCTGTCGCTATCGCTGTCCTCCTCCTCTTCCTCCTCCTCAGCGACCTGCTCCTCCACGGGGGCCGCGGCCGCGTGCATCTCGTCGTCGCTGTCGTCGCCCCAGGCCGACGTGGACGGGTTGTTCACGAAGGACGCGAACATTTTGTTCTGCGCCGGCTCGGCCGTCGCTTTCTTGCGCTTCTCCGGCTGCAGCGCCGAAAACACGTTGCTCTGCGTGCTCATGCTGGGCTTGGGGGCGTGGCTACTCGATGCGGATCCCGGATCTGTCTGTGCAATGAGTGGAAGGGAAGGATACCGAGCAGGGTTTGGTAGTAAAAGCGCTGAAGATCCAGTAGTAGTACTAAACGTTTCGGCGGCTTTAAACTTACTAACGTAGTAGTACTACTAGCAGGGTGAACGTGAATATTAGAAGTTTCAACCATAATACAGATAGAGACAAAGCCACTTAGAATACTCGTAATGAAAGTAAACGAAGCCTTTGCGCCAAAACGAAGAAGTGGTTATCACTGAACGTGATGCTCAAGTTGAGCAGCTCAACAAATCAGCCGTGGACGCCAATATACTGATTCAGCAGTTCTGAATTAATATGCGTTTGATGTTGTGCTGCATTAAGCCCGATGGAATCAGTCAAATCAGCCCTACACTGGCTTGTGCAGAATCCGTTTTTAGCTTACTGATTCGTGCAGTTCTTATAAAAGTATCCATTTAGAGCCAACAAAAGTTGGCAACGGACCCACTTAGTAGTTCACTGTCAGTCTCCACGACATCATTGAAGCTACAACGATGAAGCGAGGGCAAGTTACGGATAAAGTTGTTCCTGGTTGAATTTTTTTTTCATCACCGTTCGAGCACTTCGTTGGAGTGGAAAAAATGCGGCAGGATGTATCCTCATATATTAGTACTATATGTTTTATTGTCACAGTATTCTTTCTTTATTAGGTACTATTATCGATAATAGCGTTTCAACTACAATATTGATACTATTGTATCAGTGTGTTATATTTGATTTTATTGTATTTTTTTGTAAATAGGGCCTATAAATGGCGTAAAGGATTAAATTTTAAAGTATCAGTTTCCACGGTAGGTATGCTCAAGACGTTCAGATGATTTTGTGATGAAAATTCTGAAATATCCCAAATATCGCATTAGGCAGCCAATTATCGGCGCTCGAGTGTGCTGTCGAGGACGGATTGGACAAATTGTGGTCCCTGCTTCCACCGACTGGATCAGCTTCAGGTGTTGTTATGTCAGTAAACTATGGTAATGTCCTTCTTATATCAGTAAGCATTGGATATTGGAAGTATAGTCGTGCACTGACGTCGTTATATGGTGCTGCCGATTTCGGGGGTATACAAATCCCGTGTCTCCGCTTCTGTCGCAGCAGCCGGAGCGTTACTGCACATCGTCTGTATGTAGCCAGCGGTGACGTCGGCAGAGCAATTTGCGTCCATTTTCGCACTCGTCTCGCCGCGAGTGATTCGCCCGCCGCGGTCTATTCCTATCGCTCCGCTGCCCGCCGTCGCAGCCCACGCACGCTCCACGCGCAGCCAGCACCAGAGAGAAAAATAGCCGTCACCCAGCCGCCCCCTCGCTCGGGGTCAATCGTAAGAGCCTCCCTCCGTTTCCGCTCCTAATTTTGGCGCTGGCGTCGCGCAGCTTCACACTCCAAACCGCCAGTCAGCCCCGAGTCGCTCACCGTGCTGACCTCCGCTTGAGCGCTGTGTTCTGTGTCTGCGTGCGCCATGTCGCGCCTGAAGGATGTCTACGGAGACCTGCGCAAGGAAATGACTGCGACCTTTGACCGCAATGAGATCGTGTCCGTCGTGAGCGGCGGCAAGGCCGGCTACGCCAACCTCAAGCACCTCAACGTGGGCTCGCCCGGCAGCGACGTCAGCGACCTCGGGGACACCGCCGACCTGGAGGAGCTGCTGGCCCAGGGATCCAGTCAAGGGCCGCAGACGCATCCAGGTGCGTCGCTTTGGGACATGCTTGACACCCGAGTGAGTACCCGTGACATTGACAATGTGTGGTGGATGAACAGGTATCATCTGCTGCGCCATCTTCTCGTTCTCCGGCTTCTTCTTGCTGGTAAGCTTGGCTTCGGGGAGGTGTGTGTCAAGTGCGATGGGAAGCTAACTAACTTACTTGATGATGGAACTCTCCTGGCTGTTTGTTTAGCTCATCGTGGGCTGCATCGTGAGCAGCAACTCGCTATACATCAAGGTGCGGCCGGCGGAGGGCAAGCCCAAGTCGTCGCTGGCGACGAGCATTTTCCTGGCGGCGTTCCTGTACCTGTGTGTCTTCGGCACCAGCATCATGTACTTCCTTCGCGCACGACGCGCGCAGAAGGTGTATCAGCTCTCGCTCGACGTTCACGCCGATTAAGCGCCTGGAACATGGCACATCTAGTTAGGGTGCACGCGTGACTAGCGCTCGCCCAGATGCACCGAATCTGTAGATTAGCAGTGGAGAACGAGAAGCAAACGATTAAACACGAGAGACCACCATCTCAACCAGCAGCGATATAGAGCGAAAGACGAGCATTTATATGGGAGCGGACGGACCGAGAACACGAAGCAACGAAACAAAGCAGGCAGGCAGGCGAGCACCTCTCGGGCAGGAACAGTGCAATGCTCAGCTGACCGCCATGACAGGCGCGAGTTGTCCCTGCACTCTTCATACCGCAAATAAATTAACTTCATCCTCCGTGCGCTGGCGTCTGCTCGCCCTCTTCTTGCTCCTTGGCTCCGCCTTCACTCTCGTCGTTCGCAGGTCCGTCATAAACGATCACCAGGTTCTTCTCAAACGCGGCAGCCAGCACTTGCTTGGCAACTTCCGCTCGAGCCTTCTTCTTGCTGATTGCATTGGTAACAGCGATTTTCTCGCCGTTCAAGAAGCCCGTGCACTTGAACTCGGTGACCTCCTTGTTGGGCGATACATCTTCAATATCGAAGCGGGCTTGTAGTGTTCCGCGCTGAGTAAGCTGGTTCAGCAGAGGTAAAGGTTGAAGTTGTCGCTCAAGCCAACTGAGTCTTGTCGACGACTGAGGTGAGCTGTCAGGTGCCTTCTGTGGCGCTGCTGGGGCTGCAGGCTCGGACGTTAGCGGCTGTCCACTTGCCTTCGCACGCTCGAACCTCTCCAGATATGCCAAGTCCTCCGGGGCCAACTTGCCAGCCGCTTGCTTGTCTTGCCACAGTTTCTCGATTGCAATTTTGCACGCTTCATTCTTCACGACCTTCTTGGAAACACCGCGAACCCCAGAGGCGAGCAACTCGCCCGTGGCACCGTTCACAATAGTGCACTCAAAGAGCGATTCTTCTCCCATATCGGCATTGTGTAGAGGCTGAATATCCACCATCATCCTTTGCTTGATCTTCATGAAATAGACGTTCATTCTCGCTGCAGCGAACGTATCATCTTCTCGCGTCGGCAACGGAGTCGCATCCACCCTCTGCTGCATCTCCTGCTTGTACTGCTCAGCGCGCTCCTCCGTCGTCATGGCGAGCGGCGCTGCAGGGCTCTTCACTGCGACCGCAATCGCCGCTCGCACCTGCTTGGCTCTGATCTCCGACAGCTCTGCCTGCTCCAAGGCCTGCTTCCTCTCCGCCGCTTCAATCTCCTTGCGCAAGTTCAAATACTGCGACTTGTCCGGGTGAAACTTCAATGCCGCGTCAAGAACCTCTTGTGCCTCCATGTATCTATGCTCCAGCAGCCTCAACTTGGCCATCGCGTACAGCGCCTTACTGGACGACTGCTCCACTGCAAGCGCCTTGCCCGCGTACTCGTTTATCAGCGACAAGTCCTTCATCTTGATGCCGCAGATGGCTACATTGTTGCAGAGCGTGACGTACCGCTCCTGCATGACCAGATCGTCCCACTCAGCCGGAGGGACTGTGCTGCCATAGTACTCGCTCTGCTGGTGCTTGAACACGGCCTCGATGCTCCTCTGGAAGGCGTTTCTCGCGGCGTAATAGTTCTTCTCCTTGAACTTCTGCTTGCCGTCGCTCTGCGCGGCGTCCGCCTCCTGCAGGAACTCGGGCGGCGTATCGTCGTCGGGGTTCTGCAGCGCCATGGCGCTCAGCTGCTCCTCCGCAACGCGCGCGTACCACTGGTCCAGGTTCTCGCCCTGCGCATGCATCTGCGGCTCGGCGTCGCGCATGCGCAGCAGCGTCTGTCGCACCTGCGGGTCCCAGACCCAGTCCTCGAACGAGCGCGACGTGTCCCGCACGAACGTCAGCAGCAGCTCCTGCACGCCGCGCAGAGGCAGCAGCGGCTGCAGGAAGCGCCGCGTCTGCTTGTCGCTCGCGCCCAGCACGGTGCGCAGGTGCGCCAGCTCCTCCATCGTCACTGCGCTCATGCGTGTCAAGGGCGTTAGCTTGGATACTGAACGTCGGAAGTGCGGAACTGTAGCCATATCGTCAAAAGGCGTAATTACGCCACGTAAGAAAACCTCTGAGAGTGATGGTCGATCCACTTGATGTCCACCACATAATACCAACCTCCACCTCTATACTTTAATAAAGATTAAATGACTTCCTACCATACGTCATCCTCTTGAAGAAAACCTCTCGAACGGACTTCCGCAATGGGACCGCCCAAACAGTAGAAGAACCAACGCTTGGCCAGCGGATCATAGCGGCTTCCGGCGCCGAGAACATGCACACGGAGCCCAGCGCCGACGACGCCGCGCCGCAGCCGCCCTATACGGACGAGCACAAGCCAAAGGCACACACACACATGCACACGCAGTCGCAACTGGCGCCGCGCGTGCGCACCGTGCGCCTGACCACGCGCGTGCACCCGGAGCTGCTGGTGTCGTATCTGTACGGGGAGCGCGGCGGGCGCGGCGGCAGCGGCATCGGCGCCATCATGAGCGCCACAGGATGCGCCATCGACTACTGCGCGCTGTCGCCCGACGAGGCGGAGCGCTCGCCGCAGACGCAGGCGTTCGTCATGAACTTCCTCGTGTCGGCGGCGTCCAGCGAGGCGCTGGAGGACGCCACGCGACAGCTGCGGACGCTGGTGGACAGAGTGCAGACGCATCTGCAGAAGAAGGCGCGCGCGTCGACGCCCACGAGAGTCGGCGCAGCTGCGCGAGTGCAGGTGCAGGTGGACGATGCGAGACAGTTTTACGACCAGGTGGACGCAGGCAGAGCGCGTCGCCCCTCGGCGGACGCTGCGGCGTCCAAGAGGGAGGCGATACCGGACGAGCGGTGGACGGAGATGGACGTGGAGATGGGTGAGGAGGACGAATGGTCCATGCAGCGAGTGTACTACGGACCCAGACGTCGCCGAGAGCGGCCGAGATATCGGGACGTGACGGACGTGGACGCAGACGAGAAGAGCGAGTTCGTGATGCCGCCCAGGCGGCCGGTGGTGGACGCAGCTGCAGCCGAAGCGGCGTACGCGCCGAGGAATGAACCACCCACGCACTTCGTTGCGCGCCGTCGAGTGCGGCGGTATCCGGACCATGCGCGATGGGCGCCGAGGAACTATCCGGCACAGATGCGGGAAACAGCGTATCCGATGTACGCGGTGCCTTCACCGCACGGACAGGAACAGGGGCAGCGGCTTGCACGAAGTCGACCGCGGCATATTTATCAGGCAGCTTCAAACCACTTTGCTCAGGCAGAGTACAGTCCGTATGATTATGGTGAGGAAGGGGAGGACAGCGAGGCAGATTTCGTTTCCTATACTGAAGCTGTGGATCTCACGAACGAGAACGCAGGCGCGAATGACTCGTCGGAGTTTGCCGACGTTCCAAAGCAGCACCAGCCCGTTCATCAGCCTCGGAGAAGTCTTAAGCGCCCGCTTGGCAAGATGCGAAGTGAGGGTCCGCCACCACCTCCGCCTATTTACCGGCAACGAATGCCGTATATTTATGACTATGTGTATGATGACGAGGATGACGAATGGATGACCGATGACGAAGAAATGGCTGTCGCCTATGGGTACCCTCCACCATATCGACACGTGGAGTTCCCGGTTGTACGCCGGAGACGAAGATTTGATAGTGTTAGTTCGCAACAGTGGAGCAGTCCCGCTGGACCTGGACATCAACGAATGTACAAGCGACGTCGGATCCCACGGGACGAGCCCCCTCTTGAGTATGAAACAAATGACGATGATATGGTCGAGGCACCCAACCCAGAGCATGTTATTCGTCCCACTTCCGGTGGCCGTATGAGAACAGCATTTATGGACCAGCTTAATGAAGTTGCAGAAAGCACAACAGGTGATACTTCTCCTGGACGCGATGAAAGCCACGTGGAGGCAGCTCGAGTTCCAACCGATGATGTGCCTAGCCCGAGTGAGACACACAGTGATAATGCCGAACTCGATGGCGGAAACAGAGAGTATTCGCATGCTGACGAGACTGCAGGAGCAGAGAAGCAGGATGAATTGCTGACTGGACAATCCGTCAGCATAGAGGTCAGCAATTTCGTGAGAGAGCAAGAACAGGAAAACTCAACCGACATGAGGAGTACTGACGACGACTTGGGTGCAAATAATGAGCCGCAGAATTGCGGATCTATCGAACGAGTCTGCCAGAACGAAGTGGTACCGTTGGATGCAAGTGCGTCAGCGGAAGATGCGGTTGGTTACTCATCACCAAGATCGGGCATTTCTGCAAGTTCTCCACCAAGGTATTTATATTGTGCTAGCAATACCAACCAGAATCCAGCCCTAACATTTTTATCTCGTTTCTTTTGCAGAAAAACAGCAGAATATCCTCCTGATGAAGAAGAACGGCGAATTGCTAGCCCCCCTTCGTCTGCTGCAAACAATGTCGCCAGCTCTGTTGAAAGGTCTGCATGTTTCGAAGCAGAATGTAGCGTTGCTACAGAGCACATTGTTCCGAATCAAGCACCAGCTTCTGGTGTTAATGAAGCGCGGCTTGCTGCGCCCGCAAGAACAACTGCTTGTCCAGCTGAAAGCATGATCACTGACAGCATTCAGATCAACAGCCATGTTGTTGCTTCACTGGAGAGATTGAATCAGGAAGAGTCATCTTTCGTTACCGTCAAGACGTCGTTGACAGCTCAGGAAGAAAGATATCGTCGACTGGAAAGTGACATGAAGTGTCGTCACAGACTGGAGACATTATGCGGTATTATTTATGACATTCAGTGTCAGATCGGTTCTCGATCTTGTGGTGTTGATCAGTCCCGAAAACACGATCTGCTAAATAGACTGGATAGTTGCCTGGATAAAATGGTGGCGGCGAATGGAGAGACGCTTGAGCAGCAAGTCGAAGCGTTGCAGAATGATCTGGAACATGTTCTCAGTATGGATAAGCTGCGGTTTGATAGGAAGGGCGGTAACATTGAGACCGTGACGATTACATCAGACAAGAAGAAGGCTCCCGCGAAAATCTGCATACCCCCACCAATTTCCACTGAAAACCAGGTCAATACGGATGAAGGAGGCGATATGGACTGGGATAATGACGGTTGGTTCGAAGAGCCTACACCAAATGATCCGGCGGTCGACTCTGACGACCAGGAGAACTTTGTGGCACAAATCTCTCCTAAGAAGTCCAACCTGAAATTTGGAGGTGACTTTCTTGCTGTGAAACTGGAAGAGGGAGCTTCGCTGCGCTGGCCTCGCGAGCTGCCGCCTTTTATCTGGTCCCTCTTGGCACGAGTAATCACATCAGACCCGCAGACATACGTGATGAGGGTGACGCACAAGCGTCTCATGGATGAAATTGCGAAGGGCGACCCGTATTACTATTTACACCCGACTATCCTTACTAGCAATGCGGATGGCTCGTCGCTTTTGCGCTCATCACCTGCCCGCCAGTGTGAGTTCGGATGCCGAGGTGCGTCAGCGCTAAAGTGGGAGCGAAAACTGGTATCGCAAATCAGTTCACGCATGAAATCGTTCGATAACGTGGCCTACTCGCTGGCTCGTAGTAGCGGTGGTAAAGAGGTCCTCAACCGCAAGAAGATGAACTCGATTATTCGTAAGCTGCATCTTGTAGCGATGCAGCTGCACTCGCTGGTGTCGCATCTTTATTGTGTAAAGGGCCAGACGACCTGCAAAGAGATTGACTCGCTCCCGATAGCGCTGAACAACTCTCACTTTGAGCGGAAGATGGGAGTGTATAAGTCCAGATTGAAGCTCGTGGTCCCACACAAGTATCAGCAACAACAGCAGTCTCCACAGCAGCAGCAGCTCAATAGTGCGAATGAGCCAGCTGAAGAGCTCCTGCGAGACACATACGAGTTCTTTCCCGAGCTTTTGCTTTGCGTTGATATCTGGGGATACAATTATCGGGAGGGTCAAGCGAAGCGACACAACAGCAAAAGTGTGCTAGGAGAAAACCATTCTGGAGTTGTTTCGGAAGGCGCGTTGTTTCCACTTGGCTTTTTCCGTGGAGTCGAAATTCTGGCGTTCGATTTTGAGCACGACAGCAATGGTCTGTTGCGTTGCATCTGTGACGAACTGTTAAATATTGTGTGTCTGTGGAACGATTTTAAATGGACCGACAACCTGGAGGCTGTAGCTTTGGAGCGCGTGGTATCTTTCGAGACGGATGTGACTGCCAGCATTCTCAAGATTCTGGAGCTTTATGCACACCACCTGCAGGCGCTTTGGGCCGTACGCTTGTTGGATGAACCTGATCAGCTCCGAAGCGTCCATTTCACGCAATTCAACGCGTACTACAGTGATCGAAGCCAAGGGGGCCTGAATCCAAGCAGCGGGGCTCAATCACGAGCACCAACACAATCAAAGAGTTCTGGTGATGGTCTGAATCGAGACCCAAACACAGTCGACAGATTGGTAGCAGATGAAATTGTGGAGCAGCGTCTCGCCGAGGAATATTGGAACCGCAAGGTCACAGCACTTTCTATTCACAATCCTATCGAAGACGCGACCGATGAAGCTGATCCGAAGCCGTCTCAGCTTATGAGCGCAGAAACTATCTGCGCTTGGGACCAGCAAACGCTGGTATCTTATTTATTGCGGTGGAGCGATGTGTACAGTATCCGTGGTGAAGTGAATGCGCTCTCAGCCGTCACAAATCACATGCTGAAGCACGAAGTACAGAAATACAGATTATCTGACAGCACCTGCGATACCGACCAAGCAGTGATCGACACAGCGACACGGCACCTTCTTGCGGCCGTGAGTCGCGCTCAGATGCTGATCCGGGACGCTCTCGTTGGCACTGAAAAGCTTGCGCTACACTCTGCATCCAGCCAGCTCCCAGACGAGAGAAAACACGTGATGTATTCGGAAGATGACGTTGAGGCGAGTGAGGCGAGCAAAGCGAATCCGGGCGCACGCTCCTCCAGTGCGCAGAGGGCTTCTTCTTGTCAAACCACTGAAGATTCACCAAGTCGGCAAGCTGATGAACCACCATCGGCCCCAGCTGCGGATACTGCTGACGAGCGCAAGACCCATTCTGCGTCTACAGCCAGAAACGCCGTGGGTGTTCAGGAGGAAATAACCGTTGAGGCTGGTATTTCCGTGGACCAACCCGAGTTGAAGGACCTGATCCAGTTGCTGGCCGTCACGAAGCAGGACATGCAGGAGCTGTGTGGCCACAGACCACGGTCAGCTCGGATGCGTGAAAAGGTGCAGACGCAGTCTCTGCAGCTTGCTCGGCAAACGGTTGAGATTTTCCGCAACATCAAAAACATGTACGGGTCTCAGCGGCGATGATCGGCTTCACCCCTAACTGACTCAATACGTGGTATTCAACCCCATTTATAAGGGGTGTAGGCGTTTTGACTGTTTATAGCTTTCAAATACTGACGAGAAGGTAAGCATTATTGGATGTAAGTTCTGTGAGTAGTTAATGAACCAACGGGCACGCGTTTTGCCTTACCATACTTGGTTGCGTTATGATTAACCAGTACTACAGTAGTACTTTGTTAGAACATCATACAGTAAGCAACATCCATCGATCATCCAACCCATTTGTCGTTGATTTTCACACTCAGATACCGTAGATCGCTCTTTTGCAGCCGAAGCCTGAGGTTGTTGAGATCACTCATCGCTATTTTTCTGAGTCAAGTTATCTTTGCATCGGCAAAGACAAGAAGAACGAGGGAAATGAGAATATCTGTCGCCGTGATCATTATGGACCGCTAAAAATATTTGTATGAAGTGCGTCGATAGCGGAAGCGAATCACATTCCCATTATTTTTTCTCATGAATATTCTGCATTGTACTGATTGTTTATAGCCCTGCTTCATCTTCTTGTCCGAACATCTCATTTCGTGCTATCTATAAGAGTTCTTGTGTCTCGTACTATGGTTCGTGACCTGGTAACCAGTTCAACGCCAGCAAGGCAGGAGCAAGCCGTGCGCGACCATGTCGGGTGATTCGATACAAAAGCTTCAAGTCAAGCCACAAGGCACCGCCGTCTCGAGGCGACGGTCGGTGCGTTCAAAAACGTTTGGTCGTGGGAAACGGGACGCGGTGCAGACTAAGACCAAACGGAGCATCACCACGTGGCAGGTTTTCAATATCGTACGTCGAATTGTCGTGATCGCGGCTGCATTCGTATACATCTACATCTCCATGATGGCTACTTGGCGCACGATGCAGGTCTTGCGTGATATGACCAACCCTACTCAGTCTTTCGGCGCTTTCACTTCGTCACTCATCGGTGGCTACGTCGGCGACGGCCTCATCCGAGACAGTCCGCTGGTTCAAGACGTTTTAGGAGGGGATACGACTCCGCGTGACTACGTTTTGTTTCTCGAGTCCGAGACGAAGACCTCAGTGGACAATTGCTCCGACGTACCGCTGTTCACCTCCAACATTTACAACTACGGGTTCCTGACCCACGGGTACATGGAAATCGTGAACGACACCAGCTACAACATCTCTATTCTCAATGAGTTGGAGCTTGTGGTGGTAGTGGTGGATTGCAGCTTTACACCGCTGAAGAAGGGCGATCGATCGGCTGTGCGCGTTTTCAGCTTGGTTCGCTCAATCGACGTGTGCGGATAGTGATGTCATGACCAGATACAAATCGTTAGGGTAGACTACGAGATACGCGCACACATTAAGTTCGGGCCCGCCCTCCTAGGCATGCTCACCGTGATTCATGACATGAAAGAGGAAAATCCGGAGCAAGTTTACATGGTGGCTCCGACCTATCCGTATCAACGCTCGCTAGAATTCGAGGCCTACGAGTTCGTGAGGGAAACTGAAGGCTACTTGGAATTGCGCAGTATTCCCCAAGATCCACTCACCCAGCCAGTTAAAAATCTACTTACAACGAGGAAACGCGGCTTCTTCGATGGCGATGTGCAGTCGAATATCAACTATATGTACACGCTACAAAATGCTGTAGATGCGAAGACCGCGTTAACAAACTGGGAATGGGTTGGGCTACCGACTACTACCGATGCGTGGGCTTGGGTGCACGGATTTCACTTCTTCTTCGGCATGCAGACGATATTTTCCCTCGTTGTTCTCAGCATCATAAGCTACCGAAACTTTCGCGCAGGCAAGGTTTGGCTAGGAGATCCATTTTCGTCAATGTCAACCACGACACTTGTTGGACGAGGAGTTCTCGAGTTAATCTCCTGGTATATCGACTCGTTCTGGTCGGTATTCGAGTGGGGTATGTCGAACGCTTCAGTCCTATCGAGCAACCAAGAGATTTTCATCCACAAGGAGCTGGTATACGCGGACCTTCTTGTTGTGTATCTCGGATTGGTTGGACTCCTCAGTACTGCTATTCGAGAACGAATCGATCCTGGAGTTGCCATCTTCTTGTTTGAGATTGTCCACGTTTATCGGTATAACTTGCTGCGAGCTGTATCTGGAGTTCTAAATGAGATCGTCTCGTACTCCAACACGCTTTTTCTCCTCGGTGACGAATGGGTGCCACCTGTAGTGTATGCAATGTCTCCGATGGACTTTTTGTTGTTACTGACAATTGCACACTATACCATGATACGGAAGATCTATCGGCACTTCTACCCTGAAGACATCGACACCAAATCGGGCCAAACTGCGGATCGATCTGGGAATGAGAAGGCTGCGCTTGCTCAAAAAGGTCACTTGACTAACTTCGAGATCTCGACGGGTGCAGAGCTGCAAACTCGTTTTGGAGTCATCTCGGACTACAAGAATTACGTGTACTTCAAAGGGATGAAGTTCGCGTCGGCGGATGGCGTGTACTGCTCGGGGTATGTCATCGTGAACAGCAAGTTCTTGGTGGCGTCAAAGGATTTACTTGCGATTGTGATGCTTAAACTGGTTCGCGCACGCTTCACGAATGTGTACGCATACGAAGTTGAGGGCAATAGGTAAAGGATACTGCACGGCTAGTGTATCCGGACACCTTTACTTGGACGGATTTGTGGCACTTGAATGTGTCGGTACTGCTTTAGATAAACAGAGAAGTCGGTCATCCCACCCATGTCTTCCTGCAACAAGAAAAATGTCCGTGTGTTGATGCAGCTGTCGACAAACATATCAACACCAAAATACGCATTAAAAATGCCAGGTTGCAGAACCTCACAACTACTGAGTTCCAACTGCCATTTCACTCCAACCGTGTTTTCTTGCTGCTCAGCAACGGTACGACCAATTATTTGTGTTTTTAACTCGGCGTTGTGGATACTTTGAGTACCGAATCACAAAGGTCACGCAGCTTCTCCACAACTGGTACAGTGGTTACAGCAATTAGTCTGAGTGAGACTAATTTATGTAAGCATATTTTCAGCGACCTCACACTAAATAGTCTGGCGGAACTTCACATAGACTAATTATGAACACAGACTATTTCTGAATGCTCAAAATTAATCTAATCGAACTCAAAAATGAGAATGGGTACTAAATGGGTAAGTGAAAAAAGAAATGGGGATAGTAATTGGGCAAAACGGCCACCAATCTTAATTAAGATTCAAATAAATCCATTTCCGTCTGAAGACAGAGAGGGACTGTACGAAGGTGTCATCTGTGAGCAAGGAGGAAAGTCCTCAGCAAGTTACATGCATTTTGAGCTTTTACTTGCAAAAAGCAGCGCTGAGCTGCTGAAAAGCAAATTGTTTCCTATCTTAGCCCGAAAATTATGGGGGGGCAGCTCAAAAATAGGGGTCCCATTTCATGCAGACTAATTTTGAACATTTTGGCCAAGACTCATTATGAATTCGTTCATTCCTGGCTCACATGAATTAGTCTGACATAGACTAATTTTGAACGCAGACTAATTTTGAAGTCAGACTAATTACTGTAAGCACTGTAGTCGACCTTCATTGATTGCATCGTGTCCGCTCCGATAGCCATCCCCGTGTTTGAAGAGACCAAATTCCTACACAGCCTTCAATAGTCCGCCCTGAAGTGGCGCGCGCAAGGGCAACTTCCGGGTGAACGATCAAAGGAAGCCCTCCGGTAATAACATTTCAATACCAATTCTATCCGGTACTAAGTTTGCAATCCAGATATTACAGATGTTGTACTGAAACACGTTATTATATGTTTAAAGCTATTTCTAGTAAGTACGATCGAACTTAACGCCAAGAGAAAATAGTGTAACCCTTTGTAACCCAGTTACTGGGGTGGTGTTCAAAGTCTAATGGTGGTGCATCCGAGAGATGGCGCGCTTCCACCCTCTTCAAGCTCGTCGAAGCGGTACAGCTCCTCGTCAGGACCCCACTCTCCCCAACCTCACGCCCTAACGCCCGTCTGCACACAGGAAACGCGACGACGAGGCGTTCAGCCAGCGGCAAGTTGCCCAGAGACTGCAACTTTGCGCGGACGTGGGCGATGCCTTCGCCTTCGTCCAGCGGTCACTGCAGCACCAGTTTATGCGGTACGCGGCCCAGAAAGCCAGAGCGGATGAGCTCAGCCGCCTACATGTCGCACTGGAGCAATGCACCCACTTCCAGGCGCTCTCTGCCGCGGAAATGGGTGACGACGGAATGGACCCGCAACAGGTTATGAGCCTACTGCACCGTACCGAGAAAATGGTACGCAAACTGGACAGCAAGAAGCGGTCAGTGGCTACGCGCACCGAAACCGTCATCAAGAGGCTGCCTCGTCTCATGACAAAGGCAACTCGTCTGATATCCGAGAGGCGGCAGATGCTCAAGGAGCAACAGGAGCTGCCCATGAAGTTCCAGTGGGTGCCTATGGTTTTGTGGAGGTTATACGATGACGTAGTGGGTGCAGCGAAGGAGGACAAAGAGCTGAAGCCGATGAAGACGGCGCTGCATCACGTCATGAAGACGCTGAAAGACACAAACCCGTTCTTCTATCTACAAGTTTTGTACCGCCCCCCACCGCAACATTTGGACGGCCAGTGGGAAATTTTAGCTTCGGATAATTTGACTGCGATCGCCCGCAGTATGACTCCGTTCTTCCGAGAATTAAAGAGGAGGTCGTTCGCCCTGAAGAACAAACGCGACTCATTTGTTCGCATCCACCACGGGTGGGAACAGCTCAGATTTACGCTAACTTTTACGAGGAGAGCAGCCAGACATTTCCACTTTTTGATTTTGCATTTGTATGCACTGGCGATGGGGTGTGACGAGTCGAATGTACACGCTGGTATCATTAGCGAGAAGGCGACAAGTGGAATGCTGCGCGATGATGCAGAGTTACGGTCTCGGTTACGGTTAAGTCGCGAGTCTGCATACTCGGAGGATCATTTGATCAAGGAGACGTA
Source organism: Phytophthora fragariae (assembly GCA_009729435.1). Taxonomy (NCBI): domain Eukaryota; phylum Oomycota; class Peronosporomycetes; order Peronosporales; family Peronosporaceae; genus Phytophthora; species Phytophthora fragariae. The sequence continues at coordinate 412,211 of QQOI01000037.1, read as the reverse complement.
CGAGTGGACACCTGAACTGCTGGTGTACCTGGATGAGTGGCGACGACACCAAGATAGTGAAAAGGTTGCGTCTCTTGGCTTTGATCGAAGAGAGCGGCACTGCGATTTTCTGCCTCAGTTTCCTATAGGAGGGAAACCTTTTCGAGATGGCAGACGAATACCACGGACCGACGTCCTGGGTGAGATTGGATTCCATCTGCGTAATGTGCGCCACGTGTGGCGGGCGTCTAGGTTGGGCACCCGCCACTTCGAGTCCATGCGAATCGAAGATATTGGGCGTCTAGAAAGGAAAATCAAACACAGTTTAGCGGCGGTGGTAGATTTGGTCTACAAGATGATGTTGGCTCGGTGGATGGATCGAAGAAAGCGTCCAACTGCGTGGTGGAACACGCTCGAGCTACGGAAGGAAATAGGAAATGAGGAGAATTCGGAGGACGCGTTAACCGAGATAGTACCCGAAAGCAGCACGATCGAGGCAAATTATGATGGCGATGATGGCCAAGATGCGACTGATGCTGAATCTGTGGAGCACAAGGAGTGCAAAAGGACAAGGATGCATTTACCTCCCCCCGGAGGCTTCAGGAGCCCACGTTCTGTGAATTTGTCCGATGTTGTCGCGGATTCATCAAGGAAAACGGAAACTTCGGGTGATGGTTTACGTCGTGTGGTTCCGCGTCGACCGGTACTAGATCATATTATTCAGCTGGGCGATATTTACGCTTGGACGTATGACGACCTCGATTCCTTCCACCACGACGTAACGCGTATTGATGAAGTCCGGACGAAGATAATCGCCCTAAGCGATCGGTTGGACAGTTCCAAAGTGTCGCTCGAGCTTGTAACGCAAAGTGATCTCGTGCCTCCATTTGGGGACTCAATTCGAAACGATTGGAGCGTATCGTGCATTGCGAATCATGTGTGCTCTTTAACAACCAAGGCAGCAGCGCTTGCTGAGGAAGCAGCGATGCATAACGCTACAATCACAATCACTAAGTCACCAGACATGACTACTTCAGGTGATACCGATGACAACAACTCGATATGCTCAGAGGCTTCGAATGATGCGGCCGTGAAGGAGTTACAAGAAAGTGTGGAAAAAGCTCATCTCAGCGTTAAAGAACTGTTAGCACCGTACGATGGAACCCTTACGCCCGAATGGCGCGATCTTATCAAGTTCACAGGACGAGGCACTATTCAGCTGCTGCGTTCCATTGCGCGAGAAGAACTTCTATGCAAAGCGGACCAAGGTAGTCAAGCTAACGAAGCCTGATGGAGTTGCATGCTCGACGCGTGTGTGGATTTTCGGTGAATCATCGACTGTAGTTGTCGACGCGTTAAAATCAAATGGGCTGTTAAGGAGGACGAAGGACGGCGGTGCAAGCTACTCGAGCTTAACGAATTCCGCTGGGTAGCAATTCTGACACGCGCTTTGCTAGTACATGTAATTGCTATTAGCGAGCTTGCCTGAGCATTGCCAGCTATCAATTCGCTGCATCACAATCGAATAGTTTTGCTGACTGAATTTGTTAAAAATCTCCTGGCTTTCGACTATATACACGTAGTTAGTTACCTTCCTCTAGAGCAACACGGACACGTTTAACTGCCACAAATCCGTCCACGTGAATGTTTCGGGATCCACGAGCCGAGCAGTGTCCTTCACTGTATTTCCTTCCACCTCGTACACGAACACGACCGTGAAGCGGGTGTAGATCAACTTGATCATCGCAATCGCCAGTAAATCCTTTGAGCTAACTAGAAATTTCCCGTTCACGATGACATACCCTGAGCAGTACACGCCGTCTGCCGACGCGAACTTCATCCCTTTGAAGTGCACGTAGTTCTTGTAGTCTGAGATGATACCAAAGCGAGTTTGCAGCTCTGCACCCGTCGAGATCTCAAAGTTGGTCAAGTGACCTTTTTGAGCTATTGCAGCGTTCTCATTCACAGATCGCTCGGCGGTATAACCCGATAGATGATGAACCTCCTCCGGGTAGTAGTGCCAGTAGATCTTCCGCAACACTGCGTAGCCCGTGAGTGTGACGAGTAAAATCATTCGTGGGAAAAATGACGCAGATATGAAGAGAAAATTCATTTCGGGGATCTGGAAGGCCGACCAGTAGTCCATCGGAGACATCGCGTAGACCGCGTCTGGCACCGATTCATCGCCGAGCAGGTAAAGTTTGTTGGAGTACGCTACAACCTCGTTCAGTACTACCGAGGAAGCGTGGAGCAGACTGAACCGGAAGATGTGGATAATCTCAAACATGAAAATGGCAACCCCCGGGTCGATTCGCTCTCGGATCGCTGAGCTCATCAGCCCAACAATACCGAGATACACGACCAGGACGTCTGCATACACGAGCTCCTTGTGGATATAAACAATCTCGTTCCCGGATAGAACTGCTCCGTTGGACATCGCTAACTCGAATATTGACCAGAACGAATCGATATACCAGGAAACCAGCACCAACCTCGACCTACAAATGTCGCGGTTGATACAGACGCAAAGGGGTCACCGATCCAAATTTTGCCTGCGCGTAGATTGTGGTAGCTTATGATGCACAGTACGATGAGAGAGAAGATCGTCTGAATGGCGTAGAAGAAGTGAAGACCGTGGACCCAAGCCCAGGAGTCGGTAGTTGTAGCCTCACCGAACCACTCCCATTTGATCAACGCGGTCATCGCGTCCTCCGAATCGAGGAGCGTGTACATGCGATTGACATTCGACTGGATGTTGCCATTGGAGAAGCCACGCTTCCTCGTTGCAAGCACATTTTTCACCGGTTGTGTGAGTGGGTCTTGCGGTATACTGCGCAATTCCAAGTAGCCGTCAGTCACCCCAAGAAACTCGTAGAGCTCAAAATCCAACGAACGCTGGTACGGATAAGTCGGGGAGACGAGATAAAACTGCTGCAGATTGGCTTCTCGCATGTCGTGAATCACGGTAAGCATCCCTAAGAGAGCGGGGCCGAACTTGCTGTGCGCGCGTACTTCGTAGTCTTGAGCTGACATCGACGACATGAGCAAATACAGATCACTGGGGTCGTCTCGAGCTCGCATGATGTTGAAAACGCGAACCGATGACCGATCGCCTTTCGTTAGTGGGGAGAAGGTGCAGTCCACCACTATCACCACAAGCTCCAAGTCATTGAGAATAGAGATGTTGTAGCTGGTGTCGTTCACGATTTCCATGTACCCGTGGGTCAGGAACCCGTAGTTGTAAATGTTGGAGGTGAACAGCGGTACGTCGGAGCAATTGTCCACTGAGGTCTTCGTCTCGGACTCGAGAAACAAAACGTAGTCACGCGGAGTCGTATCCCCTCCTAAAACGTCTTGAACCAGTGGACTGTCTCGGATGAGGCCGTCGCCAACGTAGCCGCCGATGAGTGACGACGCGAAAACTCCAAACGATTGAGTGGGGTTGGTCATATCACGCAGGACTTCGGTCATACGCCAAGTCGCCATCACAGAGATGTAAATATACAAAATCGCAGCCGCGATCACCACAAGTCGACGCACGATATTGAAAATCTGCCACTTCGTGATACTCCGGGTTTTTGTCTTGGTCTGAACGATGTACTGCTTTTCTCGACCAAGCGCCGTTGTACGCAGCGAGCGCTTTTTAGTCGTGGTACCCAGCTGCCGAAATGCCTCGACCATGGCAGGGTGGGCAATTGCCGAGCTTAATTGTCGCCAAGTGCCGGTCAGAGTGCCAGTATGGCCAGTTTTTGAGAATAGACTACAACAAAACTCCGTGAGCACGACAAGATCTATCATAAGAATGCTCAAGCCAGCGCTAAAATAAAAACTAACTTTTGCAAGACATGCAGAACTCCAAACCAAAAGCCTGTAAACAGAGTTTTATGGAGTTGGTTGACCGACCTCACATGACCCTCCGCAACGTCGAGTGATACTCGAAAAGAAATATTCGAGTTGAACTGAAAGATTTTCCTCGCGTAGAACAGTTTGATCTAAACAATTCAAAGGTTGAAAATACTGGTTTCCTTCCAGTGTCCTCATGTCGTCCCAGTCGCATGTGCATTTGCGTATATAGCATTTGCGTCCGTTACTGAGACAGACTCAGCGAGACTCGCTTCGTAAAGGTTTTCGGCTGTCAGAAGGGTGACGACAAGTGTGGGGCCAAATTTCATGACGAGGATCAAGTCGGCAACGAGCGTCAGTCGATTTGCGTCAGGGTCACGAAGAGACTCAGCGTTGGTCTACTGCGTAGACGATTGGAAAAGTCTCCCTCGCGGAATTCCCGAGTCAGTGGTAAACAACGACAGATTCTTCACTGCTACACGAGTGCTGATGCTGGTGTGGGCGTGCATCGGGTTGGTGCCTCTGCTCCTTCAAGCGGACAGCTACCTGCGCTTCGTGACCCCACACAAAATCTCAGACGACCTCGTAGTCTCAGCCACCGCAATAAAACACACCGCGAATATGGAGACACTTTGCCCACTGGCAGGGTTGGAGATCGCTCAGACTTGGTGGAATGTCGGAGTCACTCACTATTACGAAGTAACACAGGGTCGGATTTGCCACTTCGTCGTGCCCCAATACAATATTCACGGTGCCTACGTCTTGGGGTCCGAGCTGGTGCCGCCTTCATCAACTACGCCAGTTAATTGCGCGGAAAACAGCTACGACCTGGACTACTACTTTTATCACGGGAGTATTGGGTACTATTCCTTCTACGAAGAAGCCAGGGGCACGTTCTGTGCTAACGACAGTGTTGGGTATGTGCGAGTTCGTGGACTTGGGACTTTCGACAGCAATGGGGAGAGTTTGGCTGCTGATGTAGGGGATATCTCCTACCGTCGGTCCTATTGGTACGGCTTCTTCGGTTCAATCTGGATTTTCTATCGGCTGAATGTGCTCCGACGAAGTTTCTTGTCTTGCCAGCGCTACGGTCGGCGGTGTAAAAATCTCCACGAGCCGATGACCTTCAAGGATGCCGTGGTATATGTCCAAGAAAGTATGCGGCTTTCGGCTCATGGGGCCAGGAATTACCACCGTGCTGCTCTGTTGTATCTGCTGGTGGAAAGTTTGATGAGCGATTTGTTTCTGCTGATCGCACAAGACGGACTTCTCGGCAAGCTCCAGTATATTTCTCTTGGCTATAATCTGTCCGGCGTACTGTCAGTTTTGTTTGAAATGGTGGAAACCATGAACTGGATGGGAGAAACCCCACGCTGTTTCCTCAAACGCCTTCTCTTTAACTACGAGACTTCGTTACTCGGGGAGTGTGTTTGTTCTGCTGCTATGCATGCGTACCTAACGAGTTTGAATCGGTCAAGCCTCAAAGAGTCCAAGCCGGTAGCAGAGGCAGTCTCGTACTACGTCTGGAGTCTCGTGGGTCATGGTATCATTGTGCTTGGGATCGCATTTGTGACCATTTCAATACGGTCTCTTGGAGCTGTCGTATCCGTACGATGGATGCATGGGTCATTGTCATTGCTAGTGACTCCGTGTTGTGTTGATACAACGCTTGGCTCATGCTGTAAATCCATCTTGCTCAGTGGGTACGTGTGGGAAGACGGTAGACTTTGCTACACGACGGACACGTTAAAATCCTTCGGGCTGATGAAGATGACGGAGGACAACGGTGCTCAGTACCTCGTGCTCTACAAGCTGCACTGGATGGCGATCCCAAGAACGGATCTAGTCGTGATCGGCGAAGTTAACGGCCATATCGTGACGCGCTGCAGCGAGAGAGCTTGCTTGGGGGTTGTGAGTATGGTTGGACAGACATTGGGGGTAGGACCTCCATCACGTACAATGGAATGGCTGTTGTAAGATGAAATAAGTGGCATCATTTTGAGGGTGCCGTTCACGTTGACCTTTATCACTAAAGTAGCACGTTGACGTTCAAATGCCACAAATCCGACCACGTGAAAGTCTCGGGATACACCAACCGTGCTGTATCCTTGACCGAGTTTCCTTCCACCTCGTACGCGTAGACGTTGGTGAAGCGCGTTCGCACCAACTTCATCATGACAACTGCCATCAAGTGTTTTGAGCTTACCAAAAATTTCCCGTTCACGATGACATACCCCGAGCAATAGACTCCATCGGCCGACGCGAACTTCATCCCCTTGAAATACGCGTAGTTCTTGTAATCCGAGATGATCCCGAATCGCGTTTGCAGCTCTGCACCCGTCGAGATCTCGAAGTTGGTCAAGTTCCCTTTCTGAGCAATCGCAGCTTTCTCATTTGCCGACTGGTCCGCGCTTCGAGTCGATCTTTGGTGAATATCTTCCGGGTAGAAGTATCGATAGAGCTTCCGTAGTAGAGCGTAGCAAATGACGATCGCCAACAAGCTGATCTTGGGGAAGAATGAAGCAGCCAGAAACGTAGCATCCTTTTTAGGGATCTGGAAGGCGGACCAGAAGTCGAGCGGGGCCATGGCAGCCACGACCGGCGTCTTAGCAGCATCGCCAAGTCGAAATACACTGTTTGAGTAGGTCACGATCTCGTTTAGGACAGACGGGGAAATGCGTATAAAGCTGAGTCGGTGGCTGTGGATGATCTCGAACAGGAAAATGGCCACTGATGGGTCAATTCGCTCGTGAATCATCCAGCTCAGAAACGCCACTACGCCGAGGTAAACGACGAGAACATCAGCGTGTACGAGCTCCTTATGGACGTAAACACCTTCAGCACCCGAAAGTATGGCAGCATTGGACAGTGCGAACTCGAACAGCGTCCAGAACGAGTTCACATACCACGATACGACCACCAATATCCCTCGCGTCACGAATGTTGCAGTCGATGTCGAGGCGAAAGGGGCCCCAACCCAAATTTTACCAGCGCGAATGTTCTGGTACGTCACGAGAAAAAGCACCAGCAACGAAAAAAACGTCTGCATGCCGAAGATGAAGTGAAGTCCGTGCACCCACGCCCAGGAATCTTCGATGAGAGCTTCTCCAAGCCACTCCCACTCATACAGCGCACTCCTTGCATCCGTCACGTCCAGGTGAGAGTACATGGAGTGAATGTTGGACTGGACATCGCCATCAAAGAAGCCATGCTTTCGCGACGTGACCAAGTGTTTTACTGACTGAGTTGTTGGGTCTTTCGGGATACTTCTCAATTCCCGGTAGCTCTCCTCTGTTATCTTGATGAATTCGTAGATTTCAAAGTCCAGCGAGCGCTGATACGGATATGTGGGCGCCATCATGTAAATTTGCTTGGTGATATCTCCCTGCATGTCGTGTATGATCGCGATCATGCCTACGAGAGCTGGTCCAGCCTTCTTGTAAGACCACATCTGGTAGTCTTGCACCGAAAGAGATATCATGACGATATACACATCGGTCGGGTCGTCGCGCGACCGTGCTACATTGAAAACCCGTACGATTGAAGGATCTCCATTGTTCAACTGCGTGGAACTGCAGTCGACTACCACCACGACAAGCTCTAAATCCGTGAGAACGGTCGTGTTGTAGCTCGTATCATTCACCATTTGCGTGTACATGTGCGTGAGGAAGGCGTAGTTGTAAATTTCAGCGTTGAATAGCGGTATCTGCGAGCAGTTTTCGGTTGAGACTTGTGTGTCGGACTCGAGGAAGACGACGTAGTCTCGTGGCGTCGTATCCCCACCCAATACTTTCTATACCAACGGGCTGTCGCGAATGAGGCCGTCTCCTGTGTAGTCAGCAATAAGGGACGCTGTGAAAACTCCAAACACTTGAGTCGGATTAGGCATCGAGCGAAGGACCTCCACTGTGCGCCAGGTGGCCAGCATGGAAATGTAGATATACTGGCACGCAGCAGCGATCACCACAAGGCGGTTGACGATGTTGAACAGCTGCCACTTTGTGAACTTTCGCTTTGATCTCGTAGCGAGACCTTGGAACATTCGAGTTTGGTTGTCGCGAACGATGTAAGCTTTGTCGCGGCTTAGCATGGACGAGCGAATGGAGCGTCTTGAAGGTCCGTTTTCTTGAGGGTTCACCTCGACTTTCGACACCGACATTTTCCAGTAGTTGGTATCATTCTCGTCTGATGCCATGGTTGAGTCAGCCTTTCAATCGCGGCCGGGAGATTCAAAAATGGGTCCTCGACGCCCTTGACGAGATAATTGTGGAGGCGGATGTACGTTTGCTATTCCTGCTGTGTGCAGATGCGATGAAGCAAAACGCTTCGAATAGAAGCGACTTCGTTTCTTTCTGTCTCACTTCTAGTAGTGGAATCTAGCGCGAAGTATATTATGGAACTTCATGCCGAACGATTAAGCCAAAGAGTGCAGGTCTTTAGAAAGCGACTAACGTTACTTAAATATAAGAATGCTTTACTGCTCCACTTGATATCCCTGAACCTTTAAAAGCTTTCGAGTCTGACACGAAGGGAATTTCATTTTACGTAATGAGTTTGTCGATGATCGCTAGGCTGTGTAATTGTTCCTACATGCACTTGCACACGATCGCTCGGAGCTCTTGAATTTTGTAGTGTGGGGAGCTTTCGCAGTCAAATTGTCGACAACGACCGGCAATGTAATCGAAGTCAGAGCAGTACCGTGACATTGAGATACCACAGATCGGACCACGTGAAGGTTTCGGGGTACACCAACCGCGCGGTGTCCTTTACTGTGTTGCCCTCCACTTCGTACACGTAGACGTTCGCGAACCGAGACCGAGTCGCCTTGATCATCACAACTGACAGTAGATGCTTGACGCTCACTAGCATTTTCCCGTTTGCTATCACGTACCCTGAGCAGTAGACACCGTCCACCGATGCAAATTTCATTCCCTTGAAATACACGTAGTTGTTGTAGTCGGAGATGATACCGAAGCGAGTTTGCAACTCCGCACCCGTCGAAATCTCAAAGTTGGTGAGGTTTCCTTTCAGGTCAAGCGCAGTCTTCTCACTTATCGACGAGCGTTCTCTGCTCATCACGCTCGAGCGCTGCCGATTCTTTTCTGGAAAGAAGTGCCGATAAATCTTGTGTAGTAAGGCGAATCCCGCGATAATCGACAGTAGAATAGCATAGGGGAAGAAGGAAGCGAAGAGGAATGTACCATCCTTCTCGAGGGGGATTTGGAAGGCAGTCCACAGGCGGAACGGAGCCATTTTGGCGACAGCGGACGAAACTTTCGGGACTCCTAAGCGGAAAACGATGTCCGAGTACTTGACAACTTCTTTTCGAATCACCGCCGAGGCTGAGGCGACGAGGCTTAGGTGCTTTGAGTAGATGACTTCGAACAGGAAAATGGCGACGGAGGGGTCGATTCGCTCTCGGAAAAGAGAACTGAGCAGCCCGACCAAGCTGAGGTACACGACCAGCACGTCAGCGTGCACCAGCTCCGTGTGGACCCGAACAATTTGCGTCTTCGAGATTTGGCCACCGATTGACATGCAAAACTCGAAAAGCATCCAGAAGGAATTCAAGTACCATGAGAGTACTACGAGTACGCCGCGTGACACGAGGCCGGCAGTCGATACAGACGCAAATGGATCGCCAATCCACAGTTTGCCTGTGCGAGCGTTCTGGTATGCCACGAGACACAACACGCCCAACGAAAAAATGGTCTGCAGTCCGAAGTAAAAGTGAAGTGCGTGCAGTCCACTCCGTGCACCCAAGCCCACGAATCCGAGATAACCGCTTCACCGAGCCATTCCCATCGACTTTGTGCGTTCGTTGAGTTGGATTCTAGAAGCGTATACATGTAGCGAATATTCGACTGCTCTTGCCCGTCAAAGAAGCCCCGTTTTCTCGACGTCACCACGTGATTCACTGGTTGTGTTAGAGGATCTCTCGGGACGCTACGCAGATCGAGATAGCTGTCTTCGGTTATCCCCAAGAACTCGTACACCTCGAACTGCATCGCTCTTTCGTACGGATACGTTAGAGCCATGAGGTAGAATTGACCGATGTTGCCCGCCCTCATGTCCTGGGCGATCGAGATCATGGATAAAATACACGGTCCTTTCTTGTTGCGATCCCGAATCTCGTAGTCCTGCACGTTGAGCGACATGGTGACCATGTAGACATTCTCCGGGTTGGAGCGTGAGCGCACCAAGTTGAAGAAACGCACCATCGCGTTGTCTCCTGTCTTGAGGTTGGTGAAGCTGCAGTCCACGACTACGGCCAATAACTCAACGTCCTCCAGCACAGTGACGTTGTACTTTACATCGTGCGCCATTTCAAGATACGCGTTGCTCAGGTAGTCGAAGTTGTAGATTGCGGGATTGAATTTAGGTAAACCCGAACAATTCTGGAACGAAGTCTCATTCTTCGACTCGAGAAACACGGTGTAGTTTCGAGGCGTTGTGTCTCCACCCAGCACTTTTTTCACCAGCGGACTCTCTCCGATGAGGCCCTTGCCAACGTAGCCGGAGATAAGTGTCGCCGTGAATACTCGGAAGGACTCGGGTGGGTTGTGTGTGCCTCGCAATGCCTGCACCGTGCTCCAAGAGGCCTGCATCGAGATGATAATGTACTGAATAGCAGCAGCGATGACCACGAGACGTCGAACGATGTTGAAAATGTGCCACCGCATCAACTTCTTCTTGGCTCGAGGCCCCACCAAGTACAGACTTTCGCGAGCGGCTGGTTGGGGGCGTATCGGAGCTGCTTGGGTCGACTGCGTCGAGATGCCTGGAGTCCATGAATTCCTCGCGTGGTGGTCGTTGCCTTGAGGCTTCACCTCCACCTTGGCTATCGTCGACATGAGTTTCTGTCCTGTGCTGGTGTCGTAGAATTAAGGTGCAAGATAAACTGAGTCGCGTTCTTCTGTGGTTCATCCGGACTGCAATAATAGGCCCCGATGCCTCATCCAAATCGAAACGAATGCCCCCATCGCACGTGGGCCGTGCTCGGACGAGATAATTTGGGCTCATCTCGCCAGCAACGTGAACGCATTTGCTTGTCTGCCTTGAACATATACTACATGTTCAAGGCAGACAAGCTTTCATGCGGGTATTGCGCTGGGTTAAATAATATTTAACCCAGCGCAATACCCGCATGAAAACTTGTGAGATTTCACGGGGAAAACCGAGAAACAAACCAACTAAATTCAAAGTTTTTTTATTTTCTGTCTAGTGAATACAGTCCAGTCAGTACACGTCCTTCACTTCCGTTCCTCTTACCTTTTTCAATCTTCCGCGGGCGTGCCTACATGTACAGTACGTAGTTTATCCTATCCACTTCTGCCTTACATATTCGATACCATGCTCCGATTCGTGTAGCGACGCACGAGAGGAGAGCGCGGTACATTGGTACTGTCGCCGTGGGCGAGATACGACACATCGTCGTTGGACATGGTGCGGTTTTCAAAGCCTCGAGTCCTCAGACGGCTGCTAGACGGGCGATGGAAGCTGCGCAGTGCATCCGAGCCAGCGTCACTCACATTCTCAGGAAGAGTATTCAGTGGCGGCCGACCGCGGCCACCTGCGTTCACGGTGGCATTCTCGCGCGCCCGGCTTGACGCTGTGTCACTTGAGTGCGCCGACACCGAAAAGAAACGTCTTCGACCTTGTCCGTGACGGGCCCCGCGGAAAACGTTGCCTGCTGAGCGTCGTGAGGGAGATACATCCGCAGTGGTGGCTGCTCGTCCTGAACGCGTGTGCGTGAGACGGGTGCTTTCTGCCAGTCCCTCGAGATCTCCGTCGGAGTCGGACGGCAGGCGGTGGAAGGCCAGCGAGCCGCGACTTGCGTGACGGTCGAAAATGGACTTGGTCTTCTTCGCGTCGCGAGCGTACCTGTCTGTGGACATGAAGGACTCCACCATCACACTTTCGGCGTCGTAGCTGAAAGCGCTGCCTCTTGTGGTCGAGCGGCGACTGCCGAGACGTCCGATGAGAGGACGCGGCGCCATGACGACAGCAGGGGCGACGGGCTTGCTCACGGTCGTACCGCGCATGCTCGAAGTCAGGACAGATCCAGCAGCAACGCGGCCAGCCTCGCCGCCGTAAGCGTCCTCCGGAATCTTCTCTGCTGGTGGGAACGTGAGTAGCTGGTCCGCGATATGTGTGAGGCCGAAGGCACACACTTCTTGCGCCAAATGCTTGTACGATGGCCTGAACATCCGCATGTAGCCCTTCCACATGAAGTCACGTGACAGAGCTGCGACGACAAGCAGCGGCATCACCAGCCAGAACGCATCAATGCGGAACGTGTTCGAGAACACGCCATTCCAGTAGGACGAGCTGATGGACCTGCCGTGGGAAATGAAGGCAGCTGTGGCAACCCAAAGCATGAAGGATCCAACGTAGATGGCGATGTGAATCGGCCACCACATCTGCTGATGCAGACATAGCTTTAGCGTCACCACGATCAGCACAATCGTGAACGACGTGCATCCGTAGACCCACATCGTGGGAGTGTCTCCTCCCGTAACCAAATAACGCATGCCGTACAAGACGCCGAAGCAGATGATGAGCGACTCCCACATACACGACGTGATCCAGGCCCACACGACCTTTGTGTTGAAGTTTGTGTTCTCTTGGCCGATTCGGTACAGCAATGGGTAGTTGTGCGCCAGGCATGCCGGTACATCCTGCTCGAAGGTGCTCACCAGAACGATCGGCAAAGCCGTGAAGAGTAGGTTGTAGCCTTGGAGTCCCCATTCGAGGAAGAACTTCTGCCCCGAGTAGCCCGTGTAGATCATGTACCAGAACTGCGTCAAGTTCAGAATGACATTCTTGTAAAAGATGTACAGAATAAGCTTGCCCATGCGGACGTAATTCCAGCGACCGTGGACAAGTAACAGCCTCGACAGGAAGCGGAACTGGGCGATAGCATAGTCAGACGAGTTTGCAGCCTGCATACCTTCCTGGCCCGAGATACCAACACCGACGTGCGCAGCTTGGATCATCGATACATCATTAGCACCGTCGCCGATTGCCAGCGTTCGGACTTCTGGGTTGTTGTCGCGCACAAGACGCACCAACTGCGCCTTCTGAGCCGGAGACACACGGCACGCAATCACTGCCACACACTTCTCCGCTACCTTCAGCAGCAATTCGGGGCATTCTTCCAGCGCAAGTTCCAACGTCTCTCCATCAATAATCAAAGCTAAGTCTTGCTGCTGCATCTCCGCCATACTCTCGATGCGAGTCATTCGCTTGCGCTGGTTTCTTACCGAGACCGAGCTTCGTATGTCAGATGATACCGACATAGCAGCGAGACCTCCGGCGGGTGTCGATGCAGCGGTGTCCTCGTTTTCATCCTCGCGGTTGTAAGCTTCCAATTCCTGGATAATGGCATCCAAATCCGGATGCGTATCTGCAGAAATCACGACCCGTTCAATGTCTGAAGCTAGCAGGCGACAAGCAAAGCCGATGTTGATCGCCGTCTCCTCCTTATCACCCGTAAGCATCCAGATCTTGATGGACGCTTGGCGCAGCTTGTAAATAGTGTCGGGCACTTCAGCTTGCAGTCGGTCCTCGATAGCTGTGGCACCCGCAATGTCCAGGTTCACCTCGATCTCCTCCATAAGCCTGTCAATGTCGTTTTCCTCGCCGTTGCGACGAAGGTCAATCTGGCGCATATCATTGATAGCTGTGCGGTATCGGATAACCCATGACTCGAAGAACTCCGGGTCAATGTCAGCTGTACCGATCACTAAGGTACGCAGTCCCTCTGATGCGAACTGCTCCATGTGTTGTAGCGTCAGATTGCGCGTTTGCTTGATAGAGGGATCGTTGGTCGGTCTCAGACGCTCGTACATAACAGTGTCTGCTCCCTTGCAGAAAAGCTTTAGCTCACCGTTTGGACCCTTTACGATAACAGACATACGCTTACGCGTGCTGTTAAACTCGAGCACTTCCAGAACTTCGTAAGTGCCAACAGGGTGGTCCGCAACTGGCTGGTTGCAAACCATGTCTTCAGGGTGATCCACGCAGGAAAAGTACTCCACCATTGCCTTACCGGGACCACGCGCCACGAATTTGTAGCCAAAGCACGCAGCCGCAGCTACCAGCGCTTGTTCATCAGGAGAGGACGCACTCAAGCGAAGACTGTTGTCCGGGGCCCTCTCCGGCATGACGGTGTGGCACACAGCCAAGTGCTCGAAAAATGATCCAATAGCTTTTGCCTGAGAAGTGTTCTTCTGTGACAAGGCATCGAAAAGCGTATCGTCCTGATAGTTAACAAATGGCGCCTTCACGATACGGTCCGTCGGAGGGTTGTTTGAGTCCGGTGCGGTGTCAACACGGTCTTTCCTCATTGGAGCTGCGTAGCCACCACCGGGGGTCACAGCATAGAACGAAGACGTCATCGGGGCCTCCTCCTGTTGGCGCTTCCGCGCCGCAATCCCTACCTCTGTCTCACCCAGTCCATACGCCACACCGTTAATCGAGCACTTGCGGAACTCCATAATGTTGCACGTCAGCGTGCCTGTCTTGTCCGAGAAGATGTAGTCGATCTGCCCTAATTCCTCATTCAGAGACATGGTGCGCACTTGGCACGGCGTGTCCGTTTCCTCGTGGTACATCTCCAAATCGTTGTTCATAAAGTACGACTGCATGAACTTCACGGACGTCATACTCACGTACAGCGACACGGGGATGAACGAGTTCAGCAACAGGAAGTAGTACAGCACCATGATAACAAAGTTCCCCACAGGCGACTTCACAGCCGTCGACCCCCCGTCATACAGATACCACGCGCCCTTGCGCGGGTCCTTGTCCAAGTTTTCAGCGTTCCAGACCGTCGACAAGATCGCGCCGGCCAGGCACAGCGCCACCATGAGCATGCAAATGTACAGGATCTGCTTGTTCAGGCGCCTCTCCATGTTGCTCCACTTCATGGGCTCGGACGACGAGGTCATCATGATCTTGGTATCCGGACCCGTGTTCACCACCAGCCCGTAGATGTACTCGGTGTTCCTTAGCGTCGAGCCGCGCAGCACAATGGCGTTGGTCGTGATGACCTCCTTCTTGCCTCCGTCGAGCGCCATGGAGCCGCTGAAGCGGTGGATCGAGTTGTTGGGCGTCTCACACACGACCGTCCCCTTGAGGTCCGCGACGGCCGCGTCGTTGAGCAGCGCCGTGTAGGTGGCCTCCAGTCCCTGTCTCAGCTTGAGGTTCGTCTCGCCATCCAGCGACTTGGTCTCGACGTAGCAGATGCCCGCGGGGTTGGCCGGGTCGGGCTCGCAGGCCCCGAGGATGACGAGGTCGGCGGGGACGGGGTCTCTGTTGGCCACTTTGACCACGTCTCCGACCTGCAGCGTGTGCCACTTGGCCGGCTCAAAGGCCCTAGAGACCGCGTTGAACCGTTGGCACGGCATGTTGTTGGCCACGTGGTCGGCCTTGTGGCGCTTGTAGTCCTCCATGCAGGCGAAGAACATGTCGATGAGCACGATGATGGACAGCGCCGGCAGCGAGGCCGGGAAGCCGCCCGTGTTGGAGATGGGCTTGACCGTCTGCATGACGGAGATGACGAGGAAGTAGGCGTTGGCCAGCTTGCTGAACTCGTAGAAGAGCAGCTTGGGCACGAAGTTGTACGGCGTGAAGCGGCTCGTGATGACCAAGTTGCTGCAGTAGCCCAGCGCCGCGTTGCTCTCGGGCGCGTTCAGGTGGACGTGGCGGTACTCGGCCTCGTCTTCGTCCTGTGGTTGCTCTGTGGGCTTGAGGGTCTCTGGGATGTGGCTCAGCGTGTCCTCGTCGACGTCCGTTGCGTCCTCCACGTGGACGTCCACCACGTCGCTGCCCAAGATGCTGTCGGCGTCGATCTTGTCCAGAAAGGGCGACGAGGGTACGGCCTGCAGCAGCGCGTAGGGGGCCGTGGGGGTGCCGCCCTCCTCGTCCGCGGGCGGCGGCGCCATGCTGCTGTGCTGCTGAGTGCGGAGTGAATGCGGAGTGAGTGCGGAAGTCTATTTATTGGCAGCTGGGCGACAGGGTGGCGGGTTGTTGTGCTGGGCTGTTTGTTGTCTTTTGTTTGAGAGAAGGCGGAGCGATGTAGGTAGGCGCATAGATGTGACATCTTTGGTCGGTTGGGGTTGATACCCTGTTTAAATTGGGTTTGGGTGGAGATTGGTTTGGAAAGGGTATGGAGGGGGATTGATTGATGACGATGACTTGTGGGAAGTGATAGCCTATCGAGAAGCATGTGTGTGTCACGGTATCAGAAGATATGACGCGGAGAAGGTTAATTTGCTCAGACTGCTGTTCGCAACAGCGGGGAGTAACTTCCATCGCCAGCCCCACGCACGACACCTCCACGTGCAGCATTGCACAATGTCGGCGAGTTGAGGACGACCTGGACTCCAGCCCGCCTCCAGACTCTGGAGGCGGGCGGGACCTTCGTCGCACAAACGTATTTTTGCGCTTGATGAGCTTTGTCGCCACATCCATGGCGCCTTCAATGGGCGCTGGAATCCCATTACCGCCAGTACAGTACAGTATCGGCGATGCGCGGGCCAGGCGGGTATCATTTGCCTCCGAACCGTGTAAAAGGCGCTAGCATACGGCATACGCCTACATGTACGCACGTACTATATGTAAGCACCAGGCACTCCTCTTGTTTGCCAGTGGATATAATACCGAGCCTGCGTTGAAGGATCGACACATCGCTCGCCGCATGCGTGGTAAGCACTGCTTACTAACCAGCGCACTATCTCACGGCTCCCCGCCGCTGCATCCCACGGTTTCATACGGTATGTACGCAAAATGGATCACTCCCGACTTGGGAATCCCAGGCAATGCAAGTTGCATGCAGGGGAGCGGCAGCTACAATCAACTTTCTCCTGCATGCATTTATATCTATCCAAACGCGCTACTGACGCTTGCTAGACGCACTAACACCAAGCGATCTGACGTGGGGCGAGAGAAATGTTGTATTATAGAGGTACCATAACATGCTCCACTTTGTTCGTCTTCTTGATTGCTCAGGAGACCTCCAACTTGGAGTCCAAGCACGAAGACTTTGAGTTTGCTTCGCCGTAGCATGCCACCATGGCTCACAATGCTATACCACACTGCAGGGCATCATCGAAAGCTTTATCAAAATCATTTCGTGTTCTGTTGTCGACTGCATGGATCGATAGAGCAAGCGGGCTCTAATGATAGATCCGTGGACGTAACACGAGAGCGTGGCATGTTCGCGGCGGGTGACGACTGCGCCACCAACGCGTACGTCTTCACCTGCAAACCAACTCGTTCAAGATAAGCAGCAACACTACTGAAGCAGCAGGTGGATCTCTACGACGCTTTTGATACAGTTGCCATTGTTGGTTCATAGGTTTTCTACGCTGCGGATTGTGGCAGAACTACTTTTGGAAGCGCTCCATCTTGTCGATGAGGCGGAGCTCCTGGAAGGCGCTGGTGATGAACTCCCGATAGCATAGCGGGTGCGTGCGTTCGTACAGCGCGCCGATCCAGGAGGAGGCTTCGTCGCTCTGCTTCGTGAGGGTCTGGCCGCTCTGCTCCGTGAGGTAGAGCGCCTCGCTCGAGTATTTCATCGCCAGACAGCCGTGCTCCCACGCGCGGTTGTTCTCGAGTTGCCGACGACTGAGCATCTCCAGCACCTTGTAGAAATCCTGCGCGTCCGCCTGCTCGGCCTTGGCGATGTCGATGGACACGGACTTGCCGCCGATCTTGAACTTGACCTCGCAGTCGCGGTCCACGATCCCCGCCGTCTCGAACTTTACAGCTGTGAGGGTCTCGTGGCGGTAGTCGTAGCGCTCCGTGAGCTTGCGCGTGGTGGTGGCGCTGCTGCCGCCGATCTTGAGCAGCGCGTGGTTCGTGAACGTGAACTCCTCCTTCGTGGACTGCATGGAGAACATGATGCCCTCGCCCGGCAGCAGGTACTGCATGGCCAGGCACTTGGAGAAGTCGCGCATGACGTGGCACACGTCGCCCGCGCCCGACAAGTCTCCGGCGAGGCCCTTCAGCATGGTCTTCGGTCGAGGTGAGTGGGTGAGAGGAGCTTGGTCGATTGGGAAGTGAGGGCCAACTGCAACTGGAGCAAGTCGGACACGTTACGTTCACAGGACCAGAATACAGTCCTCCAGTTATAGCCGCGTTCTGAAGGAAGGACAATCGACTAAAGCCTTACCACTTAGGTACCGAGTCCCAAGTGGGTACATCGAGATGGATTTTCGCCGCCCAGAGAGCGCCATTCTCGCTTTGACGCGCCTGTTCACCCGACACCACAGATCACCATGTTCAAGAGCCTGACCAAGGACCTCACGGGCTCCGCGGACATCTGCAAGACCGCCAAGGACTTCGGCAAGCTGCAGGCGGCCTCGTACCTGCTCCCGGGAGAGGACATTCTGTTCGCGTTCGAGTCGGCCAAGGAGGAGTTCGCCTTCACCAACGAGGCGCTGATCCTGACAATGGGCGAGAGCGCCACCACCACGCGCAAGCTCGTGCAGCGCGCCACGTACCGGGACTGCCCCATCTCGAGCGTCTTCTTCGAGACGACCGGGCGCGTGGACCGCGACTGCGAGATCAAGTTCCACATCGGCGAGCTCGACGTGTCCATCGACATCGCCCGCAAGGAGGAGGAGTTCGTCAAAGGGTTCTACAAGACGCTGCTGCTGCTCGCGCGAGAGCAAAAGTCCCGCTCCCGCAGCTGGGGACAAGCCGAGAAGGGGCTGGACGAAGCAGCAGACAGCTTGAAGATCTCTGCCGGCCACGACCTCGTGTCCCAAGCCACGTCGGCTGCCGCGTGGCTCGAAAACGCGTTCAACCAGCGCAATCCTCGCTGCTATCGCGAAGTTATCACGAGTGCAATGGCGCAGACTGTCGCCGAGGGAAAAACGAAGTAGCAACCGAATGTATCCATGTCATATCAAGTTGCCTTTGCCAAATAAGGGGGTCTAGTCAATTCTTCTTTATACGCAGTTGCTGAATGAGGGGCTTCAAGTGTATCCATTGAAAATTGAGAGCGGTTTCCCCTGATTTCCGCTCTCATTTTGGATTCCGCACTGGACGCGCGCAATGGGCAACACCAACTCGGCGATCAAGGGCCTGGCGTCCGACATCGCGGGCACGACGGACATCTGCGACGTGGTGTCGGACCTGTCGGGCGCCTGGGCGGCGTCGTACGTGCTGCCAGAGGAGGAAATTCTGTACGCGCTGCAGTCGGTGCGCCAGGAGTTCGCCTTCACGACGCGCGCGCTCATCACCGTGAGCGCCGAGACGTCGACGACGACGCGTAAGCTGGTGGAGAGGTTCGAGTACAAGAGCCACAGAGTGGTGAGCGTCAAGTTCGAGTCCACGGGCGTCGTGGACCGCGACTGCGAGCTCCAGTTCAAGGTCGGGGAGACCAAGTTCAAGATCGACATCGTGCGCGGCAAGGAGGAGGAGGTCAAGGCCTTCTACAAGGCGCTCGTGCTGCTAGGACACAGGCAGGAGGAGAACGAGCTGGAGTGGGAGCTGGCCAGGCAGGCTGTCACCGCGGCGAAAGACACTGTGCGTCTCTCGGAAGCTGGTAGACAGAGTCTGAACCAGCAGTCCGACGAGACGCTCGGGTGGATGAAGGCGCAGTACGAGCGAACCCACCCGCACTGCTACAAGGACGTTATCAAAGGGGCTCTTGATTCGGCGCAAGCTGAGAAGGAGACGGAGGAGTAAATGATGGGAGGGATCAAGCGTTGGGAGTATCGAGTTTTGGCTCAAGGTGGTTTGTATGGAGGCTGCATTCGCCACTGTTAGTTATTGTGTAGCCGTGCTTAGTTCATCTATGCCATGCAGGATGACAGGGCTGACTGACTGACTAGCCACTGTATTCCGACTGGTAGTACTCGGACGACGTTGAGCTGACGTAAGATGAGTCGAGGGTGGCGGACGAGGTGGTTGCCAGATGTCTGTCCTTGCTCGAGGACAACACCAGATCCTTGGTCACCTCTAACGGGCTCATGGTCCTGGCTTGCTGCAGACAGAGACCGCAGAACGACACTTTGCGCTGCTCCATCTGTAGGTCGGAGCTGGTGAATGTCACTTTGCGCTGGATACGACATGAACGGCACAGGTACCCATTACAAAGCTTGCACGTGCTGCCCTCGCTTCTTCCGTAGTCTCCACGCCGAAGTTTCGAGATGGACGTGCAGCACGTGACACAGATGTGGGCTCGACCCGGAGCTCCCAACTCCTTGGCCGATTCGTAGCGCTTCGCCAAAAGCCAAGATATTTTGTTCATCTTGCTGCAGTGGGCATACTTCAGCACGGTCAGGTAGCCGGTAGCCATGCTGGGCACAACCAGTGCCTTGATGATGTCCCCCGCAGGATCAACAATTCCCGAACCGTAGACCTCGACAGTGTCCGGGCCGAGTTGACGAAAAATTCCACACGCCGTCATGTTGGCACGTACTCGGTTTGGGAGCTCCTTCGTCTGTGGAAAGTTGATCGAGTGGTAGATCTGGCAACCGATGCGTTCACCGTTCGACAGTTTGACAGTATTCATGTACTCGATGTACACGTAGTCACGATTCTTGACGAGCGAAGTTGAGTTGAAGGGGAGGTCAAGCTCGATCCACTTGATTGTCATGGACCGGAACGGGTCTTCTGGGGTGGGCTCTTCAAGCACAGCCAAGACCGCGCCGCCGCTCATGTCTTCGACGTACGAGGCTTTGACTCGCATGGTCTCTAGAGTTGGGCTGTACGCGCCGAACATGCAGTCGTCTACAGTACCCCAAGTGTTTCCAGTCATCAGCAGCGCCGGATGATCCGATACCACACCAGAGAGCGATGTCCGAATTGGTGGATCGCGCTCAAGATACACACGAGTATCATCCTTCGTCTTGATCAGTTTCCAATCTTTCGGGTCGACCTTGGGACCTCCATCGCTGATGAACATCTCGTACTTCAGAACACTCTGATCGAAGAAGTCGTAGGCGAAGTCTTTTAGCTTGGATCGGTCGAGTTCGGAGAGATCGAGGTGCACGAAGGGGTTGACAACAAAGCGGTTCTTGCCCATGATGGGTAGTGCGAGTCGGTGTCGGTGAAGATCGTAAGTGGACAGGAAGTGGGGGACTGAAGGACATTCTTCGACCGACTTGACCATGACAACCAAACCCAGCTATTCCTCGAAGTCGGAGGTGTATTTGCTTTCTTATCCGCCAAACCTGACAGCTTGGCCGACTTCCAGTGCAACTTGCTCACGAAATCTCAGCCGTTTCCTGGCTGAGAGAGAGTTGGTTGCCTCCTCAAATCTGACCCCGCCAGGCCAGCCCACCTCAGCCGCACCTCGATGCTGAGTAACGCCAGCATGACGTGTGACTTGTAGGTGAAGGGGCAGAGGAAGCAGAGATCAGCAGGTGAGGGCGCGGAGGGCCGAGCGGCTGGTTGCTTAGCGTGTCCATCCATGTGGTAAGAGGTCCTCCTCTATTTTTGTTTTTAGCAAAACAAAACGAAGAAGCCGGAAGCTCTGCCGTATCGAGAATCGATCCTTGGGAAGTTCTTGACGATAATTGATGATCCTACCCGGTAAGCAGCCGTCAACTAGTGTGTCCATGTTGGCACCTTATCTGTCTGGGCAAACTCATCAGTTGCGCTGCCCTCTTGCATCCACACCATTCGCCAGCACACGCGAAGCCACTGCTTTCCTCCCGCTGCTCAAAGAGCTACCCTTAAACATTCTTTCGCGCTCGGAGACGGTCGTCCCTGGATCATCACGGAGTTGGTCGAAGTCTGCCGAAATGCGGCTGTTGGGTGGGTTTAACATGCCGTCCATTTCAAATGGACGGGGTAGGGCGCTTTGGGGCAGGCACCAACGCATACCAACGCATTACAGTGGACATGTACCGGTAAGCAGTTGCCTCTCTTGAGCTCTAGGGTGCACACGCGCGATACACGACGGTCCATAGAGTTGTGACGAGTGCACGACCTCGGTCTATTGTCCAGTGACGATTGCTTACTGTACACACAAAGCACAAGTGCCCACTATTTGGCGTCACCGCCCAGCGGCTGCCAGACCTTCATCCACCGGTCAGTCGCCATAGCTATAGACAACTCGCGTGTTGATTGGCTGGAATTTATATAGCTATAGACACCCAGAGCCGCCACTCGCCAATTTATCGCTATGTGGCGAAGTCGACGATGAAGGGGAGACTTGCTTAGCTCTTTGCTTCTCGCTCCTCGGGCCAAGAAGAAATGCAATCAGGGCGGCTAGGAGCCTGGTAAATTACCTAATACTGTGAGAGACTTTGCATCACCAACGCGTGGCTTTTTCGACGGTATTTCGCTGTCTCCACTGCATGAAGACAAAACCTTTGCCCGTCGGTATCGTATGTCGAAACCACTCTTCTTAAGAGTTCATG
Organism: Phytophthora fragariae; assembly: GCA_009729435.1. NCBI lineage: Eukaryota > Oomycota > Peronosporomycetes > Peronosporales > Peronosporaceae > Phytophthora > Phytophthora fragariae. The sequence continues at coordinate 390,000 of QQOI01000037.1, read as the reverse complement.
ATGCTTGGTTGCAAACTACCCGTACTTCTATGAACGAAGTGCTACCGCTGAATACGCAGCTTTGTTTGTCTTGTGAATGAGCAGTAGCTACAATAGCTTTGCGTCGCTATGGAGGCCCTCCATAGACACTGAACCCCCCGGTAGCTAAAATTATAGCTATAGAGATGCCCGGTGAAACAACGGTAGGTAACATTTTGGTCGGGTGGATAGCTATATAGCTATAGATCCTTGCCGGTGGAGATGCTCTTAAAATTAATCCGACGTGCCATCCTCCCAGCGGAAGCGTAGTGGGGTCCTCGTATAAGAACGCATTCCTTGGGATTTAGTCTACGCATGCATGAACAGTGCAGTACCACGGAAAATGCCGCCACATGTATTATTATAACAGACGTATTTTTTCTCGACCTTGAAAGTCCAATCTAACGATACCGACGGTCGCTTGAGACCAAGAGATTCCGTCGCCTCTCAGTATCCGGATCAGACACGAGACCGAGCGGGGTGTACCGGTAGGCTCTATCCCCGCTCAACCAGTGACTGGCAGCACTTAACAGAGCCAACCTACAAACAGACACCCCAGTCTCCAATTTGCTGTTTTGGCAGCAACTACCTCACCTCCCAACCATGGGTAAAGACCGATTCGTCGTCAACCCTTTCGGAGATCTCAAGCTCACGGAAGCGGACAAACAGGGCCTCAAGGACTTTGCCCTCAACTTCATCGACCAAAACCTTGAGAAATACGAGGCGTTCATTGGCGGGGATGGTACCAAAGTGGACCAGAAGAAGTGGAAGCTGATCAAGACCAAGGACGACGCCCGGGTGTACCTTGAGCGTGACCCGATGATCAGGACTTCTGCAGGTGGTGTGAAGGCCGACCACCCCGAGTTTCTGATGACTGGCATCACCTGGGGAACCGTTGACGACTGCATGTTCGGTGCTGTGAATCCGACCCTCGAGTCCATGCGGATCAAGACCTCTTACGTCGAGGACATGAGCGGTGGTGCGGTGCTGGCCTCTCTCGAGGAGCCTACGGTTGAAGAGCCTTTCAACTCCATGAACGTCAAGTGGATGGAGATCGATCTTCCGTTTGCCTCGACCTCGCTCGTAAAGAACCGCGACTACGTTTTCCTTGAGTGCACCAAGATAGTTCGTCTTTCGAACGGCGAACGCGTGGGCGTCTTGATGTTCCACTCGGTGGACTTCCCACAAACGAAGAAGCTCCCTGGTCGCATCCGAGCCAATATCACTGTGTGCACTATCTTCCGTCAGATCGGACCTGACACGATTAGCCTGTACGGATCGGGTATTGTCGATGCTCAGGGTTTGGAACAATGCAATGTCATATTTATTGGGTCTCCGAATCGAGACCAATAAATAATTGTCCTAATTGCTAATCGATTTCCAGTAACAGCATGAGACGTGGTGTTCGCTCCATCGTATGGGAGTACACGCATGTGAAAATGTTGGAATTTGTCCACAGTGCGTTCATTGGAATCAGGAGGGGTTTACCTCAAGAACCTTTCCGCCGCGCACACAGACTTCAGCGAATAGTATCCACATCCCAACAGGCGCGACCCAGTCACCGCGAATAACCACATGTACAAGAAAATGTATTGATATTTTGTTAGATAAGGGCATTTACCGCAATCTAAGCGATGAACGTGTTCCACGAGGTTCGATATGCCCATGCTGCGCCTTGCTTGCGCCTAACGAAGCATATACGACACATAAAGTAGTCGAAGCCCTCGGGCGTATAGTACGATGTCGCGGTTCGAGGCGCGGTCGGACATGCGTGGTTCGAGCTGTAGACGACGGGGTGAGTGCAGACGAAAAGTGAGCTGATGAGCGCACTGTTTCGAGTAGCAGCAACCTACTGCGATCCACAGATTCAAAGCGAGAGCGAGAGCCACTCGATCTACATAGCCTCACTCAACGCCAACCGTGTCAAGGACACTGAAATCCACTGTTCTGGGGTCCTAAAAATATTGAGTGTTATTGAGGTCAGAGGGTCAATAAATAATTGCAGTTACTGAATTGCCAATTACGGTTACTTGTATTGGAAAATTCCAAACCCTGTCGATGCTGGTGGAGAAATGATCAAGTCCCTTGTGATGCCTAGCATTGCGTCGGGTTATTTGTCGACACTCAAGTATGCCCACTGCAGCAAGATGAAAAAGATGACGTGGATGTTGGCCAAGCGCTACGCGATGGCCAAAGAGCTGGGCACCCCGACCCGACCAAGCGTCTGTGTTACGTGCACGGCTTCGATTTCCAAGCTCCGCATTGGAGTCTACGGCAGGAGCGAAAGCAGCACATGCAAGCTGTACGTGGGTTATCTCTGTCGGACCTGTCGGATCCAGCGCAAACTGTCCTTCGTCGCTTCCGACATGCAGCTGGAGCAGCGGAAGGTCTCTTTTTGTGGACTGTGTCTTCAGCAGGTGAGGACTATGAGCCCGCTGGAGGTGGCGAGAGAACATGCCGCGGGCATTTGCAAGCAGTTGTCATCATTCGGACCTATCGACTCGTCTTACACCAGCTCGATGTCTGATTCATAGGGCTGCCGCGGCCCGCGGGGGACTTGGGGATTCCCCCAATGGGGAATGGCACCCAATGCATGCTACGGTAGCAGTTGTAATGTACATTGTACGGACAAAATAACTCAATGTGTAATGTACGCGATATAGTCATGATTTTTTTGCAAAAGCTGCAGCTGAGTTCATGCAGCATCCGAGGCAAGGGCATTCTCTAAGTCGTTAGTGAAACTAAATGAAGCTGAGTTAATGCAGTTGCAGGAGCTGGTCACTGCACAAATGACTCGCTGTGAGATTTTCCGATGTCTCAATGAGAAATCACCGTACATGTACGGTCTAGAATCAAGACTCTCGATTCTGCCACCGAGTGCAGCACCGCGGCCCCGCGATACCCACTTTCTTCTTTCAATTTGAGCAGGAAATGTTGAAGGCCGTGGAAGACTCAGACTTCCGGGTTGTTGTGCGATGCGGACAGAACGGCACGGAGCCGTGGTTCACAGGTAAGTATTGTACACTAAATCCACAGTACTTCTTGTGGAGCACGCAGCACTACATACGATTTAACTTCAGCTCGTACCTCTACATTTTTAGCGCGAGCTTTCTCAAACTGGACAAAGAGGGTTCCAGCAGGACTTCTCCGTATTGAACTGTATACTGTAGATTGATTGAAATTTAGCTGTCCACTTTGAACTTTGGTTTAGCTTTAAGACGGGGTTTGAAATGCTCTTTGCCATGTGTACATTCTAATCTCTTTTTGTCAGCGCTGGAATACCGATGCAGCACCATGCAACAGCATTGGTTGGCTTCCCCGAAGGAAGCACCCCCACCGGCACCGCCGCCTTCAATTCGAAAGACGGGTCTGCACCGGAGAAGATCAAGACAAAGCTCGAGCAGTTCTACGCAGCGATTCTCGGTTCTCTACGCTCCGTGACCAACTTACAAATCCTGCGTGCGCTCCGCAGCCTCAAAGAGGTCCTGTCATGACATCTGCAGCGAGAGAAAGGATATCACCCGCGGTGAGTCACCCCTCCGACAAGTTTGACTGCGCAACTCCAGTCTCCTACCCAGCAGTCTTATCGCCTTCAGCTGGCAGCAATGGTACAGCCGCCACCTCAGCGCTAAAGAAGGGGGTTAATCACGCGTATCTGCCCGCTCTGTGGGTGTGAGGGCACCACATGCTCGGGTTGTGTAAGTTTTTACAGCTCGCAGGCTCATTCTACTTCTAATTTCCTAGTCAAGCTGAGATTTGTACGACGAAATATTCTGTCTTTTTGCGCGTCCTTCAGGGGACTTTAGAAGGTACTTTTTTACTACTGGGGAGTACTTATATCTTAGGATTTGATAATATCAACATATTATGTAAAACGGAGTAGCCACCAACTATTAGGAAGTGCCTCGAAGTTGGCCAAGTACCTACCTAGCGGTAACGCGTAGCTACCGCGTATTTTCGCGAATATAGACATTTTGACCATGTAATATCGTTCATGTACTTAGCTAAAATGATTCTGAGTCCCAACTGCGTCGTGTCGCCTGTTTTGCAAGCAACTACTTTCGTAGTAGGCACCTACAAAGGTACCTCCTCCGTTGAAAAGCCCGATTGGCCGCTTTCAGCACTGCCAAAACGGGCTTTTTCTCCTACGCAGGGCTTCGCAAAGTCTTATGAGGGTGCTTCAGGGAGGATTTGACGGCTAGGCTAATCTGTACCTCCGTGGTGGTAACTTGTTGCGATTACCCTACCCCTGTGTCAAGAAAGATAGTTTTTCACTGCCGTCTGGCCAAAAGAGATGAAAGGCACAATACATGTTCACTTCAAGACAGACCTAACGTCCTGACCCCATGGCAAGGGGCCCCTTGAAGGGGGCAGATAAAGTAGCACACCCAACCCGCGAACAGTCTGACGTCAAAGCTTAGCTCATTTGTAAATCGTCTGGCTTCCGAGTCCATCCAGCGCTGCCTTGAACCTCGACATCCCTCACACCACACAACTCTCGGTCATGGGCAAGGAACGATTCATCCCCAGTCCATTCGGCGAGCTGATTCTGTCAGACGCCGACAAGGTCGCGCTCAAGGACTTCGCCTACAGCTTTTTCGAGGAGCAGGTGGCCAAGTACAAGGAATTTATCGCCGACGGGTCTCCAAAAGTCAATGAGCAGGTCTGGAAGTACATGAAGTCGAAGGAGGGAACCCGCGTGTACGTGGAGCGGAACCCCATCGTGAGAGAGGCTCAGATGGGGTCGAAGGCTACGGACTACCCGGCGTTGCTGATGACGGGCACTAGCTGGGGCACCGTCGACGATTGCATGTTCGGTGCGGTGGCCTCGACCACCGAAGCGATGCGTGTTAAGGCTTCGTACGTCAAGGACATGAGTGGTGGCTCTGTGCTCGCGGTGCTCGAGAAACCCACAATAGAGGAGCCCTTCCGGTCCTTGACGGTTCGGTGGATCGAGCTGGACCTGCCGTTCGCATCGACGCCCCTCATCAAGAACCGCGACTACGGCTACGTCGAGTACATGAACATCGTGCACCTGTCGAACGGTGAGCGCATCGGCTGCCAAATCTACCACTCGGTCAACTTCCCGCAGACCGGAGATATCCCAGGCCGCGTGCGAGCGAACATGACGGTGTGTGGCATCTTCCGACAGATCGGCCCCGACCTCGTCGAGGCGTACGGCTCCGGAATCGTGGACCCGGCCGGCGATATGATCAAGACGCTGGTGGTGCCCAGCATGGCGACGGGGTATCTGACCATCCTCAAGTACGCGCACTGCAGTGAGATGAAGAAGATCACGTGGCTGCTTCGGAAGCGCCACGCCGCGCTCAAAGAGTCAGGAGCTCGACCCAATCGTCCTCCAGTGTGCGTCACGTGCACGACACCCGTCGGGAAAGCCAACGACAACCGCAAGCAGAGACACTCGTGCAAACTCTGTGGTGGGCTCCTATGCCGCGGGTGCCGAGTCCAGCGGAACGTGGCGATCGTCGGCGTCGCCGGCTTCCTGGACCACCACAAGGTCACGTTCTGTGGACCAGGGTTTGGAACAATGCAATGTCATATTTATTGGGTCTCCGAATCGAGACCAATAAATAATTGTCCTAATTGCTAATCGATTTCCAGTAACAGCATGAGACGTGGTGTTCGCTCCATCGTATGGGAGTACACGCATGTGAAAATGTTGGAATTTGTCCACAGTGCGTTCATTGGAATCAGGAGGGGTTTACCTCAAGAACCTTTCCGCCGCGCACACAGACTTCAGCGAATAGTATCCACATCCCAACAGGCGCGACCCAGTCACCGCGAATAACCACATGTACAAGAAAATGTATTGATATTTTTGTTAGATAAGGGCATTTACCGCAATCTAAGCGATGAACGTGTTCCACGAGGTTCGATATGCCCATGCTGCGCCTTGCTTGCGCCTAACGAAGCATATACGACACATAAAGTAGTCGAAGCCCTCGGGCGTATAGTACGATGTCGCGGTTCGAGGCGCGGTCGGACATGCGTGGTTCGAGCTGTAGACGACGGGGTGAGTGCAGACGAAAAGTGAGCTGATGAGCGCACTGTTTCGAGTAGCAGCAACCTACTGCGATCCACAGATTCAAAGCGAGAGCGAGAGCCACTCGATCTACATAGCCTCACTCAACGCCAACCGTGTCAAGGACACTGAAATCCACTGTTCTGGGGTCCTAAAAATATTGAGTGTTATTGAGGTCAGAGGGTCAATAAATAATTGCAGTTACTGAATTGCCAATTACGGTTACTTGTATTGGAAAATTCCAAACCCTGCTGTGGACGCTGTCTGCAGCAGGTGCGGAGGATGAGTCCGTTGGAGATCGCGCAGGAGTACGACGCGGGCTTCAGCAAGCAAACCATCTCGCTCGCCAGCATGGACTCGTCCCTATCCAGCTCCATGTCCGAGTAACACCTCGAAAGCGTATCCAAACAACCTGCCTCCAGCATCTATACGTATATTGTGAGTTTCATTCGAATTTGTGAGGATAGCCTGAATCGAATCGCTTTCGCGAATCGATTTCAAATCGATTCGCACGATATTCAGCCAATCAGAAGTCACCAATCGACCACCAACTCCAACTCAGAGTCTGAGGTGGCGCACATCGTGTGGTGTGTCTGAGTCCACGAGACATTCGCCACCTCTGATTGGTCAAAACCGGTTGGAATCGATTCAGATTGCTCCCAACTTCCCTCCAGGTTCTACAAATTTGGGTGAAAATGACAATATTGGCACGAGGTAGATCAATGCACCTTCCCTAATTGTCTCTTTATTCAGTCTACTACATCTAAAGCATCAATCAGAGCAACGCTGTCCGTCGGTCCGAATCGAAATGTGACCTTTATTCCGACAAAGCCGCGACTTCGCACGGAACAGCTCTGGATTTACAAACTAATATCATGGTAGGCGAGAGTACATGTACATGTAACAAGGTCGAAGAAATAGAAACGATAAAACCTGGCTCGTTGAAGTGATAATGAAAAGGCGACGGATGAACTGTAGCGCGCCGATCAGATCTGGGGTGTGCTAATTGTCCAAGATTGATATTAGTTTGAATGTTGCCTGATAAGGTGATGACTTAGGCTATTATTATTATACTAATGTTTAAAAGTGTTAGATCATATTTAAGTGGTTAATAAATAGTGGCTTGCAGTATAAGATATTATCTGCGGTCGGCAAGAGAGATGATAGTAATATCTGATTCGTCAATTCTGTTCGAACGCTTTCGAAGCGTGAGTGGGAGCGCCAGTGGAGCATTTTGATATCCCCCCCCTCCCCGCGTCGGAAGAAAAACACTGCCTACCGGAAAGTCGCACAAGCAACTTTGACGATCAAAGAAGCTAACGGTGAGGTGCGCCAATTGTTCGGTCATGTTCGATAGTACTTGTTAATTACTCACTAATATAGTAATACTGCTCTACAGGTTTGGATGGGCTAGCTGCTGGTAAATTAGTCAATAGATTATTACTACAGTGTATACTAGTTTGGCCGAGAATAATTCTGGCATTGATACTGGTAGTGCCTTCGGTTACGAAGTGTACGTACAGCCCAAACAGGATTAATTCGGGGCACGCCATATGTGGCACACATGAAACAAAAGTATATAAACTTCAAGTTAAATCGTTTAATAATCTCAAAAACCGGATGATTTCTCAAAATCCACGGGAAAATAGAGGCTTTTGAGATAAATAGCCAACTATTTGAGTAGGATATAGGATTCCAGAGATTACGGGGAAACGTTAAGTACGATGATAACGGGCCTGGATTTGAACCTCTATTTTGCGTGTGGGTTTTGCGATGCAGTGAAATTATATAGACTCAAGCGAAAGTTTTAACGTATTATACATTATGTATGCTAGTAGCAGTGCAGATGATGATATCGCTACCTCTAGTAAAAACAAAACACATACCGCTACATGTACCGGTGCCTACGATAGCATGAGGTAGTAGTCTGCGACCGACAACTAGTAGTGAGCGGATCAGCTTCGCCGGGCCTCCAAAAGCGTCGATGCCGCTGCTCTCTCCCTGGTGCTCGAGCTTACGCACGTCCTCCAGCCTTCGCTCGCGCAGTCAGTTGGCAGCAATGCGGTCGCTGAGCCGCTTCGGCACCTTCCCGCTCACATGAGACATTGGCCGGCAGCTTGATGGCCTCGCGTTTGCAGCGCTTGCGGTGTATGCCCTTCGACGACGGAGAAATCGATAGTAGCGAATAGCTGTGCTTCCGTCCCGAGGTGAGTCCTGCTTCTTCGGCGCCACAGCAGCGAAGGTTTAGCCGTGAAAACGGGGAGGGCTGCTGTGGCGACCGAAAAGCAAGACTGGGTGTTGGTGGGCGGCCCACATCGGTTCACTAGATTTATTGATAGTGATTTGAAAGAAATTGATCTGTTTGTCCGGAATTCCGAGAACCCTCCACTACGGATAGGTCCTAGGAAATCCGTGGGGTTTCCGCGATCGAATAATGGATGTCGCGCAGATACTGCGTCTGCGAAGCAGGCGCAGGAGATGCGCAGCATTAAAACGTAGCATTTCACGAGCACTATAATATACTTCAATACAATAGTAATATACTGTAATACTATAGTAATATATTATAGTCCTGCTCAATAGTATTTTTTAAACGTGTAGTATTACACGAACACTATAATATATAGAAGTATTATATTAGATTTTGTATGACCAGCGCTACCAGCCCAACCCTCTAGTTCCTGATACGGTAATGGTAATTTATTCTGCAAATGATAAGGCGTAATACAAACCAGTACGATAGTATTAATTTTAGTATAGTACTACTACTACAGTTTCCACTATTTGGAGAACTGCCAACACAGCAATTATATTTATTAATAGTGAGAATATCTCGTGTGAACTTGCCTTCTTTCGACCCATAGAAACGGTCAGTCTGCACACGCGGGTCTGTCTGAAATATATCCGTAGTATCTGATGATGGAGTGCAAAGGCGAGTAGGCCTGAAAAGTATGTCCATGACACTACAGTAGTATTTTGGGTCAAGCTATGAATATTTTCGATCTTTATTTGATGTGCGAATACCCGAGTATGATTTAGTACCCGTTTTTGGCAAGTTACAAGAGCATGCATCTGGCATCCTGGCCTCGAGCTCGTAGCAATCTGTGGGCGTCGGCCCTCGAGCAGACGCGAAGCTGCATCAGCCAACTGTTTCGGTAGCTGAATAGGGAGCGAGGATCCGGCACCACCGGCTGCAGAACTCCATCTTGACGTCAAAATCCAAAGTGCCGGTCGGGCTTGGTCTCCACGAGGACCCCGCCCGCGGGTCACAGCTTGTGATCCTTGGCGGCCATGTCGTTGATGTCCAGCTCGCGAACCTCGTCTTAGTTGGGGCGAACCATGTTTCGTTCTCCTGCTATTGCGGAATAAAATATCCGTGTGTGCAATGTTGCCCGAGTGGAGTCCAGATCAATCATTTATCACGGTGATGCTGATTTCACAGCTAGATAATATTGAATGCGACAGTGATTATTTCTTTTTACCAAATACTATTTATCATGGGTTGTTTGTCCTAATGTTCAGCGGATGGGTCAACATACTATCATAATATTTTCACAACAGAGGTTATAAAATACCCGAAGCTGTAACGATTATAATTCACACCCAACCATTATCGGATTACGGATGGTATGTATTATGCTAGGATTAGGACCCCATTCGCTTCCTGGGATGCACTCTGGATATAAAATCCAGAGAATTGGCCGAAATTCGCGATCTACGACCTTCATTGGGCACAAATACTACATTGAGCCCCGCCTTCATTGGATAAAATAAAAATTGCTGCCGAGCGCAGCGAAGGCGGCCTTCATTGGGTAGAATTAATTGGCTGCTGCCGAGCGTAGCGAAGGCGGCCACGCAGAACCAGTGGGTGAGTAGTGCACCGAGGCCGCAGGCGAGCGGAACGGGGAGCGCCACTGCCGGAGCGAAGCGTAGGTATCCTGCACTCAATAGCGAAGCGAGCGTAGTGAGCTGAGCGGCTCCAACAAATAAAAAAACCTCCGCCGCGTAGCGGCGGCACTTGGCTAGTCCACAACAACTTACAGAGTACGAACTTTGTTTGTCGGTCAGTCGGTCCGTTCTCTACCTTGCAGCATCGACCTGCCCTGCCGCCTGGCTACGTATTACTATCCCACCCTACTGCATCACACCATCATCTGGACTGGCTTTTAGTTCACAGATATTACAAAAATAGCCGTGCGTGACAAGTATTGTGGCCCACACAAACCGGCTGATTTCAGATTCGCATTCACATTTTCTTTTTTGAATCCGACCCCGGCAGAGCGAGGAAGCGCGCGAGCGGCGGGCGCTGTACCAGGCCCCACAGGACGCGAGCGCCGCACACGGACAAAGGTACGCTTAGCTACATAGTTTCCTACCTAAAATACAAATGTCGGTTTCGGGAGTTCCGCCTGTTGGGATAACTGGTACCTTCAGGGCAGTCGAGGTATTATAGTGTGAGATTAAGGGCGGCCTGGTGCCTACTTTTGTGGGGCCACGGGGGTGTTGCAGTGGGTGCCACGACACAACCATGTAGTCGAGACTACCCCGTGGCGCGTAGATGCCGGTCAGGCCGTCTCGAATCTGCAACATTGCTCATTTGCTTGCAGCCCAGATTACGGCTACCTGTGGTGAATGGTATTTGGGTACTGCAGCTTTCCACTATACTGACCGTTACTTTCTCTAAAGTGGGTAGAAATACCCATTTTACGATGATAAAAAAGACTGCAGCTGGCACCCGCCGCCGTAATATGAACACGCGTGCCCTTGCCTCACCGACCGCTCCTGGGAGCCGCGACCTTGAGGTGCCCACGTTCGCCCGCCAGCGGCGTGGGAAATCTCATACCAATCCGGGGTAAATGGGGCAGATCTCGGCGAAGCCGGGTGACCTGCCTCATCTCCGGGCCAAGGGTCGTGTATGGGACCGGCGCTATAGGTGGACGCACCTATATGCGTCTCTGTGTCCGTGGCGGGGGCGCGCGTATACTACCCAGGATTCGGCTACAGTGTACTTAGACTTTATGTCTAACGCGTCATGTAACTTTGTTGCGTGTACGCAGGCAAATATGGCTCGAACCAAAAGGAAACGGACGCCTGAAGAGATTGAACAAGCCATACGCGACAACGAGCGAATTAACGCGACCCCGGCTGCCCCAGAGGAACCTGCTGCTAAGAAGCGCCGCCAGGTACGCCGACGGAGCAAGCGATACAACTTGAATAAAGAGTTTCAAGCGCTTAATGTTGCTGCGGAAGCTGCCGGCGCAACAGAAGAGACGCGCGTGTCTGATGAAAGCACTCGCGTTCAGCCTCCCCCAGTTCGCGGGCAAGAGCCACCACCCCAGCCGACGAAACCGACTATAGCTCCAGCCAATAGTATTGCTGGAGCCGCGGTACCCAGCGAACTAGATCATCCACCTGCCGCGACCAGCGCGGAATTAGCGCGTAGGCGGCTTCTCAGCGAGAACGCACTCGCGCGCGGGATAGAGAGAGAGCCCGTATAAGACGTGCAAACATGACAGGGTCACAACGCGAGCGTGGACGCAGTAGGGATGCGGAAAATCGGCGCGCACGACGTAACCTGCTTTCGGAGCGTCAGAGGAACTCCGAGCGCAATCAGAATCGTATTCAGCAAGTGGATTCAAGAGCGATTCGACCGGAGCAGGAACGACGGGATTTGCAGAGAAATGACCGTCTTCGACAAGAACAACGCCGAGACCTAGAGACTCCTGAAGAGCGGGCTGGGCGACAAGAGCGCGAGCGCATTCGCCAGAAAGAGAGACGCGCTCACCAAACCCAAGAAGAAGTAGAAGCAGAGCGAGTGTCCAGTCGTGAGTACCAAGCGTCGTTTCGCGAGGCTCGAGACGAGGAAGAGCAAGTGGAGGCGCCACAACGAGAACGTATTCGCCGTAGCACTGTGCGCAGGGGTCACGCCCTTGCAAACCAGGCAAATTTTCGGGTCTCCATGCTCAGCGGCCCCAACATCGTTAACGGGCGCCACAGACTGCCTCGAACTACTGTGTGCCCGCATTGCAACGCGTGGAAATGGCAGGCTGAGTCAAAGAATGCCTGCTGTTTGAAAGGTTCAGTCCAGTTGCCTCCGCTAAAACCGGCACCGCCGCGATTGCTCCAGTTGTACAAAGACGCCGAGTTTCGTCGCCAGATCCGAGCCCACAACCAAGTGTTCGCGTTTACCTCCATCGGTGCTTCATGTAGCAACAGGTCCGCCTTCAGGGACGTGAATCAAGACGAGAGTGTTGCGGGACAACATGGCGTGTACACTTACCGTATTCAAGGAGCCATGGGCCACTATCTCGGCTCTCTGCTTCCTCGGATCGATCAGTTCACGAATGAACCCGTGCCACCCAAGTTTGCCCAGATCTACATCGTCGATCCCGAGATGCAGCAACGTGCGGAGCGACGAAGGGGTATATTTGCCGACCTTGAATCCGGTACGCTTCTGGACATCGAGCAGATGATGACGGAGCATAATCCGTTCGCGCAGCAATTCCTCAACTACGCAGAGAAGCTACGTGCCGACCGGGCAGAGGGAAAGGATGTGGTTGACTTGGTGTACCGACTTCATGAAAAGAAGTCAAACCCACGTACACACAACCTACCTACGGTGTCGGAGGTTGGAGCGACGCTCATTGAAGACGGCAACTTAGACAGCCCGCGTGATATCCTTCTGTGGGCTAAGGACCACAGGTTGCTGCGCCTCTTCGAGACGAACCCCATGTACGACCCATTGCAGTACCCACTGCTACTTCCGCATGGAGACCTGGGTTGGACATTCACAGACGAGTATGCGGACAACATTGAACGAAGATCAAAACGCGAGATGTCCCTCCGCGAGCACGTAGCGTACCGGTTGTTCCAGAAGGTCGATGACGAGTCAGCGCTGCACCAAGGAGGGCGATTATTTCAGCAGTATTGCGTGGACCAGCGAGCCAAGTGTGAACAAGAGCAACTGCGATGGATCGCTTCCCATCAAGCTGAGCTACGCGCTGACCAGTACAGAGGGGTACAAGATGCCCTTCTCAATGAAGCCACGACAGTTCTGAATGAGGGTGAGGGTCTTCTGACGGAATACGACCGCGAAACGGGTACATTACAGCACCCAGACGGAGATCAGCGACGCCCGGACCACTTCCTCAACCAAATCGGCAAGCGCATCGTCCTTCCTTCCACGCATTCGGGGAGCCCACGCGCCATGTACAAGTCTTATCAGGACTCTATGGCTATCGTGCGCGAGTACGGAAAACCGGATGTCTTCGTTACCATGACGTGTAATCCGACCTGGGAGGAGATTGAAGAGAAGATACCAGAGCCAAACCAAAGTGCACAGGACCGCCCGGACATCGTCGCCCGCGTATGGCAGCAGAAACTGGCGGAGCTGCTCAAGGACTTGGATGAAGGTGTTTTGGGCCGCATTATGGCGCGAATCTACGTGGTGGAGTTCCAGAAGCGGGGTCTTCCCCATGCACACATCTTAGTCATCCTGGCCGATGAGGATAAACCGCGTAGAAGGGAGATCATTGACAAGTTGGTGTCTGCAGAGCTTCCGGATGCAGAGCTCAATCCGCAGCCGTATGAAACCATCCTCACGAGCATGATGCATGGTCCATGCGGTGCGGCAAACCCCAACAGTCCATGCATGAAGGACGGAAAGTGCACCAAGGGATACCCAAAGCCGTTGGTGGAGGTTACACAAGGAAATGTTAACGGGTTTCCTGTCTACAGACGCCGACGACGACCACCAGGTGTCCTGAAGTTCAAAGGAAGGGAGTACGACAATGCCACGATCAACCAGTGGGTAGTTCCGTACAACTCGTACCTTTCGCAGAAGTACAACTGACACATCAACGTCGAGGTATGCACGGCCCTAACAGCGGTCAAATACCTATACAAGTACGTCTACAAGGGGTCCGACAAGGCCGTCATCACAGTGGAAACCGTTCAGGGGGAGTCGCACAGCGCAATGATTGAACCCAACGAGATCTTACGGTACTTGAACGCCAGGTACATATTTCCGGTAGAAGCGTGTATGCGACTTCTCGATTTTTCAGTCCAATGCAAGACGCACTCTATCGTTCAGTTGACCATCCACCTGGAGAACGAGCAACTGGTGACGTTCCGCTCCAGCGACAACCCGAACCAAGTGCTCACGCGTGGTCGCCACACAATGCTGACCCGCTTCTTTGAATTGTGCGCGAGCGAGGCCCCGGAGAACCAAGAGGCTAAAACTATGGTGTACCAAGACATTCCCAAGAAGTTTCGTTGGGACGCCAAAACGAAAAGGTGGGTTCGTCGCAAAAGCTTTCAAGCGGCGATTGGGCGGATGGTTCACGTGTCTCCACGGGGTATGAACAAGTTCTACATGCGTGTATTGCTGTGCCACCGCAAGGGTCCGCAATCCTTTGAGCAACTTCGGACTGTAGACGGAGTTACTTACGAGACGTACCGCCAGGCAGCACTAAAATTGGGTTATCTCGACGACGACGCGGAATGGGTTGCCTGCATGACGGAAGCCGCTGCGTTTAAGAAGCCGTACGAGCTCCGACAGCTTTTCGCGACTATTATCGCATATTCCCAAGTTTCGGAGGTTCGACAACTGTGGGATCAGTTCTACGACGACCTTTCGCAAGACTACGCGTATACCTACCGGACTTTGCAAGGTCAGGAGAAGGAAGACTTGATTCAGTTCACGACGCTCAAGAGCCTGCACGACTTACTCCAAATTAACGGGTATGCCGCGGCCGACTTCGATGATCTTCCCCAGCTGCATCAGTACCCGGAGCTGGTATTGGATTCACTGTTGCGAAACAGTCTTCTTCGACGCGAGCTGGAGGGGTACGACCAGTCCACTCTGCAATCTATTGTCGACCAAGAAGACCAGCTCAACGATGGACAGCGAGCTATTTACGCCGAAATCCTTCAAGCAGTCGACGGGTCGGCTGTGGGTGAAAAATTGTTCTTTATCGACGGTCCCGGGGGCACTGGAAAATCCACACTGCTGCGGCATATCCTGGCAAAGGTGCGCCTGTCTGGGGAGATCGCGATTGCTGTGGCTTCAAGTGGAATAGCCTCCCTACTGCTGATGGGTGGGCGAACGGCGCATTCGACGTTCAGAATACCTCTCAAGTTGAACGACAAGTCGACGTGTGCGATTTACAAGCAATCGAACCTGAAGACGCTGATTCAGAGGGCCAGTTTGGTAATCTGGGATGAAGCTCCTATGACACACCGGCACGCTTTTGAGGCTGTGGATCGGACTCTTCGCGATATCATGGACAACGACCAAGAACCGTTTGGAGGTAAAGTGTTCGTACTTTCGGGCGACTTCCGCCAAATATTACCGGTGGTAGTGCGCGGGACGCCAGCGGAAACTATCGACGCTTGCCTTAAGTCTTCGTCGCTGTGGTCGCACTTCAAGCAAGTTCATCTAACGGAAAACATGCGCGTACAATCGGCCAGGAGTGAGAGTACAGCCGCTGAACTTGCTGCGTTCTCAGAGTTTCTCCTCCAAGTGGGAGAGGGAAGACACGAAGTCAATAGGTCGCTTGGTAAGGATTTCGTGAAAATACCACGGGATATGCTGATTGACAACACGGAGCCCGATCAAGACATGGACGAAGACGAAGACATCCTACCCGGAGCCGTGCCAAGAGGCCTCAAAAACATTATTGATGTCATGTACGCCGATATCAACAACCCGAACATTGCGACGGACGAGTATTTTGCCGACCGGACCATCTTGACGACGACCAATGCGGTGGTACAACGCATCAATGAAGCCGTATCACAGAGCCTCTCTGGGGACTCGCACGAATACCTGTCCGTCGACTCGGTAGACGACGACAACGAGGGGAACTTCTTCGAGCCCGAGGTGTTGCATACGGTTAACATCAACGGTATCCTTCCGCACAAGTTGACATTGAAGGAAGGCGCCCCAATTATGATGATGAGGAATCTGAATCCCGACTTGGGGCTCTGCAACGGTACGCGACTACGGATTGTCAAGCTCAAGCCCCACGTAATTCATGCGACCATCATGACTGGTGAGCGCCAAGGCCAAGACGTCCTTATCCCGAGGATCGTCTTCGTGAGCGACGGCGATTCGCGAGATTCTCCGTTCCGCTTGCGGCGTAAGCAGTTTCCGGTGGTACCTGCGTTTGCCATGACTATCAACAAAGCCCAAGGTCAAACGGTCCAGAACCTGGGGCTGTATTTGGCAACACCCTGCTTCTCCAATGGACAGCTATATGTGGCGCTGTCGCGCGTTATGTCCAGATCCAAGTTCAAGGCGTTGATCGAGTGGAGGACGACGGAGTGTACACCGATAACATCGTGTACAGACAGATATTCGGTACGACTTAGGGGGTAGTAGGTACCAAACTATGCATGGTTC
This sequence comes from Phytophthora fragariae, assembly GCA_009729435.1. NCBI lineage: Eukaryota > Oomycota > Peronosporomycetes > Peronosporales > Peronosporaceae > Phytophthora > Phytophthora fragariae. The sequence goes on along the minus strand of QQOI01000037.1, from coordinate 373,534 downwards.
ACATTCGTTAATACACATTACATTTAACCAAACCGACAGTGACTAAAGATTGATCATATCGCCCGCCGAAGCGAAGCGAAGGCGGGACACCAACGCTGTAGTGAAGCGAGCTGGGATGAACCACACAACCACTGCCCGCGAAGCGGGCGGCGCTCGACTAGTCTAAAGCATCAATCAGAGCAACGTTGTCCGTCACGGAGCGTTACATGAATACCATTGGCCGAAATTCGCGATCTACGACCTTCATTGGGCATTAATGCTAAAAAGCTGCCGAGCGCAGCGAAGGCGGCCCCATCGGTCAATATAGAGGGACCGCAGGGCCCGCCTTTCATCGGACTCACCAACATAGCACCGCGAGTAGTGCAGCGAGCCGACGAGGCGAGCGGAACGGGGAGCGCCACTGCCGTAGCGGAGCGTAGGCAGCCTGCCTTTAATAGCGAGGCGAGCGTAGTGAGCTGAGCGGCTCCAACTAAAAAGAAAACCACCGCCGCGTAGCGGCGGCGCTTTGCTAGCGGAGGCGGCCTTCATTGGACAAAAAGCTGCCGAGCGCAGCGAAGGCGGCCCCCGCCGCCGAAGGCCCATCGGTCGATATAGCGGGGCCGCAGGGCCCGCCCGTCATCGGACTCGCCAACACAGCACCGCGAGTAGTGCAGCGAGCCGACGAGGCGAGCGGAACGGGGAGCGCCACTGCCGTAGTGGGGCGGAGGCAGCCTGTACTTATTAGCGAAGCGAGCGTAGTGAGCTGAGTGGCTCCAACTAATAAAAACTACCGCCGCGTAGCGGCGGCGCTTGGCTGGCTAGTGTATTACTTGATTGTCCTTATACATGTACACTCCACCCTATAATAACGTCTCGTTAGGCGAAACTGAGCCGGTCCGACTGGCGTTTTACAGCGCACAAACACCGCTTTGAATAGTGGCCCCATAAATGATGCGCTAATCAACGAGCCTGCGATTGGGTAAGCGTCGCTTGGGGCGATAGAGCAGCTCCTCACTTTCCAAAAAGCCTCATAGGGCTTAAGAGGCAGGGAGAGAGCCAGATGCCCCCTCAGCACCGTGCCGCCGATCCCGAACCGGACACAGTGGCTGGCGTCTTCCACGAGCTTCGAAGCCCTCACACCACCACCCAGAATGACACGCCAGTGCACGAAGACAAGGCGAGTCCACTGGACTCTGCCAACTTGCTGTCCGTCGCGACGATTTGGTGGCTGCAGCCGTTACTGCGACGTGGGTACAATGCGCCGTTAACTGAAGACAGCGTGTGGGAATTACCCAAGAAGGACCAATCTCGTCGTCTGCAAGGACGATTCGATGACTCATGGACCCATCAAGCACGCACCCTAATCAAAAAGAAATACAATCGCCCTAACGTCAACGTGGCGTTATGGGCCGCCACCAAGGACAAGATCGCCGTGGCCACAGGGCTCTACATGCTCAGCGCCTCGCTCACCCTGCTGCAGCCCTTTCTGATCAAGGCCATCCTCGAGAGCCTCGAGGGCGAGCGCAACCTGTTCGGCATCTCGTCGGGCTACGGCCTCGCCGTGTTCCTCGGCTGCGTGGCCTTCTGCGGCGCCACGGCCATCAACTCGGCTCAGTTCTTGACTGCACGAGCGGGCTGCAACGCCCGCATGGTGGTGATCAACAGCGTCTTCCAGAAAATATTGAGACTAAGCGCTACGGCCAGGCGTACGATGAACAGCGGGGAGGTCGTGACTCTGGCCGGGGTCGACAGTGAACGCGTCATGGAGGCCTACACCATCGGCCTGTGGTGCCTCATCTCGCCTGTCATACTAATCGCAGTGTGTATTCTGATAGGGACGCAGATGGACGTCTACGTGGGGCTGGCGGTGGCCGTCACGAGTGTCGCCATCATGTTTGGAGCCTTCACGACGTCCAAGCACATCGGCATCTACCGCCGACGGATCTCCACGATCAGCGCCAACCGCGTGAAACTCACGAACGAGGTGCTGCTGGGCATCCGCGTGATCAAGTTCTACGCGTGGGAAGACTCGATCAATGACACGATCCGAGAGATTCGAGGCCAAGAAGTGGCGCTCATGCGGCGCTACAACTACCTGCGGCTGACCAACGCCGTGCTCATGTTCCTAGCCCCCACGATCCTCAACATGGTCTGCTTCGTGGTGTACATCTTGTTGGGCAACACGCTCGACGTCGCGACGGCGTTCGTGATCCTCGCACTCACGAACTCTTGCAAGATGGCCTTCAGTATCTTCGCCAACGCTTCGGTGGCGGTGTCGGAGGCCATCACTTCAACTGGCCGCCTGTCGGACTTCCTGGTGGCGGGGGAAGTGGAGGAATCCGCGCACCAACTCAATCTGGAGCACGGTAAAGCCGTCGTATCGTTCCAAGTCGCAGACTTCCAATGGGTCGAGGATTCTCCAGCCCCGACGCTCTCGAACATCACGTTTACTCTCCAACCTGGAACTCTTACTGTCGTGGTCGGACCCGTGGGGAGCGGCAAATCCAGCCTCGTCAATGCCATCCTGGGGGAAATGCACCAACTGCGTGGGACGCGTCAAGTGCGCGGCGACGTGGCGTACGCGAGTCAACAGGCCTGGATCCAGAACCTCACAGTACGTGACAACATTCTCTTTGGCGAGCCGTACGACGCGGATCATTACAGTCGCGTGGTTACAGCGTGCCAGTTGCTACCAGACTTTGAGATGCTGGAACAAGGTGACCAGGCGGAGATTGGCGAGCGTGGCATCAACCTCAGTGGCGGCCAGAAGGCTCGTGTCGGTGTCGCTCGAGCCATGTACCGCGCTCGTAAGTTTGATTTCGTGGTGCTGGATGATCCGTTGAGTGCGTTGGATGTGCATGTGGCGAACGCGGTGTTCTCCGATGGTCTGATGGGCATTGCGCAGGGAACGACCCGCTTCTTGGTTCTTAACTCGCACTATCATTTGCTACAGTTTGCAGATCGGGTGTTGGTCATGTCGGAGGGACAGATCGTTGGCGATGGCACTTTGGAGAGGCTTAAGGGCGAATTCTCATTTCTTGCGACCTCGCCACGAGGAAAGACAATGGACACTTTAGAAGAACCAGAACAAGGAGAAGTGAAGCAAGAAAGAGAACAGCAACAGCCCACCGAATCTGCGTTGACCAAGGACGAAGGAGGAGACGTAAAGATGAGCAAGACACCAAAAAAGCTGATTGTGGAGGAAGATCGACGAGTCGGCTCGGTGCGGATGAAAACCTACGTGAAGTACTTGGCTGCGTCGGAGTGGAATGGCTACATTTTAACCGCTACGATTCTCATCCTATTCACCGTTGCCCAAGTCTCTCTTTTCTTCTGCGACTGGTTCTTGAGCCAGTGGTCCAAGGGAGCTGTCGACCTCAGTCAGAAGAACTCGATGGCTGTCTACGTGGGAATTGTCGTTGCGTCTTTGATCTTGACATTTATCCGATGTGTGTACTACATGGAGATCTGCATGCGTTGCTCAGGCAAACTTCACTTCAACTACATTCGCAAAGTGCTCGGAGCCCCAGTCACCACGTTCTTCGACGTGACTCCAGTGGGTCGAATCCTGAACAGATTCTCGCGAGACCTCGACCAAGTCGACAACCCGCTGCCGTATTTTAGCTTGTGGATGATGCTCTACATCTTTCAGATGTCGTCGGCGTTTATCGTGTGCGCCGCCGCAGACCCGTACGTGCTGATTCTGTACATCCCTGTAGGCTATGCCTTCATGTTTACAATTCGGGTTTACCAGTCCTCTGCGCGAGAACTCAAGCGCTTGGACAGTACCTCACGCTCTCCGTTCTTGAACCTGGTGTCGGAGACGATTTCTGGCATTGAAACCGTACGCGCGTACAAAATGGTGGACCAGTTTTCCTCTCACTGCGAAGCTCTCCTGAACAACAATGCCAAGTTCTTCCTACTGTTCCAGTCGTCCTCGCGGTGGTTCGCGATGCGAACAGACTGGCTGGTGTCTGTCATTATTGCGGCTGTGGCGATTCTAGCTATTGGTACCAAGTCAAGTTTGGGAGCTGCCGTCGCAGGTTTGGGTCTCACTTACGCGTCGCAGCTCACATCCAGCTTCCAGCGAATGACAACATTGACGACTCAGGTGGAGAATATCATGACGTGCTTCGAGCGTATCGCCCACTACGGATCCCTTGATGAAGAAGGGTACACGCGCACAGCGAGCAATAAAGACTCGCTCTCGGTCGATTGGCCCCGGACTGGTGCGGTTGTATTCGAAAACGTCTCCATGAGGTACCGTGACGACCTCCCGCTTGTGCTGAAGGGGGTCTCGTTCTCCGTCGCGAGTGGTGAAAAGGTCGGCATCTGTGGGCGCACTGGGTCCGGCAAGAGCTCCCTCATGAGCGTTTTGTTCCGCGTCGTGGAGATCCCGACCACCGGACGCGTGCTCATCGACGGCGTGGACATCGCCACCATCACGGTGCACCAGCTACGGACCAAGTTGACCATCATCCCGCAGGACCCGATGCTGTTCAGCGGTTCACTTCGAATGAACCTCGACCCGTTTGCCGAGAAGAGCGACGCAGAGCTGTTTCAAGTGCTGCGGAAGGTGCATTTGTCCGATACGGTGGCTGCGTGGGGGAAGGGCCTCGACTACGAGGTGGCGGAGAAGGGCGAGAACCTGTCCGTGGGTCAGCGTCAGTTGCTGTGTATTGCTCGCGCGCTGATCCGAGACAGCAAGGTGATCGTGATGGACGAGGCGACGGCGAACGTGGACCAGGAGTCGGACAAGCTCATCCAGCAGACGATGAAGGAGAGTTTCGGTGGGGGCGACAGTACAGTGCTGTGCATTGCTCACCGCATTGAGACGATCATGGACAGCGACAAGATTTTGGTGCTGGATGCTGGGGAGGTGGTGGAGTTCGATACGCCATCGGCATTGCTGCAAGTGAAGAATGGTGTGTTCAAGTCCCTTGTGAGTTCGAGCAAGAAGGTTCTGCCTTAGGAATGCAATTGAAACTTAGCTTGATATCATGCGATGGCGCCTGGAGTTTCACGCTTTATTTATCTGCTTGAACTCGTCGTCATTATCTTGCTTGCCATGTTGGAGAAAACCATTGAGCATCAGTTGCTGCGGCTTCATGTGCTTTTAGGCGACGATGAGCAACAACTGGACGAGGTTTATCAAGCTTTTCAGGAGATCGACAGGAGTGGCAAAGACCAACTGAAGAATGCCAAGTATGTGATGTATCTCTTCATTTCAGGTCGTGATTTGGTGTACAGCTAAAACTTTTGTTTTACATGTATTTACTTATTTCAGTGAAGTTGAGTCGGTGCTGCGAGAATTCCTGTCCCCAAAGAATATGAAAACAATGTAAGACCGCGTACTCGTATCTCAGCCCTACGACTAAGTGCTAATCCTGCATTCGTTGTGTTGTTCAGTGACGTCGAGAAGCTTGTGGCACGTTTTCCTGCCCCCAACAAAGGCTTCGACTATACAGCGTTTTGTAACACTCTTCAGCAACCCCCTGCTCTCCAGCCACAGCAACAACAGACTGGCCGGCAATCGCCATCAAACCGAAAACTTCGTAGCCCTACAAAGCTCCAGCAACGAGAGCAAGCTCGGATGCGAATTGACCAGCGATTGGAGTCCCAACGGCTGCTCATGGAGAGTGTGCGACACAAACTCATCCGTGGGGTTCTGGGCGACGATATCGACGGGTACCACGGGATTCAAACCGCTCTACACCGCTTAGACGTTGCAGGCGAGGGGTACCTGGACGCAAACGTGTTCATGAAGAAGTTCATTCAGCGGCTGAAGTGTCCACTGACAAGACCCGAACGCGAGTTCCTGCTAGAGCAACTGCGAGCTCAGAGCACGTCGAAGGGAGAAAGCGTTCTTGATTACGAGCAGGTAACATCGGGATTCGGACAACCATGTTCCTGACTTTTTTTACTAATTTTGTGCTTTGTGGCATCAGTTAGGACGTATTTGCAACCTGAGTAGTGACGATTCACTGTCCGAATCCGACACGGAGAATGAACGAGCAAAGCCGCCGTCACCTTCAAGAACCTCCCAACTAGGATCCGGGTTCCTAGCAGCGGAAAGGCGCCTCACCGAGTTTCTTCGGACTCCACTTGCGGCGCGCAACATTTCGACTCCGAATTCCTCGCAAGATGGAGACACACCGCGAAGTCTGTTTACAGGTGCTGAGATGTTCCTTGAAATCGCTGAAGGCATTGATCGCGATAATACTGGGTTACTGCCGGAAGATGGTGAGTTTGCAAACTGGTTTCAGGGGTGAAATCCACGGATTGCTAACGTTTTACCCTCACTTCGCCAAGAGTTCCCACGAATACTTGCCAAGTGCGGAGTAAGTATCGATCCCGACCTCCTGAATGGCATGCTCTCGCGATTTCCCCGCTCGACCGGCAATCAGATCAACTATCCAGCATTTCTTCAGTAAAGCTTGCTGGGAGAATGCTATGGGGGGGTTTCAGTAGTATTAATGACGGTTGTTCTGACATTAGACGCTACGGACAAAACCCTCAGTGTTCACGAGGACGACGGGAGTTGAAGCAACTAGTTCTCAACTTGCTGTCAAAACTCGCCGTCACCACTACGGACTGGCTGCGGTTTCTACTCCATCGCTTCGAAAAGTACGACAAGAAGTTACATGGCTCGATGAAAGGAGTACTTCCAACAGAAGGTAGACACAGTACTACATCTATCACCCCCACTATCACCCCCGCTATCTCAAGTACTTACCCCATTTCTATTAGCATTTCTGCGCGCAGTTCAAGGTCGCTCCGTTGTTCTGAAGCTAACGACGGACGAAGCGGCCCAAGTCACGTCCCTCTTCCTCCGATCCTCTACGAACAGCTCACCAAAGCATCTTCACTACCACGAGTTCCTCGTGTAAGCAACTACATCCCTCCTACTGGACTTTGCAGCTTTTCTAATGTTGCACGTTGTACGTCACAGGTTTGTCGACGAGTGTCACCGGGTGCCTAACGCTAAAAGTTTGCCAGTAGTCAATGCGAAGTCCGCGACGGCTCCAACACTGCCACCAACTTGTCCTACATCAGTGGAGCTCTCTGTACCCGAACCTGTGCCGGGTTCGGCTTCTGAGCTCGACACTTCAGATATGTCAGTCGGCGACTACCTCATGCATCATGCCACGGCCCATGAACGACGCAACTTTGAAAACCTCATGGACGTGCTACAAGACTTTAAACAGAGAGCGACAAAAGGCGAACAAGAGATCGCGATCCAATCCATTGAGAATGGCGTCAAGATGCCATTGGGCAAACACCTCCTCGTCAAAGTGCAATTCTCCGTTGCAGAATAATAAGAGCGATAGATGTTGTTGCCCGAAACTAGAAAAATAATCGGAAGTGTCAACGAGTTTCTGTCCGGGATCAAGTTGATAAGCGTAGCATCGCTCGAACCAAGCATTGTCGAGCTCATCGGTGTGCTTATGGACGATGACGGCTTGAGTAGGGGCATCGCTTTGGAAATGATTATTGGGGAAGGTAACTGTTGGGAAGGAAGGGATCGACTTCTCCAACTTCGCTTCGAACTCGTCGATCCGACCAAAGTGCATCCACTTCGTGGCCACTTCGAGGCCACTTCGAACCGAAACTTCTCGATCTGCTCTACGACACGCTGAACAAACACATCGAAGCTGCAAAGCAAGGCAAAACCACGTCAGAGATTGAAGACGAACAAGCCGCGAAGGAGAGAAAACCAATGGACATCCGCGAGAAAGTGCAAAACGTTTTCCATATACAGACAACGACGCAGAAGTCCGGCACCACTGAATGCCATCCCCCATAGTAAAATAACGAGAAATCCCCGTCCATTACCACAGGGAACTGCAGAAAAAACACATGTAATTTCATATAAAGTACTTAAAAGCATATGATATACAAAGATGAAGCCTACTGATTAAATCTGATTGGCTGGAGAGGTCCACATGCACGGCTTGTCTTGCCGGATATTTGTGTCGGTCGGATATTTGTGTCGGCCGGATTTCTGCGTCGTTGTCTGTAATACATTGTACTATACTATATTATATTATATTATAGTGCTCGTGTATTGCTACGTTTTAACTAAAAGCTACTTCTGAAGTATATGATATTATAGTACTGTATATTATAGGGCTCGTGTATTGCTACGTTTAAAGAATGCTATATTAAAGGGCTCGTGTATTGCTACGTTTAAAGAAGGCTACGTCTATAGTAAATGGCATTACAAAATATGATATTATAGTGCTCGTGTACTGCTACGTTTTAAATACTGCAAAATGCTATCTCTGAAGTATTGCGCATCTCCTGGGCCTGCTTCGCAGCCGCAGAATCTGCGCGACATCCGTGCTGGAACCACCGACGGATTTCCAAGGAACTCTCCGTAGAGGAGGGTTCCCGGAATTCTGAGTCAAAAAGGTCTAGTTTATTCAATCAATCTAGCCTAGGCCACCACCACACCCTCAGTCTTGCTTTTTCGGTCGCCGCAGCAGCACCCCACCGCTCCCACAGCAAAAACTCCGCTGCTGTGGTGCCGAAGAAGCAAGACTCAACACGGTACGGAACAGGATACACACAGCTACTCGCTAATGTCTACGCCGCTCACTACTAGTTGTCAACCTCAAGCTACGTCAACCTGGTGCTATCGTTTGGTGCTATCGTAGGCAATGCACGTATTTTTTTTTGCTAGAGGCATCATCGATCTCATCTTTAGCAGTGCTACTAGCATACAACACGTAAGAACTCTCGCTTGAGTCTAGAACTTTCGCTTGTGTGGTGCAATGCAATACCAATACATGTACGCAAAACAAAGGTTCAAAGTTTGAACTTGAAATCCAGGCCCGGCGTTATCGTACTTAACGTCTTATGGAATCGTATATCCTACTCAAATAGTTGGCTGTTTAACGCGGAACCCTCTATTTTTCCGTGGATTTTGAGAAAGCATTCGGTTTTTAAGATTATTAAACTATTTAACTTGAAGTTTGTATACTTTTGTTTCGTGTGTGCCACATATGGCGTGCACTTCGTAACCGAAGTCACTACCAGTAAAATCCGAAGAATTACCCAGACTACATTCATCTTCATTTTCATGGATGTCGAAAATCGTGTGTTCAAATTAATCTAGTGTAGTGGTTGTACGAGGGCATTTCCCTTTTAAATTTTTAGATGTGCATAAGCCCCTTTCATCATTTTTTGCATGTGATTTTCGGACAGTGCTGTGTTGTTTACAGCACGTGTTAATATTTCTTAGCTCACTAGTGTCATTTTCATGTACTTTGAGCTAGTAGACAGCGCTGAAGACGAGAACAATATTCTAGACAACATATCCTCTGGCCCACACATGAACCGGGAACGGTCAAGAAACTAGCGTTCATCTACGTAGCTTCAGTCCTATCGACACGCGTTAGATGGTCTAGTGCACGATCTAGAGTGCTTACAGCAACAACGTCACTGAGCTCGGACGATCTATCCACTAACTCAACTCCCCCGAATGCCGTTAAATTTTTACCACCAACATTTATTTTTTTAGCTTGTAAAATGCCGTTAAAGGCCATGGCGAGGGCGTTTGGATTGTTTTCATGTAGGTCCGGTGGGTCTTTGGTGCCGTTAGAGAACCAGTACGATGTGCAGAAGATATAATAACTCTGTTTGGCGTTTCGATGGGTTTCGTTCAAACCATGAAGGGGGAAAGGCGCGCTCGACTGCTCAAGACCGAAATCACGCAGTCACACAGCCACTTCTCACGTTGCGTTCAAACGAGCACGAGCCATGAAACCTGGCCAGGTGCACGTGCACTTTGTTGCCATTGTACCATTGTACCTCTCGACCCAGGCTCCCCTGGTCCAGTCCCGAGTGTTCTCCTACACGAGGTTCTACACAGCGGACGATTCAAAGTGCAGTGGGATACCTCAATTTATCGACATCGAAGAGCAGACCGACAGCCTTGATGGGTGTACGCCCGAAGAATGCTCAGCCACAGCAGTCGGCAACTACGGTATGGTAAACTGCATCCCCAACGACCAAGAGGAGACGGCGTTGATCTACGAGGCTGTTAACGCCCCGTACGTTCTAGTGGAGGTGTTTTCTCCCGATTACGCTCCGTGCGGAATGCTGTCGCGGGCACTTGCGCTCCACGCCGATGGGCGCTGCCGCGCGCTGCCGACCACAGCATACTCGGCAGGAATCGCAGTGGTTAACGCAGATTTGTCGTTGGAAGTCCATCTCTACAATGGCACGGAGTGTGATGGCGACGCACTCGACTTCGACGTATCCAGTGGGGACGTGGGCTCGGCTTGTAATACGGAGTACGCCGCAAATTCCTTCAAGTTTTATGCTAGCAAGACACGCTCGGGGAGCAGCATGGCGTCTGGTTCAAGTTGGGGAGGCAATTCGTCCTCTCAAGCTGATCACCTCTCGGGTTCATCAATCAGCGACAGCGCCTTATCTACTGGATCCTCGAGCTCATCAATGAGCGGTGGGGTGATTGCTGGTGTTGGAGCTGGGTGTCTAGTTATCGTGCTCATTTTCGCGGCGGTCGTTTTCTATAGGAAAAAGACCTCGGGACGATCGGTCAACTCGCCGGGACATTCACCCGACAAAGACGACTACGATGGGGACTTGCTAGCGTATGATGCGACGACGACTACAACGTCTAGCCAGCGAACGGGGAGTTCTGGAGCGAGCAATAACGCCGAGAATCTTTGGAACGACGAAGTCATTGTGGCTGCGCGTATCCCCCGAGAGAAGGTGGTTCTGCAGCAGCGCGTCAGTCGTGGAGGGTACGGCGAGGTGTACGTCGGAACGTTCAATAGTCAACGCGTCGCGATCAAGATGTTGCTGCCCGAAACTAGGAAAAGAATCCAAAGTGTCAACGCGTTTCTATCCGAAGTCAAGTTGATGGCCTCGCTTGAACACCCGCAGATTGTCGAGTTTATCGGGGTGGCCTGGGATTCGCTCACGGATTTGTGCGTAGTCTCACAATTCATGGACGGCGGGGACTTGCGAGCACTGCTCAATCGGTACGAGTCCGAGCGCGTTCCTGTTGGGTTCGACTACACCAAGGCTAAGATCGCTTTCGACGTGGCTCATGCACTCACGTACATGCATTCGCTCGCTCCAGTTCTGGTGCACCGCGACCTCAAGTCCAAGAACATCCTGCTATCAAATGAGCTGGATGCGAAATTGACCGATTTTGGGGCCTCTCGTGAGCGTGTGGATCGCACGATGACGGCTGGAGTGGGGACATCGCTTTGGATGGCCCCGGAAATGATTCTTGGGGAAAAGTACGACGAGAAGGCCGACATGTTCTCGTTTGGTGTGATGCTGTCGGAGTTGGACTCACACGCACTTCCTTACGCGAATGCACGGCGAGATCGCCTGACGTCCGACATAGCGCTACTCCAGTTGGTGATGCAGGGAAGCCTTCGCGTCGAGTTTTCAGATGCGTGTCCACCTGACATGAAGGAGCTCGGCCTGGCATGTGTGGAGAACGATCCAGCGGCCAGGCCAAGTGCGGCTCAAGCGTTGTACAAACTTCAGGTCGTCCTCGCCCAGCAAGTGCAGGAAGCCGAATGAAAAGAAGCGATGCATCTAGTTCGAATTTACTCACAACAACCTGCCTATTTCATCCTTCCTACCTTACCAGAAATACGACATAGTAAAACGTTTTAAGCAGATTGTGCTACGTTCCAGCAAAACGAGTGATGGTCGTCCCACAGCTAAAGTGGTTTCGGACACCTGAACCATCGCAGACACCTGAACTATTGCAGATAGCAACGACAAATGCAAATGCACTTGAGGTAAACGTGTCGTCCGTTACGCCGTGCTGCACAAGCTCGCAACTCGATTGACACCAGCGAACGACGTTGATGGTTGTGTGGGTATTATTTCCCATTCATCCAGTTTGTCTCCAGCTCGTCTGCTCCCATGACGTCCGTCGTTCCGATGCCACCGGAGCTGGCTGAAATCTCGGCTGCAGCGCTGGACGGTTGTCTTGAGGCCATCCGAGAGCCTCCGAGCCCTGCGTCTCCGACGGATCTTGAAACAAGGGGGGCGCGCTCTCCAAAGTGTGCTAAGCTCAGCTCCAGCCACCGCTGCTGCCATTTCGTCCGAGTGTCGAGCAGCACTGCAGGACATGGCGGATTCGGGTCAGGCGCTGGAAATGCGCTTCATCGTGGAGCTCGAGAAAGGGGGCGTACTTGCTGACTGTGCAGTGCCACGACTAAATGATCTGGACGATGACACAGTGAAGCACTTGGCGGAACTTCGTCACGCAGTGTCATCGTGTGCCATGGCAACGCTTGCAACCAAACCCAACGTGGATCTACTCGCGCTCTGGTCGGTTGTGCACACCTCCGTGAGTGCGTCGATCACCGAGGAGGCTGCTGCACTGGCAGCTCAAGCAGAAACAGTGATACCCGATTCTGTCGAGGACATTGAAGACAGCATGGCCAGTCTGGGGCGATTGTTGCAGGTCGCTTTGTTATCGTCCGCAGCATTTGCTGGGTCCGTCGGTGCTGAAGTTCGTGCTGGAGTCGAGAAGCTCGTTCGTGACGGAGTCCCGCTAGCTGGGCACTTGGTGCAGGAGCTCACGTCTCACCTCGAATCGATCCGAGACGCGCTCTCAGAAGAAGACTGGCAGGAGTCCCAGAAGCTCTGCTCGCAGTCTTTGATGACGGGGTGGCAAGAACTCGGAGAGGGGGCGTCCAAGCTCTCCGATGCTGTGGCTACGGCCACGCAGGTGGAGATCGACAAGGTCTTCAATTCACCGTTCGCGACTGCTATCGCTGCGAGGAGCTCGGCATTGGCGACGGGGACGCTGGCATACAGTCGCGATTTCGTCGACGCAGCTCTCGATGCAGCACGAGACGGACGCGTTATCGTCTTGACGGGATTCATCGGGTGGGTCGAACGCATGGGGCTGCCACCGCTGCTCCGAGTGGAAATCGCTCGCGATTTCTTCCAGACCGCTGGACTCTTCTTCGCAGGGCTCTTTGTCCCCGTGACCGTCTACTTTTCGGACGCAGATATCGGTAGCAATATGCGTGAGATTCTGTGGGGGTTTAGTCGCTTTTACGACGTGTTCGCCGTGGACGTGTCGAGTTTCTTGCAAGTCCCGACCACGGCTGGAAATGTCTTCGTGGTGTTCCTCATCATGGGAATTCTTGCCGTGTGGGTGAGCTACCTCTGGTTCTTGAAGACTGGGAGGCGCATGCACAGTCGAGTGGTCGAGATGCGTCACGGACACGAAGCCACCACGTGGGCAGCGTTGGCAGTGAGGCAAGCCACGCGAGTCAAGATGTTCACGTACGTCATCACCGCGTGTTTGACGGTGTATCTGCCGCTCACTCGGCTGTGTTTGGACGTGATAGCTGCCAGTGCCGCGCCTACCATGAGCTACGAAGATGCCCACTACGGAGCCACGGACCTAGTGATTGCTCGTATGAAAAACAGTTCTGGCTGGTGGCTGGCATTGGTGATGGCCGTTGTGGTGCTGGTCAGCTTCACGTGCACTCTTCCCTATTTCTTTTACACTGAGATCAAGAAGAACCAGCCGACGGGATCCCACGAAAACGCGAACATGACCCACAATTTGGACGGGGAGAAGGTCGAGTTTACGGACAAAGTGTACGCCCGACTCGTTGCGAAAGACCCGAGTCAGTTGCGCTGTCCCAATCGATCGTTATACGCAGGCTTCGGTCAACACTCGAGTCACTACAAGATAGTGCAGCTCGGGGTGAAGATTGGGCTGGCATTTCTCATTGTGTGTACGACGCGCAGCAGTGCTGGTCTCCGCGGGGGTCTCGTCAGTGCACTTTACATCGCCGTGGTGGTCTTCACCGTCAGAGGCAAACCGTTCACAGACCCCATGAACAACGTCCAAGAGATCAGCTCCAAGGTGGCTGCGTTCACGACGTGCTTCTGCGCTGCAGTGATCATCGGCCCTGGGTCTTTACGAGCCTGGGGTGGGTTTGCGGTGTTCGCGCAAGTCTTGAACTTGATTGTCATGGTCTCGGTGCTGATGCTTGGCATGAAGCGGACCAGACTCTGGATCAAGGACACAACAGGCTTCTTGTCCTTCAGCGATACCTCACGAGGCATCGAAGACGCCCGGCCGGTGGATATTGTGCCCGAGTGGATCCCTGACAAGGAGGTGAAGCATCGGGTGTGGCAGGCATTCTGGAGGGCGACGTTGCTGGAGATAACGGAGCCGAAACTAGGCAAAGACTACTCTGGCGTCACCATTGCGAACCGATTAGCAGATCTCGAGCAAGCCGTCGTGGCTTCAGGGGCTCATCGCGTTGTCTCGCACTGGAAAGGTGAAGAAACCCCCTACACAGTTCGTCTACGTCGAGCTGTGCTGGACGTTCTTGAGGGCGTGGACGTGTTTTGGGGAGATTTGAACCCTCCACGCAATGGGCACTCTGGCTTTGGCAAAATGTACGTGATACCGTACCCGTTCCACTGCACTATAGTCTACGACGACCCAGTGAAAACTGGAGTGGGCGACGCCGGCGCAGCGGAAGGGGACGCGTCGAAGGATGTGATCACACTGCGAGACGACTACGACCCGAATGACAGCACCCACCGCAACTTGGCCAAACTATTCTTCCTCAACTTCTCGCCGCGAGTTATTGCTCGACGTGAAGTGAGGCAGAAGCTGCGAGCGCTCAGTGCACTCGCCACCAGCATCCGGTTCCCCTTTGTCCAGGAAGAAGAAGTGACGCTCGAGGATGGCATCGTCGAGGTCAAGCGGTTCGGCAAGACGTACACGGAAACGAGGATGACGAAGGTCAAGTTCAAATGTTTCTACACGTGGGGCGTGATTCGTGTCGAGACGGAGGGCGACGGCCACGGCAAAAGCCCTCGCATCATGACTGAAGGGTTTCACGTCTCCATGACGTATCGTGACGGCCAAGGTGATGCCGTAGCTCCAAACACTGGGATCGTGCACAGTCTCAAGCATCGAGAAACTACAAAAGGTCCCGAACATATCGGACTAACGGCAGACATGGAAGAGAGTGAGGAACTAAGTCGGATTTTCGTTCAAGCTTGTGCTACCGAGTCATGAAGCGAGACGAACTCGAAGCGTGCTTGGAGGCTCGTCAACTGTTGGGACGGAAGGGATACTTCGTGCCTCGACTGCTTCAACTTCGCTTCGAACTCGTCGATCCGACCAAAGTGCATCTACCTCGAGGCCTCTTCGAACCGAAACTTCTCGATCTGCTGTACGACACGCTGAACAAACACATCGAAGCAGCAAAGCAAGGCAAAACCACGTCAGAGATTGAAGACGAACAAGCCGCGAAGGAGAGAAAACCAATGGACATCCGCGAGCAAGTGCGAAACGTTTTCCACATTAGTGATGATAAGACTAACGAGCAACGAGACGCTGCAGACGTAGAATAGATTGCTCCGTACAAACGGTACAAAGGGGCAGGAGCAACATTGGCCAGGCAACGAGACGCTGCAGACGTAGAATAGATTGCTCAAATATAGTCTCTTTCCTGACTCAAAGTACCAAGCCTATGGTTCCTGCTCGACTACCTAATGAAAAATAAACTATGGCTGGAACCTCACGTCGTGCTCACTGTCCGCCAGGAAGATCTGTATGGAGCGCTGCAAGCAACAAAGTGAATCAAGCGTTGGTAGCCGTGCAGGTTAGCCATCACGGTAGATGCTTGATCGAAAGACTAATCGCGTTGGACGAGTATGTCCGAAGTACATCATGGGCTCGGGTGATCATTGTGTGCTTGATAACACCACTACCGGTCATAATGTTGGTATATTTCCAAGAAGCGGTGCCGCTACATGACCCAGCGGAAGGTTGGCGCGTGAACTACGGCATTTGGATCCGTACAGCAGTTGTGTCTGGCGCTGTGTCTCACTCGGTCATCACTCAGTTTCGGCACATGGTAGACGCCGTGGCCATGTCGACACGACAAGTTGCAGTGATTGTAGCGTTTATGATGCTGGGGTATCCAGGGATGTGTGTTGTGGTCGCTGCCAAGGTTTTCTTTCCAATCCCCTTCATGAGCATCACGATGACTCCCGTGTTCTTACTGCTTCTTGCTTGCGCGTTTTATTTCGTTATGGGCGGTCAAGCTATCCGTCAGATTTTTCAGCATAAAGAGCAATTATTCCGGTTTATCGGTCTCCTTACGTCTCAAATACTTATGATAGTAATCTATCCGGCGTACCAAGTGCTTTTCCAAGCTGCTGCAGATAATGGCTACGAGCTTTTAGCGTTTGCTCTCCTTCCTATCCTGAAAACCGTCATGAAGAACATCGTGTCGCTTAGTTTCTACGGGGTGCAAGACTTGATGCCCGAGGGGGTGATTTTCACGGTGGATTTCTTCAACGCTTTCTATATCGCGACTAGCATGCAGAGTGCGTCGTCTTCAACAACTGTGATCGTCATTATGGCCGTAGATTTGATCACTACTGTTCTAGCGTTGGATAGGCTCCGAAAGGGTTCATCCAGTATATTTGCGCTTCTCGAGAAGGCAGGAACCCTGCACAGCAATGACCCTAGACATTTTGACTTGGTTCACTCTGCGTGTTTACTCTGTCGGAGTTACGATGAATTCGAGACGCAAAACTGTACCGGCATCCAACTGCGCTCGTGTCTCCCTTATCAAGTATCGGATGCAGGCAAAAACCTCCTCGACCATCTCAGCAAGCATCCAGAGTTGCAGGTTCGGCCCATGTCATCAATACTCTGCAATTCAGGTCAAGACACAGAGCCTAGAGCCTCGAAAAAACGACGGTGGCGTTGCGGTAGTGGCAAAAGTGCCGTAGTATACCCTAAACGGGATGAGATCACGAGGTCATTTCAACGCTCGGAGCTCCGTGACGCCTTGGAACTCCTCTTCACCTCGGAGTGCCACGTACTATCCGAATATTTGGAATCGGTCGTTCCAGTCTTATACGCGAGCTATATTGTGGTTATGGTGCACTTGCCTAGCGCCCGCTATCACCTGGAAATGGCTGGTATCACCAACGATAACGTCGAAGGGAAAGTTCGAGCGGTTTTTGTCTACGCACTTCTTGAATTTCTGTCTTTCCTGGTCATGGCGGTAGTCGTGCAGCGAAAATGTGGCATGAAGATACTTCACCACCTCGCGTTCGTACTGGAATATCACGCGTGGCTTATTCAAGATAAGTTAATAACGTGGATATTGCTCACGCTTGTTTCGCGTGTTGTGCATTATGGTACGTGGGGTGATGAGTGTCAATATTGCTCCGAATAATTTGTGGATTAATCACCTTCGTTTTATGGTACTAGGCGCAGACTTCTCGTTCCAGTTTGCTTGGGTTAGTAGGTGACAATATGGACTTGGTGTGAACAAAATACAATTGTCGTGGATATGCTCAATTCGGAGGCAGCCAGTAGCAAACTCTACCAGTATCAGCTAGAACGTACAATGGATTAGGCTTGTCTTCAAAGTTGTTGATACTTCAGTAATAGTTACGACAGTGAGAAACAGTGTGTGTTTTTTCACTTGAGGTCAGAGATGCTTTGTTGTGGTCATCGACACTGTGCCATTATCATTTGCCTTCGAAGCGATACATTCACCGAAATTTTTAGTCAGTAACTTTTTGCGACTGCAAACTTCTATCGTTCAGGTAACGACGTACTTTTCAGATTCCGAAACAAGCAACCAATCAAAAATTTGGCCATTTTACTTGACTTTTATTGGTTAAAAAACAAAATGGAAAAGTCTCTAACCTATTGCAAAACAGCGCATCCTAATTAGGGCGCTCTATTCGAGCCGAGCCCCCTTTTCCTCATTAGCGCACAAATAAAATGGAGGAGCAGTTGTACGCGCTGGTGCTGGAGCTGTCGTCGCCCGAGCAGCGCGAGAGTGCGCTGCTGGAGCTGAGCAAGAAGCGCGAGGAGTTCCCGGAGCTGGCGCCCATCCTCTGGCACTCGTTCGGCACGGTGGCGGCCCTGCTGCAGGAGATCGTGGCCATCTACCCGCTGCTCTCGCCCCCGCAGCTCACGGCGCACGCCTCCAACCGCGTGTGCAATGCGCTGGCGCTGTTGCAGTGCGTGGCCTCGCACTCGGAGACGCGCACGCACTTTCTCAACGGTTAGGATAGTGCTAACCTGCAGGTTAAGGGGGCGGATAAGCTAGTGCTAACCGAGTTGCTGTTTTGTGTCGCCTTGTTGCATCATTGCAGCGCACATCCCGCTATACCTGTATCCGTTCCTGAACACGGTGAGCAAGAACCGTCCGTTCGAGTATCTCCGACTGACAAGTCTCGGCGTCATTGGCGCGCTGGTTAAGGTAAACTTTAAGATATGCTGTTTCGAGAATTTAAGTGTAACTTAAAGTTGTGTTGCTGTTTTGTAGATTGACGACTCGGACGTCATCAACTTCCTGCTGCAGACGGAGATCATCCCGCTGTGTCTCCGCATCATGGAGGCCGGCAGTGAACTGTCCAAGACGGTGGCCACGTTCATCGTGCAGAAGATTCTACTGGACGACATGGGGCTCACGTACATTTGTCACACGCCCGAGCGGTTCTACGCCGTGGGGACGGTGCTCAGCAAGATGGTGGCCGTGCTGGTGGAGGCACCAGCCCCTCGCCTGCTCAAGCACATCATCCGCTGCTACTTGCGTCTGTCGGACAACCCGCGGTACGATACGCAATTTTTTCTTCTTCTCGTGGTTAACACTATCCTAACTGTACCTTGTTGCTATGTTGCAGAGCGAAGGAGGCGCTCCGTCAGTGCTTGCCAGAGGCCCTGCGTAACCACACGTTCGACGAGCCGCTCAAGGAGGACGCCACCACTAGTCGCTGGCTAGCGCAGCTGTTGTACAACATCAGCTCGGACACCAGTGTGGGTGCCGGGGCGGTCCAGGGCGCACGTCTCTCCAGTTAGGCTGGCCAGTGCGGTGGCCTGATGGGGACGACGAACGTAGTGCGAAGCTAGGAAGACGAGAATGAGAGCGATGAAATGGCGAGAATCAGGTATTTTTCGCATTAGTTGCTCGACCTACAGGACGGTCGAAAGATGCAGAGTGTTTCGTGGCCCAAAACTACTAGTAGCAACCTACAGGGCCGGTACCAGGGTCTTGATGATACTGTTGTACAGTGACGCATACACGCTCTCGTTGTGCTTGGCGAGACGACGCAGCACAGAAGTAGCTTCGGTGATTTCGGTTGCAAACGGAGCTAGCGACGGGTGTAGCTCTTCGTTGCCCTTGGAGAACAAAGCACACTCGAATGCACGCGCCGCACGAGAGAAAAAGAGCTTGAATACAGGGTTGTCGGCGGCGAATGACCCGAGCAGACGCTTCTCGAGAGCTTCGAGCTCCTGTTGAACATCTTCACTTCCCGAACTCTCCAGCTGTCGAACTTCCTGGACCGCTTGAGCTGCAAGCTGCGCGCCGGAAACACCGTGTGAACGGAGCAGAGTGCGCAGCTGCTGACCAGCTGCATGGAAGAATCCCGGAGGTGTGTTCAGGCTGCGACGAGAAACATACTCTTGCACCAATGCGAGTAGACTTGATACAATAGCGATGCGGTCAAGTTCATCACGGCAGGCACGGATTCGAGGAATATCCAACTCGAAAGTCTCTGGCCATGCACGTGACGCAGTACCATCGATGTGCTTCTCCACGAGGGACCAGACACTCGCGCGCACAAATCGTTCAAAAGCAGCACCGTCGTAGCGGGCTAGTCGACTGCGCTCTGCTTCGTCGATCTCTGAGCGAGCTACATAAGCTTCCATCTCCATGCCCAGCCACTTCACAGTCATAGGGAAACTCTTCTCCACACTTCCCGCCTCAGATAGGCGCTCTTGAAGCTGTCTCTGTTCGTACTCGATGCCGTGACGCTGCAAATAAGCACCAAGAAGACCCAGATGTGCGTTTAGTACATCGCTGCGCAGCTCATCCACTTTATCCAGAGCGAATGCCAAAAACGACACCAACAACTGCACCGGCGACATGACTCCAGCTGCAATTCGCTGTGCCCAATCCGAGCGGAATCCTCTGGTAGTCTCCGCTCGTGCCGGTGCCTCCGCTCGCTCAATCGCATCCAGGAAACCGTTGCATCGAGCTTGAATTGCATGGACATTTCGGAAAGGGTCCTGCATAAGCTTTCGCAGTTGATCCGGACGCAAGGCGCTATCCACTTGATCTGCCAACGCCGAAAGCCCTGAGCCTAGACCAGCACCACTTCCACCTCCCAGCGCTTCTCGAAATGTAGTCCGCAGCTCTTCTGTACGAGCAAGAAGCGTCTCCACATCGTTGGCCTCAATGACTCGGTCCCAAAACGCCTTCGTCATCGCTTCGCGAACACGCACAGCCATCGCCGCGACCGACTGCTCCGATGCAATCGCCGCCGCAGAGGCTTCAACATCTTTATCCCTAGGAATCTGGAACTGTGGGTTCAAAATCAATTCATGCACCAGCTTCCGGTCCGCCAACAGAGCCTGGTTCACACTAGGCGGGACTCCACTCGCCGCTTTACTCTCCGGCTCGTCACCACTCAGCATCTCATCATCATCCCCCTTCTTATCCTCATCCCCTTCGTCTCCTGTATCCGTCGGTGGTGAGGAAGACGACGTCGTGTCACTATCCGACGAGCCATCATTGTTCCCCCCTCCAGCACCTGAACGCGATGCACCAGCACCCGTCCCCACCGACTCCGCCGCTGCCTCCTGTTCCTGCTTCAAACTCTGCTCCAGCTCCTCCACCTTCCGCTTCGCTCCGTCCCTGCCCAGCAGCTTCTCCAAAGCTCTCTGCATCTGCACCAACTGCCCTTGAGTCTGTCTCAGCAGCTCGTGCACTCCGTCCACGCCGTTCTGCGCCTCCTGCGCCTGCAACTCGTACTTCCTCTGCACCAGAAGCAACTCCCGGTACGACGCCAGCAACTCGTTCGCCAGTCGTTCTGCGTCTCGCGCCTTCCACCGTGCAAAAGCTTCAATGTAAAAGGCAAATCTGGCCGTAAGTCTCGATACGCACTTGGTTAGTTCCTGGGTGCGCTGGAATCCGTCCCCCGCAACTTTTAAACACTGGGATAAACTCCTCATCTCTGTGAGAATCGCACTTGCCGCGTAGTGCAGCCTTGTGGACGGGTCTTGGCCCATAATTTCCTTCGGGTGGATAGAGATCATCCCCGCCAACATCAGCACGCGGAAACTCATGCCTCCTCCGTTACGTGAAACTGGGAGAGGGGGCGCGGCAACTTTCTCCACCTCCTCGGCGGTTAACACCTTGAGCAGTCTTTGCGCCGCCTGCACCACGGGGCGTTGCTCCAACAGCCTCATGCATTCCTCAAAATTTGCATTTGCCATTTGCCCCCAACATTTCACCACTTTTGCCACATCTTGTTGCACTTGTCTCAGCGCGGTTGCCGCCTTGCGGCTGGCAACTTGGCGCCGGAACCAGCGCTGGATAAACTTGGCGCGTGCCACTCGGTCCTTAACACTTTCCACGCTTTGCCAGCGCTCGCTTAGGCGCCGCACGCGCTGTTGCGTTTGCTGCTCGCGGCGTCTGGCGGCGTCGTCCAGTTGTCCCGCCAGAGCTCGTCGAGCTCTTGCCGCCCTGTCGCTCTGGTCGGCGCGCACCAGCTCCACCTTTTCCGATATCAGATCGGCGCGTTGCTTACATTGCAGTTGCAGTTGCTCCAGCTGCTCGTGTCGTCGCCTCGCCGCTTTGTCCAGTTTAGAGACTGAGAATTGGCGGGAGAGACGCGTCTCTTCGTGCCGCTTGACGCGCATCCCCCTTGCCACGTCCTGGGCGTGTTGCACCCGTGCACGTGCCCGAGCGGAAAGTTGCCGCGTGTGCAGGGCGCGCACTTCGGCGGCGCGCGCGATGCGGGACTGCAGCTGCGCCGCCAGGTCCGAGGCAGGCGTGCAACACGCGTGGCGCGAGCGGGCTTCGAGGCGCAGCTGGCACTTGCTCTTCTGCTGGTTCACCATGACTGTGTCTAACCGGGCGCTTTGGAGAATGAAGAGGATTGAGTGACTGACTGACTGACTGACATGAGAACATCTTGCTCTTAGGAGGGTCGGGAGTCGCGTAAAATTCACTGGATTAAAGTATTTGTTAGAAGGGGGTGTCACCTTATGGGTGGAAGGGCTAGGCGATTCGCGTTGAGGAGTGTTATCAGAGTGACTTGGATGGATGGGTCGTCATCAGAAGCCAAAGCAATTATTCTCAACCTTTTTAAAGGCTAGAATAATTGATAAACAGGCTTTTGCCATTTTCCTGCTGTCTATCGCTCATTTTATTCTGCCATGGAGAATTGCACTTTGACGCGGAGGTGTTTGCCCAGCGGCATCTTGGCGCCGTTCTCAATGGATTGGATTGCGATCTCTTGGTCGCCTTTTGCAGCTCTCTGTTTAAAGTCTTGTAGCACCTCCATGAGGTTTTCAAAGTTGCGTCGTTCTTGGATCGTGGTGCATGAGGTAGTCGCCGACTGACATGTCGGAAGTGTCGAGCTCGGAATCAGAACCTGGTGACACCTATTCGGGTGCAGAGAGCTGCACTGATGGAGGACAAGTCGATGACAGAGCTTGGGACTTTGCATCGACTTCTCGTAAAGGTTTAACGTTAGGCACCCGGTGACACTCGTCGACAAACCTGTCATGGTCATTCGTGCAACATTAGAAAAGCTGCAAGTCCAGTAGGAGTGATTCAGTTGCCTACAGGAGGAACTCGTGGTAGTGCAGATGCTTTGGTGAGCTGTTTGTAGAGGATCGGAGGAAGAGGGACGTGACTTGGGCCGCTTCGTCCGTGGTTAGCTTCAGAACAACGGAACTAGCAGAAATGGGGTAAGTATACGATAGCCCAGCTGATAGTGGGGATGATAGCAACCTGGATTAAAAATCTAGAGGATACCTACTGCCCTAAACTTTTCGGTGAATATATCGCTTCGACTACGTTGTCGATGACCAGTACAAAGCATCTTTACCTCAATTAAAACCACAGTTTCTCACTGTTGCGCTGCGTTGGCCGCCGTCCATTAAAAAATACTGTTCGTACATCATAACTATTAAGCAACAGCTTTGAAGTCCTCAGCATCTTAGCAACAAGCCTAGTCCAATGTACGTTCTACTTCATATCATTTACTGGGGTCGCGATGCAGTGCTTTGGACTCAGACCTCTCTTGGACCTACGCATGAGTTTGTTGCTGGCTTAGAATTTGTTCACATATTGTCACTTCTTAAAACCCAAGCAAACTGGAATGAGAAGTCAACGCCTAGCTCGCCACAACAAACCCGATTAACCCACAAATTAATCGCAGTAATATTGACACTCATCACTCCACGTACCAAAGTGCACGACTCGTGATACAAGCGTGAGCAATGTCCAAGCTATTAACTTATCTTGAATAAGCCACACGTGATATTCCAGTACGAATGCAAGGTGGTGAAGTATCTTCATGCCGCATTTTCGCTGCACGACAACCGCCATCATCAGGAAAGACAGAAATTCAAGAAGGGCGTAGACAAAAACTGCTCTAACTTTCCCTTCGACGTTATCGTTGGTGATACCAGCCATTTCCAGGTGATAGCGGGCGCTAGGCAAGTGCACCATAACCACAATATAGCTCGCGTATAAGACTGGAACGACCGATTCCAAATATTCGGATAGTACGTGGCACTCCGAGGTGAAGAGAAGGTCCAAGGCGTCACGGAGCTCCGAGCGTTGAAATGACCTCGTGATTTCGTCCCGTTTAGGGTATACTACGGCACTTTGGCCACTCCTGCAACGCCACCGTCGTTTTTTCGAGGCTTTATGCACCGTGTCTTGACCCGACTTGCAAAATATTGACGTGGGGCGAGCCTGCAACTCTGGATGTTTGCTGAGATGATCGAGGAGGTGTTTGCCTGCAACCGATAGTTGATACGGGAAACACGAGCGCAGCTGGATGCCGGTACAGTTTTGCAACTCGAGTTTATCATAGCTCTGACAGATTAAGCTCGCAGTGTGAATCAAATCAAACTCTCTAGGGCCATCACTGGGCAGGGTTTCTACCTTCTGGAGCATACTGGAAAATCCCTTTCGAAGACCGTTCAATGCTTGTACGTTAGTGATCAAATCAACGGCCATAATGACGATCACAGTTGTCGGGGACGATGCGTTCTGCATGCTGGTTGCCATGTAGAAAGCGTTGAAGAAATCCACCGTGAAAATCACCCCCTCGGGCATCAAGTCTTGCATCCCATAGAAACTAAGTGAGGCGACGTTCTTCATGACGGTTTTCAGGATAGGAAGGAGAGCAAACGCTAAAAGCTCGTAGCCATTATCTGCAGCAGCTTGGAAAAGCACTTGGTACGCCGGATAGATTACTATCATAAGTATTTGAGACGTAAGGAGACCGATAAACCGGAATAATTGCTCTTTATGCTGAAAAATCTGACGGATAGCTTGACCGCCCATAACGAAATAAAAGGCGCAACCAATAATTAGTAGGAATGGTAGAGCCATCGTGATGCTCATGAAGGGGATTGGAAATACAACGTTGGCAGCGACCACAACACACATCCCTGTATACCCCAGCATGATAATCGCCACAATTACTGCGAGTTGTCGTTTCGACATGGCCACGGCGTCTACCATGTGCCGAAACTGAGTGATGACCGAGTGAGACACAGCGCCAGACACAACTGCTGTACGGATCCAAATGCCGTAGTTCACGCGCCAACCTTCAGCTGGGTCGTGTAGCGGCACCGATTCTTGGAAAAGCACCAGCACTATGACCGGTAGTGGTGTTATCAAGCACACAATGATCACCCGAGCCCATGATGTGCTTCGGACGTACTCGTCCAATGCGATTAGTCTTTCGATCGAGTATCTACCGTGATGGCTCACCTGGATTACCAGCAACGCTTGATTCACTTTGTTGATCGCAGCCCACAATGCAGTGCTTCGTGGCGCACGCGGCGCATGATGTGAGGGTCCAGCCACAGCTTCAGACACATTATTTGGTAGTCCAGCAAGAAACATAGGCTTGGTGCTTTAAGTAAGGAAAGAGACGATATTTGAGCAATCTATTCTACGTCTGCAGTGACTCGTTGCTCGTTAGTCTTATCATCACCAATATGGAAAACGTTTCGCACTTTCTCGCGGATGTCCATTGGTTTTCTCTCCTTCGCGGCTTGTTCGTCTTCAATCTCTGACGTGGTTTTGCCTTGCTTTGCAGCTTCGATGTGTTTGTTCAGCGTGTCGTAGAGCAGATCGAGAAGTTTCGGTTCGAAGTGGCCTCGAAGTGGCCACGAAGTGGATGCACTTTGGTCGGATCGACGAGTTCGAAGCGAAGTTGGAGAAGTCGATCCCTTCCTTCCCAACAGTTACCTTCCCCAATAATCATTTCCAAAGCGATGCCCCTACTCAAGCCGTCATCGTCCATAAGCACACCGATGAGCTCGACAATGCTTGGTTCGAGCGATGCTACGCTTATCAACTTGATCCCGGACAGAAACTCGTTGACACTTCCGATTATTTTTCTAGTTTCGGGCAACAACATCTATCGCTCTTATTATTCTGCAACGGAGAATTGCACTTTGACGAGGAGGTGTTTGCCCAATGGCATCTTGACGCCATTCTCAATGGATTGGATCGCGATCTCTTGTTCGCCTTTTGTCGCTCTCTGTTTAAAGTCTTGTAGCACGTCCATGAGGTTTTCAAAGTTGCGTCGTTCATGGGCCGTGGCATGATGCATGAGGTAGTCGCCGACTGACATATCTGAAGTGTCGAGCTCAGAAGCCGAACCCGGCACAGGTTCGGGTACAGAGAGCTCCACTGATGTAGGACAAGTTGGTGGCAGTGTTGGAGCCGTCGCGGACTTCGCATTGACTACTGGCAAACTTTTAGCGTTAGGCACCCGGTGACACTCGTCGACAAACCTGTGACGTACAACGTGCAACATTAGAAAAGCTGCAAGTCCAGTAGGAGGGATGTAGTTGCTTACACGAGGAACTCGTGGTAGTGAAGATGCTTTGGTGAGCTGTTCGTAGAGGATCGGAGGAAGAGGGACGTGACTTGGGCCGCTTCGTCCGTCGTTAGCTTCAGAACAACGGAGCGACCTTGAACTGCGCGCAGAAATGCTAATAGAAATGGGGTAAGTACTTGAGATAGCGGGGGTGATAGTGGGGGTGATAGATGTAGTACTGTGTCTACCTTCTGTTGGAAGTACTCCTTTCATCGAGCCATGTAACTTCTTGTCGTACTTTTCGAAGCGATGGAGTAGAAACCGCAGCCAGTCCGTAGTGGTGACGGCGAGTTTTGACAGCAAGTTGAGAACTAGTTGCTTCAACTCCCGTCGTCCTCGTGAACACTGAGGGTTTTGTCCGTAGCGTCTAATGTCAGAACAACCGTCATTAATACTACTGAAACCCCCCCATAGCATTCTCCCAGCAAGCTTTACTGAAGAAATGCTGGATAGTTGATCTGATTGCCGGTCGAGCGGGGAAATCGCGAGAGCATGCCATTCAGGAGGTCGGGATCGATACTTACTCCGCACTTGGCAAGTATTCGTGGGAACTCTTGGCGAAGTGAGGGTAAAACGTTAGCAATCCGTGGATTTCACCCCTGAAACCAGTTTGCAAACTCACCATCTTCCGGCAGTAACCCAGTATTATCGCGATCAATGCCTTCAGCGATTTCAAGGAACATCTCAGCACCTGTAAACAGACTTCGCGGTGTGTCTCCATCTTGCGAGGAATTCGGAGTCGAAATGTTGCGCGCCGCAAGTGGAGTCCGAAGAAACTCGGTGAGGCGCCTTTCCGCTGCTAGGAACCCGGATCCTAGTTGGGAGGTTCTTGAAGGTGACGGCGGCTTTGCTCGTTCATTCTCCGTGTCGGATTCGGACAGTGAATCGTCACTACTCAGGTTGCAAATACGTCCTAACTGATGCCACAAAGCACAAAATTAGTAAAAAAAGTCAGGAACATGGTTGTCCGAATCCCGATGTTACCTGCTCGTAATCAAGAACGCTTTCTCCCTTCGACGTGCTCTGAGCTCGCAGTTGCTCTAGCAGGAACTCGCGTTCGGGTCTTGTCAGTGGACACTTCAGCCGCTGAATGAACTTCTTCATGAACACGTTTGCGTCCAGGTACCCCTCGCCTGCAACGTCTAAGCGGTGTAGAGCGGTTTGAATCCCGTGGTACCCGTCGATATCGTCGCCCAGAACCCCACGGATGAGTTTGTGTCGCACACTCTCCATGAGCAGCCGTTGGGACTCCAATCGCTGGTCAATTCGCATCCGAGCTTGCTCTCGTTGCTGGAGCTTTGTAGGGCTACGAAGTTTTCGGTTTGATGGCGATTGCCGGCCAGTCTGTTGTTGCTGTGGCTGGAGAGCAGGGGGTTGCTGAAGAGTGTTACAAAACGCTGTATAGTCGAAGCCTTTGTTGGGGGCAGGAAAACGTGCCACAAGCTTCTCGACGTCACTGAACAACACAACGAATGCAGGATTAGCACTTAGTCGTAGGGCTGAGATACGAGTACGCGGTCTTACATTGTTTTCATATTCTTTGGGGACAGGAATTCTCGCAGCACCGACTCAACTTCACTGAAATAAGTAAATACATGTAAAACAAAAGTTTTAGCTGTACACCAAATCACGACCTGAAATGAAGAGATACATCACATACTTGGCATTCTTCAGTTGGTCTTTGCCACTCCTGTCGATCTCCTGAAAAGCTTGATAAACCTCGTCCAGTTGTTGCTCATCGTCGCCTAAAAGCACATGAAGCCGCAGCAACTGATGCTCAATGGTTTTCTCCAACATGGCAAGCAAGATAATGACGACGAGTTCAAGCAGATAAATAAAGCGTGAAACTCCAGGCGCCATCGCATGATATCAAGCTAAGTTTCAATTGCATTCCTAAGGCAGAACCTTCTTGCTCGAACTCACAAGGGACTTGAACACACCATTCTTCACTTGCAGCAATGCCGATGGCGTATCGAACTCCACCACCTCCCCAGCATCCAGCACCAAAATCTTGTCGCTGTCCATGATCGTCTCAATGCGGTGAGCAATGCACAGCACTGTACTGTCGCCCCCACCGAAACTCTCCTTCATCGTCTGCTGGATGAGCTTGTCCGACTCCTGGTCCACGTTCGCCGTCGCCTCGTCCATCACGATCACCTTGCTGTCTCGGATCAGCGCGCGAGCAATACACAGCAACTGACGCTGACCCACGGACAGGTTCTCGCCCTTCTCCGCCACCTCGTAGTCGAGGCCCTTCCCCACGCAGCCACCGTATCGGACAAATGCACCTTCCGCAGCACTTGAAACAGCTCTGCGTCGCTCTTCTCGGCAAACGGGTCGAGGTTCATTCGAAGTGAACCGCTGAACAGCATCGGGTCCTGCGGGATGATGGTCAACTTGGTCCGTAGCTGGTGCACCGTGATGGTGGCGATGTCCACGCCGTCGATGAGCACGCGTCCGGTGGTCGGGATCTCCACGACGCGGAACAAAACGCTCATGAGGGAGCTCTTGCCGGACCCAGTGCGCCCACAGATGCCGACCTTTTCACCACTCGCGACGGAGAACGAGACCCCCTTCAGCACAAGCGGGAGGTCGTCACGGTACCTCATGGAGACGTTTTCGAATACAACCGCACCAGTCCGGGGCCAATCGACCGAGAGCGAGTCTTTATTGCTCGCTGTGCGCGTGTACCCTTCTTCATCAAGGGATCTGTAGTGGGCGATCCGCTCGAAGCACGTCATGCAGCTCTCCACGCGAGTCGACAGCGTGGTCATCCGCTGGAAGCTGGACGACAGTTGGGACGCGTACGTGAGACTGAGCCCTGCCACCGCAGCACCGACGCTCGATTTCGTGGCCACCGCGAGCAGGGCGACGACGCCGATGATGAGCGACACGAACCAGTCCGTCCGCATGTCGAACCACCTCGCCGCCGTCTGCAGGAGGAAGTAGTTCTTCATGTTGTCGTTGAGCAGCGTCTCGCTGCGCGCGGCGAAGGCGTCCACCATCTTGAACGCGCGCACGGTCTCGATGCCCGAGATGGTCTCGGACATCAAGTTGAGGAAGGGGGACCTCGTGACGCCGTCGAGACGCTTGAGCTCCCGAGCCGAGGACTGGTAGACCTTGGCCGCGAACCAGCAGCCGAACCCCACGGGCCCGTAGATGAGTAGCACGAACGGGTTCACCGCCGCGCACACGATGAACGAAGACAGCACCTGGAAGACGCAGAGCAGCAGCCACAGCGCCGAGTACGGCAGGGGGTTGTCCACTTCGTCCAGGTCTCTCGAGAAGCGGTTCAAGACCCGCCCGATGGGGGTCACGTCGAAGAAGGTCGTGATCGGAGCCGCGATGACGTTGCGCAGGTGCTTCCAGTGGATGTTCACGGAGCAGGCCATGCAGATTTCCATGAAGAAGACGCATCGACCCAGGACGAGAAGCGCCGCGCCCACTACAATTCCGACGTAGATGGCCAGCGAATTGGTCTGACTGAGAGACACGGAGCCTTGAGACCACTGGCTCAAGAACCAGTCTGAGAAGAAGAGCGCGACCTGCGCCACGGAGAACAGCAGCACGATCGCACCGCACAGGTGCCAGCCATTCCACTCGGACGCAGCCAAGTAGTCGACGTACGTATGCAGACTCACAGCCCCGACAAGTCGGTCCTCTTGGGTCACCAGTTTTCCGGACGACGTCTTCTTAGCGTCGGGCTCCTTCGTGTCTCCGCGTACCACGACGACAGCTTGTGATGGCTTGTTGGGGTCTTCATCTGGGCATTGGTGTCCACTGCCACCGCGAGAGCAACTCGACCGAGGCGAATTGAGCAAGAACGAAAACTCAGTCTGCACTTGAGTCAGTGGGCCGTCCCCCACGATGCTGCCGTCCGACATGACCAGCACGCGGTCCGCGTACTGCAGCAAATGGTAGTGCGAGTTCAAGACCAACAAGCGCGTCTTGCCCTGCGCAATGCCCTTCAAGCCATCCGAGAAGACCGAGTTGGCGACGTGGACGTCCAATGCACTCAGCGGGTCGTCCAGCACCACGAAGTCGCAGTTGCGAGCGCGATACATGGCCCGAGCCACACTGACACGCGCCTTCTGGCCGCCGCTCAGGTTGATCCCGTGCTCGCCGATCTCTGTCCGGTCGCCGTGCTCCAGCATCTCAAAGTCGGGCGCGAGTTGGCACGCGGTTATCACGCCGAGGTAGTGCGCTGCGTCGTAGGGCTCACCGAAGAGGATGTTGTCGCGCACGGTTTGGTTCTGGATCCACGCCTGCTGACTCGCGTACGCCACGTCGCCTCGCACCACGCGCGTGCCGCGGACTTGTTGCATCTCCCCGAGAATGGCGTTCACCAGGCTGGACTTGCCACTGCCGACCGCCCCGACAACGACTGTGAGGGTTCCACGCTGGAGCGTGAGGTTGACATTGGCGATTGTGGGCGTTGAGGCGTGTTCCTCCCACTGGAAATCAGCATCTTCGAGTGAAATGATCGGCGTGTCACCACTGCGTTCGTCTGCGTCGATGCTGTGGGCGCTTTCTCCAGCAGCGAGGAAGTCGGACAAGCGGCTCGTGGAGGTGGCGGCTTCTGCGACCGCGACCGACGCATCGGCGAAGACGCTGAACGGGGTGCGGCACGCGTTGGTCAGGGCCAGCACCACGAAAGTCGTCGCGACGTCCAGAGTGCCGCCGAGGAGAACCGCAGTGCTGAAGCACACGAGATTCAGCAGCGTGGGCGCCAGGAACATGAGCGCCGTGTTGGCGAGACGCAGTCGGTTGTACTTGCACAGCAGCGCCACCTCCTTCTCTCGGATGTCGTGGATCAGCTCGTTCACGAAGCCCTCCCAGCCGTAGAACTTGACGACTCGAATGCCTTGCAGCATCTCGTTGGTCACCTTCAGGCGGTGCGCACTGATCCGCGAAATCTGTCGACGGTAGACGCCAATGGTCCTGGACATGGCGAGCGCTCCGTGGATGAGCAGCAGCATCGATGCTGAGACCACCAGCGTCACGATGACCCCCATCTGAGTGCCGATGAGCACGCAGACGGCGACCAACATCAACGGAGCCACAACGCACCACATGCCGAGTTTGTATGCCGACAGGACGCGATCGCTGTCGACTCCGACGAAGGTGACGATCTCCCCCGTGTCCATCGTGCGTCTCGCCGTGGCCGAGAGCCGAAGGATCTTCCGGAACGCGCTGTTGATGACGATCATGCGGGCGTTGCAAGCCACTCGCGTCGTGAGGAACTGACCCGCGCTCACCGTCGTGGCTCCAGAGAAGGCCACACACCCAAGAAGGACTGCGAGCGCGTACCCTGAAGAAATGCCCAGCGAATTGGCTTCGTCTTGGAGGTTTTGGAGAATGGCCTTGATGATGAACGGCTGGAACAACATGGACCCCGCACTCGCGAGGTGCAACACGAACGCGACGCCCCACGTCTGTTTGACGCTCTCCCAGATCGCGCGGTTCACGTTCGGCCGCTTCGCTCCGCTCTTCCTTGTGTGGACGTAAAACTTGTCGAACTTTTCCTGCAGAGGTCGAGCTTGGTCGGAAGTGGGCAGATCCCACACGCAGGTCTCGTCCAGCGGTGACGCGTAGCCTCGCAGCAGGAGGGGGTGGATCCACCACATCGTCACGACTGACAGGAGATTGGCCGTGTTGAGTGGGTTCTCCTTGTCTTGAGGAGTGTCGTCGAAGGAGACTCGAGTCGGTGATCGCTTGGCGTTCCTACTCGTTGATAACGACAGGTATTGACTATCGGTGCTCTCATCCAATGCCTCGAACATCAAATTTGTCGCCGAGTCGAGGATTTCATTGTGCGGGGCCATCGGTTGTTGATATGTTGCCAGCTTCGAAAAGCTGACAAATTTCGGAATGAACCAGGTATAGCTGCTGTCGTGACAATCGATGGGAAGAGAGCAAGCTAGCTCAACTGCAGGTCAGATCAGTTTGGTCAACTTGAAATTGCATCTGTTGTGTCTTTCTTAAACCGATTAAGGTCCCCCTCATCTTTATTTAATGTAGCCCAGAACATGAGGCAGCAACGAGGTCCCCGACATTTGGCTCGAGTGTTATGATTACAGAGCGGACACTGCAACGGTGGTTTTAGCGTCTTCAGGAAACAGGTGACGTGGTGCGTAACGTGGACATCAACGTCTCGATTGCCTCACTAAAGACTCAAACTTTGGGCGCTGCATACCCCACGTACAGCACGAAGTTGATTTCCCTGAGCTATCAAGTCTTAGTTAAGCTTACATATATTACGTGTATTGCGCGAGATGAAACTTGTTGCAGAAGCATGCACTGAGGAGAATATATACTTGTATTCGAGTTTGTGTTGGTCGTTTCGAACCATGCAGATAGAAGAAACACTTGCAATCTCCTTGGGGCTATGCCGACGGACGCCAGACCATGGACGCGATCATGGACCGCCGCTTGAACGACTTGCCTCGGGGCAGCACCTTCATGTTGTTCTTGGGGTCCGAGCCTTCGTCAAGTTTCCTCAACTCGTCATACAGCAGATGCAGCAGACCCGGGTGGAACATCGTCGTCTTCCCGAGCAGTCCGCGCTCACCCAGCCACGCTTCCAGGTCTTTGCGGCTCTTCTTGCTGTAGCAGATCGACGTCGCGCTGTTGGGGTCGAAGTCAGCTCTACACGCACGCCCAGGCTTCGGGTCTCCCTTCGGAATCAGTCGTGACATCTCGCTATTGCGGGCGAACACGTCGTCCCAGAAAATGTACCAGAGCTTGTGGGCTGGGCTCGTCATGATGAAGCGCTGACGCAGGTACAACGCATCCAGAGCATTCTTGTGCGTCTGCGGCAGCTGACGAAGCTGAGGGTTCATTTCGCGAGTCGTGAGATATTGCTCCAGATCCTTGCGAGAGAGGTACTGGTTGTTGTACACGAAGTACCAGAAGTCATCGCTGAGGATGTCGTTGGCGTCGGCATGGATCTTAATGAGGCTGCGACGGTACTCACGGTGCTCCGCTCTCATCTTGACGATGCCGGCCTCCCAACTCTGTCGAGTCTGCTCGAAGATCTGCTTCAGATGCTCGTTCTCCTCCATATCGGGGTTCAGTCCAAAGTGGTCCGAGTCACGAACTGCCTTACGCCCCGTGATTTCATAACGCTTTCCGGTTCTTGGAGCCTTGGCATACCCTCGGCCATCCTTGTAGGTCATTGTCACGATGAACCCATCGGCCATGGGCCGCTTGGTCCCGCCTTTGATGACCGAGTCGCCCGACGTCTTCACCTTGAACACTCCATACGTGTAGTGGCAGGTGAACTCGACCACAGCCTTGTACTTGACCTTCATGGGTTTGTAGCCCTCGATGGGAGTCCACTCGTAGTAATCCGTGACCACGGCCTTCTCCACACGCGAGAAGGGGAACCGCACGGGGGTCTTCAGGTCGGCGAGCGCTCGAATTTTCTGTCGGACTTCGCGCTTTGCCACGACAGTTGGAGAAAAGTTAAGGAACAGAAGCTTAGCCAAATGGCTGTGAAGTTTGCTATCCCTGGGGGCGCTCTCATCGACTTCGTCCCAAATGATCGCCTCGTCGTTGGTGTTGTCGTACACGATGACGCAGTGGAATGGATATGGCACCACGTACAACTTTCCAAAGTAAGACATCGAGTCGAGGTGGCCGTCTCGCACGCCAATCTCTTCGTTCCAGTACACATCGATCCCCTCCAGCGCTGTCCTCACTACCTGTCGCAGCCGCGTCGTATATCGCTGCTGCTTCCCCCGCCAGTGCGAACTCACTCGACGAATACCGGCGGAAATTACAGCTTGATCCTGGGCAATCAGTCTACCAGCCGCCGGTGATTCTTTCACGTGGTTTTCAGACTGCTCAGCTTCATGAGGTGCCAGATCGTACAGAACCGCTCGCCAAAATGCCTGCCACACTCGGTGCTTTGCTTCTTTGTTCAGATCCCAGGACGGAATGATATCGGAAGCACGTGCGTCGTCGATCATGCGTGTTGTGTCACTGAACGAGAGCCAACCCAGCCAGTTCTTGATCAAGGTCCGTGTGTTAGCAACACCCAGCAGCGTCACCGTCAGCATGATCCACAAATTGATAAAGTGCACAACCAGCACGAAGCCCAGAAACCCTTGGATATAGTTTGAATGGATGTCGTTCCGTTGAGCCCAAGCTCCCAGTGTACCCCCAACGGCGGTAACAAGAGCAGTGAACTTCGCACTTGATTCCATCAGATCGTTGACGGGGTCGATAAATGGGCGGCTGTAGCTTGTAAGCAGCACAACCATAAAGTAGACCCCGCAAACAACAATGCCTCCAGACGAAATATTGCGCGAAGACCCAACCACAACTGCGGCGAGTACGGCTTTCGCGACTAGCTGCATCACTTTGTACGTGCTCCAACGCTGCTCGAAACCATTGTAAAGCGAGCGATACGGACACCGCAACTGGCTTGGATCGCTAGCCACGAGGCGCGCGTACACCTTATCATCAAACGGAACCTCCTCTCCATCCAAATCGTACGTGACCTTCGCGTTTTCCAACGAGCCTCGAGGTCGATTTGCACGAATAGATGAAACCAGTATGAACGGCAACGGAACCGAGAAGGTAAACAGCAATGCGAGCGCTTCAAAGACGATCAAGCCCCAGTATGGCTTACTGCTGAAGTGCGACGCAATTGTACCTTCAATATTTGGCGTTTCGTCGTGTTTGTGGGCATTGATATCCAGCACCGAGAAGCAGAACTGCGTCAACGGAAGATAGACCGTCAAACTGGCAGTGATCAGCAGAGATGAAATCATGGCCATGCGCTTGTTCGTGGCTGCCAACGATGCCCACGTCATGGATTCGTGTCCGTGGCGCACATTATCCGCCCCGCGAGGCATGTACCGGATGACTCGGTACAGCCACCCGATAAAGAACAAATGGATCAACATGACGACACCGATCGAGATGAAGACACCCGAGTTGCTGAACTTGGAAATCCACTGGACGAATGCCGACACATCGATGGCAATGATGGTATACGCCGCACGCAGCCCCCTTACCACTTGCAAGATATACTCAGGCAACTGTTGGTGCTGGAAGTACTCCAGCGTTGGCTTGAACATACCGGACAAAAAGAGCCCAGCCGTCTGGAAAAAGTCACGACCAATCTCAAACCGCAGCAGTGGAATGTTCACAACAGCCAAGCATCCCCCCACAAGAGCTGCACGACCCTCACGCATTGCTTGCAGAGTAGCTGCCAAACGCTGACGGCTGATCAGAAGCGAACCTTGTAGTCCCGCCATAGCTTCTGTGAGTGCTACCTGGGCGATCTGCTGGTCGAACAAACTGTTATCCACGTCAACCTTCTCAGCTCCTTCCCGGTCGATCCCTGTCATGTTTAGCAGCGTCCCCTTCCGTTCCGCGGCCTGAACGATGTCATACGGCTCCAGTATAGTGCCCCTCTCTCCAGCCTCGTCACTTAGTCCATCACTGACAGCCGTGTGAATGATAGCCCACAAGGCCAGTAATTTGGGCACAGCAGTCCACGCTAGTCTTCCGGTGCAGCACGTGGCAACAGCAACGCGTAGCTCAGCAAGGTCGTCCTCAGAAGCCCTCAGGCTCTGCTCCGCGTGTTCGTTTGCACAGGTCATGAGCACTCCAGCACTCTCAAGCTCCTTTACGAATTGCATATTGAGGACTTCGCCGTCGTCTTTCATGCGCTCAACCCCGCTGTAGCATTCAACAGAAATGCCCGCAGCCTCCTGGCCCGGAAGAACTGCTAACAACGCAGCACCTGCTCTCTTGATCGCACTCTGCATCTCCTCGGGGTAATGCTCCTCCACATGGTCAATCTCATTCGTGACGGGCGGCTCGGAATGGTGCTCTACAACCGTCTCGGATTCGTTGTCGTTGGCGACTGAGGGTTCATTCTCGTGCGCTTCATCTTGGTCATCGCCGCCGACGTCGAGCGTTAGCTCCACCATTTCTTCAATTGCTGCAGCTTCCGCGGCCAATGGCTCGTGCGAAATCGTATCCTGAAGATCATCCTCCAGTTCTTCCTTCTGCGATTTTGATGCCGTAGCCGCTTCGTGCAGACTCTCATGGCTGCTCCTATCCGAACTAGCATCCCCATCATCACCGACCCCATTGCTGCTATCATTGCTGACGCTGTCATCCACAGTGATTTCGGCGTGTGGAATGTATGGAGCCTCAACAGCATTAGCGGCCGGCGCTGGAGCCTCGTGGCGTACAGTTGAAATCAATCGGTCGAAGAGACTAGTCGAAGCAGGTTCGAGCGTGCTGGAAGTATTCCCACCGCCACTGCCAGTAATGGACGCTCTGCTGCCTGCTTCGTGGCTCTCAGTGCTCGATCCAGGAGCGGACTCACGACTAACTTCAGGTTGTTCCGTACGCATAGCGGACAATAACCGTCCAAATAGCCGAGACGAGCTCGGCGGGGGACTCACCGCAGCCTTTGGTTGTTCGGGCGCCGTAGCAGTGACAGGCTTCACATCTTCAGTTTGTTGCGTGGCACCCCCACCACCAGATCCGCTGCTGCTCTCCACGTCGCTACTAGAAGCTTCCCGTGTGGCAGCAAGGTCCGCCACCTCCGCAGTGCTAGACTTGCCTTCCGAGGGAGCTTCAACGTCCCCTTGTTGCAGTTCCTCTTCGGCGGAGGATTCCTTTCCACTCTCCATCGTCTCAGCAATTGGCGCGTCAACGTCGCTACCAGCAGCGGCGCTCGATGCCGACTCATCATCAACATCAGCAGTCTCAGGACTGGTGACCGCAACAACCTCCTCCTCCGTGGGCTCACTGGCAGTCGCTACTTCAGTCCAAGCAGCAGCAACAGCAGCCGCCTCAGTCCCTGGCCGCTCCTTCTCAGTCTCCGGTGGCTTGGCGCTGCTTGAGAAGAGAAAACTCGGTCGCTTGGTCTCGGAGGCAGCAGCCGTCGGCTCGTTGCGCATCGCTGACATGAACCGTCCGAACAAGTCCGGCGACCGCGGAGACGTCGCAGCAGGCGGCGGCGTCTCAATGGCAGTAGCGGGTAAAGGGGGCGGGGGCGGATCCTCACGGTCCGAGCTGCTGGCAGCCTCCTCCTCCTTCACCTTCACCTCCTCCTCCTCCTTCACCTCCGTTTCACTCTCCGCCTTCACCGCCTCCTCGACGCTCTCCCCTTCCCCGTCAACAGCCTCCTCCGTCGCCTCGGCCTCCCCACCAGCGACTCCACCGTCACCCTCCACCTCAGCACTGGGTGGCGGTTGTGGTGCAAGCCCTTCGTCTCCAGTGTCAGTCACCTCGACAGCTGCTTCTTGCTCGGTCACCGCTGCGACTTGGTGCGTCTCCTCCTGGACAGCTGCAGCTTCAGCTTCAGCGGCGGGCGCCTCGTCTTGCTTGAGCTCCTGCACGGCCAGCCGCACGCGGTCGAAGAAGCTGGACGAGCCTCGACGCGGACCGGGCGGCGCCATCGACGTCGCTCCAGTTCGGTCAAAGCGGAAATGGCTGCGTGGGTTTCGCTTTCGCTTTCGGAGCGAGGGGTCCATTGGGCCATTGCCACAGCGGCGTCCGTTACGCGGGGAGGGGTCCGTCCAATGAGTCGGGTTTCGAGCTTGATGCGATGCGTGAGCCAGGGGCCGTCGCTCCTGCCTTCACCCCGCCCTGATCATCGGCGTCCCATGCACAGCGATAGTGGAAGCGAGATGCCCCCATCCAATGCAGCACTAAAAACGTGGGAAAGCTTAGCAAATAGTATTTTTAAGGAGACTGATAGTAGTAAAGGAGCACCGGTACACCGTACTTCGGTACAGTACCGGTGAACCGTAACCTGAGTTACAATAGGCTTTGTACCCTGGCGGAACGTAGGTAACCGCGAAAGCGTAATACATACATACATAGTAGTTACAAATACCAGTAACACTTTTTCGATAGAGAGAAAATGATATTATTATAGGTATGATAGCATTGGTGTCCAAACTAATTAATAATATCGGTAGTAATAGTAATAAATAGGGTGATATGCTTATACGAGTTATTTTGTACTTGGAAGTACATGTATTAATATGTAGTATTAATACCTGATATATAACGTTAGTATCATACTAATAGTATGGAGTCTTGTAGACGTAAAATCGAAGTATACCTGTATTGTGGAAATGGAAGCGAATACCGGAACCTGACGATGTGGGCCGTCGGTTCCAACCTTGATCAAGTGAGGCGAAGCGTATTTTCAGCGATGATTGACGTGGCAATCAGCAGAGAGACCTGATGCTGCAGATTTGTTAGTTGGACTGATTTTGTCAGGACTCCTCTTAGAGGAGACAAGGGCCTCCAGTTCTATTAATAAAGCACCAAACACGATTCTTGCGTCCATGCATAATATGCACGGAGTTTGTGTATGTAGATTTTGTCCTCTATACACCGAAGTACTGGCAGTACGTGTGCGGTTCCGTTGACGTCTCGAGATTATTAGTTGTATATTGCCTGGAGTACACCACTACAGTTTGTTTTCTCCTTGCCATCAGTTATTTCAATCTCCTTTATCAACCCGGTCTTCTTGGCCATACTATTATCATGCTTACTTTGCGTGCACATTCATTGTAGTTTCGGTTCTGTGGGCCAACGTTTAGCTGCATGTTTTGGAGCACATATGCTCATTGATGTTTCGCTCAACGATGGAGGTCTTGAATAGGTTCGACGATCTCCGAGGAGATTTCAAGCTGAAGAGCTAATATTTTTACGCGGGAACTCAACTTTAGCTCTTGAAGTGACGCCTGTGCGGATATTGAGCTCATAGTGCGGTAGGTACTATGTCCAGTATATATATGTAGTGAACTTCGCCGTCGTCAGCGAAGTATGGGAAGCTAATGCGAGTGCCACCCGGCTTGAGAATATTCATGTTGGCCACCAAAGCATGTTCCAGACCTGCCATGAGTTGCTTTGCTCAGGGAGCCTCGTGATCAGTAAGGGTCCGCGCACTGACACCCACCTCGGGTTGGACAAACTCGGAAACTCCTGGCATAGGAAGTCGTTAGTGAATCAAAGGGACCTCAATGAACCTCACTGAAAAACGAAACACGAAAACGAAGCTCGGAACTCCGTGGTAATATATATTCGGCTCGGTGCATACTTCTGCAACAAGTTTCACCTCGCGCTTGAGAGCTACAGGGCCACGCGTAGCATTCACAGTTAAATAAGTCTGGCAAGTGCCTGGCGACTTGAGAAGTAGCATTGTCGCAGTGAAACCAACTTGGGCGACAAACACCACAACTGACCAAAAATTCACTTCGACAAGTTCTCGGTCCTTCGAAGTACATCACAAAGCCATGACATCCGTTGTGCCAATGCCGGCGGGTGTCGGCGAACTACCAGCCGAAGTGTTATCGATAAGCTCTGACGTGTCAAACAGCGTCGTCAACCCCCAAGAACTTCAAAAGGCCATCCAACGAGCTGGCCGCGCACTTGTCGACGTTTTGAGCTCGGTCAGCATTTCATCGGAAAGCAGAATTGCGTTGAAGCACATGGCAGAGTCCGGTAAAGTGCTCGAGATGCGGTGTGTGGAGGAGATCAAGAACTCCAGAGTTCTGGCCGGCTACGCGGAACTTCAATCCGATCCGGCAGCGGTGAAGCAGTTGGCGGAGCTGCGAGAAGCGACGGCTGCTTGTGCGATTGCGAGCTTAGCTTCTGTGCCTGTGGTGGAGCTGCTGTCGCTTTGGTCTGTCGTTCATGAAGCAGTCAGCAACGTCATTACTGAAGAAGCTGCGGCTCTAGCTGCTCAGGCAACCAAAGCCGCCCCAGAAGTACTGGAAGCAGTGGAAGATGCTACGGATAATGCGATGGCCATTGGCAAGCTACTCACAGCCGCTCTAGCTTCTTCGAGTGTTCTGGTTTCTTCCGTCAGCTACCAACTTCGAGACGCTGTTCAACATCTCGCTGAAGAAGGAGTTCCCATAGCAGACCATCTCGCTGAAGAACTTGGTCGCCAATTAGGAGTCATCCGCCAAGTTCTGTCAGCGCAGGAGTGGGCGGAACTGCGTTCACGTTGCTCGCAGTCGATCGCTACCGAATGGCGGGCGCTGGGTGAAGCTGCAGAGAAAATATCTGACCAAGCTTTGGACGGTGTAGCGCAAGTGAAATTGGCGGCCAGCGAGGTCTTCGACTCGCGTTTCGCGAAAGCGATCGTGGCTCAAGGCTTTGCTGGTCTTGATGGCGTCTTGGGTCAAAGTCGAGACGCTGTTGATGCCGCGTTAGATGTCGTTCGCGATGGCGGCGCGGCTGCGGTTGGTGCCGTTGCAGCCTGTTTAGCTCGGTCCGGACTCCCTCCGCTACTGCGCGTCGAGATCGCGCGTGACTTTGCCCAAACCGTGGGGCTCTTCTTCACTGGCCTGTACGATCCGGTGCTCGACTTCTTCGAGCGGAACCATGTCGTTAGCGCTCTGAACAAGTTCCTCAGCGGGTTACGAGGTGCTTACGACGTGATGGCGATCAATGTATTGGCGCTGGTGGAACAGGCCTCGCAGAACCAGGCACTCATCACTGACATTGCGCTGGCAGTGTTGCTCAGTGCTATCGGCGTTGTGTACGTGAGCTACCTGTGGTTCGTATTCTCTGGACGAAGTTTACACAGTCGCGCGGACGAAGTGCGTCAAGGTCACGAAGCGAATACGTGGGCTGCACTCGCGACGAAGCAGAAGATGCGAGTCAAGATGTTCACGCTCGTTACTACGGCCTGCCTCACCGTCTACCTGCCGCTTACACGTCTTTGTCTTGACGTTGTCGTGGCGGGGGCTACGAATCGATCCATTTCAGACGACACCAGCCAAGCCACGAGTGCTTCGGATTTGGTACTATCGCGCTTTCGCCACGACTCTGCGTGGACAGGTATTGTAGCTGCGGCTTACATTCTTCTGCTGACATTCACGCTTCCGCTTCCGTTGCTTCTCGTCGTAGCCATTGCGGAGAACCGACCAACAGGTTCACTGGAGAACCCGCTAACCACCCACGACTTAGACGGTGAAGTTGTCCCTTTCGATGATAAAGTGTACGCGCGCCTGATAACCCGCGACCCCAGTCAGCTACGATGCCCGTATCGATCGCTTTACGCCGGGTTCGAGCAGCGCTGGAGCTACTATAAAGTTCTGCAGCTGCTCGTGAAGTTTTCGCTGGTTCTCGTGATTGTACTGGCCGCTAGTGAAGACGCTCGCATTTGCGGACTCGTATCATGCGGCATCTACGCTACCGTCGTGGCGGTCTCGAGTTATGGAACACCGTTCAGCGATCCGCTCAACAACATCATGGAAATCAGCGGCAAAGTTGCAGCTCTCACGACTTGTGTGGGTGGAGCTCTAGCAACGTTTGTCGACATGCAACAAACCAAGTCTCGAGTGCTCGACCTGGTTGCTGTCGTTGTAAGCATCGTGCACATTTCCAACTTGTTCGTGATGCTAGCAGTGTTGCTGCTTGGGATGCGAGGCGCTCGCCTCTTCTTGAAGAACTTGTTGGGCTGGATCACATTCAGTGACACATCTCGAGGACTTGAAGACGCCCCGGCGAAGAACGTGTTGCCCCTTTGGGACGTTGACAAAGAGATCAAACACCGCGTGTGGCAGGCGTTCTGGAGGTCTCTCGCGCTTGAGATGGCGCAAAACACTTGCAACTTGAAAGCGGACCCCGAGGAAATCACTGTCGCGCACAGGTTGGAAGCTTTGGAGCAAGCGGTGGTGGCGTCGGGTGGACATCGCGTACGTTCGCATTGGCGAGGGGAAGAGAACGCGTACACGTCGAAGCTCCGACAGGCGACACGCGCAGCTTTAGAGGGGGTGGATGTCTTCTGGGACGACGCTAGTGGGGCTCGGGATGGCCACCTCGACTCAAAGTCGTGCTTTGGGAAGATGTACGTGCTCCCCTACCCGTTCCACTGCGTTGTGGTGTACGACGACTCGAAGGATGAAGCGATTGTGCGCGATGACGCTGAGCCACATGAACAGTCCAAGCTCGCGAAGCTGCTGCTCCTAAACTTTACTCCAATTGTCGTAGCAAAGCGAGCTCTAAGACAGAAGCTACGCGTGCTGAGCAGCCACGCTACGCGTATCGACTTCCCATTCCAACGACAAGAGAAAGCCACCGTTGAAGATGGCACGGTCACGAAGACAGATTCCCAAGGAAACATGCACACGGAGACTCGCTATACGACCGTGGAGTTCACATGTTACTACCATTGGGGGATCATCCACGTAGCCACTAAAGGAGACGCCAGCAAGAGAATCATGGCGGAAGGCTTCGACGTGAACATGACTTACAAAGACGGATACGGAGATGCCGTAGCACCTCACACCGGCAAAGTGCACCACCTCAAAGACCGCGTTGCGGTCATGGGGCCTGAGCACCTTGGGCTAACGCCAGCAATGGAAGACAGTGAACAACTGCGGATCATTTTTGAACAAACGCGCGGAGTTTGGGAACGCGGAGTATTAGAGCTTCGTGCCGAGCACCAAACGTATCGACGAGCTCTTGAACGCAAGCACTTGGAAGCGAATGCGACGCTGAGCGACGCGTTTTGGTACTTTGTGTACAATAACCCCCACCTGCCTCGTCAGGAGCTGGAATTCCACCTAATACGTCGTGAGGGCAACCCGCAACTCAAGTCGCTGGTTGAGACGCATCAACGCGCTTTGGATTCGCTGTACCTCCGCATGAAGTTCGTTCAATCGCACCCGGCAGTCGCCTTCTGGTTCGTCTTCTGGGCAGGGCAGCCGAAAAATAAATTGACGCTGAAGTAATTGCCATAAATAGTATCCCATAATTTATGAGGTGTTACCAAGACTGTATCATTATTTATGGTGGCTGAATACTATTTTGCACTCATAACTTATGATATCATCTCAGAGTCATACAACTATAGTATGTTAACAAAGCTAAATCTTATATTCATACAACAACACATATGTGGATTCCTTTACTACCTCTCTACTCTGCAAACCACCCATTTTCCTGGGTTAGCAAGTGGCCGGCAGCTCACGCCTAAGCCCCATTTTGCAATTTCTTACCAGGCAACACCCCACTCACCTCAATAAGCATGCTGCGCGCGCCACGCCCTCGCCCGTCCTTCTCCAACGCTCAGGTCTCGGCGTACTTCTTCACACCCTGCAGTGATGAGTACGCCGAGCCTGTTCCCGAATACTTCCGCTGCCGGTGTGGTACCGTGCGGAAGCAAACGAGGCGCAACGGCTTCAGCAACCTGATGCAGCACGTCCGTCGGGAGCACCCCAGCTTCGAAGCTGAGATGCGTGCAGCTACAACAGCTGAGACCGGCTCGCTCATCCACTACGCTCGCCGTACGTCCGTTAATCGGTTCGGCTGGCTGGAGTGGGTCGTGAAGGCCAATCTACCCCTCGTGTTTTGCGAGAACCCTCTCGCTCGAAGGTACGACCAATGTATTAATGATATATTATTGATGAATAGTAATGATTCGTTATTACTATTGCAGGTACACAAACCTTGAACCAATTTCGGTCGAGACCCTAAGGGTGCTGATGGAGTCGGTCGCCCAGTTGGTGGGGTTGGACATCGCGGGAGAACTCCCAGATCGTTTCGGGCTCATGCTGGATGGTTGGAGCCATGCATCGGTGCACTACGTCGCCGTATTCGTATGCTATGCGGTCGACGGTGTTGCGAAGTATGCTCTCCTGAGCATGGCTCCAATCATCCAAGAGCCCAACGATGACCTTTCTGCCCGTACCCACCGCGAGTACTTGGCTGGTGTATTAGAGACGTTCGGCAAGGCGCTGAGTGACTGTGTCTACTTGGTCGGTGACAACTGCTCCGTAAACAAGCGCCTGGATACCATCATGCAGGTTCCGCTGGTCGGGTGTGCTAGTCACAGACTCAATCTTGCTGTGCGGCATCACCTCGAACAGTATGAAGAAGATTCGGCTATCGTGCAAGCTCTCATGGTAAAGCTTCGCACCCTCAAGCAGTCGTCAAAACTTCGGTAAGTTTTGTATTAATCATACTTTAGGATGGATATTAATACTTTGTGTATTAACCCGACTAATATTTTTTGCTTCACCTGTAATACCAGCCTCAAGACACCGCTGCGACCCGTCATCCGGCAGGATACCCGATTGGGTTCCACCTTCGCCATGGTACATCGGTATCATGAGTTGATCAAGTTCATGGATGCCGATGACGACGACATCATGGAGTTGCTGCCGTCCCCGGCCTGCAACCGGCGCCTGAAGACTCTCTATGCGGAGTTGAAAGACATCGAATCTGTATCGAAGGCTCTACAAGCCAACGATATTACTCTCCTCGATGTGCGAGTGTGGTTTGACGGGCTGATAGCTGCG
Source organism: Phytophthora fragariae (assembly GCA_009729435.1). Classification (NCBI taxonomy): domain Eukaryota; phylum Oomycota; class Peronosporomycetes; order Peronosporales; family Peronosporaceae; genus Phytophthora; species Phytophthora fragariae. The sequence goes on along the minus strand of QQOI01000037.1, from coordinate 329,288 downwards.
CACCCGAATTTCGCGGACTACATCGGTAAGTACAGGTCTGCTGATTTGCTACTTTGAAAAGTACTAACCGACTATTTGTGCAAAATACTATATTAGGACCGCGCGCTACTATCGTTCACAGCCCCGATTTCGAATCGGGCTGTGTCCGTGTCTTGAAAGACAGCGGCGCTCGACTCACAGCGACAGAAAAACGAGCGCTGCGGCCTTTCGTTTGCAGTCCTGCCACGAGGAGGATGATGCGGCGGGGGCTTCGTTCGTGCAGCGATTGGAGAAGCGTCGCCGCCTCGAGGCGCGAAAGCCACGATATGGGCTCCTCGCCAGCATTCCGCCGACTTCGAACAAGGTCGACCGCTTTTTCAGCGTTGCCCGCACGACCTTCGGCCAAGAGCGCAATAGCCTGCAGCCTGCCACGCTGGAAACGATTTTGTTTCTGCGTGAAAACGACCGTTTTTGGGATGTTTCGACAGTCGACCGTATCGTGAGTAACCGTGACTAATAGACGACTAATAGACGTTGCAATTGCATTGCATTATTTATTGTTCAACTGGAGTGCATTCCATAATTTATGCAGGCGCTTGAAGCGACCTTCTCAAATTATTTATGAGCTGCTGCATGGCCTAATAAATAAAAATGCCATAATCGGCAGCCCTGCTTCTGGGACGACGTGTACGCTCGGAATGGCGAAATGAAGCGTCTTCGAAAGCTCAAAGATGACTTCGACCCTCGCCAACGTACTGCGATCTGCTACCACGTCAAGCGCCGTCATGATCTCGAAGCCTGGTTGCGAGAACGGAAACTTCTCAACAAGCGGAGGCTGTTCCACCCTCGTCTGCTCGACCTTCTGTACGTCGAGATGGAGAAGCGCTTAGAAACTCAGGGCCCATAGCACCACCACAGAATATGCCTCAGTCGTTTTCGACTATTCCTTCGTGCAGCAAGGCAACAGACAACTTCCGCCTAAAAGCGCCATCTTCACTCGATGTCGTTTTGACTTTTTCATGGTTCGACCGCCGTCCGGTTGGCGGTTGGCAGTAGGGTCGAAATAGAGTTGCGGCTGGCACGGACCCATGATCTTGTCCGAAAGCGGGGGCTTAACGCCACCTTGTCTGAAAACCGCGACAGCTTCACTCGGGTACACGAACCAGCGCAGTGCCTCGTACATCCTGGGGATTTTCTCATTCTGAGGGAGGCCCGACGACGCTGCATTCATCGTGATGGACAACTGTCCGAGCTTTGCAGCCTGCTCAAGGTTCTCTCGCCGGTGAGCGATGGGGTCTTGAATGTTGTCGAAGATCTCCGATGGGACTTCGCTCTGAAGTGCCGATAGCAACTTTTTACCCGAGAATTCGACTTTAGCCCTTGAAACGTGACGCCAGACGCCTGTGCGGATATTAAACTCATACTGCGGTAGGAACTTCCACCCGTGGTCGGCTACAAAGTGAACTGCGTCCAGAATGTAGTGAACTTCGCCGTTGTCAGCGAAGTACGGGAAGCTGATGCGAGTGCCACCCGGCTCGAGAATGTTGATGTTGGCCACCAAAGCGTGTTCCAGACCTACCATGCTCTGCTCAGTGAGCCCCAACACTCGTGCGCCGTAAGGGCCCGCGCACTGACACCCACCTCGGGCTTGGACGCCGAAGAGGTCATTGAGCAGTGCGCACACGAAGTTGTGGTGCAGGAAGCGGTTCCCGAGGCGAAAGAGCAGCGAGAAGATCGGCAGCTGATTCACGTTGTCGCTCTGACGTCCAAGCACGACGATGCTCTTGTTGCGGCTGAGCGACTCTCGAACGTGGCGCACGTGTCTCCGTTCGAGCTCCATGATGCAGTGCGGACCAACCCGCTGCTTCAGCTGGAAGGCCAGGCCCAGTCGAATACTCCCCAAAATGTCGGGGGTGCCGCCTTCCTCACGCTCCACCGTATCGGAGAGATAGCGTTGAGCTGTCGCCGTGACGAAGAGGACGGTGCCGCCCCCGGGCATCGCTGGCACTTGGTTGTTCATCAGCTTCTTCTTGACCACCAGGACACCGGGCGAACCCGGACCGCCGACGAACTTGTGACCTGAAAAGAACACGGCGTCCTTGTACGCAGCGGACTCCTTGGGGTTCATGTCGATGTCCACGTAGGGAGCGCAGGTGGCGTAGTCCCAGCACGCCAGCGCATCGTACTTGTGCAGCAACTTGGAGACCTCATCGACGTCCAGTAACAGCCCAGTGAGGTTCGAAGCTGCAGCAAACGACCCGATCTTCAGTGGGCGATTTCTGTGGCGCTGTAGTTGTCGCTCGAGCTCCTTCAGGTCCAGTCCCCCACCTGCGGCTTCCGGGATCTGCACCTCGTCCGCGCACAAACTCTCGCGCCACGGCAACAGGTTCGAATGGTGGGAAAACGGACATGTGAAGATCACGGCTCGCTTGCTGCTGCGGTGGCGGCGACGGCCCTTGTTGATGCCTAAGACTGTGACGAGCTTGTGGATGGCGCTGGTGCAGCCCTGACCGGTGAAGATCACCACATCAGTCGACGCGCGGGCGTTCACGGCGCTGGCGATGATCTGACGAGCCTCTTCCCGGAACGAGGTGGTCTGCAGCCCGTGACGGATGTGGTGGTGTGCGTGTTGCCGTAGGTCGGCATGACCTGGTCGTGGATGAACCGCTCGATGCACTCCAGCGACTTGCCGCTAGCGGTGTAGTCCGCGTACACTTGCGCTTTCGTACCGAACGGTGTGTTGAAGGGGGCGTTGCGTCCGATCATGTCGCTAGCGATGTCTTCAAGTACTTGACTGACATTGGCATGGTCATCGTCGGTGCTTGGCTTGGTGGGGGTGGAGTTGGAGATAAACGACGACGAGAGCGTCGAGTCTCCTAATAGCCGTCGGTTCTCAATCTGATCTCTGTTGTGGATTGGTGTCACGAGGGCGGCCGGCATTCGACCGAAGCGTCGATGTAAGTTCAGTTGCAGTGCAGTGTTCCGAAGTAAAATATGAAGTAAATTTTGCAGCGTCGCGCTTGTTGCAGCCATCTGAAAGGTGGGAATCGTCCTCGGAGGTGTGCTACCGTACTCGTCTTGGACACCTAAGATTACCACCATGGGATCTCATTCTGTGCGGCCCAGTACTTTGGGAGACACGTAACGTTACATGAATTTAGACTTCAATCATCGACACAATGCGTCTCCTGACACAATTTGTGGCCTCAGGAATGCGAATTCCAAATAGAATTCATATTCACATCTTCGTGTGCACCACGCCATCTTTTCTGTGCACCACTCCAAACGCCACCAATCATTCGCGCGCGCTAACCTTGCCTCCACTATAGCCCCGCACCATGTACGCCGGCGGAGGAGCGCACGAGGGCGAGCACCATGGCGCGGCCTCCTCGAGCGCCGCCGCGGAGGCCAACGACCTGGACGCGCTGGTGTTCGAGTTCGGCACATCGCGCTGCAAGCTGGGCTACGCGGGCGAGGACTTCCCGCGCGTGTTCGAGCGCCCGCTGCCGCACGCGGAGGTGCAGACCGACGACGAGGCCGCACGCCGCCTGAACCGCCGCGCCGCGCAGACCGAGCGCGACCCGGAGAAGCTGGCGCAGTGGCTGTTCGACGCCGCCAGCGCGCGCCTGCAGACGCGGCTCAGCGAGCACCCGCTGCTGCTCGTGGAGCGGCCGTTCGCGCTGCCTGAGGAGGACGCGGCGGACAAGCCGTCGGAGGAGCAGGACGCCAAGGACAAGGCGCAGACCGTCGCGCAGACGTCCAGCGGCAAGAAGCGCGACCTGCGCGCGCGCGAGCAGATGGTGGAGGTGGCCATGGAGGAGCTGGGCGTGCCCGCGCTCTTCTGCGCCAAGAGCGCCGTGCTGGCCTGCTACGCCAACGGGCGCACGAGCGGCCTGGTGGTGGAGATGGGGGCCACGTACACGAGCGTCACGTCGGTGCACGAGGGCTACGCCTTCGCGTACCCGAAGAGCCAGGTGGCGCTGTTCGGCGGCCACGACCTGGACGCCTTCTTGCGGCAGAAGCTGAGCCCGCAGCTGACCAGGAGCTGGGAGCAGCGCGTCGAGGCCACGTCGCTGGAGCAGGAGGTGAACAGGAGGAAGAGGCAGAGCTGGTCCTACGTGGTCGAGGCCAAGGAGAGCGGACTCTGCAGAGTCGCGGACGGGCCCTTCGACGAGGCGCAGAACGCGCAGCTGCCGCTCATCAACTACGAGCTGCCGGACAAGACGGTGGTGGCCATGGGCACGGAGCGGTTCAGCGTCGCGGAGCACTATTTCTTGGGGGAAACGGCGGCGACTACCGAGAGTGCGAGTGCTGTGAGCGACGGACCGGGGATGAGACTGCCGGAGCTCATTTGTGAGACTGGAGGGCTGACGACCGAGACCGAGCTGCGGAAGGAGCTGTTCCAGAACATCGTGCTCACGGGAGGCAGCTCGTGCTTTGAGAACATGCCGACGCGGATTGAGCGCGAGGTGGTGACGACGTTGAGCGGCACGCCGCTGCCGCTGACGGCGTCGGGGAATTCGGGCGCGGCGGGCGGGTTTACCAGCAGCTTGCGCGTGAAGGTGGTGGCGGCCCATGCACAAGAGCGCCGCGTGGGGTCGTTCCTGGGAGGCTCCATCTTGGCGTCACTGGGCTCCTTCCACGAGATGTGGATGTCCAAGGCCGAGTACGCTGAGCACGGCGCCGCGCTCATTCACAAGAAGTGTCCGTAGGACGTATTATACATACGGCGGCGATAATAGCAACCCCTTTCAGTAGTGAATATGCATGCGTACGCCTCGTATAGTACGATACTTGTCAAGTTCTGCAGCCTGAACATGCACCAAGCCCTGGCCAATCTACTCAGCAGACTGACGCGATCCATGAGTCGAGTGTTTAGCAGCTCATACATGTATCGACAGGCATTGCTGCCTTTGACGCTGTACCCGAGGTTCGGATTCCGAGCCTTCCCGTTGAACACAATTCGTCACCTTCCTGAAGGTGACGGAATGTGTTCGAGGTCTTCAGTACTGTACATGCGTGAATCAGCTCTGCAACGCCGCGCAACGAATCTTTCATCCCCACTGAGTCAGCGACTGACATGCGGTCGCTGACATGGATCACCGCCGAATCCCAGAGAGTCTCTCTCTCTGGCAGCGACGCCGCTTGGGGGACCTGGTCGATCCAGCCTGTCGTTGCCCGCGTCCCCAGAAGAAGGCCAAGCGCAGCTGGACGCCAGGAGTCCAGGACTGACCATTAACCTTACTCAAGCGGGAAGTTTGGATGAGGAAGCGTCTGCAGCGTGGGACGCCTGGGGCAACGAATGGCGCCGCCGGCGTGAACCTCTCCAGTGTCTCAGCGATGAGCTCCCCGTTGCACTGCAACTTGCAGGCGTTTAACGATCCAAAGGAGTGGCGGCACTTGTTCAAGATTCATGGATAGTCCTACAAAAAAATATATACAGGGTGGTGGGCCTCCTTCGAGCTTAATCCACACCACCCGAGTTAAACGATATACTGCTCGCGGCGTCACTCACTGCCTTCATGCTGCGGCCGCTGTCCGTGCGAACGCGTCATGGCGCAGCACCTGCTCGATGCTGAGGCGCTGGCTCGGGTCGCACCGCAGCATGCCCTCCAGCAGCCGCAGCGCGCGCTCGTCCAGCACGTTTGGCATCCTCCAGGCCGCCAGCACCTCGCGCACGCCCACGGCCTCGAAGGCGCGGAAGGCCGCGTCCTCGCGCGTGGCCATTGGCACGAGCGGCGAGCCCGTCACGAGGATGAACAGGATGATGCCGAGCGACCACACGTCGGCCGCTCTCGGGTCGTACGCGACGCGCGGCGCCACCACCTCGGGCGCCATGTAGTAGGCCTTGCCCACGCGCCCCACGCACAGCTGGTCGGCGCGCGCGGACAGCCCCAAGTCGCCGATCTTGCACACGCCGCGACTGAGCATGACGTTCTCGAGACTCAAGTCGCGGTGCGCCACGCCCAGACTGTGCAAATAGGCCACGCCCGCCGCCAGCTGCTGCACCACGACGAGCGCGTCGGTGCCGGCGAGGCGGCCGTTCTGGCCGCGGTTCACGCTCGAGAAGAGGTCCCCGCCGGCGCAGTACTCGAGCACGAAGTAGAGCGTCTGGCCCTCCACGAAGTCGTCCAGGTACTGCACGAGGTGCGGGTGCGCGTCCCGCTGGGCGCGCTGCAGGGCGGAGAAGGCCTTCTCCTGGCGCGGGTCGTCGGGCGCCTGCAGCTCCGGCTTGCGCAGGTCCAGCAGGTTGATGGCGTGCAGCAGAGACATGCTCTTGAGCACCACGCGCCGCCGAAGCATCTCGTCAGTGCACAGGAAGATGCCGCCGTAGGTCGTGAGTGCCAGCTGCTGCACGACGCGATAGCGGTTTCGGACGAGCGTCATGTTGGCAGCGTGGCAGGCAGGCAGGCGGGCGGGCAAGTGTTCGTGACGAAGCGAATTCCCAACTGGCCCGTTCAGTGCGCGAAGCGTTATCGCGGAACTGCGGCAGCCAATCAGAGGCGTGGATTTGGATAGTGGGACTGCAGCTGGACAGGCGACTAAGGTGCGGGATACGTATGTTTTGGGGTATTATTATAGTGCAGCATGGACAATAGTCCACTTCGTTTGATAGATACGGCCCTGTCGGATAGACGTCAAACAGCAATGCTCGCTGTGGAATACGGAGGCGAGCAACGTACGCAAAAAATGGGGTAGCTAGCAGCAAATGTCCGCCGATTTCGCAGAATGGTCGAACTCAAATGTCACCTGGAGCTTCGAGGGCCTGCTTCAGTAAACTCATTCCCAAAAGTTATTTCTCCTAACTACTATCTTTACCCCTATTAAAAATAGGGGTAAAGATAGTAGTTAGGAGAACGTATATCTCCATTTCGATTCATGAAGTCATGCATTACACTATAGAATGCATTCCATGGTTTTGGCGAAGACAAATCGGCACGACTAGGAGACTCGCCTAGACGAAGGCACTACTGGGGGGATCTTGCTGGCAGTGAAGCTTGCACGACGAGTACTTAGTACAGTCGGGGATATCATTTTCTCTGAGATTGCTCTAAATGAACACGATATAACCTCACCTGCAAAATGAAAAAAATATACATGTACTTCTTCCACCGATCCACAAAGATGCAACTTTTATTGGTCAAGGACCTCGACTCGAGGTCGTGGACTTGGTGTTCATTTCGTTGAAGTCGTTCAGCATCGTCTGCCAGCGTCCGCCGGCATACATTTTCGTTTTCTGTATGCAACGTGCTGAGAAACAACATCCTGAAGTCGTCAACATTTGGATCAAATGGTACATGTACGCATTTTGGGAAGAGCGACAGGGCTGTGAAATAATATTTGCCAACATTTTTACGTTTCCATGGTCGGATCTTTTTGCATTCCTCCGATGTGTGTCGCGCACGAGTTGAAACAGTGTCTTAGCACAGCGGACAAGTCCCGAATAACTTGCCACGGCTAGCGCTATCCTGGAACTGTTACCAGCAAGTTGCTGGCAGCAACGTCAGCACTGCGCCAACGGCGCTGGTGTCCCGAGTGGAAATGGTCCGTACCGTTCCACTCGGGTTAACTACCGTCCTCGTTCGGACGCTGCTGGAAATCAGATGTTTGAGACGCTGCGGTGCGAAGCGGCGCGGCCGGGTCAGTAAGTGGTGGGTGACGGACTCGCCGTGGTGCTGCCGTGCACAGCGTTCGACTATATGGGGCTGTCGCAGTGGGCGTGGTGGTGGCACTCGGCCTCCCATTCTGCGAAACAGATCTGGGGGCGCGAGGGAGCCAAGGAGGGAAGGCGTCGACGCTGGCGGCTGACGGCGCCATGCTTCATGGACGTCGGGCAAGGAAGAGAAAGCGGGAAGGAGCACGGTGGGATCTCCGGACGCCCGGGGATGGGCAAGGACGGATGGCACGACGCCTGGGTGACTGGGCGTGCGTGATGAAGGTGCGGAAGGTCAAGAAGGGGTGTCGCCAAGGCGTTAGAAGATGACGCGAGTGCAGCGGACCCAAGGACGCAAGGAAAAGAAGGAAGAGAACGCAGAGAGAATACGGTCAGTCGTGAATTTACCTTTAAAGCTAACAAGCTGCATTTTTCGTGTTTGCAGTCTTGTTGGTGCTCACTTACAGCTTTTGCTAGCAACCTTCGCCTCCGTTCCCATACAGCGCAGGACGGTCCCACCCAAAGGACAGTTCGCGACACTGGGTAGCGCCGCCCGCAAGCAGATCGCAACGTGGTGCGTCGCCAATCACCACCGACTAACGTTCTAACTAACGTTCTAATTTTTCTCAACCGCGATCGGCCAATTAGAATCGGAGCAGCTGATATTATCGAGCTGTTGTGTCCTCCCGCCTGATTCTATAAGCTGACAGATACAGAATCCGAAGCTCTCAGCTGGAACGAACTTCAGCAACCCGAAGCGCGAAACACTGCGGATTTAGGTTCGCGGTTACGAATGCCTTTTCGACCGAACCTGAATTCACGGTTTTTCGTCTTCCATTGAAAAACCTCGCGAACCAGCGAAGCAATTTGCCAGTTCAGGTTTTTTAGGTTCATTCCGAAGTCCAGCTACTTTGAAAGGTTCACGGCAGTTTCATTCAAAGGTCGTTTTCTCAACCTGCTATTGGAGAATAATGGGGCGTACTCTCGCGGCTTTCCTTCGCTTGGAGCCGCACTTGTGCAGGTTCTTCGTGGTTTTATGGTTTTATGTAGACGTCATCAAGTTCAACTTTGTGCTCCATGGCTTTTGGTGACAGGACGAAAAACCAAGCTGCCGTGGACGCTGCATCAAATGGCGCTGGAGCGAAACATCTTGGAGACAGTTCAGCAATGCATGCTCGGTCGCGTGCCCATCGGCTCGACGGGCTTCGTGGTGAATGCCATGAGCACGCTGATCACGCTGGCCCAGGACTTTGTGGACGCGTCCGACGCGCCCACGAAGTCGGCGAAGTCTGAGAAGTGGTCCTTGAACACAATGACCAGCACCACCAGAACGACGACAATGGCGACCCGTAGCACGACGTACTTGACGGTGTTGAGTAAGCCGCGGGTTACTCGGTCATCTCCTAGACGCCGCCCTTGTGCTCGTTCTCGGCGTCGTCCACCGACATCTTGGAGCTGCGGCGCGGCTCGCGTTTGGCGTGGCAGTCTCCACGTAGCTCACGGAGTTCTCGAGGTCGCGCGGTTTTCTCTGGTGCATGCCGCTTAGCGATGTAGAAGTCCGGGTTCACGATGACCGCGAACGCGACGGTGATGTGCAGCTGCACGAAGAGGTAGACCACCCCACTTGAGCGCGAAGCCCAGCGTCGTGAGTTCTGTCCGGTAGATGGTGAGCAGCAAGTTGCCCATGATATGGCAGCCCACGGCTGAGTACGCCGTGCTGGTGGTCAGCATTAGGAAGATGCGTGCGATGAGGCCCACAGACACGCCCACAACGCGGGGCATGCGGCTCAGGTCGCTGTGCTGGTACTGCAGGTCTGGGATGACGATCCCTGCTCCGTCGGCGAGCAACAAGTTGCCAAAGACGCCGGCCACCTGCGAGAACTTGAGCTCCGGGAACTGCACGCTCGGGTGGCCTGCATGACGACTGCGACGCCGATGCCGTTGGCCAGGATGGTGCCCAAGCAGCCGGCGAAGGCTGCACCTGATTCCACCTTACGGGTGGGGACGAGACACACGGGGCGGGGCAGTACCACCAACGCCATCTAGATGCTCTACGTGGTCTGGCTGAAGGCGCTGGGGAAGTGGCCGTCAAGGAGCGAGCCTCCGAGCACGAAGAAGACTCACGGGATCAAGTAGACGTTGGCGAAGGCCAATGGCCACCACGGCGATGGCCGGCCCGGCCCGAGCAAAGTTGCCCGGCATCCCGAGCGTGTCAATGCTGTAGATGCAGCAGAAGAATTTGAAGGACGTCTTGACGTCCTCGTACGTGAAGGAGGGCTTCTTGACACAAGCCACTCTGTTTGCCAACGCGAACGCAAAAGCTGCTTTGATAGGATTCAAATCGTGTCGTGCTTAATGTGCGGACACGTCGAGCGCTCCCGTTTTCGTGTCTACAAGCAGATCCTCGTGAGCAACGGCGGTCTGTTGGGCAAGCTCGTCAAGGTGCCCGTGCAGCATTTGCATCATGACGGGCAACATCAGCTACTTCGAGCAGAACTACCGGCCCAGCAGAAAAGTGGCGCGGGCGACGAGATGTCCTTCCGGCCCATTCGCTTGCGCGTGTTAGTAAGCGCGCTCATTTTGGCATTTAGTCATTTATTTGAACCATGGTTTTTGTAAAAAACATATATAACATCACGCGAAAGTGAACCATGAAAGAGGCGATCTCTCTGCTAGAGCCGCACTAATCAACTGGTGTTTTGGCCAATGGCGAAACGGAGAAAGGAACAAGTTCGTTCGTTTCAAATGTGATCGCGACCCACAGCACAGTCCCAACCGAGCCAATAAAACCTCGCGAACCAAGTTTTCTGGGTTTTATCGGCTCGCGGAAAATCGGGGGAACCAAGGTTCGGTCAATCTTCGTTCCAGCTGAGCCGAAGCTATTCAAGAAACAGTGCGGTTATAGCACACCAGGCGCATACATGTATTGCTCCACAAGTCGTCGAGCTGGACATAATGTGCAGTGCGACCCGATCCAGCGTCTGAGCATCGAGCATCGAGCACTACGAGTCGTTCACTAAGCAAACGAACTAGGCCTGGGTCGAGTGTGTCAACAGTATCCGGATAGGTCCTGCTGTCGCGTTTTTTTTATGTTTTGAAGTGAGGTACATTAATGTCATTTAGAAGTCCTAACGCCACCTAATGCCCTAGCTCCCAGAATGCCAGTACTGCATTCCGTGAGTGCTTGGACAGCTTGATGCACTGCATAGGGTGCTGTCCACTACCCTTATCGTCACACCTTGTCCTCGGCGCCCTCATACAAGGCCGACTTGCTGCGCTCACCGATCCACTGCGCAACATCCATTTGGATGTGTTCCGTAATGTGCGTCCAATTGTTCCGTTCGCCCTATTTTTGCAGGCCGTCCATTCGACCATCTGCTCCGTCTCGTGTGCTAGACTAGCAAAGCCCGACGCCGCCCTGTTCTGGTCTCGCTGCTGGAGGGTCCAGCTGACCACTGCCGCTGCATCCGCGGCCCTTCGGCTTTTCCAGTACGTGTCTTTCAAGTGGGATGCCGTTGGCGGCAGCCGGGCGGTGTGTTGCCGCAGTATCTGCGGGTTGTCCCCCACCACATGTGCGGGGCCCCATGCCTGGGAGATGCACATCCGTAATCCACGGAGTAATCCTAGCTGGGTCGCCTTCACCGCTGTCATGTTGCCACCGTCGTAGACAGTACTATGTATGTACTGCGTCGTGTAAGCCCCCGACTTCGTGTGCACCCTAGCAATCACGGTCCCACTACCCCCCCTTGTGGGCGACCCCCTGGCGCTTCCAGCTGCAAAGATCACATAACAGCATCCACGTTGAGGCGGTGCCGCGTGGGGACCAGTCCAGTCCGCCCCCAGTACCATGCATAATTTGGCGCCAAGCCTGGCTAGCAGACCCGGGTCTGCTTGCGATTGTAAGTCCCATACAATGTCCTTGTGTCCAGTTCGAAGTCTGTTGAAAAAAACGCTGACATGATACTCCGCCGAAGTGTCGTTGAGAGGATCAAAATGGGCCACTCGCCACCTCCATGCAGCATGGAGGTAGAGTCCAGCGCTCAGCCCCCAACAGTTAGCCGTTAATCGTTCCACCGCGTCACCAAGCAGGGCCGCTTGGTCCGCTGGATATGCTGTGATTACTTGACCAAGAGCCCTTGCAATGTCGTCTGGGACCCCCGGTATCTCAAGCGAGAAGATCGCTGTTTCATAACTCCGCCGTCGCAGTCCTGCAGCTCGCCACCTGTCGATGAGGACACCCCGTAGCCTGACCGCCGCTGGGCACGTCCAGAACACGTGGTAGAGGTCCACATGCCCCACCCTCGTACAGTCCTCGTGTGGACACCCCATCCCCGCTGATACTGGGTTGTATACCGATGCGGCATGGTGTTTGATTCGGAGGAGTAGCTGTTCTCCCCATGGGGTCAGCCCGACCACTCTGCGAATCCGCCTCCACACCAACGAGTCTAGGCCTGTAGCCACAAACTCCTTCACCGATTTCCACTTGTGCTGCCGCCGCCGTAAAAGTTCCAGTCCTTTGGCGTTGCGAACCGTGCTGAGAACTGTTTTGTATGCCTTGCGGGAGGTTTTCCACCGGCGATTCCCCGCCCATAAGCACACCATCCGAGAGATGCGCGGGTGCGGATGTACTCGAGTTACCGCTGTACCGACGCCCACGGCACGTTGCGTGGCCGCGATCATGTCTCGATGCGTTCGGACGATCGCCATGTCTTCCCGGTTGCCGCCAAACCCAGTTAGGCCTTCCAGCCGGCGTTCAAAGTCAATACAAAGTTGAACCGGCGCATGGGCCGGATCTTTCGTATCGGATTCGCCCGGAATGCTCCCCGTGTCGGAGAAGCTGAGGGAAATTTAGAAGGATCAGCACCATCAGCCGTTCCGCCTGACGTCGGATCGTTCGAGTGAATTTGTCCACCAGCACCGTTACGAGCATGCCCCCTTTGGCGAGCCATCGCCAGTGGAGAACGTCCTTAACCAGAGTCCCGTTGCGGCAGAGAGCCCGCATCGTCGATTTGATGCCTCGCGCCACACCAGTCTCCGTGAATAGTTTCAGCTCCTCCAACGCCATATACGGCACCCATTCTGAGCAGAAATCTCCGTGTAGCGTCTCCTCCGTAGCCTGATACTGGCGGCTCAACGGCCCCTGCAGGGGTTGGGTGTCCAAGGTCATCCGACGCCCGTACCACGTGGCCACCACCGGGCCCCTGAAGTACAACGTGCAGTGTAGCGCCACCACCATCGCAGCCTTGCTGGCAGCAGGTGAAACGCCCCCGAAGGAATTGCAGACCGAAAGTCCTGTAGACCAAATTGACTCCTTCACCCGCCGGTTGTGCACCGTTGGTGGTGTGTGGCGGGTGTTATATACACCTGTGGTGCCACACCTACCGTTTGGCATCCAGCCAATACGTCGCCCAATATCTGTGTATCAGGATCGGAATCCACTGCCCAGTTGTTGACCGTCACAGCCGCCAGCGCGAGCAGCTCCATCTTTAGATCTGGCACCGCGAGGCCTCCTTGCTGTCGAGGCAAGGTTGCCACGTGTTGATTCAACCAAGCCCGGCCCCCCACGTCGCACTCCGTGAAGCGGCCGTGCCAGATGTAGTTCTTGATCATCTTCTGGAACGCTTGGATCGTGCCCTTCGACGGCCATTGATGCCTGCCGATATAGAGAAGCTTCGGGATCACGATGGCCGTGGCAATGAGGCTACGTTGATCTACCGTCAGCGTCTTCCTGGTCGCAAGAGCTAGCCTAGCTACCAGCTGTGTTCGGGCAACTTGCCATGTGTAGTCCGGATCCTGGACGCTCCCAACTTGCAATCCCAAGTAGCGCGACAGTTTCGTGATCGCCTGCAACCGGAGCGGTGCTGGCAGCGGCCCCATCTTCTGGATCGACTCCGGGTTCAATGCAATAACCAGCGTCTTCTCCTCGTTCAACCTTAAGCCTGACGCTGACGCGAAAATCCGAGTGATAGTCATGACTAGGATGACCTCTGCGATGGTGCTGACATAACTTGCAGTATCATCGGCGTACCCTCCCACTTTCAAACGAACCGAGCCCGCAGCACTCCGTAATACGATGCCCGAAAGTTTCGGCTCTTGATCAATTCGCCTGTACAAAGCTTCTAGCACGAAAAGGAACAGCAGTGGCGCCAACGGGCAGCCCGGGCGGATCCCGCAGGTGACCGCCACCCACCGTGATCTGTAGCCATTGGCCAGAAAGCGGACCCTGGTCCCCTCGTGCATGCCTCTCATCGCGTTGACATAAGTTGTTGGGAATCCCAGCCAGAGCAGTGATGCATACAGGAATTCGCGGTCAACTGAATCGTAAGCTTTGCGAAAGTCCAGCAGCAACGCCAGTGCCGCCGCCATAACCGGATCTGTCATGGCGGCCTGTTGTGCGGCGGTAAACAAGTCGACAGTCGCGTGAATAGTGCGGTGAGGCACGAATCCGTTTTGATTCGGATGAATAATCCGATGAAGCTTGGAACTGGTTCCGGTAGCCAGGATCCTAGTGAGAATCTTGTAATCCGTGTCTAGGAGGGCTAGAGGTCGGAAGTTGAGTGGGTTGCTTGACTCACCACCCTTTTTGAGGCAAAATATATCGGCCTCTAAGAACGTGCTGGGGAAGACCCCATCCGGATACTATGCGTTGTAAAGTCTGGTCAGTATCGGGATCAACTGCTCCGCGAAATCGCGATACCAGTCGTTCCCGAGTCTGTCTGGACCACACGCCTTCCCTGCTTTCGTGGAGCCGATCGCCGCGGCAACCTCCGCTTCCGTGAAAGGCGCTGACAGATCCTGAAGTGTGTCTTTGTATTGCCCTTCATCACCAAGCCATTGCAGTACACGAGACCGTGCCTCCGGAGTGGAAGCAGTCTGCTGGAAGATCGGAGTCCAGGCGACCGCGAGGGTATCGGGTTTGTCATGAACCCCGCGGGCCGCCTGACCGTTCGCAGCATCAAGACGATGCACATCGTTGTTTGCGTACTTGGTACTCACTCTTTGAAAAAATTGCTTGGTCGTCTTCCCCGTGCGATGCCCGCCTTCCCGGAAAAGGCGCTGTTGCTTGGTCGCTGCTCTGCGACCGATACAGGCCGTAATGGCGTGCCGAACCCGCGCCAGCGGAGTACCTCCGACCCCTTCCGTTAAGGACATTGCATCTAGGCTATCCGTGATGGAGTCAATCGTTGGCGGCCGCGCCGCGGCAGCCTCTCGCAGCCGTCGTTCCTGTCGTATCAGTCGTCGCAGTTTTTGTTTGTAGGTGTTCCGAGCAGCCTTGCGTCGTTGCTTGATGATACGGAGCGCGGCCATGCGGACGTCCACCCTCCATGCATCCCAGTCGTGGGTCAAGGCGATCGCGTCCTCGTATCTCTCTTGGATGTGTTCCCAGAATGTCTGGAGACGCGAGCACATGTCCGCCTTGACCTCCTTAGCCGCCACTGAGGGGGTGGATATACTCTGGCAGGTTTGCAAATCCGGATGGGATCGGTGGGGTCACTGATATGCAACCGTACGGCCTCGTGGTCTGTGCGGGTCCCCGTCCGGTGTATCTCCACCGCCTTGACCCAATTGACCAGGTCGGCCGAAGTGTACCATCTGTCTAATCGTGCAGTAGCGTCCACGCCCGGTCGGACCTGGTAATGGTACGTGTGCGTCTGTGCATAGTACTCATCCAGATTTAGGTGGTCTATGTCCGCCGGCGGAAGTAGAGCATCCACCAGACCCCATTTAGCTAGTACCGTCTCCAGCGCTGGAGATTCATGTCCTGCCGCCCTCCTGCACCAACTACGGTCTAGCCTTGAGTCGAGGGTGCAGTTAAAGTCTCCACCCAGCACAACCCGGTCCACTTCTGGGAGGTCTAGTTGTTCTAGCTGTCGGTAGAAGGCCTCCCGTTTCCCGCGTTGGTGAGGTGCATATACGCACAGGAAAATGAAAGTGCTGGATGCGTATTGGCCGGAAATCGCCATGAAATGAGGAGACCATGCCGTTTCCATGCAAGGCTTCGGCGCGGTGAGATGACCATATGGGTCGAGCAAAATAGCCACTCCACCTTTCCGGTCCTGCGACGCCGCCCAGAAGGACATTGGCTCACAAGCGTCCCCCGTGCGGAAACCCCAAGATCGCGCGTAAAGGTTGCTCATGTGTAGTAGTTCGTCTGGTTCCACGTGAGTTTCCTGGAGAAAAACCACGTCGTGGCGACCATGGGTATCGTCTTGTTTAAATGCCCTGAAGTATGCAACACGGTGTTCGGCCGTGCTGCCGAAGCCGTTAACATTCTGCGTAGTGCAGCTAAACGTGCGTTCATGTCTGTGGAAGCTTCGCTTGTCCTGTTGTGCAGCCCGTTCAATACGTTCCTCCTCCTGTTTGTGGTTCTGAATGCTCTTCCGCTTCTCGTGGCGAAAGTCCCGTCGGAGGTTGGCCTGCCGCATCTTTGGGCTCACACTCGCAAAAAAATCACCCAGACACCTTTGGCGCGGCTGTCCATTTCGCGTCGGTCGTTTCTGTGCACGCTGAAAGGGTGTGACGTGAGCCACCGCGCTGCCGGTACTGTTATCGGCTTGTTCCACACACGCATTCCGGCTTCCCTCGGTGGTCGGGGCTCCCACTTTGAGTTCGTGGTGAGTGCTGGCTGCAGGCTGCCCTGCATTCGCCGACAAGAGAGGTAAGTATTGCGATCCTCCCTGTGTCGGCGGGTGTAGCCTCGGTCGTTTCCGACTGTCCGAGGCCATGCATCGGGCCGAGGAGCCCTTAACAGTGAGCTTGAGCGGACAGTCCAGCGTCCATAGAGCTGATTCTGTCCTCCCATGTAATCCCCGATGATAGAGTCACGATCTCCCCCCACGCCGCCCGGGCTACCACATTTTCGCAGAGGCGCTGCACCGCCGGGTGGGCAGAGTAAACTGCCCCCAACTGCATCCGCGCTGAAATACCCCAAGGCGTGGACGGCCAAACCCAGGCCGTGTGTTGCAAGATGTGTAGTATATACCAGCAGTCGACTTCGATATGATCTGGACGTGCCCCAGATGGAGCTCCTGGGTATAGTCCTGTCAGCCGGCGCCACTTTTCCGGGTCTCGCGCCACGGCACGGTCCTGTGTAGACCCAGCCTCCGTCGTGCAAGCCGCTAACCATGAAGTGCAAAAGCCCTTTGCCCTGCTAGTGGGCTCGTCCGCTTCCAGGATACGGTGAAGCATCGCAACTTGAAAATCGTATGCCACTAACTCCCCCCATTGCAACCACACGGTTTTTGGCAATAGTTTCACCGCCACCTCCGGGTATGGTAAGTATGCCAAGCGGTCGTGCAGAGCTGTACGATGCTCTAGTAGACATGGCATCAGCTCCAACAGACCGGGTTTGGTACCAGCTCCGTGTGGCAAACCATAAGCGTGGCGGCCATGATGGATCCAAGTGGCTATCGCCGTAGCATTTTCCTTATGAAGCTGCCGGAGCTTCGTCCGATCAGCCATTTGTTCTTGCTCTGTCGTGCATGAATTCAAGATGCGCTGCAGCGCCTGTGTGGACACACGCCCATGACTGGAGATCGGTGACCGTCCTGCAAGTTGGTGACAGCGCTTGCCTGACACCTGGCCATGTTGTGGGACCAAAGGTGACTCCGTCGGGTCGACCCTTCGTTGTAACCGTTCCGCCTCGTCCTGCAAATCAGCCGCCAGTATGGTCATATCATAATGGCCACTATCCAGTCGCGTCAACTGCAGCCGATCGTGGACAATATCGAGGCGATTTCTGCGCTCAGTGGTGCCGACCAGGAACGCGTTCGTGTCGGCCGAGTCGGCAAGCAATTCAATCTCTTCCGTACGAGACTGACAGTCCTCCATGTGGGCAATAACCTCGTTGAACCACTCATGATGCGCACAGTAATCTTGGGCAAAAGACAGGTCACCCTCCGCTTGCCATCGCAAGGTCAAGTCACCGTGCCGGACCCCATAGAAGTGCCCTTCGTGGCGCTTCAGAATCATAAACACTTGCAGCACGTGGAGGTTGGCGTATGCTCGGAGCATGATCTTCGCCGTTCGATCATCCATCGCTCCGCCGCATCCAGTTTCGTGAACATCCCCGTTTGGAAGCGTGTAGTCTTGATAGAAGTACCGCTGTACATGCGCGTCATTTGCTTGATCGACGTCCAGCACAAATAAGGGCTCGCGCAGGTACTGTGCCATGGCCCGTAATACCTCCGGCCCAGCCCAGAAAGTTGATGGGATTGGTGTGTTCACCGATCGATTGCGTTCTTGCATGTAGTGATTGAATAACGCCGCCGTGGCCACATCGACATCTGTGGGGGCCGGTTGGGTTGGATATAATCGTCGAAGCTCACTACACGGGCCGACCACCTTGCAAGCGACGTCGTTTGCAAGATTCGTCATCATAAGTGTGTACACACTCTTTTTGATGACATTGGCGCCGCGGACCACGTCCGAGCTGAATGTGAGTTTTGTTTCCACTGTCGAGGTGGACGTGGCATACAATGCTGTGTACGCACATTGCCCGTTCGCTGGTACGGAAATAAGCGATCCCCTGAACGGCATGAGGAAAGCAGGAAGTTGTTGGGGCATTCCTGGTGCCGGCGCCGTCTTTGCGATGAAAAACCCATCCTGACTGAGCGAATGTGCCGGCGTCTGGGAGATGTCGCCCTGGGTGTCTCCTAGTGTCGCCGCAGCTGGGAGAGCCGTTCCTCCGATGCTGTCAGGTTCCTGTAGCTGGCGCTCCCTGGCCGCTTCGGCTTCCAGGTCGATGGAGTAGGCTACTTCCGATCCCGGAGTGGGGGCCGGCGACTGGGTACACGAGGGTGCCGAGGACCCCACATACCCCGATAACTCCGACTCCTGGTCACTGTTCTCGACCGCATTGACGTCCATCTCGCTAATCTCTGTGATGATGCTGCCTGTGTTGGCGGGACCCGGCAGCTGTAATGCCTCCGTGGGGGACCCCTGAGAATTTTGCGCTCCGTTCCCTGTCTCTGTGTGGCCTATGCCCATCGGATCTGCAGACGTGTTGGTCACCTCCTCTATTTGCGTCCTCGTATCCTCCGTCACCGACAGTCTCGGCGCATCTGTGTACGCGTACGGCGCCTCAGCTTCCTCCTCTTCGCTGTCCAACTCGCTTCCTTCTGGAGATGGATCTGATAGTGCGGCGAACCTGCCCCGTGCAATTGCCCGTTTGAATTGGTTGAAGGTTTGCATTCGGGGGGGCCTTCTCACCCCGTTTAGTAGCAGCTTTGCGATTCCGGAGACGATGCATCACTGGGGCATCTAGGTTAGTGTTGGCCCCCATGGAACTGGTCTTCCCTACAGATGGCGTTGGTGCTTTGGCTGGACGTTGGTCCTCCACAGGCCCGCCTTACTGGAGCCGAATGGTCTCAATAGCATCATCTTGTTCCAGGCGGACTTTGCCGCCTTTGCGTTTTGCCGTGCGGAAACCGTCCGGCACGGGCAACGCATCAGCCCGGGGCGCATTTACTTGCGCGTTCACCGTCGACTCTGCCTCCGCCACCGGCGCTGTATCTACAGCCAGTAGTATCGCCTCTGCTGACCGTGACACCCCGTTCGTGGTTGGCCCACATTCTACCGTAATTTCGCTTTGCAGCGTTTGCAAGAAAGTGGCTAAGCTGTCCTCGTCGGTGTGCCGGAACTGCACAGCCTGTCCTGATTGATACATGGGAACCTCCCCGCTATACGTGTGTTTGTACTTTGCCTGGATTTGTTCAATTGCTGCGGTTTTGCCTTGCAGTAGCCCGTGGTGTGGTATGGGGCGAAACAACGCGCGCAGGGAAGCCTCTGTTGAAGCAGGTGGTGGTGGATCGTTACCATCTGACCTCGGAAGTCGATCTTAGTGACTCCTTGGAGCGCGTCCGGACAGTCTTCTGTGGCGAAACGCAATGAAAAATATCGGTTGTCCGTAATATCCGTTGACACCAACCGCGGTCTCTCCGCATCAACCACTTGCACTCCAGGTAGGTTCGCCAGTGCCGCTAGCAGAGCGACGAGGCCGATGTTCCCCGCACCGTACACCCGGAGTGCGTATTGCCTTTTCAATCGTGCCAGCTGGTACATGCCATCCACCTGGTCTGCCTCTGAGTCTTCCAGTTCCAGACAGGTTCCATTGATCCTGAAAGCCAGTCCTAGATACATGCTCGCGATCCGACTTGAGTTGAATACAAATTTGATCGTGTGCACACCGTCGAAATGAATCATTTTGACATCTTCCATCAATCGGTTGATCATCTGGCGCCCTTTGGGGGGTCAGCATTCGCCGTGAACAATTGGGCAACTAGCGCATTATGCGTCATGTTCCGTCGAAGCTTGGCGCGTGGGGCCACGTCCGCCGTAAGTGTTACCTCCACGTGCGTTTCATGAAACTGCTCGAGCATGGCGCGTTGCAACAAGGGCATCGTCGCTTTTAGAAACATTGGAGGGTGGGGCAGTTCCAGCTCCTTGTTTAGGTACGCCAACAAGACTTCCGTCTCATGTGCGGTGCGAGGCCGCAATGCCGCATCAGCGTGAACAGGGGAGGGGCGCAATGCCACTTCCCTGAGGACAGCGAGTTTCCCGACTTCTACCGGTGCATGCGAAATGTGCCAGTCCCGAGCTAGTGTGGCGAGGAAAAGATGATGCTCCCTAGGTGTCCATGCTCCTCCAACTTTCGTCGGCGTGGGGTGCGGGATCGCCACGGTCATTGAGGGAGCACCTTCGCGCACTGCTGCGGCATAGCTGACGTTAACTGCCGGCTCCGGCAGGTGCACTATTCTCGCACCACCCGCGATGTCGGATGTAGGCAGGCTCGCCCCCATCGAGGTGTTCTCCCTAGGTTCCGCTAATCCGTCTACCGCTGACCCGCGCCCCCCCTGCGCGTCCGATGGTGTCGTCACAAGGGTCGGGGCGTGGGCTGGCTGGTTCGTCAGCTGATTTTGGTCATGGTGTGGTCCACGTGGCGTTGTGAGGGAATTGGGTGGTCCCGCTGATCTGCCGCCCTGTTTGGGGGGCTGACCTGCCTGTGGGGCGGACCCGGCCACCGGGGGGTCAGGAGGCCGTGGGCTTGGCCCCCCGTCTGGTTGGGGATACGTGTCCGCCATCTTGGTCGCCTTAGAGTCCGTCGGCGCGTGTGCACCTGTGGCGTTCCTGTTGGTCTCGCGATGCGTACCGTCAGGGTTCCTCACTGCAAATCGTCGTTCCTATTCCGGAGCGAATTGGGGAGTGGTCCTGCTGTCGCGGACACGTTGTTCACTTCACGAATTATACTTGTTGCCTAAGTATTGAATGCGTTAGAAGATACTGTAGCCATGAGTTAAACGCCGTCGCCCAAACGGAGACGGTCTGGAGGAGCTTCTGACTTCTCGTGCGTGAGACACGGCCGTTCAAACCGATTCGATGAATACCCGAGGAGTCGACTCTGGGTTGTTCCATGTCTTCCGTGTCAAATTCGGCTGAATATGTGTCATAGTGGATCAAGTTTTCGTGTATTTAGTGCGGGATGCCAGTCGCGTAGCTTCCTACTCTACTGCTTGCCTCTCTTTTCTTTTGCCACGACATGACGGAGAATTTTGGGCTTCGGGGTACTGTGAGTTTCTTGGCTGGGTGCCTCTTACCAACGGCATCGGAGCAATGAAGCTGCGACGACGAGCGCTGAGGTTTGAGTTGACTCGCTTCTTCCCTCGACTCGGAAGACTCTTCTTGGTGCTCGTTGCGGCTTATGGTGGCCAGCATGCTGTTGGCCGACTCGGCAAGGGATTGGCCGGCGTTCGACCGTTGCGCTCGCATGAGCGAGTTGACGGAGCCCACGTACGTGTTGGTGGCTCTGGCGGTGAGGGAGCCAGTCGCCGTCAATGGCCGAGACTTTGATCGGACAGAGCCGGCTGAAGACACTCGACGGGGTCTCCCCGTAAGCTTAGCGGCAGTTGGGTTCACTGGTTTCGGCCTTTTGCTCGTAGTTAGGAGCATCGCTGACCCCGGACGGTTCGAGCGTGACACGCCACAGCACTTTTGACTATCGGAGGCGTCGCTTCTTGGAGGCGAAGCAGGAGACGATGCCGAAGATGAAGACGACGACGACTCGGGGTTTCTGCTTTTGTTCGTCTGCCAGGCCGTGGAGGTGCCTCCTCTTGAAGTGATCACTACTGGGTCGGGCGGCTTCGCTGACACGGAGAGAGACGCGATGAGCGCTTTTGACCGCTGACTCAAGGCAATGGCTGTCGCGATCGCATCTGCGTTAGTGCTCTCTGCGGCTGGCGTCGACTCCGGTTTTCGCACTATGGCGTAGTGTCCTTGGGTATTTTGATAGGAAAAACTGGTTCGGGTACGCGACTTCAACTGTTCGAGTGATGTCGTTGGACTGTTGACCGGCTCGACCTTTGTGGAGGACTCCATTGGTACCGAGTTGAGAAGGGGAGGGTTGAGGTCTCGAGCTGGAGCTGGTGGCTTGGACTCTTCCTCCTCTGGTGGTGGGGAGACCCTCGACGTCAAACTGTCGGACAGCAGAGAGGCTTGAGCTGCCACCACGCGAACGTGTTCGTGCTGATTCGAGACCGAGACGCCGGCTTCTTGCTGTTTGGGAACAGGAGGCTTACTGACTGCCCTTATACGCTGGCGATTTGATCCGAATGTGACGGCTTGGGGGTGTCTCTGCTGAGCTGCATCGAGTTGGTGGCTTTGCGCTTGGGCATGACGTAAATTTGTATGGAGTTTGCTAAGGCGAGCGCCAGCACTGCCGATATTTGCTGTCGGTGTTGAGCTTGATATCGCGTGAGGAGTCAATCCAGAACGGGGTTTCTCAACTGCTGGTCGGTGGAGGTCGGGGGTATCACTGCTGTCTCCTAAAGCGCTAGCGTCGCCATGCACGGAGCTATCTCGCAATGTGACGGACTTGCGGTGGTTATCCACTTCCTTCACGATGAGTGCACGCAGGTCCAATTTGCTCAAATTCTTCAAGTCAAACGAAAAATCCGCACGCATGGAAGGCGGGGCGTCAACCCCACCACTGCGATGTCGGTGTTTGCGCTCGATATCCTGCATGTACGGGTGGTCCAGTGCTACTTGAGCGGATATCCGTTTGGCTGGATCAAACTCCAGCAGGCGGTCCAGTAAATCCACAGCAGCATCACAGGCGTTCGGGAACAACGTACGAAATGGGACCTTTGGTTTCTGGCCGAGAGAGCGTAAGAACCGCTGGGCTTGAGAGCTTTGGATTCGCGTCGTGGCCTCAGGCGGTGGAGCTCCGATAACATCAAAAATGAGCGTAAGCTGGTGGAGGAAGTTTTTGCCGGGAAACAGCGCCTTGCGTCCTAGGATCTCAGCAAAGATGCACCCGACGGACCACATGTCCACGCTTTGATCATACAGTCCGTCAGGCTGCAGCATCAATTCAGGCGCTCGATACCAGCGTGTCACGACGTGTTCAGTCATCGGGGGCCGCTCTATAATTCGGTTTGACGATGAACCTGAACTAGCTGCAGGCGCAGATCGAGGGCGCTCGAGAGTGCTGCCGGACGATCCCAAAACGCGGGGAATTTTGCGAGCCAGCCCAAAATCCGCGA
Source organism: Phytophthora fragariae (assembly GCA_009729435.1). NCBI lineage: Eukaryota > Oomycota > Peronosporomycetes > Peronosporales > Peronosporaceae > Phytophthora > Phytophthora fragariae. Next base: position 306,116 of record QQOI01000037.1, on the reverse strand, counting down.
TTTTGAGCTGGCACGTCTTACTCAGAAGCAAGTTGCCGGGTTTTAGGTCTCGGTGCAGCACGCCGTTGTCGTGGAGATACTTGACCCCACGCAGAAGCTGGTGAAGGAAGTACTTTGCATGAGCATCTGAGAGATGCTGAGAACTTTGGATCACACGATGCATGTCCGTGTCCATGAGGTCCATAACGATGTAAAGCTCGTCGTCTTTCAGGTTGGTCGACAAATTATGGACCGATATAACCTGCCAAAACACCAAAGAATCGCCGTGCGTTAGTTCTCTCGAGCATTTCACCAGAGCCAAGGCCATGACAATCGTACATTCGGGTGCTTGCCGAGGAGCTGCAAAAGCAGCACTTCACGAAGTGTGTGCTTAGCGTCTACTGTGCGTTTGGTCATGGGGCTCACCTTCTTGATCGCCACACATTGCCCTGTTTCCCGATCTTTTGCGGCACTGAACAGCCCACAGGGGTACGAGTTAGTGATGGATGCGAGTTTCTACCAGAAAATCGAGTCGTGTCACGTACCAAACAATGCCATACGAGCCCTTGCCCAACGGATTGAGGAACTGGTACCGGGAGCTCACTTTGAACACGCTGCCGTACACCTTGAATCCAGTTGCGTGACCACTAGAACTGCTCCCGATGCTACTCGATGAAGATGTCGCCATCACAGCAATCAACAGAGGAATCCACGGGTTTCTTATCAAGGTGAGGGCATTGAGCAGTGCCTGGAAGGAACTCCAGCTTCCTACTGGTAGCCAGCGATGCAAATAGAACTCCGCATTTGGCGTGCTGATTAGCTGTCCTGTGATATCCCAGGATAGGTGGCGTTAAGGTTTTTGAGCAGGAACTCTCGATGCAGCATCCAAACTGACAGTCGAAACAACACGACTTTTGAGTCCACTATGATCTAAAAACCCAATGACCGGAAAGACCGCGTCGTCATCCCCTTCGTCGCTGCTGGAGTAAAATTTGACTTCTTCCTTACTCGAGTTACACAATTCCCGAAGCCAGGCACCAAGCTCAAACTGCAAGCTCAGCAAAAAAACATCCCTGCAAATCCATTCCAGTGATTTACTAGCACGGTCGCCCCAATTCTTGCTGGCATCGACTTCTCATTTTCAACTTTTCTGGGTCAAAGCTGAAACGTGAACTTGCAGCGCGCACCTTGTGTCGACAAAACGAAAATAAAATAGCACATCCATTTTTGGTCGACCTCTAACCTGGACACACCACGTCACGTCACGCACCGCCCCAGGCGCTATCAGACTTAGGCTTTTGGCGTCATGTCAACGAGTGTGGCGCCGTTTACTTCCGGACCACCAGGACCAAGCCGCGCTACTCTCGAATTCGCCGGCTGCCGATCAAGTGTCCAGAACCAGTCCACCGGGACTGGCTCCCAACCAAGGGAGGAGTCCCCCCTCGGGGGCCTTTGGTTGGCGGAGAGACGCCGAGCGTCCTCTCCGGCGCTGTGTCGACGCCTAATGGGCGCGAGGACCTGATGCCCCCCGCAAGAAGCCCCACATTCTGCTCGCGGAGATCGACGCCCGCGGATCAAACCACGTTGTCGACTGGACGGGTGCGAGGACCGGAGCCACCTCGCGCGAAGCCCGCCAAGAATCAAGCTCGCGGAGTGACGCCCGAGGCCCCGAGTAACAAGTCGATGGGTGAGAGGGCGTGATAACCCTTGCGAAAAGCCCCACATGCAGCTCGCGGTGTGACGCCCGCGGAATCAAGCACACTAGGTCAGCGTGGGTGTGCCACGCTGGCAACGTCATGTTTCTCAACGAGTGGTCTCTGCCGGTCAGATGCCAGCTCGGGGAGTTATATGATGAAGCTACCTTAACACACTGGAGGCGTCGACAGGCGCTGGGGGTGAGTGGTGCCGCTGGGGCACTGGGAACCTGGCACGACGGAATGGGCTTGCCAGTCGGATATTGACGATCGAGCTAGTCAAGAACTATACTATGAACGTAATATACCTTACCTGAAAAATGAAAAAATGACCAAGTCGCGCTAGCGTCACGTGTTGGGCACGCATTGTGCTAGTCATTCTTCGTACCGGAATCTCCAAATTGAAACGGACTTGGCTCGCGACACAAGTCAGCCACCGTGGCAAATACTCAATCGAACGTTTGATCGCACTTGAAGAATACACGCGCTCAACATCTTTGCTTCGAGTGCTGCTTGTTTGTCTGGGAGCGCCGCTGCCACTGATCATTCTGGTCATCTTGCAGGAAGCATTGCCCCTTGCAAGGCCGGAAGATGGATGGCGAGCGAATTGGGGCTTTGGGGTTCGGGCCGCCATCTTGGGCGGAATGACTTCCCACGGAATTGCTATTCAGCTCAATTATCTGATGCAAGGGATCAATGCGTCGCTGTACCAGCTCGCATGCCAGTTCGCGTTCATGGCAGTAAGTTACAGCGCTGTTTCTATCATGGTTGCCTCGCTCTGGGTGTTTCCAATCCCGTACATGATTATCGTGACGACGCCCCCATTCTTCCTGCTGATGGTTGGCTCAATGCGCTCCATTCTTGGGCCATCCGCTTTCCAGAGGATAATAGCAGATCGAGACCATCTACAGCGCTTTAGCCGGGCAGTCTCCATTCAGGTGCTGATGTCTGTCATGTATCCAGCGTATCAAATTCTTTTCAACTCGGTGTCGGGTTCCATGTATGAGCTTCCTGTATTTTTGCTGCTTCCTGTCATCAAGATGGTGCTTAAGAATCTCGTGTCCTTTTGCCTTGCCGACCATGCTGATTTGATTCCCGAGAACATCATTTTTACCGTTCATTTCTTCAACTCCATTTACCTGGCTACCTCCATGCAGAGCTCATCTTCGACGTTCGCCGTCGCGGTAATTAGTTTTAGTTTTAGTTTTTCAGTGAGGTACATTGATGTCACTTAGCATGATACTAACGACTTCCTATGTCCGTACTAGCGACGCCCTTTGTCGCTGCTATCCTATTATCGATGCGGTCCAAACTTACGCTTCCCCGCTCCTCGCCGGCGACCTTATTGGTTGTCGGCCACAACGTCCACCTGCGTTGTGTCCTCCACGCTGTCCATCCAGTCTGTTATGTCCTCCTTCATGTGACACAGTGCCCGTTCGTATCGTCTCACGATATCGGGGTGTCCTTCTAGTTGCACCTGTGTGCTGCGTCCAGATTCGATTGCCATATTGGCCAATTGGTCCACCATCATATTTTCACCACTCTGTCGTACGTGCCAGGCATGTACATGTGTGCAGGCCAGCATTCGGCGACATTTCCAGTATAGATTTCTGAGATGTTGTGCCTTCGGTGGCTTTCGTCTTCTGTGCTGGTTCACCAGCACTGAGTTATCCCCAATGGTGTGTAGGGGACGGTAGTTGCGCTTGACGCACTCCGCGATACCAATTTGGAGTCCACTCGCATCAGCAGCAAAAGCTGTCATGCGTGACCCCGCATATGACATATGCCCTAACCAACATGCCGTGCTTTCCTTGGTCTTCGTGTCAATACGCAGCACTACGGCTCCGCATCCTGCTGCGCCCTCCTTCCCTTTCGTCCGTCCCCCATAAAGGAGCACATACATATGTCCTACTGGTGCGACGATGTGGTTCTCCAATGTGCTATGCCGGTGTCCGAGCGCCCTCTTTAATACCGTCGCCGCCATGTCTCCAATCTTTGGGTGTTGTGCTGCTCGCATGTGCAAGTGCACCGTGGAGTACCCATGCCGCAGTTTCGTCTCCAGTGCCCTAGTGTGGTACTCTTCCGTGACGTCGTTTATCTCGTCAAAATGTCCTATTCTCCATCTCCACACAGCATGTAGGTAAATAGCAGCACCCACCCTCCTGCACCCTTCGGCTAGAGCAGTGACTGCTTCCATCAGTTGTAGCTGCGGGTCGCCTGCTGCAGTCCGCACTATATCTGCCATTGACCATATCCCGGCGGGGATTTCCGCAAGCCTCAGTCCAAACACCGGTTCCTGTAAACCTTCCTCCTTCATGCCTAATCGCCGCCACGGATGTAACAGAAATCGTCTTAATCGAACCGCTGCCTCACACTCCCAGAAAATATGGTGTAACGTGATGTCCTGTACGTGGACGCAACTCTCGTGTGGGCACCCCATTTTTCCATGCTTGACATCGTATGCCGAGTATGCGTGTAGTTTGAGTCTTTGTAGTAGTTGTTCGCCCCATGGGCTCAGTCCGACTATGCGGCGTAGCCGCCGCCATTCCAGTCTTTCCAGTCCGTCAGCAGCTGCCCCACTCTGTGTTCTCCAGTTTGCCTCCCTCTCTTTCAGAATGCTCCGACCTCTCTAGCATGAGGCGTCTGCCACCCGTCGTTTATATTCCCTGCGAGGCCGCTTCCATCGGCGGCACCCAGCCCATAAGCATACCAGTCTGCCAACAGACGGATGCGGATGCACTTCTGTCACAGTTGCAGTCGGCGCCATGAGTTTTGTCAACGCTAGTTCCACGTCTGTATGCTGCGTCACTCTCCTTGTTGTTGGTGCACCCGTGACTGACGTGTGCATGCTCAGTGTGATATGTTCCCTTTTTTCTATGTATGCCACTACGGGGTGATCCTCAATCGATGCCGTAAAGATCACTTCGGTCCCACTGCATTTTCGTTCTGCTAACTCTAAGAAGTTAAGCGTTAATGCGCGTGCCAGTTCTTCAGCTAGGCCCCTCTTTTGAACCTGCGTGTTCAGCCCCATGAAGTCGAATTCCACATACCCCTCGCGCGTGCGCTGCCATGTAGCGATGGAACTGAGTGGTTGGTGGATGCGGTGAGGTGAACCGCACGGGAGGCGCATGCCCCTTGACAAGGCGTGCAGATCACCTCACCGCACGCCTTGTCAAGGGCCATGCGCCTCCCGTCCGTGGTGTATACCTGTAAGGTGTCGCACATCGCGTGAGGTAGCCATTCTAGATGTAGATGACCCCGGTCTTCCAGGCTTGGCCGCAAGTGGCACCCCGTTATCTTCGCCAGTAATGCGGTGCAGTCAATGGTTAGTCTGTGATCCATCCATGTTAACTTAATGCCCCCATTCCGGACGCGTGTTGCAAAAAAGTTTTCATATTTTTGCCTCCTTGTGGTTCTGCAGTGCCAGCCCGCGCAAGAAGCGCACGTCCCGTCGTCCACAGCGTGTTTCGTCTCTGGAAACCAGCGGCACTGGGCGGCGCGAAATCCGGTAGTATATACACTCTTGGTGCTACACCCTGCTTGCTGTTGTGGAACAGTAGATCTCCCACAATGTGCATGTTCTGCGTGCCTAACTCCGCCCAGTTTCGGACCGTCATCGCCGCCAACACATAAAGTTCCGCGCGCAGGTCTGGAATAGCCAGGCCTCCCTCAGTCCGCGGCAGCGCTGCCAAATCTGCGTCTAGCCATGCCCGAACTCCCGTAATTTCTTTCACAAATTGTCCATGCCACACGAAATTGCTTATTCTGGCGTCCATATCATTGACGTCTGCTGTTGTCGGCCATTCATGCCTGGCGATGTAGAGCAGGTTTGGTATAATGACTGCCCCAGCGATCAAGCTGCGTTGATCCATCGTCATTACTTTCTGGCATGCGATGCGTAGTCTCACCCGCAATTTCCTGATCACCATGTGCCACGATGTGTTGCTTTGTATGTTGCTACCCACTTGTAGTCCCAAATATCTGCATGCGCTATTCGGTGTCTGGTACTTCAGTTCCGGTGGCAATGTCATGTGATTTTGAGGTCCTTTGGGATGTAGTGCTATTACCATAGTCTTCCTGTATTTATTTGTAACCCGGAAGCTTTGGCAAATATGTCCAAAACGTTCAGCAGCAGCGGAATATCTCTCGGGTCACGTACGAAAGCAGCCGTGTCATCCGCGTAGCCTGCTACCCGTAACTCTAAACGGCCAGCTGTAGATTGAATTACCACCCCTCGAGATCCCATGAATCCATCGAGCTTCCGATAGAGTGGGTCTTGCGCTAGAATGAAAAGCATTGGTGCGAGCGGACATCCCTGTCGGATGCCACTGGTCACTCTGATGCTCCTTGACTTCGACCCGTTCGCTAAAAATCTTACTGTAGTCCCTTCATGAATGGCATCTACGGCTTTGACGAATTTCTCTGGATATCCTTTCCGTCGGAGTACCTCCAACAAGTACTGCCTGTCGAGGGAATCATACGCCTTTTTAAAGTCCAGTAGCAGTGCTGTAGCATCTTGCTGGTCTGGATCTGCAATCACCATGCTCTGTGCCGCGGCGTACAAATCCAAAGTGTCATGTATCGTTCTGCCTGACACAAAACCGTTTTGGTTGGGATGGATGTTGTCGGGCAGCGTGATGCCGACTCTGCTCGCCAATATCCGTGTGTAAATTTTGTAGTCGGTATTAAGCAATGCCAGCGGCCTAAAATTGAGGGCATTGCAGGATGCACCCCTTTCTTGAGGCAAAATATGTCTGCCTCTAAGAATGAAGGTGGGAAATACGCCGCATCGTACCACAAATTCAGCAACTTAGTGAGAATCGGCACCAGCCATTCTTCATAATCCCTGTACCAGCCATTGCCTAATCTGTCCGGACCTGCTGCTTTACCTGGCTTACACTCGCGTAACGCACCCCGCACATCATCTTCAGTAATGGGGGCCGCAATAGCTTCTTGCGCAGCACTCGGTTCATGCACTTGCTGGTCCCATGCGGCAACCTGTTTGACAAACTCCCGGTCTGAGGTGGTCTGCTGGATAATTGGCTGCCAAGCATCCGCAAGTATTTCAGCTTTCTCATGGATAGATCTCGGCGGCGCACCAGGAATCGGGTCCAGTCTATGAATGACATTGTCAGCAAATTTCGTCGATACTCTGCGAAACATTGCCTTGGTTGTTTTTCCCGTCCAATGTGTGGCGTCTCGAAAAAGCTTGCTTCGACGATTTAGTGCCCGCTCGCGTTTGCAGTCTGCGATCGCCCTAGCCAATCGAGCTGATCTGGTGGGTCCGACCGTATCATCTAAATGAAGTCCGTCCAAATTATCTGTTATAGATTCCACCGTGTCTGGGGTACCTGCTAACGCTGCGTTATGCCGTTGTTGTTGTCTAATCAATCGCGCCAATTTCTGCTTGCTCGTATTTCGCAGCGTGTGCCGTCGTTCCCGGATACATATCCGTGTTCTGCGCGCAATTTCTTGCTTCAACTCCTCCCATTTTCTTGCCGATGTCTCTGCAGTATGTTCGGTAGTCTGGATGGCCTCATAGAAATCCTGCAATAGCTGTGCTGTCATTGTCTGCACTGCTGTTTCCGCGAATGCCGGTACCGGGTGAATCTGGGATGGCTTCATTACCCTAATAGGGTCATCCGGGGACCTAAGGTGCAGCTTTGCCCCATGATGATCTGGGTTGGCGCCGATTTGTACCGTATTCCATGCTGCCACCCACGACAACGTGGTTGCCGACACATACCATCTATCTAGACGCGAGCTTGCTTCACCATAGCCCGGTATCTTGTAGCAATAAGTATGTGTTTCCGCATGGTGGCGACGCAGCCCTTCTTGATCCCATGTATGCGGACGCGCAAGTGCTATCGGGTCCAAGAGGCCCCAGATTGTGAGCAGACTTTTCAGTGCCGGAGAATCATGATCTTGTTTAGTCCCATGGTAGCTACGATCCGCCTCATCATCCAGTGTGCAATTATGGTCCCCACCGACAAGCACCATGTCGTCTTTCTCAAATTCAATGCTCTGCAAGTCGGTGTAGAACTTCTCCCTTGCCGCATATACATGCGGAGCGTATATGTTGCACACCGTAACCGGTTTGCCGTCGATAGTACCCCGCACTGCTACAAAGTTAGGACTCCATCGCTCCCGTAGCCATGGTGTTGCTTTTTTGAAAGACCCGTAGGGGTCTATCAGGATTGCAACTCCGGCCTTCCTGTCGCTGGCCGGTGCCCAGAAAGAGAGTTCAGGTTGTTCAGTCGGTGCTGTACCACATCTAAAACCCCATCGACTTGCAAATAGGCGTCGATGCTGCTCCACTTCCGCCGGTTCCACATGGGTCTCTTGGATGCACGTAATGTCAGGACGTCCATGTGAATCCTGTTCTCCGAAACCCTGAAACCATGCCTCACGATCTGCTTCTGTTGCTCCTAAACCATTCACATTTTGCGAGATAAAACCAAATGTTTGATCTGCATCGTTGAGGGCGTACTTCTGCCGATCCGCTTCCTCTTGTGCGTACGTCTTTTTCCGATTCCGCGTTGTTCGTTTTTTATGGTCTCTGAACAATTGTCGCATACTGACTAAAGTGTCATCGCCTTCTACGTGTTCATAGTACTTCGTCATGCTCATTTGTTTTGTTTTCTCTTTGTGCAGCGTGCGCTGTGTCACTGCTTCTTCTTGCCCAATCCCTCGTCTGCGTGGATGTTGCGCAACATGTCCTCTCTCCACACCGGCGGGTGATCTCATCCCCTCCTTGCGTTGTTCCTCCTCCGAAACATTAATCTGTCGCGAGCGCCCTCGTTTGACAGACTCGGCGAGCACTGTAGTGCCCTTAATTTCGCTCAGGCGTGGGAAGCCCAGCAGAAATTTCCTCCGCTGTCTCTCCCCATGCCTGCCCTGTGGGTGCTTCTGTGGCGCTACTCCAATCGTTGTGATCCACTATACCATGACAGAGTGATCGTACGAAAGGTAAAGTGTCGTACCACGTCGCACGGGCACCAGTATGTGCTCTTCCCATCGGTGTGTCCGTCCATGCTGCGACCGTGTAAGGTATCACATGTAGTATACGCCACACCTGTTCCGGGAGCTGCTGAGGTTGTGCTCTGCAATAGCGTGGTGGCAGCCATTGCGCTAGTCTTTTCCACCTATCTGGTGCACGTGCAAGCATATAAGCCGTTTCCTTATTAACGTGCTTATCTTCCACCGCTGCAAGCCACTCTTTGCAGAATTGTTTTGCTTTTGCCTTTGTCTGCGTATCTCGCACAATGCGTCGCAATGCTCCAAGTTGCTCCAAATACACCTCACTCGCTCTCCACTCCTCCAAATGCTCCAGCTTCCACGTTTTTGCCTCGTGTTCCGGATACGGTAGAAATGCAAATAAATGGCGTAGCGCGTCCGTCCGTTGGAGTAGCCATGGGCGCAAGTCCTCAATTGTTGTGCTTCTTTTCAGCTCAGGTATATTGAAAAGTGTGTGATACATTGTGCACCACCGCCGAAAACCTTCTGAATTGGCTGTGGCAATTAAATTGGCCAGTGGCATGTCCACTTCCTCCATGGGTGCATCCACTCCTGCCCTCAGCGTCCTGAAGTACGTGTTCATCACTAGCTCGCCAGTTGCCGGCGGTGTGAACCTCTGGGGAAATCCTGCGCAGCGCTCATCATTTGTGCCAGCAGATTGAGACCCTGCTGCGTAATGATCGAGACCATAATCTTCGTGTAGAGCTTGCTCCTCCGCTTCTAACAGCACTGTCCAGTCCGCCTCAATCCCATCCTTGTCCAATATTGGGAGACCCATCCGCGCATGCACCACATCAAGCCTAACTCGCATGTCTAGGCGTTTAATAATGATGTCATTCACGTCATCTCGATCGGCCAGCCTATTAATGGTAGCCATATCCACCCCCCTTTCCTGGTCGGTAAGCACATTGATGTACGTTTTCCAGTCGTAATCCGCCGCAATATCCGGTGTAAATCCTGGATCTCCTTCCGCTCTCCATCTAAAGTATAGTTCGCCGTGACTCACACCATAAAAATGCCGCTCATGATGGAGCAGAATGATGAATGTGGGCAATACATGCAGCCTCCAGCAATTCCGCAGGTATTCAGTTGCGTCCCGATCTTTCAGGGCAGTCCCGTAGCCACTCTCATGGTCCGTGCCGTCCGCTAACCTGTGGGTCCCGTAGCAATATCTTTGCACATGCGCATCTCCCGTCGAGCTTACATCGAATACCAAGATCGGTTCTCGAAGGTACTGGGCCATAGCCCTGAGCTCATGTGGCCCGGCCCAATACGACTTTTGTACCTTAGCACCAGCAGAACGTTTCCTGGCCGCATCGTAATGGGCGTACAATGCCGCAGTAGCTCCTTGCACCGATGTGAAAGGTGGTTGGTCTGGATGTAGGCTTGCACACTCTTTAATCGGGTCAATTAGGTTCAGTTGTACATCTTTGCGTAAGTTGTTCATCATGAGTGAATAAACAAACCATTTCAATTCAGTGGTTTCCGCTACAACCACCGCGGTGTTTTTCTTGTCAGCTCCCGAATAATTAGCACTCGTGGCGTGCATGGCCAAGAAAGCGCAATGTCCATTTGCCACCACTCCGACCTCGCTTCCTTGGAAACTCTGCAGCCATTGTCCAATTTGAATTGGAAGGTCATTATCTCCCGCATCATTGCCACTTCTGGTGTCGCCGATTGTCAAATCCTCCTGCGAGTCCGGAGTGTCTGGTATGATGACGTCACTTTCAGTGCTGTTCTTCGTTCCGGCAGCTGTGGCCTCCTCATCCGTCTTGGCGTATGCAACCGTCGCCGATGCATGATGCATGTAATTGGCCATGCTGGTCTGCATCCCCTTCAGTGCCCCCTTGGGTAAACCCACTCCGGTTGCTGCCTGCTTGGGGCACCGCGAATGCTTTTGGTTGCCCCGTGCTTTCCCTTTTTTAACCTTGTCTCGGTGTGTTGTCTGACCCTTTTTTAACCTTGTCTCGGTGTGTTGTCTGATCTCCGTCCTCTACACCCTCCATCGGCTCCACAGTGGTCATCGGTGCGTCCACAGCATGGGCAGGAGCCGCTGTCTGACCTACTTCCACTACCATGGATGCATCTTGGGTCGCTGGAAAAGCGTACGGTGCATCGTCTTGTCCAATGCCGCTGGTGGGTGACTCATACCGCGCAGCCTCGTCATCAACGTCCATGTCGTCCGAGTCTCCTTCATCACTATCAGTGTCAGCTAGTACGCCAAATTGGCCTAGAGCCTCGTGACGCTGAAACTGTTCAAATCGCTTCGCCGGGTGCGGTTCATCTTTCCGTTCTGCCGTTTCCCTTTGCTCTCTGTACGATGGTTAGGTACAGGTTTGGACTTGGTAACTTTTCCCTTCGCCTCTGTCGGCGTCGATACTGGATTCAGCGATGCAGTCGAGTTCGGCACAGTGACGTCTACAGTTCCGTTAGTATCAGCCTCATCGCTCAAGGAATCTTCCACATTCGGCATAGCCGCTTTCCCTTTCGCAACCTTGCTCTTCTTTGATTCCTTCGTATAAAACCCCTCAGCGTCTTGATGCATGCTGTTGCCATGTGATGTTCCTTTTTGTCTGCTCAAATTTGCCGCCAGATCTGCACTGCTAGTATGGTCCGATTCTTTCTCGACCCTGGCTTCCGTGCCGAATTCAATCTCAGCCACCGCTAACAACTTATTCTGAGGTTGTTGTTCCATCTGCTGCTTCGATAACAAGTCGACAAGGGCCTGCAGTGAGTTGACCTGGAAGTCCATGCTAGATGGCGGTGTCTTCATCTCCACTTTTCCAGCCATTACCCTTGTAGCCTTTGCTCTCATGACTTTCACCTTACCCCCCGCTAGTGTGCACCGCATTGTTCCATGTCTTGGACTCAGACACCTACTGCAAGGTCTCCGCAGATGTTGCTGAAAGTGATGTAGAGTGATGTCAGTCTCATTGAGCCGTATCATGGAAACGCCTCTTAAAGCGGCAGGGCAATCTTGTTGGGCAAACCGGATTGTACGATATCGATTGTCGTATATGTTCGTTCTGGTTTCCCTCGCATACTCCACATCTAGGACCTTGGCATCAGTGAAGCTTGCAAACGCACGAGCGAGTGCTGTCAGTCCCAAGCAATCGCCCCCATAGACCCGCACTGCATACTGGATCTCAAGCTGTGCCGCCGTGTACAGTCCAGTGCCTTCTTGTCCGATTGGGCGCTGGGTATCTTTCAACACGATCACTGCCTTTTGCAGGCGTAATGCTTTGGCTTCCCATCGGTTCGCCGCTGTTCGTGAGTAAAACACCACTTGCAGCGTCTGTATGCCATCGTGTGTCATACGCTTCACATCACGCTGAAACGCCCTCATCATGTCATGCCCGGTGCGCTTGTCAGTGTTTGCCATGAATAGTTCCTTAAAGATTACCGCGTGTGCCGCAGTTCTGGTGAGCTTGACTGTGGTGGGCACCACAGCCGTGAGCACGGCGTTGTGATAGGCTTCGTGCATGTCCTCCACCATTGCTCTATGCTCCCCAATTAAAATTTCCTTGAGGAAATTTGGCGGGTGAGGTAGATCAAGCCTGCCGCCCAGATACGCCGCCATAATTTCATTTTCCCTTTCCGTCCCACAGCGTATACTTTCATCGCAGCATGCTTGAGCGGGTGCTTGTGCCTCGAGTCGCATTGCAATCTCATTTTGAGTCCACTGTTCGTTCTCGGGTGAATTCCAGTCCGTTAGCAGAGTGTTTGTCAGTTGCTTGATATGAAGTGGGTTCCATACCCCTTCCAGCATGTGCGCGGTGCGCGCCATCTCAGCTGTGATGTTTTCCGGGGGTGGGGTGGTTGCGCGGACCTTGTCTCCCCACGTGGCAGTCGCGCTCGCTGCACCCTTCCGTACTTCCATCCCATCGTCACCGCTCGTCACCACTTGCACGTCCGTTGCAAGTGGTTTCCCCATCGCGTCGTTTCCCACTGGACGCCTATTCATCGCTGCCCCCCCGTGCCTTGATTCTCTGCTGCATGTGCCGCCGTCTTCTCTTCGTCTGCTCCGTTCGCCTGCGGCAAAAGCCCCTCCCCTGTGTTCACACGCTGCTGTTCCCCGTGTATCCCAGGGTCTGGGGGTCCGGGCTCGATGCCGTCGTCAAATCGCTGCCCCATCCTGGCTAGCCGCGTCTCCGTAGTCAACTCTGCTGTCCGCACTTGCAGCCCACTCCTGAGCGACCTCTCCCAAAAGGGGTATTTTTACGAGTGCCGTCGCGGTAATCATGATAATTGACCTCATAGAAACGGGGGCAAACTTGAACGGCATTTACCGCTCATCAACAAGTATTATGAAGCAACTTCATCAGACAATCGGCTCCAGTACTGCGGGAGGTACTATAGTAGCTGCTGCATTCTCATTGTGCCAATGTTACGAGAAATTCACGAAGGAAGAGCGCACCCAAGTGGAAGTTCACTCGTTTTTACCACACCAATTGTCCGCCACGGGAAGGAAAACTCTCAACAACATTGCCAATTGCACTGTCAAATCCCGCCGTCGCTCATCCAACACACAATCGACGCCGACGATGCAGCATATTTCTGCAGCAGATCTAACTCGCTTTCGCGTGCTGTTCAGCCATCAATGGGGTGCGATGATTCACCCGATCGTGCCAGCCAAGACCATCCAGACGAAATCGGTTCACGTCAAGCGAGGCTCTAACAAAGATGTCGTGGCTGCAATTCCATCCGTTCAGCATATCGCTAGTCTTCGAAAGACGCTCTCGATATTGTTCACGATCGAGTGCATCGTTCTATCAGAATACGTCGAGTGTATCATCCCACTGCTGTACAGCAGCTATATTGTGATGATGGTGAAGCTCCCCAGCGCCAGTTACCACACCGAACTAACTGGTGTCACGGAGACCAACGTTAGCTCCACTGTGCAAACAGTCATCATTTATGGGTTTCTGGAACTAGGATCATTCGTGCTGTTTGCTTTCATCGTCAAGAAAGTTTGCGGGATACAAGTACTGTACCACCTCGCATTTGTTCTCGAAGCCCAAATGCTGTCGATCCAGAGCAAAATAATGGGTTGGATGCTTATCACGCTGGGGTTTCGAGTTGTGCATTTCGGTACGTTCATTGTGTTGTGCTGTTCTGGGGCCCATGTAACTCACAAACTTGATTTTCTGTGCAGGAATCGACTTCACATTCCAATTTGCTTGGATTCGTAACGGCTAGCAGCTCATATCTCGAGCTAAATCGATACCAGTCCAGATTGTGTCAAAACTTCTAATCTCGTACCGAGACAACTCCGTAAATAGTTCCAAGTACATCCAAGTGTTGCGGACCCTCAACTTCAGCCAAGGCCCGAAACTCCGTCGACGATCTCCCCTCTGAACTGCTAGCAGGGCAAGCAACACATCCCAATGACGTCTACAGTGCTGCCCACGGAATTTAACCGGACGGGAACTCGCAGATATTCGTTCGTAGCGATCGTAACAGGAAAACATTTACAGCCTTGGGCGGTTAAACTCAAGAGAACCTGGTTCGCCATGCAGATCAGCCATCGCGGCAAATACTCCATCGAGAGAATGGTACCGCTCGACGAGTACACTCGAACCACATCGATGCTGCGAGTGTTGCTGGTTTGTGTCACTACTCTGCTGCCAATGATAGTGCTGGTTCTGCTGGTAGAAATGATACCGCTGCAGGACCCGAGCGATGGATGGCGAGCAAATTATGGCGTCTGGATTCGCACAGCAATCCAAGCCGGCGCAGTCGCTCTCGCAGCTGCCGACCAAGCGAGACATTTGCTGCATGGTGTACAGTTCTCAGTGCTTCAGCTCGTCGCGCTATTTTCCAGCGTAGCCGCTGCTATGGCTGTGGCGGCATGTCTGGGCTTCCCAATTCCGTTCATGGCTATTACGATGAGCACCGTGTTCTTTGCAGTGCTGATCGCATCTTTTCGAGTAGTCACCGGTGGACATGTTTTCCGTGAAATACTCGCGCAACGCAGCCAGCTATATGCGTTCGTTGGGTTCCTCTCGGCACAGATGCTGTTGTTACTCGTGTACCCCTTCTACCAAGTCCTGTTCCACGCAGCGTCCGATAACGTCGAATACGAACTCGCAGTGCTGCTGCTGCTCCCCTTCATCAAGAGCGCAATGAAGAATCTCGTGTCGCTTACAATCGCTCGAATGGAAGACCTGGTACCTGAAGCCGTGATCTTCACTGTGGATTTCTTCAACGCCGTGTACTTGGCCACCAGCATGCAGAGCGCGACTTCCCCCATCACCGTTGCAAGCATCATGGCAGTCGACCTCATCCAGACAGCGACAGCTCTGCACGACCTCTATCGACGCACCGACAGCATCCTAGAACGTCTGCAAGAGGTCACCGGGGTCCCATCTGCCCAGAAAAGCGTGCTTGACACGGCAATGACCTTGTGCAAATGCTCCGACACCTTCAAGCAGCAGAAGCGGACGTACATCCGACTGGCCTCCTGCCTCCCGCACGCACTCTCCGCCTCCAGCAGAGCGCTCCTCTACGAGCTCCAGCAGCATCCCAGCAGCAGCCTCACTCTCCCCACCCCAGCCAGCACCAACGCCCCAACTCTGCGCCGACAGCTCAAGTCCCTCTGCAGCAGCTCTGCCAGCGTCCGCCCTGAGCCCGCAACGGCCTCGTCGGACGCCCTGAGCGAGACGCTGCGGCTGCTGTTCACGACCGAGTGCCTCGTCCTGGCCGAGTACCTCGAGTCCGTCATGCCCGTGCTGTACGGCGCCTTCATGCTGGCCACGGTGCAGCTGCCCAACGCCCACTTCCACTCGGAGCTCGAGGGCGTCGACGCGCGCAACGTGCAGCGCCGCGTGCAGTCCGTGCTCGTCTACGCGGCGCTGGAGCTGCTGTCCATGGCGGCGCTCGTGCTGCTGCTGCGCCAGCGCGGCGGCTTCCGCGCGCTGCACCAGGTGGCCTTCGCTCTGGAGACGCAGCGCTCGCTCGTGCAGGGCAAGCTGCTGCTCTGGATGCTCATGGCCATGGGCTTCCGCGTCGTGCACTTCGGCGCCGACTTCACCTTCCGCTTCAAGTGGCTGCATTGACGAGATACAGTAGCGTTAAACAAAATGCACAAACACTCTGGAGTGGTCTCACGATGATTGGTTGATACTCTTGAAGCGGTGTGCGTCACACGATTTTTCCGCCGTCAGATGTGAACACGGCGTGCAGCCACTTGCCAACTCGCCTCCACCCGAGCAGACCATCACTCTGACAGCCATGACAGCGGCCATACTAAAGCAGATCACCCCCGCCGACGTGGCCAGCTTCGCGTACGACCCCGTGGACGCGGCGGCGCTTAGGGACGCGACGCTCATCGTCAACGACGTGCGCGACAACGGCGAGCCGGCGCTGCACAAGCACGCGGCCCGACTGGGCGACGCCGTCAGCGAGGACGCGCCGATGCTGGTGGACCAGGCCGCGCTGCAGCAGGCGTACGAGGCGCTGCCGCAGGACCAGCAGCAGGTGCTGCAGCGCACGACGCAGCGCATCAAGGCCTTCGCGCAGGCGCAGCGCGCGTCCATCGGCAACTTCCAGCAGAAAATCGACGGCGGATTCGCGGGCCAAGACGTGAGAGCGCATTCTATTGGGTTTTATTAGCGTTTTGGGTGGCTAACGTCTGGGTTTAATGGGGTTATTGACGATCTAGGTGTCCCCCATGAACGCGGCTGGGTGCTACGCCCCTGGAGGCCGCTACCCGCTGCCGTCGTCCGTGCTCATGACGGCGGTGACCGCGCGTGTGGCCGGCGTCAAGACGGTGGTCGTGGCCTCGCCGCGCCCCGCGCCCGCCACCCTCGCGGCGGCGTATCTGTCCGGCGCGGACTACTTTCTGGCGGCGGGCGGCGCCCAGGCCATCGCCGCGATGGCCTACGGCGTGGGCGGCATCCCGGCGTGCGACATCATTGTGGGCCCGGGCAACAAGTGGGTCACGGCGGCCAAGTCGCTCGTCTTCGGCAAGTGCGCCATCGACATGCTGGCCGGGCCGTCCGAGTGCCTCGTCATTGCCGACGAGAGCGCCGACGCTGCCACCATCGCAGCCGACCTGCTGGCGCAGGCGGAGCACGACACGGCCGCGGTGCCGATTCTGGTCACCACAAGCCAGAAGATCATCGACGCCGTCAACGAGCAGCTCACCAAGCAGCTGGAGACGCTGCCCTCGGCCCCAACGGCCAGCGTGAGTGCCCAGAACGGATTCGCCGTGCTGTGCCCCGACATGGCCACGTGCGTGACCGTGTCGGATGTGCTCGCGCCCGAGCACCTCGAGATTATTACGAGCAACGCGCGTGAAGTTGCCGACCAGGTGTCCAACTACGGTGGACTCTTCGTCGGTGGCCGTGCGGCCGAGGTCTTCGGTGACTACGGCGCCGGCCCGAACCACGTGCTCCCGACCGGCGGCACCGCCAAGTACACTGGCGGACTCTCTGTTCACACGTTCCTCCGCATCCGTACGTGGATGCGCATCGACGACGCAGAGGAGTCGCAGGCGCTCGTGCAGGACTCAACACTATTGGCGCGGATGGAGGGCCTGGAAGGCCACGCCCGCGCTGCCGAGAAGCGCCTGCTGTAGACGCCGAGACAACATGGACAGCGTGCGTGCATGCTCGCAACACCATCCACCACGCCAAATACAGGAACTTAGTTGCTTTGCATGTTTTGTTCTTAGGGTTCCTAACGTTGTTGTCGTCTATTCCCATAGAGCGAAGACCCGAGCAAGAAGACCCTGCGGGGCTGCGAGCACCTGGCGGACCACCTCAGCTTCGCGCGGCAGCATGTGGGCTGCAACGGAGAAGAGGTTGATGCTGTAGTCCTGCCACAGCACCCAGACAAGGAGTCCAAACATGACGGTGAAGAACGCGCGATCCAGCCAGGCACTCTTGCTGCTTCCGGTGTAGCTGGTGGGTGGGTGCCCGGGAGTTTCAACTGCATCCAGGGCTTCCTTCTTGGCGCGCTGCACGAGTTGGCGAGCCTTCTCCAACTCAAGACCGAGCAGCTCCTGCAGCTTTTGGACCTTGACGCGCTGGGCCGCCTTCTCGATTTCGGCGAGCTGCTGCTGCTTCTGTGTTTGTCCCGTGTTATCTGCTGGCTTAGTTGCCGTGCTTGTTGGTCCTGGCTCATTCGTGAAGGCGGCAGTTGAGGATGGATGATCACTGGTGCGGCCATCATCGGCTGTGTAGTCGAAGGGCTCACCAGGATAGAGCGTCAAGATGGAAACAAGCACCAGCCCAACAGCAACACCAATGACCACGCTCTGAAGGCCGTCCATTGTCTCTGCTTTCTGCCCCTTCAGCCGAGCGCCACTTGAATAGTTCCGTTGGTTCCGTACAAGTTTACCACGAGTTTCATGGCCAAACTTGTAATTCCAACGGAATTATACCAACGAACAAATTGACTGCGAGTTGCGCGCTGTGGAAAAGCTCCTCGACGATCTGAAAACCAGCGAAAGTTCTAACGATTTCTTCCATCCTGCCAAATCAATATGAACTCGTGTGCTGCTCTCAACCAAGCGAACCACCTCATCTCCAAGTACGAGGAGAAGGCGACTTGCTAGCTCGACCAAGTCTTACACGCGATCGCGCTCATCGTGTTCGATTATAAAGCCCGACTCACCGACCTATCGCTTTCAAAACGCGAGGTGACACCCGCAGCGACAACGAAGGCGCTGGTGCTTGTGGTGTGGCATAATTTGAGTGACGCGCATGGAGGCAAGAGCACCGCAAAGTAAGTAGTAGGCAACGTAGGTAGGCAACGCAAAACCAGTATCACGCCGTCTACTTGCAAGTTGGTGTTGTCGTCGAGAGGTGTAAGCGAGTCATTCTACGCTTGCCCACCTCCACTTCAGCCTCGGTGACTCATCCAAGCGAATCCGAAGGTAAAATCAGCACCTGCAAGAGAGGGCAACGTTAAAAGAAGCCCGCAACTCAGAAAGTAAGCGAGCGTACCGAAGTGTTCCACGCGAAAGCTCAAGCTCATCAGCACCCAAGTGATCAACTTCACCTGGACGAGAAGCATCTGCGTTTCCAGGACGAACGCGAGGTGGTAGAGCGCTTTGAGGCGGCAATTCCGCATCATCATGAAGATGAGGAAGATGAATGAAGCAAACTCGAGTGCGGCGTAGATGAAGATATTGCTCACTGTGCTCCCCACATTGTCCGGGGTGATACCAACCAGATCCTTGTGGTACCGTGCACTTGGTAAGTGCACAAACAGTAAGACAAAGTTGGCATACAGCACGGGGATGATTGATTCCAAGTACTCGGTCAATACGACGCATTCAGTGGTGAAAAGTACCTCCAGGGTCTCGTTGAGAATTCTTTTGTGCGGTGTAGAGGCCACGTTGAGCCAGCCTTTGCCGTCTTTAGTCACCTCATGAATGGGTTTGACGCTCGTGCGGGTTACGTCGTTGCCGGGCTCGATTTTCCTCGTGCTTCGGCTCCAAATGGACTTGGCGGACGCTTTCTCGATTTTTGAGCGGATAGAGCCACGAAAGTCAGCTGTACTCATGCGAGGCACAGTCCGGACTCCATTTCCTGGTAGACTCTTCAAAGTCTCGAGAAGAGTTTGTGTTTCAGCGGACAATTTGTGGGGCAGACACGAGCTGATTATGACGTTCTCCCGAGCTTGCAGCGCAAACTTGCTAGTGTCACGACAAAGCGACTCGACCGCTGGAAGCAAACAACCACAGCTTGTAAGTGTCCCGCAGGCTTGGTGAAGTCGTGACACGATGGTGTTCGTCCGGTAGTACAGACTTCGTAACTCGAAAATGGTCTGAGTGATGTCAATAGTCATCATCGTAAGCACAGTCGAGATCGAGGACGCGTTCTGCATGGACGTGGCGAGGTACATGGAGTTGAAGAAGTCAACGGTGAAGATGACAGCCTCGGGGACCATGTCTTTCATGTGCACAATGGTCCGTGAAACCAGGTTTTTCATGATAATTTTGATGATCGAGAGCAGCAGAATCACTGGCACCTCGAAATGTGTACCTGCAACATGAGCAAAAAGCACAGCGTAACCAGCGTAAACGAACGCCATCACCGACTGCGAGCCGCTGAAGCCGACTGTAAGGATGAGTTCGTCGGGGTGCTTGGCCATCTCGCTAAAAGCCTCTTTGCCAGCAACAAGGAGAAACAATAGGGCGAACACCATGACGTACACACTGATGATCGTGAGGATCATAAACGGAATCGGAAAGACCCACAGTGCGGCCACGAGCAGCGCAGCGAAGGGATAACACACGCCCTGACCGATACAAAGCAGTACGAGTTGCCGATTTGACAGCACCACCCCCGGTATCATGTAGAGAGCGAAGGCCGCCATACCGACAGCCACGACACCTCCCAGAACACCTGCGCGAATCCAAAACCCATAGTTTGCGCTCCAGCCATCTGATGGGTCTTGCAGCGGCACGCATTCTTGGAGTATTACAATGAGAGCCATGGGCAGGGGTGTACCGATGCAAACCATCAACACCCGAGTGAGTGACGTGTTCCGAGCGTACTCTTCCAGAGCCAGCAGTCT
Organism: Phytophthora fragariae; assembly: GCA_009729435.1. Taxonomy (NCBI): domain Eukaryota; phylum Oomycota; class Peronosporomycetes; order Peronosporales; family Peronosporaceae; genus Phytophthora; species Phytophthora fragariae. Next base: position 285,894 of record QQOI01000037.1, on the reverse strand, counting down.
TTCGACGGAGTACTTCCCACCGCTGTGACTAATTTGAAGCGAGTTCCAAACGCGTTTTGCCTTTGCCAGAACTGCAACGACGGGGTGTTGAAGCTGCTCACTCGGCGGAGACAGCGGTAGATCTTCAGTGACTTCACCACTTGGTGAGATCGCGTTGGATGACATCGCTGTACCCCCTACAGTTTTTTTTTCAAGCTCACAGTCTCGGCTGGGCACTTGAGCTGCTGCTGCTGCTGGAATAAAGGCAACTAAAACGCGAACGCGACGAAGGCAGACGATATTCGTCAGCTAATTGCAGAGCGCAAGATGGAGCGATGGATTTGGAAACATGTCACGAGGATAAGAACACTATGCTTTATGCTCCCTCAACGGCACCTATTATTGCATTCAAATTGTGCTTTGACCCCGTGGTTTCGCCTGCTGCCAACATTGCAAGGTTCACAAATGCAGTTCCAAGTTGTGCCGACATTTTAACTTTTATGCCGTCATCCAAGTGTGAAGTGCATACAAGTCGACGTCCTGTGCGTTTGATCTGGCGTTTATCAGTGAGCCTTATCGGGTCAGAAAGTAAAGTAAAGTTTCCAAGCTGACAATAACTCGCCTATCGTGGGGATGTGAGCAACACTTGAGATGTGAGCAACACTTGCGGATACCACACTGACTCAGTCACACAACGCAAGGCGCAGGAAGTTTCACTTATCTTTCGTCAGTCCAGTCGACCAGGAGCCGACCGACTCAGACTGAAAATTCTATTGAAATGTTCGCGAGTTTTGTTCGGGGCGCGTACGGCGTATGCAAACGTGCATGGTGTGCTCTACATGTTGAGCACAAGGGTCTGTACTCGTTGGATCGACTACAAATGCTGCATCATTTTCTGGAAGAACAACAATCATCGAGGGCTTCCACTGCTCTAGACTTCCTGGTCATCGTGGCTACACCACTCCCGTGCTTGCTCATTGCGCTGGCATCCGATGCTCTTCCACTCGTTCCCCCCGAAGAAGGTCCACGTGCTAACGGCATGTTTTGGGCTCGCACTTGGCTCATTGTGACCTGCTTCACGATCGCAGTGCTCGTTCCACTGCATCATCCGTCGCTAACGTCAATCCCCGAAAGACCCGCCTGGCTTGTAGCCATGTCTGCTACGATCGCAGCGATCTACACGGGGTGTCAATTCGTCGCAGCATTGGTGATCGGATTCCCCGTCCCATTCTCGTACTTGACGCTCAACCTGGTGTGGCTCTCGCTGATCATCACATGCCTGTGGATTTACATGGGCGCTGGATGTCGAAGAAGTCAAGTGATCCGGCTTCAGCTAAAGCGCCATGGTATTTTCGCCTACGCGGTCACGAGTCTTGCTGTCGTGTATCCTCTATTCTACTACGCGTTCTTGTGCGCGGGTGAATACACTGGAGCTCAACTCGTGCTGAGCACAGTCGCTCTGCCTTTGATCAAGATGACGGAGAAGCAGCTTTTGTATCACGTAACACGCCACGCACCAGACCTTCAACCAGCATTTGTCGCCTTTGACGTGGAGGTTTTCAATGCATTGTTCGTATCCAGCTGCATGCGCACCGCAACGTCGTTGCCGGTCACAATTTCGCTCATGGTCGCCGATTTCCTAGGCGCCTGCATCGCATTGTACGGATTGCGAAATCTGATGTTGCGTGTCGATGAACTGAGCGTCAAATTGGGGGCTGGCATCACACGTGCTCATATGATCGACATCGCGGTGCTAATTGTAAACCATCACCACCCTGACTCGCTCATGCCAAGACCCAGCGATAGACAAGCGACGTCCTCCTTCATTGACAATCACAAGAATTCGAGCTTTGATGCTGTACATGGAGCAGAAAATTCATTTAGCGACCCCCCTCGATCCCCATCGAAGCCTGCTTGGGGTAAGAATTCCGTTCCGTTGAAGCAAAGTTCGGTGGCACCCGCAGAAAGCGCCGGAATTTGCCCAACTAGTCAACTTTCATGCAACGAAGAAGTGTCCGTGGTGGCAATTAAACAGCTCCCACTGGATGATAAACAGCAATTTGTGCGTGAAACTTGTCGCGTGCTGAGGCGAGTTGAGTTTCTTTTGCTTGTTGAGTACACGGAAGTGATGGTTCCATTTGTCTACGGTAAGTGCTGCAGTATTTGTGCGATTGGTTACTCCTTCATTCTCCCTCACCCGTGCGATAGTCATTTACATTGCCACAGTGTACAATTTCCCGAATCGCAAGTATTTCCCCCATCTTGACGGAATGTCTGAGGCGGCACTTCTCTCAACAATCCGCAGCCTGCTGATCTACTGCTCGTTGCAGCTACTTTCATTCGTCCTATTGCTGACTGTGCTCCGTCGACGGTATCACCTAACGTCGGGATCAATCCTTAGCTTTGTTCTGAAAACGGACTGGAGGATTGTTCAAGGGTTACTGGTGCTTTGGATTATTTACGTGCTACAGTCATCCCTTCAACACGTTGGTACGTACGTTACATTGCACTGGCATGTCAATCTCGAAGTTCCGGTGAATTCACCAACTTTTTCCTCATATTCAGGAACGGATTACACCTTTAAGTTTCAGTGGCTGCACGCACACGACAACAAATGAACTTGCACATCTTTATTTGGGCCTTTGACCTGATCAAGGCAGCCTAAGGCAGTCATCGCTATCATATCAGGTCTTGATCCACGAAAACTGAAAAGTAAAGTCGGCGCCTGCCAATGGAAATGTGTTGACAAACATTAGAATGAGAGGAAATGAGGCCACTTGTCAAGTTGGTAGGCACGTACCAATATGCACCACGCGATACGTAAAAGTGATCATAACATAGAGAACTAGCTTAGCCTGCACAAGGTGCATTTGTGTCTCTATCACAAACGCGAGCTGATGAAGGGTTCGAATTCCACAATCCCGGTACATGATGATTGCAACAACTGCACATGAAATCCACTCTAGGGCCCCGTAGACAAAGATCCCCTGAACCATGCCGGCAACGTTTTCCTGCGTGACGTTCGCCATTTCGGTATGGTATTGCGCACTGGGTAAGCGCACCATCACCAGTATATAGCTTCCATACAAAATCGGGATGGCTGTTTCCAAGAACTCCGTCAGAACGAGGCATTCGGACGTGAAAAGCACTTCAGCTACGTCGTGGAGCAGGCGTGAGCATTCCACTGTCTTTTGTTCGGTAGAACTACACGGAGTGGACGATCTTGATACATGTACCTCTGGTTTTATGAGTGAAGTGGGTGCCGGATTCTCAGCCGCCACTGGGTGTATCACTTTGCGAAAGCTCAACATGCTTGGAAACACGCGATTTCTTACTGGTGCTTTTGGAGTGTTGGGGGTCGGCAGTAGATTTTGATTGTACTTTAACTCTCCAAGTACAAGTTTGCTCTCCGCGGAAACACGGTGGGGAAGACTTGAGTATACTCGAATACTCGAAAAGTCAGCATGTAGCTCAGTTTTAAGCTTGTGACAAAGCGCTCGAGCTGCTGTAAGCAAATTCTTGTCCTCACTTCCAGTGACTTTGTACAGCCGAATGTAGATATTGCGCGTTTTCTTGCGCAGTTCACGCAGTTTGACTGCAGTTTGAATCAGGTGAAGGCTTACGATCCCTGCAACGGACGTGCTGGAGGATGCTGTTTGCATGCACGTCGCCAGGTACAACGCGTCAAAGAAATCCACGATAAATGTGACTTCTTCTGGTATCATGTCTTCTGTGTGTGTGATCGTTCGGACCATTAAGTTTTTCATGACAAGCTTCATAATCGGGAGAATCATCAGAACTGGGACCTCCCACCTCGTGTTTGTAGCCACTCCGAACAAAACCTGAAAGGCTGGATACGCCAATAGCATGGACATCTATCTGGACCAGTACAAAGTTCTGAAAGGGCAAGAGCTGACCTCGTTGTGCAAGTACTTCACGGAATACAGAAGCTCCAGCTACGAGACGGTACAGCCCCACCACTATGAACATTATGAACATGTTGGTCGAAAACGCCAGGAATGGAATCGGGAAGACCAACCAAGCTGCAACTGCGATGTTTGACGCAGTGAGCATCTGTCGGCAACAGCCGAAGAGCGGGTTTTCGGAGCGCGAGGAATGGGGTCCACATCAAGAACACCGCCCGGATGGGAGTAAGGCGCCTGCACCAACCACCGCCTGCGGACACTTACAACCAACGAGTCCGAACGACGTCCGCCGCTACACTCGGTCTCAATCGCATCGTAGAAGTAGTCATTCTTCATTTTACTTAGCCGAAGATAAGTCTCCAAAGCAACCCAACTGCCAGCCGCTTCTATCGTGATGGTCTCACCTCCTCGACACGTTCTACTGATGCCAGAAGACATTCAAGCTTCAGCGGTAGTACCCACACCTGCGTATGGCACGGTTACTGCAATGTCGGGTATGACTGCGTCGGTGAGGCCGCAAGCGCCACCACACTTAAACGTAGAAGTCGCGGCTTCAACAATCCGCCTGCGCCAAGTACTCCCTGACGAATATGGCACAGGAGCCCCAGGGGAATGGCTGCGCAAGGCGGCTATCGGCGTCAGTGACGGTCTGTACGTTACGGGCCAAGTCATCGTGTTCAACGGCAGCGAAGCCACTCTTCGCACTTTACGGGGCGAATTTCACTGTCGTACCGCAGACCTGGTGGAAGTGTCGCCAGTGCTGTTCTTCCTGACCGGCAAACAGCAGCCTCGAACTGCGGACATGACGGTAGAAGAGCTGGTCGAGCAAAACACGGGTATTCTAGATCGGCTTCTAGGCACAACCCAACGCGGCTCCTGTTCGATTCCACGAGTGCTGGCGGGCTACATGCCGGCTCGTCAGCAGCCCCAACCCACTGATACAATTGAGTGGATCAACGCGTTGAGCGGGGTCGAAACTACAGTAGGGGTGCGCCACGCCGTGGATTATGTTCATTTCATCGACGGCAACCGCCGACTCACGGCTAGTGTACGTGACACCATCGGGGATCGGTTTGACGCTGAGCCACGTTTTGCCGGGGACCAGACCGAATCGCCGACCAACGACGACGTAACGGACCAAGCGGACTTGGAGGAACTCCTCGCTTCTATTGGAGGTGAAGTGGCACACACGCTCACACCGCTGACTCCCCGACCGGTGCCTCCAGCCTCCACAAACGCTAGTGGCGCACAGGACAATCATGCGAAGATCCTCGCCGCAGTTGCAGATGACCCCGACCTGATCCGGTTCTACCTGCGCCTAAGCCAAAGTGTGACGGGGAAACGTTCTGCTCCCTCTGAAGAGCCACGCGAGACTTAACGTCGCCGAATTCATTCTGCGTCAGACCTCCTCGATATCTCAGAACCGACCGAGCGGCGATCAAAGCATGCATTCGTACCGACCCGCACACAGCAACTGATAAACGGGCTGATTTCCGCGCCGGACTACGCAGGTAATGACCCCTCCGCTGTTGTTGACATCATGATTTCATCCCGGTCCACCAAGCTTGAACCGCATCCGGCCATCATCGCCCGGGTGTACGACATCCAGTTTGGCGCACGAGGACTTTCTATCATGCCCTTTTGGAGATTCGATTTCGCAACCCGAAGGGCATGGTATGCAAACGGATCTGTGAACCTCAGTAACTTTTCTGCCTCTGTCGCTATGCCAAAAGCGCGCAAGCCTCAGTCACTGGACGATATTTCAAATGCGCTCACCGTGCTACACGTCTTCGCCGAAGAGTTCTTCGACCAGCACACCTGCTGGCTGGTCAGCAGTGCGCGCGAATTCGTTGAAGAACTACGAAGCTTCTGCAAGTGGACCCCCCAGGATGTCGGTACACTTACTTTCTGGTTTGATCGTCTATTCGAAGACTATCGCACAGCGACCGAGTCGGATGCTCGACACAGTACGTCGCTTCGTACGGAAATCCGACAAAGGCTCTCCCTGCAAGACCCCGACCTGCAAAGTGTACTCTACATTATCCAGTCAGAGCGACTGGCCTCCCTGGCACCAACAAGAGCGGCTAGAACCCAGTCACCGATCCGTGGGAACGGCCCTCGGCGGGTGGAGGCATCACGAGTGACTCGGAAAATACCGCAGGAAGTCCTGGATGCCCTGCCGAGACAAGGCCGCCTCTCCGTTTGTATGAAGCACCTCTCGGCGCGGGGCTGTGTGTCGAAGAGCGACGACCGGTGCGCGTTTCCTAATCACGCGCATTTTTTTCCTGATGAGCTAGCACCAGTCGTGCGTAACTACATCACCACACAGCTCGGCGGGCTACGCGATGAGCTACAGCAATGAAGGCGAGCAGTGATTAATGTTCCCCGTTGTGTTGTTCCAGTGTCGTTTCCATTTCCGCGCCGTCCTACCCACGCCGCGTCCAAATTGCTCAACCAATCCGCCTCATACCTGACTTCGAGCCCGATCAGAGCACATTCTACCGTCCGAGTAACCCAAGCCCCGGTCATCCGCCCGAGCCCGCGTGACAGCTCTCTCCGAGTCACACGTGATACGGTCCAACGGATACAGCTACTGCTGCGCCGCCGACTGCACGAGCACGAGTTCACCCGCTGCAGTCGGCTCGTTTCCGCCTTCCGTCAAGCTTGAATCCGGCCACCGCAGTGCATCCTGTCCCCAGCAACTACCGTTCAACTTCCTGCTATCCTCGACCATGACCTTTCTCACGCGCTGTCGACGCTGGTGGAGAAGACCTCTCGGTCGCTTGCCTCGACGATAGCCCTGTGGCGAAACGAAACTGCAGCAGACCCACGTCCGAACAATGCACTCGATCCTATTTGGTTGGATATCCTTCTGCACGGGTATATGCATCGACGAACCGTGGTAGACGTCGCCACTGGTGGTGTACATCATCAGTTCAGTTCTCCTCGGGATCCCGACGACGAACCAGCTCGAACCCATACCAGTGCACGGTCCTACGACAAGGCATTAGTGCGCAGTCTGGCCGAAGGTCAGGCATCGGGGACATATCTCGTGATCAATCTACCAGCAGCCCTGAGCTGGTCGGAGCTCCGATTCAGTCCCTTTGGCTGCGTTCCGAAAAAGAACACTGACCTACAGGAAGAAGCTCGATTGATTCATGACCTGTCCTACCCGGGCGAGATGTCGACAAATGCCAGCTCCACGCCTACCGATCTACCAGACCTGGCCTTCGAGTCCGTGCGTCGAATTGCTCAAAGAATTGAAGATCTGACTCGTCGATACCCTCTTCGACCTGTCAAAATGCTGAAAGGTGATGTCAAGACTGCCTTCCGCCTCATCCCAGTGGCTCCCAGCTTGGCAGCTCATTTTGCTGGGTCGTGTGGCGACCTGGCCATTATTGACATGGCTCTGCCGTTTGGTTGGACAGGATCTCCTGCCCATTACGGTGCCTTCGGTGGGGCGATCTCGTTCTTGGTTGCCCGCGAGAGTCCGAGCTCTCTAGACCCGTCTGAGTGTGATGACGAGCCTTTCTTCTCGTTTGTGTGGGTGGATGACCACATTCTTCTTGAAGTTGATCGCGATAACAGGCTCATACTGGCTGAGTCTGCTCTTCGATTGAGCATGGTCGCCACACTTGGTCCGAACTCCATCAACGAGAAGAAGTTTTCTTCATGGTCGGCACAGCTCGACGTCTTAGGACTAGCATGGGACACGCAACGTCGGACAGTATCGATGCCACCGGACAAAACACAGAAAGCGCTTAACCGAATCGCAGAGGCGCTATCTCGTCCAAGCGTATCGCGCCACCAGATTGAACAGCTTCTGGGGTCGTTGCGGTACATGGGTCTCTGTTGCCGATCCACCCGTGCTTTCATCCAGCGCCTACATCAGTTGTGGCGTCGGTCTTCCCGATTCCAAAAGTTTCGACTCCCAGTGCACGTTCGACAAGACCTCTGCTGGATTGAAGCTCTACTTCAGACCGGTGCAGCGATTAGAGTGCCTACGAGCATCATGGCGGGGACGCTAGAACTGGAGGTTCACTTATTCATGGATGCTAGCAACGATGGTCTCTCGGTACTCTATCCTGCGGTTCGGGAGTATTTTCAAGTGCAGTTCGACGACGAAGAATGCCTCGCTATCCGGTCAGCATCATCGAGCGGAGAGTCATGGTTCAGCATCAACGTACGCGAAGCGTTCAGCGCTGTCCTCGCGGTGTTATTATGGGGGCCCCAATGGCACGGTCTCCGACGATCCAGTGATCAGCCAGTGCACGTGCGGTGTTGGATAGACAACACCTCAGCCGTAGCCTGGATCTCGAATCACAGCAGTATCAACACCGTCGGCCAAGAGCTCACAAGGGTTCTATCCTGCGCAGAATTGACGTTCAACCTCCACGTTACTACCAAGCACCTTCAAGGTTCATCGAGCTTCCTGGCCGATCTTGGATCTCGGGCGTGGACCGGAACAGCTCTCCAGACATGGACTGACCGTATGCGTTTATGGTGCCAACAGGATATTCCGACCAAGTTCCGCAAGATTTACAAGCAAAGATTGCCTTCCTCCAGTGGCGCTCACTCGCCGATACATCTCGCCAGCGTTACCTCACTACGTGGAGACAATGGTACCACTTCTGCTCCCGACGCGGCTTCGACCGCTGGCTCCAGCTCGACAACCCTGCCCAGCAATCTGTACAACTTACTATGTTCGCAGTTGAGTGCTGGCAAGAACGCGGCGATCCTACGCATCAACGAGTTGACACCATACGGGCTAAACTCAGCCACGTTCGATTGTGTCATCAACTTCACGTCGGATTTCGACCAACGCTGCAACCGCACCACGAACTCGTCCTCCAAGGCATGCGCCGGCTCAGCTCCCCCCGTCGAGAACGTGCCGCTGTCGCCATCGCAATGCTTCGACGGATCACCGATTCAGCCAACCTGTCCGTCCCCCAGCACCGCGTCCTTTGTGGGGCTGCGGTGCTGGGCTTCTTCTTTTGTCTGAGAGGGGCAGAGTATCTATGCTCAAGGGGCAAGCGACATGCATACAGCTTGCAAGTAGGTGACGTTATCGTGCGGGACAGCAACGGTGCGACTTCGAGCAGCTTCACAAGGGCGACGTCGGTACAAATTACCCTGAGAGGAAGCAAGACCGACCAAGCCGGACATTCGACCAAGAGAACCCTGCTCAAGAGCGGGCTGGCACCGGTTTGCCCCGTCTTCGCTGCTCTACTGCTACAGCGGAACGCATGTCTACTCAAGCTATCACCTGATTCTCCCCTGTGCTCAATCGGTCGTCAACGAATGCTGTCGGCAGATACAATGACGAAGGTCCTCCGACTCGCGGCTAAACAAGCTGGCGAGGATGCCGAGCGAATTTCGACTCACTCCCTCAGAACGGGAGGTGCTTCAGCGCTGCATGCTGCTGGAGTTGACGCCGACGCAATCCGGATGCACGGGAGGTGGGCGTCGGACGCTTACCAGGCGTTCCTTCGCGAGGCATCGGCAACGAGCCTTCAACTCGCCAAGCGCATGGGTCACGTGACAAGCAAGCCCAATTGACTCGATCCTCCACGTGGGGCAGCACGAGCTCAAACGCTCGAGTGATCGAGCCAAAACCAAAATATCAGCTTGCTATCTTCATCCCCAACCATGACACAGTGCTGAAGAAAATGAGCATCTGTCGGCAACAGCCGAAGAGCGGGTTTTCGGAGCGCGAGGAATGGGGTCCACATCAAGAACACCGCCCGGATGGGAGTAAGGCGCCTGCACCAACCACCGCCTGCGGTCACTTACAACCATCGAGTCCGAACGACGTCCGCCGCTACACTCGGTCTCAATCGCATCGTAGAAGTAGTCATTCTTCATTTTACTTAGCCGAAGATACCCACCACGCCACACCCGTAGCACGAGCTCAAACGCTCGAGCGATCGAGCCAAAACCAAAATCTCAGCTTGCTATCTTCATCCCCAACCATGACACAGTGCTGAAGAAAATGTAACTTATTGCCACTCCAACAGTGAAGAGCGCAAGTTGGCGAGGCGATAGTACTGCTCCATCGATCATATACCCCACGTACGTAGCTGCTGCGTACCCAATGGCCCCTCCAAGTAGACAAACGCGGGCCCAGAATCCGTAATTTACACTCCAGCCTTCGTATGGGTCCTGTAAAGGGATACTTTCCTGACCAAACACTAGTAGAATCAACGTGACTGGAACAGCAAGACAGATCGACACAACGCGGTATAGCGGCGTATTCTGAATGTACTCGTCGAGTGCTAGTGTTCTTTTGATTGAGTACTTTCCGCCGTAGGTCGTCAGTTGTGCTGAAAGCCAGGCATTTGATAGTTTGAGTGCCCAATAGTTTTTCCGTGCGACTGAATTATTCGGCTGTGTTGTTGGCCTCTGTTGAGTGCTCGAAGCCTTTGCGGGAGATACGTTGCGTGTCATATTATCCCGGCCACCAAACCTCGGACGGACTTTGACCAATTGTAGGGGTTGGTTCCCTTTACAAAACCTATGGCGATAGTTAGATATAAGGGGTAAAATCGCGCGTAGATTCTGAATTTGTGGTCTGTTTTAGCGTATCTCTAACCCTTCATCTTCATTTCGGCTGTTGAAAAAGACCGCTATTTCTTGCATTATTGTTTGCAATTGCGACATGGCCACGTATGAGCTTTTCAGCTTCACCATTGGCTTAGAGTAGGCAACAGCTGCAAATTTCAAATCATTCCCAATACAGTCGTACCCCTCAATATGCGCAGGGGGATTACAAAGCGATTTGACAGGGAATCAATAGTTCTATGACCTTGATTGGCCGCCGTATCCCAACGTAGTCGATCGGATACGCCAGGATATTTGAAGGTATGGGTGCGCATATTGAGGGGTACGACTGTACATTACCCCCATCACGTTTTTTTATCCAGAAAGTTGCAATTCTGCATCTGGTGTTATAATACCTGTCAAAACATATCCAAACGTCATAGTCCGATCATCTTTATATTATCCTCAAGTTAAAATATGCCCTGAGACACAATATATCATGCGTCGACTAGTAAAACGTTTATATCGATATGTAACAGCAACAGCACCAGAAAGCCTTGGATGCCGCCGACCAAGAGGCACGGTGCTGCAACCACGGCTCCGTTTTGACTCAAACCGGGTTTAACCTGTTGCCAAAGGCACATTTAATTACATCTGCAATTTTGGGGGGCTGGCGTCGAATGAAAGAAAAGAAATGACGAAGTGAATTTGATCTGTCTCGGCACAAATCATTTTCCTGGCGAAGAAAATAAATTACCGTCCTAATTTAGAAAACCCTGTTGCTGTTGTGGAAGCGCATTTTATCTTATCCGATTAAGTTAACGTAGATCTATCGAATGGCACAAACCGCGTTTAAAATACCCCAATAGTTGTCTAGTTATGATCGGCTAAAGACAACTGATCAAATTCATGATTATCCGTCCGAGGTTTAATGGCCGGGATAATAGCTAGATGAGTCGGTCAGTAGTCGGTTAAAGTGTGTTGATGCCTGACAACTATGGCACCCATAAATACCCCAAGCCCGATTCCACGCTCCTGAATTAAATATGACTGACGATCGAATCTATCTAACAGCTAAGCCACATACATGTACTTAGGTAAATAGCAGACCAGTAGCATGTATAAAGATTCCGAAAGAAATTTTATCTATGCTAGAGCATTGATCACAATTTGCTGCTATAAATTAGATTCTAGCCCACGACGGCCACCGGACAACGCTTCAATAAGGTTCAGCCTGCAGAAACTTCAGGACTCTATAGTTAACGCATAACATAAATAGAGGTTCTCTGACCCCCCCACACACAATTTGCTGCTATAAATTAAATTTAAATTTATTAAATTTACAGGGAGCAATTTGGCTACCCGTTAATGTGTCCAACTAAACTTGAAGGTAAAGTCCACACCTGATCATTGCCAATATAACAACATATTCGTCAACCCTCGACGAAATACGCTCCACGGCGTCCAAAACTTACCGAAATGTACCACCCGAAAGCACAGCGTGATCAGCGCCCAGGTCACGAGCTTGGATTGGACAAGGATAGTTTGAGTCTCAAACACAAATGCAAGCTGGTACAGTGCTCGCACGCCGCAATTCTTCCGCATAACTAGGACGAGTACGGCCAGTGACGCAAACTCCAGTATGGCATACACGAAGACGCTTTGCAGCTTCGAGTCCACATTGTCAACCGTTGTGCCGACAAGCTCAATGTGATACTGCGCACTGGGGAGGTTGACGAGTACTTTCACGTATAAACCGTAGAGAATGGGTATCACCGCTTCCAAATACTCGGTCAACACGAGGCATTCGGACGTGAAGATAACTTCTAGAGCTTCACTGAGAAAATTGGGCTGATTCTTCGCTGGGAGTTGCTCTGACTGCTCTTGTGTTGTATCAACCGGTGAAGATGGTCTGGCAGACGTCAGAATAGATGACAGCGGCTGAACGGATGCGCGATTTCTAGAGATGCACTTGTCAAGGATCTGAGTGACTACACTTTTTCGGGTTTGGCCCGAAGTATTTGACTTGAGCCTGCAAGTGGTTGCCTCGCACACGTTCTGCACGGCGTTCAGCAAGACCAAATGGTTCAAGTCGACAGATCCAATCGCCTGCTTTACCTTTCGTGCAATACTCCGAGTACGGCGATGAAGGCGATACAATTCTAATATGGATTGGGAGATGTCGATAGCTAGTATCGTCACCACTGCTTCGGTGGACGAAGCGCTCTGCACACACGTAACGATATAAAATGCGTTGAAAAAGTCGACGACGAAAACTACCTCCAACGGGAGCATATCCTCAAGGTGCGGGATAGTGAGCGACAGCAAGTTCTTCATGGTAAGTTTAAGCACTGGGAGCATGAGAAACACAAGGACTTCGTAGCGGGACCCTGCAGCGATGCTAAACAGCACCTGGTACGCAGGGTAAATCACCGAAAGTACCACTAGCGTTGTGATATACTGGACAAACTTGAAACATTCGTATCGTTGCGCTAGAATACGATTGAAGCCTTCACGACCCACCATTAGGCGGAAGGCAGCGACGATTTCCACTATGAACAGTCCATCCAGTAGCAAACCGATAAACGGAACTGGGAAAACCCACAAGGCAGCGACTGCCATACCGACCGGAGGAAACGTCACACCGACGAAGATGCCGAGTGCGATCACCTGAAAAACTGAGAGCGAAATCCCGTCGATCATGTGCATCGCATGAATTACGATTGTACCGCTCAGGGTTTGGAACAATGCAATGTCATATTTATTGGGTCTCCGAATCGAGACCAATAAATAATTGGCCTAATTGCTAATTGATTTCCAGTAACAGCATGAGACGTGGTGTTCGCTCCATCGTATGGGAGTACACGCATGTGAAAATGTTGGAATTTGTCCACAGTGCGTTCATTGGAATCAGGAGGGGTTTACCTCAAGAACCTTTCCGCCGCGCACACAGACTTCAGCGAATAGTATCCACATCCCAACAGGCGCGACCCAGTCACCGCGAATAACCACATGTACAAGAAAATGTATTGATATTTTGTTAGATAAGGGCATTTACCGCAATCTAAGCGATGAACGTGTTCCACGAGGTTCGATATGCCCATGCTGCGCCTTGCTTGCGCCTAACGAAGCATATACGACACATAAAGTAGTCGAAGCCCTCGGGCGTATAGTACGATGTCGCGGTTCGAGGCGCGGTCGGACATGCGTGGTTCGAGCTGTAGACGACGGGGTGAGTGCAGACGAAAAGTGAGCTGATGAGCGCACTGTTTCGAGTAGCAGCAACCTACTGCGATCCACAGATTCAAAGCGAGAGCGAGAGCCACTCGATCTACATAGCCTCACTCAACGCCAACCGTGTCAAGGACACTGAAATCCACTGTTCTGGGGTCCTAAAAATATTGAGTGTTATTGAGGTCAGAGGGTCAATAAATAATTGCAGTTACTGAATTGCCAATTACGGTTACTGGTATTGGAAAATTCCAAACCCTGGTACCGCAGATGACACCCGCAAGAATTGCCAAGCGGATCCAAAATCCGACATTTGCACTCCAGCCATCTCGCGGGTCCTGGAGAGGAATGAGCTCTTGAAGTATTATCACCGCGATCATCGGAACTGGGGTGAATATGCAAACTAACAGCGCGCGCGTCATGGACGTCTTCTGTGTGTATTCGCTCAGTGCAAGCATCCGCTCGACCGAATACGTGCCCCCGCGATGACTGATTTGAAGTTTGGACCAGCGGTGGCCAATTGCTCGCAGCAAAGCTCGAAGGCGAATTGTCGTCTGACTAAACTGCACCATCGCCCTCGGCGGTGTGGTGGTTTGTGCTCGTGCGCAGCCCCGAGACTGACCAAGTGTATGCTTGTATCAACCTATTTTGAGGCGCTACCAGAAACAAACTAAAAAAAGTTAGTGTCAAGAGTTGAGGACCTGCATCAAGCTAAACACCTTGGAACATCTCAAGCGGTAGAACTCGATGTGAGGCGCACCCCTGGTAGCGGAAATGGTTGCCGTCGCTTCGCGGGGTCGACGCTGGGCACATTTTGGCGTTACTTACCCGCTTGTGTAGATCTAACATGATCGAGCAGAAACCTTGTCATGCTGCTGTTCATCACTGACAGTGAAAATGATGAACATTACTTGAGGGTGAGCTGCTACTTTCAGATGTTAGTGGAAAACTTCTGTCCACGTGAGTTCCTCTTCCACGAGACAACACAGAGCCTAAGTATCCAGTCGCGAGCTATTTAGGCTACAATATATCGTAATATGATACTACAGTAGATTCCCCCATGTGCCAGCACCTGAGCAAGGGCCTCACGGCAGACGACGGAGTCGTTGCTCATTCCGATTAACATGTAAAAAACGCTTCCAGCCGCTTCCGGGGCATCAACAAAGATGTATCAACCTACAGAGGGCTTACGCGCTTTTTGCCATGCGGCACACTGGAGCTTTGTCGAAGCTATCATCAGTAACGGCGCCACATAAGAACACACGGTTCGTTGTGGAGTCTGTCCATAGCCGCCTTCGTTGTGAAGTCTAGCGATAAATATCCCTACCCTCCAAGCTGGAGTCCAACGCTCTCTCCACCTTATTGTTGGCTGAAACTGACGATAACTATCCCTACTCTCCATCTACCTTATCGTCGGTTCCAGAGTCTGGACAATAGCCTCTGGTCGTGTTCGGACAGCAGGCGAAAGGATAGTCGAGGATTGTTTTCGATTCATAGATCTACAAAATGGTCATTCCTCGATTCACCGTCACAAGTGCAGCTCACGTCCAGACAAAGTAGAGGATGAAACTTCACCGAGGTTCAGCCGTCTCTTTCGTCCTCGCCGCAGCAACGCTAGCTGTTGCGACCTCGATCGACGTCAAGGCCGATTTGAGCTTGAAAAGCACTGCGTGTCAAATGGATACGACGTCATCTATCGATTAGACCTCTTCGCCAAGCATTCAACATTCCACCGAGCAGACGTCTTCGGAAAGTGCCGTCAGTCTTGCACCCGTGCAGCCGGTAGCAGCATGTTCCGATCTGCTGGCCGTCGACCTCACCGCTATTGGCAGCAAGATCACCGCCGCCAAGGAGACGGACAGTGACGGTATCACCTACTGCTCTATCGAAGGTGTGTTCGCTTCTACTGCCGGTTGGCAGGTCATGCTTCCTGTGGCGAATTGGACGCAGCGGTACATGCAAGTCGGGTGCGGTGGTTTGTGCGGGAATATCAATCTACAGCCAGGGGCTGCGGACGGGTCTGCTGAAGTCACGAACGGCGAGTTTGTGCTGGCATCCACGGATATGGCGGGCGGATCTGATGGAGAGTTTGGGCTCAATAAGGAGAAGCGTGCGGCATTCGCGCATCAGGCTGTCCACCAGACCTCGCAGACGGCAAAGAAACTCATCCGGGCTTACTACGGCCAGGAAGTGGCATACTCGTACTTCAACGGTTGCTCGGATGGTGGCCGCGAGGCTGTTATGGAGGCGATCCGCTATCCGAACGACTTCGATGGTATCATTGCTGGTGCGCCCGCCATGCTGTTCACCTTCCAGAACAGTTTCCATCACGGTTGGCTTGCGGTTAGCAACACTGACGATGACGGGAACCGTGTCGTCATCGCTGACCGTGCTTCGATTCTTCACGATGCTGTTATCAAAGCATGCGACTCCCTGGACGGTATCGAGGACGGTTTGTTATCTGACCCCAGACTCTGCAACTTTGATCCATCGACGATCGAGTGCGCGAAAAACGCCAGTGACAACTCCACATGCCTCACGTCAGCGGAAGTGGAAGCAGTGACCAAGTTTTACAATGGGCCTGTGGACGCACGCAGTGGCAAACACCTGACCGTTGGAGAAGAGCAGTACGGCTCGGAACTGGCGTGGTCCGGCGTCTTCGTCGCCGACACGTACACCGGCGACATCATGAGCACGAACACCGCGCTTGCAGCCATCAAGTACCTGATCTTTGAGGAGTACCCCGGTGACAACTACACCCTGAACGACTTTGACTTCTCCGACTCCACCATCGATCTGCTGCGATCGCGTCACCCTTTGCTCGACGCAGTGAGCTCAGACCTCTCGGAATTCCACAAGGCTGGCGGCAAGCTCATTCTGTGGCACGGCTGGGCCGACCCCCACATTTCGCCGCGCACCACGATCGCCTTCCACGAAGCCTTGCAGAAGCGCATGGGTGAGGACACACTGAACGAATTCGAGCGTCTGTACCTCCTACCTGGAGTATACCACTGCGGAAGTGGTGAGGGCCCCTCAGCTATCGATCTGGTGACCCCCATGCTGGAGTGGGTGGAGTCCAGCACTGCTCCTGGCGCCATTCAGACAAGCACACCAGTAAGTACCGGTGAGAGCAAATTCGGCCAATGGGCCAAGTCGGGCTCCGGGTCCGGGATGCCTCCGATGCAGCGCATGCTGCAGACGGAAGCGTCAGAATCCGGATCGGCAGCTTCGACTGTGACGCGTCCCGTGTATCCGTACCCTGCAGTGGCCAAGTACAAAGGTTCGGGTGACGTGAACGATGCCGCGAACTTCGAGGAGGGAAAACCACTTTACACGAAGAAAACTCACTCTTGGCTTGGTGAGGACTTCTTCAATCCGTACACGCCGACTGAGGCGTAAATCGAAGAAAGGCGAATAGGTGCAGATTCGCAGAGTTTGAGGTCTTAGGCTCGATCCCCCCCATTCCAAATCCCAGTACATGCATTGGTATCATTTTGTGTTGTCTGGTGGTGGTGGATTTAAGTGGCCTTCTATTTGAGTATTATTTTACTTGTCCTCACATGGAATAGAAACACACTGGAGTGTCCTCTGGTAGGACTTCTCTATCCACAGACGCCCATCAAGTCTACCTCTCTGTATCGATACCGGTAGTCGCCCCTCGACCGCGAATCCTTCGCCTACTGGTGGAAAACTGACTCGGGCAGCTACAGCACGCATCGCCGGACACAGTTACATTACTTTGCTGTACCGCCGTTCGCGCGCAACAATACTCAAATAGAAGGCCACTTACTGTACCACCTAAAAAAGACACACACGCACGCATGCACAGGGAATTTAAAAGTTTTCATAACTTACAAGAAGGAAGTCGGACGCCAACGAATTCAAGAGAAGAGAGGATCAGAAAGTCTATTGAGCTACTTATTACAGCAAAGATATCTATGTGGAAACCGCCTGGGGTCATCTACCATGACTAGATCGTTCTCTGGCTCATTCTGCTAGTTCGACACTTCGGGCTTCACGGGCACTCCTCGAAGGGCACGTGGTTTCGTCCGTTGATCAAGTCCGGGGTTAGTTGCCAGCAAATTCAAGAGAATTACGGGATCACGAATCGTGATTCACGATCATGAATTGTAGCAGAAAAGACAAACAGTCGTGACAAGGTCATCAAACCAGTGCTGATCCCATCCATACAGGAACACGGCCACTGCCAGTGGCCAGAGCTTTGGTATCGATAAGTCTTGGAGGGGTGGCTCACGCTCGCTCACACTGTGAGGACGCGGAGAGCACTGGAATGCCTGGTGCTCCACAAAACGGTCAAACCCATTCTGCAGTTCCTTGACCATTGTCAGCGAGCGCAAGAAAGTATCGGACCACCACCTTCTGACCGCGTCTTGGGATTCCAGCTGCTCGACTATCCCGTGTCGGGGTCACTGCAACTTGCGCCAGTCAGCATTGAAGGTACCAGGCCGACCGATGCCGATCCTCGGGCCCCACTCGAACTCATTTTCCAATTCGCCCGTCCAGCCTCATCCACCTCGTCCTTAAAAGCCCCAGTCGATCCATGGGTTTCTCGCAAGACGTGTCCGAGCTTTTGACGTGCCTCTCCCTGGTGGCGGCGGTGGCCTACGTCACGGATCTGCAGCTCTTCGCGGGGGTCTGCGTGGGCATCCAGTGGCTCTCGGCGCTCTACGGCATCCCGAAGCAGACCGAGCGGTACTTCGACCTCACGGGCTCCACCACGTACGCGACGGTCTCCATGCTCGCCTACTACGTGAGCGAGTCCGTGTCATGGCGCGACGCGCTGCTCACGGCCTTCGTGTGGCTCTGGTGCGTGCGGCTCGGGTCGTTCCTGTACTGGCGCATCTGCGAGTGCGGCAGCGACAAGCGCTTCGCCGACATCATCGTGAACCCGCTGTGCTACTTGGCGGCCTGGAACATCCAGGGCCTGTGGGTCTTCTTCACGCTGCTGTCCGTGCTGCTGAGCGTCACGCACGGCAGTGACGAGCCGGAGGTGAAGCCCCTGGACGTCGTCGGTACCTCCTTGTGGGTTGTCGGATACGCCATCGAGGTGACGGCCGACTACCAGAAGACCAAGTTCCGCCACGACAAGCGCAACGACGGCAAGTTCATCACGACGGGACTGTGGGGCTACAGCCGCCACCCCAACTACTTCGGCGAAATCCTCATGTGGATCGGCGTCTTCCTCATGGCGGTGCACACGCTGCCGAGCTTCGCGCTGCAGTGCGGCGCCGCCGTCAGCCCCACGTTCATGACGCTGCTCATCATCTTCCGCTCGGGCGTCCCACTGCTCGAGGAGGCCGCAGACGAGCGCTGGGGCAAGTTGAAGGCCTACCAGCACTACAAGGCGCAGACGAGCGTGCTCGTGCTCATGCCCAAGCGCCAGTCGCCTGAGACGGAGCCCGCGCGCGCCAAGTTCGCGTAAACCCACCAAATGACGCGGTTAATGACCACAAATGTACATGTACATGTTGTTAGTTGCACTCTCTCAACGCTCTTGGCCTCCCCCTGTATGAAACTGCACGCAGGCCCATCGCTTCAACATCCCACGAGGAACAGAACCGAACTCGTCCAAGTCAAGTCGACACCCTCGTGATGATCAGCTGAGACCGTGCAGTCCTCGGATGCTTGTCAACGTGAAAGCTCATTTCCAAAGGGTACGGCTTTTTTCCGCGTGTGATTTTGTGGTTTTCCGCGTGTGATTTGTCTGGTCAAGGTTTTCCGCGTGTGGCGGGGGTTTCGGCGCGTGACATGAGTTTCTCGTGTGCGGGTTTTTCGCGTGTGGTTAGGACACGATATATTCCGAGCGGGAGTTTCAGCTTAGGGAGGTTGAGTATATTTATAATTTATTTTTATCGCTGGTTTCCACTGTTCATTTCATCTTCACTTTCAGATCTGCCACACTCCACTCTGTGCTTACCAAGGTCATGTCCTCGGCAGAAAGTGAAGATGAGCTAGTTCCCGACAGCGATTCGTCGTTCGACTTTGACGTGGCACCTTCATCGTCATCTTCGGATAGTGAATCCCTCGATGAAATTACGGACGGGGGTATGGATTCAAAC
The DNA here is from genome assembly GCA_009729435.1 of Phytophthora fragariae. NCBI lineage: Eukaryota > Oomycota > Peronosporomycetes > Peronosporales > Peronosporaceae > Phytophthora > Phytophthora fragariae. Next base: position 266,138 of record QQOI01000037.1, on the reverse strand, counting down.
CGCTCTATTGACACCGGTGCAAGCGTCGTAGCAGCAATCAACTGGCGCACAGCACTCTCGTTGGGCACATTTTCGTCTCGCAAGGAGGCGAGGATTCGTCTGGACACCATAGAGAAAGCTCGCTTTAAACACAAACACAACTACCAGACGCTTGAGAACGCCGTGACGCAGTTCTATTGCAGCTCTCACTCTGAATGTGGTCGCAAGGCTCGCATAATAGTACCGAAAAAAACGTCTGGAATATATGAGGTAGTCGTCGGTGGCCTTCACGGTGTCTCCGCTGCCGATCAGCCACGTACTGGAATTGACAAGAGATTCGAGATCGAGTGTGACAATCTGCTGTTAGGAGGGGCTTGACCAGCGCGATGCTTAGTGATTCTTAACGAGCGATACGTTAGTCAACCAGAATTGCTCGAGCTTTTGCCAGATGCAGATCAACTTCGGAACAGAAGTTCCGTGCTGAAAGACAAAGGACGCTTTGACATTAAAACGTTGACAGAAGTCAACCTCTGGGCTTCTCCTAAAATGTGTACTTCGAAGGAGCGGTTCGCTCAAAAAGGTGAAGGATCGCGTTTTGAAGAATTTCGCAATTTGCCTAACGCCTACCAAGACGAGTTACTAGTGCTGCATACATTTTAAGAACCATTACCAGACGACGAAGTCTCGATGGGTATCGTCCTCACAAGTCGTCGCCTATTTCGCAATTTGCAACTTGCTCGAGAAGGTCACCGTGGTCTGGTTGCTTCGGTTGATGGAACTTACCGAATCCACCACGGTGGATGGACGCTAGTTCCGTTTGGCAGTGTTGGTGTCTACTTTGATCAACGGCATGGCTATTGCCATCGGTTCTTCCCTATTGCTTACATGTTCGTTCGAGCTGAGACAACACCCGCCTATTATGCGTTCTTCAATGCTATCAAGCTGCGGTGCATGGAATTTCTGGGCTGGAATCTCAAGATTCAATTCGGAACACTCGATCATGCCGATTGCATTGCCTGCGCATACAAGAAACACTGGCCTGGTATTGTGCTGCTTAGCTGTTGGCCACATCTCGCCTCCAATTTGACGAAAAAGATGGCTTTGCTGAAAGATCGTAAGAAAAACGAGCAGAACGTGCGCGAGCAAGTGAACTATCTCCACAAGTCTCGCTGTCCAGGTCAGTTCCGTGCTCTGTCCGCTCTTGTCTTGAAAAACTGGATCAAACTTAAAGAAAACGACATTGCTTCCTGGTTCAAGGCGGAATATTTAGCAGAAGACTGGAAGTTCTGGTATTATTCTGCCAGTAAAGCTCCTGGAGTTACGCCGAACCAGAATCCGGTTGAGGCTCACAACCGAGATATCAAGCGAATCATTGGACCTGACAAATACGCCGCGACTGAGGTGGTTCTGTGCACCACCCTTCCGAGAATATTGGTCTACTCTGGCTCAACCCGGGATCGGAATGGTAGTGGAATTCACGGTACTCCCATCAAGCCATATTCGACCGGGCCGGTTTCGATCGAATGCGTACGTAAGGCAATGCTTTTGGCAACAGAAGGGAACTACAGGGTACTGGAGAAAAACAGAATCGTGGTTGGAATGCTGTTCAACACGCGTAAATTTCTCATTGGGGGCAGAAGTGTTGAACCTACTCGAGTCGATGAAGACAGAGCTACAGCGTTCAAAGCTTCGCTGCGCGGAACTCTGGACAAGCCAGAAGTTGTTGAAAACATACTCCCTCGCTATTTGTCGCTGCACTTGGTTCGCGTCGAAGCGAGATTGCCGTTTACTCACAGTTGGGATTCTCCTAACTGGTCTGAGTCGGAGGTATGTATTATTGTTGGCTTTGAGCGACGACACAGTATTTCACCACTAATCATTGACACTAATTCTATTTTGTTATTAGGTTTTGCGTATCCGCCAAAAGTATCGCTGTGACTGCAAGGCATTTTATGTCTCTGGGTGGCTATGCCCCCACATCTTGGCAATACTTAGTATCCTTGACGGGTTCAGCTTGAACATTTTGTCAAAGTCGATTCCAGCACGCAAACCACCAGGCCGACCTCGCAAACAACCTAAAGTTGGACAACAAGACACACCATACACTGGGCAGAACGCGATTCCGAAACTCTTGAAGAAGCTGACCGAGAAACCAGGCTTTCCGACGAACTGGAAGGTGCTCGTTCCACTAGAGATTGAGAATGAGCAGGGTGTCACTACGAAAAACATCGACGGTATTGTGCGACTGTGGTTCATTAGAGACGGCAACTACTTTTGGAAGATCGACTTTGCTAATGAGGACATTTCAACGGAGCCATACGACATTCAAGAACTGGCGCACGTTCTGAATTTCACAGCACGGTCCGGTTATTCGTTTGTCTGAGTTGGATCTATCATTTCTTTATTTTAGACATCCTACTGAAGCATCAAACACGGCATTTGTTTTCCATGCAACTTTCGGGCATTGGTGTTGCTTACAGTTAGTAGTGTGTGATAACAAAGCCTAATCAAGCATTTGTTGATCTTGCTGCAGGACGCGGCAGAACACTCGAGGCAAATTTGGTCGTTCTGCAGTACCCAGCAACCTGGATCTTACATTTGCACGCGGCAGAACACTACTCGCGGCAAGCTTAGACTGCTGCACGCGGCAGAACACTCGCGGCATAATTGTTAGGTCTGCAGTACCCAGCAACCTGGATCTTACAGCTGCACTCGGCAGAACACTCGCGGCACACTTGGTCTGCTGCACGTGGCAGAACACTCGGGGCAGATTTCGGCGTGCTGTAGTACGCCCACTTGGATCTTGCAGCTGCACGCGGCAGAACACTCGCGGTAGGACAGGTCTTGCTGTATAGTGTCGGGTTCCTTCACTAGGTAAAAACAACATACGGCAGGCAAATTAGGACGAGAAACACGTTATCACACGTGAAAAAATTATCACACGCTGAAAACCCGCATACCACACGCGGATTACACGGCACACGCGAAAACCAGCTGGCACACGCGCAAAACAACTTTACACGTGGAATACCCCACTCGAGCGAAGCACACGCGATAAACCTAAAAATCACACGCGAAAAAAGTGCTGCCGATTTCCAAACTGGCCTCATTGAGCTCAAGTCAAGTCTCTCACCCCCCTCCAATTCCTGCCATGGGGTTCCTGCGCAACGTCGTCGGGACGGTCGTGAGCGTCTCGTTGGCGTCGCTCGTGGCGTTCTCCACGGACCTGCAGCTCTACGCGTGCGTGTGCTTCGGCATCCAGTGGCTGGCGTCGCTCTACGCGGTGCCCAAGCAGACCGAGCGGTTCCTGGATGTCACGGGCTCCTTCACGTACGCGCTGCTGGCGCTGCTGGCCTACGCCTCCAACAGTCCCGTGTCCTGGCGCGGGGCGCTGCTCACGGCGCTCGTGTGGCTTTGGTGCGTGCGCCTCGGCGCCTTTCTCTTCCTGCGCATCAGCGAGTGCGGCGAGGACAAGCGCTTCGTCGAGATCCGCGTGAACCCGCTGCGGTTCTTCTCGGTCTGGAACATCCAGGGCCTCTGGGTGCTGCTCACGGTGCTGCCCGTGCTGCTGGCGCTGACCCACGGAGCCCCCGACCCTGTCGTGTCGCCCTGGGACGTGGTCGGCTCGAGTCTGTGGGCAGTCGGCTACGTGATGGAGGTGATGGCCGACTACCAGAAGACGCAGTTCCGTCGCCACCAGGGGGGAGACAAGGGCGAGTTCATCCAGAGCGGACTCTGGTACTACAGCCGCCACCCCAACTACTGCGGGGAGATCATGATGTGGGTCGGCGTCTTCCTCGTGACGGCGCACACGCTCCCGAGCTTCGGCTTGCAGTGCTGGGCGGCGGTGAGTCCGCTCTTCGTGATGCTGCTGCTGTTTCTGGTGTCGGGGATCCCTCCGCTCGAGAAGCAGGCGCACGAGCGCTGGGGACACACCAAGGCCTACCGAGAGTACAAGGCGACGACCAGCGTGCTTCTGCCCACGCCCAAGCGAGGTGGAGAGGGCCAAGATCGCCTGAAGGATCGGTGATGTCGGGAATGTAACAACGCACCTGCAAGAACAACGCACGCACATCATAAGATAGTTGTCCGCCACGAATGGTGTGACGATAACATTTATCTTATCTTTGTGCTTGGGGAAACACGATCGCAGTCACCTTCTCTTCAGAGCTTGGGAACAATGTGGTTATTTGATCACGGTTTGCTATTACCACTGTAGCATTTGCCGAAATACGCAACCCCAACAAATGAAGCGAAAAGAAATGATCAACGATAATTGAGTCGCTGGGGCTGTTGTCTCCAGCAAAAGCAGAGCCGGAAAGACCATGAGAGAGATGCAATCGCCGATAAGCAAGAGACAACATCAAGCGATACGCACACCGCTGTCATCATCCGCCGCCAAAATGAAATTCGTAGACCGTCGATAAAATCCGCGGCTTGAGTAACTATCGTAGGAAATCAGCAGCAGAACCCGGCATCTTTGAAAGCGTGGGTCCTGGGCATCGCATACAAGACTCAGGGAGACGGCAAGTGGACAGGGGGCTGGGTGCTGTACTCTCATCACGATGGCACATCCTGGGAAGCCACCCTAGCAGGAAGCATAGCCTCGGACAGAATGCTCAGCCAGACCGCGATGGCGGCAAAAGTGATCTGTCAGGGCACTCACAGCCTAGCGAATGACATGGAAGTGCAACAAGTCTTACTGCGTATCACTACACTGGACAAACCCTCCGCAAACAGGTGGATCAAGAAGGCAGCGAGGTCGACGAGCTCCGGCACACCCTGAACAATTTCTTCGGAATTCTGTGGGAACAACCAACACAAAATAGGCTTCAAGCAGCCAAATTCCTAGCAAACAGGAAAGACAACCAGCACTATGATTTACGGAAACATCACCTCAGCGCGCTCAAGGAGTCGATCCTCAAAATGGTACCTCAATACTCCCCGGATATTGCACCTCCCATCAGACAGACACCAGACATTGTCTCGCGTCTTACTACATACTTCCTCTGGTTGGAAATGATCACCGGAAGTCATTATGCTAGGTGAGGAGTTATTTATATCCACGAAAATATTATATAGGATAACATATTAATTTGTGAAGATATTTATATTAATCAAGATCTATAAAACAGCGCACTACCACGGTTTGCAGATTCGAGTAATGCCAGAGCGGCTTCATAAAGTTCCCTGCTGCATGAGAGACTGACAGGAAGCTAATTTCCCCCTTGGCTCTATTCTTGCTTCGCCGCTTAGCTGCATACTTCTCAGTGAAAGACCATATCCCAACCTTGCCATCCCATCTCTGTTTACGATGCGGGTCGTACCTGGTGAGTAATACATAAAATATTAGTGGTTATTTATAGGCAAGATTTATAAAGATTTGGAGGCTTACCGGGGGCGTGCCAGTGCAGCAAGAAACATCGTCTTGGGAATAAAGCGCTTGCTCTTCCATGCTCGTGGCGGGAGCTCTTCACCTTCAAAGACGAGGTATGAACGCCTGTTGCGGTCGGCATAGAACCACTTCTCGTCTACATGCACCACATTATGCAGAGACTCGAAGCGTAAGGTTCTATCATCGATAAACGACAACGCATGCTCGACACGTTCGAGCTTGTTTTCACATGTCAGCGCCGGCTTGATGAACGTCGTTCGGCGCCTTATCATCCCTTCGCTCACAGCTTGTCGTACTAGGTGCCGTGACAGACCCGAAGCTGCCGCAACACGTCGCTCCACAGCTCGTTCCTCGACGGGAACTGTCGCCAACTTTGCCCGCACTTCTTCTCGGTCCTTGCGTTTCCTGCCGCTATTTCGCTTGATCTGACTTGACCATTCGCCACCAGGGACGCCTGCCTCCACCGCGGCAGCGTAGCGCTTCCAGATAGTGCTCACTGTGGTCGGGTCACGCGCAACATGAGCACCGACGCGAGAATAGGCACCACGGGGTAGTTCTCCATTGTTGCTTAACTTGAGAAGCTCATCGACGATGGCTCTGCGCTCCATGTCCGACAGGTTGGCCTTCGGCATGTTGTGACAGCGTGAAACGAAGTAGTGCAGGCGTGGCGGGTGGCCTCTTGAATTCTGCTGTTGACTTGGGTCGGCAAAATGAAAATTGCGAGTGCTAAAGGAGTCCGTTTGGATAAAAATTGGTGGCTATAAAAAGAGAAGATCACGGGCTTTCTTTTGGTCCAATCCATAGTAGCAGACGATTCCTGGGAGCGACGTTATTGGTCTAAATGTCTGTTTCCGGTGATCATTTCCAGGCAGAGGAAGTATCAGGCTTCTATCGAAACATATAAAACCAAATAGAAGGCCAAATTAATCATCATCATCAACTATCGTAGGAATGGCAACCAGCATTATCGAACCCAAAAGCCAAAATTCTTGTTCCAGCCATCGCGTGGATCTTGCAGTGGCGCCAAAATCACTGCAAATGCATGTACGAGTGCAATCATCGGCAACGGCGTGGGGACCCTCGTGTGCTGCCGTCGATGTTAAGTCCTATAAATGAACAATGATATACTGGTAGTAAGTATCGGGTATATTCAGCAATCAACAATAGAATTTGTGCTTATAAAAGCCGACAATCAATATTCCGATTGTCATTTTCCAGCTGAGCTCACGCTCCATCCTTGGGTCATCGATGCTGGCACGGTCCGGCTGGAAGGTGTTTAATGCTTGGAAACGACTCCAAGTCAGCTACTGTGGTGGCAAGTACTCCATCAAGCGAGCTCTCGCGCTCGAAACGTACACTAAAAGCGCATCGCCTTTGCGAGTTTTCTTCCTGTGTATCGGGACGCTGCTGCCCATGGTTGCTCTCGTCCTCGTTCAGGAACTGATTCCGCTTCAAGACCCGAGTAGGGGATGGCGTGTCAATCACGGATTCTGGGTTCGAGCTACGCTGTTGCTCGCCACCGGAGTGCGGACTTTGACTACTCAAGCAACTTACTTCATCGACGGCGTTCAAATCCCCGTAAGACGCCAGCTCCTACAGCCAGCTTGCGTCTCGATGGTTATGACTGCCTTCTCTGTGATCATCGCGGCGAATGTGGTTTTCCCCATCCCATTCTTTGTGGCATCCACCGCGCCCGTCGTGTGCGTGGTGCATCTCGTGTTATTCCGAGTCATCGTAGGCAACCGTGTCATGCGCACCATGGCAGCTCATCGCAGCCAGCTGACGCGCTACTCGAATTTCGTCAATGCTCAGGCCTTGATGGCGTTGGTGTTTCCTGCTTACGAGGCATAGTTTCGCGCGACAGAAGGCTCGACTATCAGCTTCTGGTCATCCCGCTCTTGCCTGTGATAAAGGTCGGCATAAAGAATCTCGTGCTGCGGTGCACAGCGCAACTCGAAGACATGATGCCGGAGGCTGTCATCTTCACCGTCGATCTCTTCAATGGCATCTACATGGCAACCTGCATGCAGAGCTCCAACTCGATTGCGACAGTCACCGTCATAACTCTCACCGACCAGGTGCAATCGCTAACGATGCTCTATGGTTTGCATCGACGGACTGCAACGATTCGCTCGCGGTTGTGCGATACTATCGGAGTTAAGGTGGAGGATACCAATTTGCTGAGTGCACTCTGCTTGCTGTGCCAAGACCCAGAAACATTTGAGCAGCAAACGCGACGGGGGGTTCGGAAGCGCTCGTGTCTCCCCCAAACACTATCGATTAAAGATATGGGGCTGCTTGAAATGCTGGACAAGATTCCCAGCAAACCTGGGAGTATCAATGTCAATTTCCTCGCCTCAGCTGAAAACCCAAGCAACTTTTCTGAGTGTAGTGTGCTACGTTGTTGTAGCTCACGAAGGTCTAGAGGCTCAATCCATCCGACTGCTTCTGATTTGAAGACGCACGACTCGGAGAAACAAGTTGAAAGTCAAATGCCAGACAACCTAGCGCCCGGTCACGTTGGGTCCGTAGCGCATTGCTCCATTTTGCAGGAATCACTGGAGGCGCTTTTCACAACGGAGTGCCTCGTCATCGCCGCGTACTTAGAGTTTGGGATTCCCTTGCTGTATTGCTGCTACATCTTAGTCATGGTTCGACTTCCGAGCGCACGCTACCACTCCGAAATGGCTGGCATCACTCGAGAAAACGCGTATGGGACCGTTTTCCCTTTGTTTCTCTTCGGGTTACTACAGGTCATGTCTTTTGTCATTCTGGTAGCGATGATCAAGCGAAACTGTGGAATGCGAGCCATGCACCAGCTCGCGTTCGTGCTGGAGACGCAAATGCCTTTGATTCAAGACAAACTCATGTTCTGGCCGACTATGACGTTCTGCTTACGTGTGGCACATTTTGGTACGTGTTGGTGCCTTTGTTTTCTGTTGATGTTAAGTGTGTGACTTCCTGTGTCGTCGCTCTTTCAGGTGTGGACTTTACATTCAAGTTTCTGCAGCGTTAAGACTAGCCCCGGAAAACGCCTCGAGCAACACCTTGTTCCTCCTCCTGCTGGCTCGCGAATGAATTGAAGATCTGCTCCAACGTCGTTTGCGAGACGCTGTACTCGCGGATGTGTATCGTGGATTTAATGTCCTCGACCAGCGCAAACATCCTCGAGAGCTTTACGTCGCCTCGCACTTTAAAGCGACAAAAGTCGCTCTGTCGCTCCAGTACAACAACGTCGCCGGCACCAAATGCCTGCTGAAGGAACCCCTTGAGCTCGTTGAAGCGCGTCTCCTCCACACACCACGCACAGAATGCCTCGGCGCGAATCAACCCGTCACGCTCCAGTGCTGCAGCAAGACTGAAGCCCGTTGGATGCGAAGCAGCGATACGTGCAGCCAGCTCGATGTCACCAAATGCACGACTCTTGTCTTCCAGGTCTGCTGCTGTGACGAAGGCATCGCCGTCCCCAAAGACTTTTCCAAGCAGACGATCAAGTTCGTCTGCAGCCACAGCGTCGAACTTGGTGTCGAACACGAGGCCATCGCCGAACCGAGACTTCAAGTGCTGGACACTTCCATAGCAGCGAAGACGCCCTCCCACCATGATCCCCACTCGAGAGCACAGATCCTCGCACTCTTCCATGCTGTGCGTTGTCAAGACGATCGTGGACTCCTTGCCTCGGGTGGAGGTGTCGGCGATCACGTCCCACATAAAGCGGCGTGACACTGGGTCCATGCCCATGGAGGGCTCATCCAGGAAGATGATCGGCGGACTGCCGATCAACGCGATAGCCACGGACAGTTTGCGCTTGTTGCCCCCGCTCAGACTCCCCGCCAGCTTGTGCTCAAAGTCCGCGAGGTTCAACTGCTGAATTTTCTCCATCACGACTGCGTCCATGTCGACTCGAGTCACACCTTTGATCGCCGCAAAGAGCTCGAGATGTTCGCGCACCGTCATCCGCTCAAACAAGGCGTCAAACTGCGGGCAGTAGCCAATTTGTCGACGCACTTGGATCTGCTGCGTCAAGATGTCCAAGCCCTTGAGTGTGGCGGTCCCGCAAGTAGGAGCGACGTCACTCCCCAAATCCCCCCGGACACGGTACGAGGATTTGCTGCAGAGGAACCCTGCCATCCCTGGACGCTGGAACCACAGGTATCACCACAGCGAGGCGTGCCGTCAAGCCCCGCGCGCGGCTAAACATGGCTGCTAAGCCTCCCCCGGACAATGGGGGACACGGCCTTCGACCCCCCGACCCCCCAGGATAAGGGAGACAACGGTACGAGAAGGGGGAAGCTACAGCGTTGCGGTCGACGGCAGGGCCACCGATTTCGACATTGCTCTCAGGTGGTCCACACCTAGCGGAAGAGTCGGCGGCAGATCTGGGAACCCAACTCCCGACCCTTGTGACGACACCATCGGACGCACAAGGGGGGGCGACAGGGTCACGAGATCACGGCGGGACTCTTATTTCTTCTGCCTCACGCTGCCACGACGGCTCACGCTCAGCGGCAACCTCAACTGCTGCTACATATGCGGCAGCGGTGCGACACGGTGTCTCTCAGACAGCTGCGACAACATCGTATCCTACACCGACATCGGTGGCAGGAGGATGGAAACCGCGAGAACGCCATTTACTGTTGGAGACACTCGCGAGGAACTGGCATGACACACATGGCCCTGCAGACACGGAGGACATGGCAGTCCTGCGCGCTGCTGCTTTGCGGCCATCAGCAGTGCATGACGACGCAGCTCTCCGCACTCGGACGGAGATGGAGACGACATCCCTCTTGGCCTATCTGAACGGGGACTTGGAACTTCCTCATGCCCCTAATTTCCTGAAGGAGACCATGCCTTTGATGCAAAGGGCAATGCTTGAACAATTTCACGAGGCTCATATAGAGGTAACTCTCACGGCGGAGGTTTCACCGAGTGCAAAACTAAGGCGGAGTATGACGCACACCACACTCCTGTCACAGTTGTACTCCGCTAATGCGGACTCACCAACGGGACGGCAAATGATCGGCCACCTGATGGATGATGTCAAAATCATGTATTTTGATGGGGCCCACACGATGAAATTTGTTTTCAACTCGAGACGCATCGCCAACTTGTATCTCGGATGCGCGTTTCAGCTGAATGGGACATACCTGGAGATTGAGGACTCAGAAGCTGGACCACAGGATGGAACCTACCGGATGGCGCGACTCAAACGCCAATATGCGATTCGAATTTATGGCGCAGGGCGCATTCGACTGGTTGCTCTACTGGCTGCTTTGGAACAAATTCCCGGCGTCAAGGTTGTCGACGCCGAAAGGCCAAGGATCGACCCCACTGAGATAGTGGACAACCGGTATTTCCTTCTCCGATTCCTGTCGGAAGATTGCCCACCAGCACTCAGAGGAGTCACCAAAATTGATTTTCAGGGGCAACTGGTTACTCTGCATCACCACCTGATTAGACAACGGCTCCCATGTGCAAGGTGCTACGTCCCGTTCCATACGACCGGATTTTGCAAAGCGAACCCCCAAAAGCTAGAACGACTGCAAGCCAAATACAAACGGACATATCACGGAGAGATACCAAGCTTCCAGGTGGGGACGGCGGTGCAATATCAGCACTCAGATGTTGACAGTCTTGCAAACTTCTTGGAGAACCTGCAGACAGAGTTAAATGCATCACTGGCGAATACAACAGCTGGTGCGCCTCCACGCGAGATGGCCCGACTCATCGCGGAGGAGGTCAACACCCTGCAGCCGCAACAACAAGCTCAGTCAGGAGCACCGGTGGTAGTGAACGCAGTCAGGAGTGTATCTGCAAGTACATCGGCCTCTGTCGACGCAGATGGGTTTAAGGTCGCACGACGCAAAGGAGGAAGCTCAAGGAAGTCCGGTTCAGACCCCACAGGGCATGTGCTGCCGCAAACAGGGCCTCCTCAGGAACGGCGGGCATCAGGAGGGAGCTTACAACCGACCGCCCAGGATGTCGACATGCGGACACAGAACAGTACTATGCTTCCCCCGGTTCTGCACCCCGTCACATTGAAGGGAGCGACACACGCAGGAGGCGGTAGTAGTCGGCCAGCCAAACAAACAAGACAAACTTTCGCAAAGTTTAAACGTGACAAGGCGCTGGGCCGGTTTGAGGTCCTGGCCGATGATGCAGATGCTGATAGCGATGAGGACAGTGACGAGGGACAAGAAGAAGCACCGTACGCGTATTCAGGATCGCCGTAGACACGAGTGGCTACTCCTCAAGTAACATCTGCGGATCCCAAGGGGTCAGGGTACAACTACAAGGAGTGCCGGAGGCTCCAACATCCGCACAAAGCGGCAATAGCAAGGGCCAAGCTGCGGCGCCGACATTGTTGAGTGCTGCGGTACAGGAGCGCACCAGCGGTCCATCCGGAGTTTCGGTCACTGGTCCGTCGGAGGATATCGATATAAATGCTGAAATGGACACCGATGCTGACATGCTCAGCGACGAGGTGTCAGTGGTATCGGGGTACGTGGGGTCTTCGGCACCTTCGTCCACTCAATCACCGGCACTCACGCCGGGATCAGAGTTCCCGTTCTCACTCGACTCCGACCTGAATGGGGACATGTTACATCACACCGGGCAGGATTTGGACGACGCAGCACCGGATGGGGATCAGGAGCGGTCGACAGATGCCTCAGTGCTCTATGGTGAGTCGGAAACGCCAATGGACACAACACCATCACTCAATCAGGATGGATTTTGCATCGAACGCACTGCACCGGCACCCGGAATGCCTCAACAACTACCTTCCTTCCTCCTCCCGTTCAGAGGCTCGCTCACAGAGGTGCCGGCTAACGGACAGTGCGCATACGCGGCTCTGTATGCATCTACGACGGCGACTACTGAAACCAAACTGACGTTCACATCAGACGTGGTACGGGGTGCCAACGTCATCAAACGCAGTGTGTACACCTTGATGATGACGAATCTCTCCAACGATGTGGAGTGCAACGTGGTGGATCCGAGGCGAGAATTACAACGCCTCTACCCCACCCAACCGGCTCCGACTGAGACGGCGGTCGCCATGGCAGCGTTATACAAGCATTACACTCAAGAGCGAGGCCGTACCGTGAACACGCACATCCCATCAGAGTTCTGGGCAGGTCCGGAAGTACTCAGGGCGATGGCACAATATTTGCGTGAGCCTCTTTTTGTATTTGAAGTGAACCAGGATAACGATGCCCATGTACAACGTTATTTCTACAAGGACTACGTGCTCCCCAACGGGGATATACACGAAACGGGTTGCGGGGGTGCCATGGACGATGCTACGGCAAAGAAGATGCTGCGCAACTATGCGCGACTACATGTACTGCCGGTTTTCATAGTACTCAAACGCCACGAAGGTCATTTCTATGGAGTCCATCATGGAGACTTATCGATCAGGTGGCAAGCTGAGGGGGATCTCACCTTTGCTCAGGAATACTGCGCTAACCACGCATGGTTCAACGAGGTCATAGCTCACATGGAACGCAGTGGCTCGCAGTCCGGGGACATTGACCCCCTTGTTGTTGATGATGACACGAACACTATCCTGATTGGTGCTGTGGTACGGCGAGAACGGCTAGACATTGTGCACGATAGGATGCAGCTGGACAAGCTTGACAGTGCACATTACGACATTAACATCCTAGAGGAAGGCCTACGGGCGGAAGCGGACAGGCTGCACCAATTGTCAGGGCAACAATTAAAGTCGGCACGGAGGAGGACTGGAGACTCTGAAGATTGCTCGACGGCACATGCACCGGGGCGAGCGCCGATATCCTCGAGTCGCATTGCAAGCGATCCGCCGCATCTTGAACTCGACAGACCCAGACCCCGACCTAATGGCGGATCGCACTAAACTCCGCCAACTTCGAAAAGAAAACGAGATGGCTTTTGCGGGCTGGTGTCATCGAGTACGTTTATTTTCCAAGCTCCCGGCTGAATATGGGGCAAAACCGGATTTTGTATCGCTGATGCCTTGGCTGGTCGAAAACCGCCAAGAGCTTCACGGATTATTTGCCTATCTCCCGTACCCCGAAGTGGCTGCCAAATCGGTATCAAGGCAGCTACTGATGAGCTGGGGCGCCGTGGAAGTATATGATGTGCAAGTAGCTGTCTTGCAAGGCTTGATCGAGGAGAACGGACCCAGCTTGGACACAAAGGAGTACTGTCGCACGTGGCTTGCTGCATGCTCCACGGATGGGGGGTCCGACCGGGATCGTATAATCGCGCAGGACCCACAACGATGGAGGCGGTTGAGGGGTATGTTTCAAGCAGCCCCATCGGGGGCACGGCCCGCTGAGGTGACAGAAGAATGTTGGAGAATACTCCACACGCTCCCCCACGTGGCATGGGCGTGGTCGACCACTCCATGGGGAGCCAACCCACTTACTTTGCTCGGGACAGTTTACCACGCTCATCCGGCAGTTCAAAATGCATGCGAAAATATCGTGGACAGAGCCCAATGGGGCGCGGTTGTGCCATTCCCATCCGGAGTGACATGGGCGGATAGACTGGACTCTATGGAGTCCGGGTCGTCCGCCCCGTGCCGACGTTAAAGGCCTCACGGCCACCAACTCGGCCTTTGTTGCAAATAAGCAGCGGAGGCTACAACGGCAGGGATCACAGGAGCACACGGAAAGCTCCGGATTCCATGCCCGACCTGAGGAGCCTGGCGCCAGGGGTACGAAGAAAACACCAGGGGCTGCTGGACCGGATAGGGAACGCCGCAGTCCGTCTCATCAACTAGAGCGCGATGATCGTGCAGGATGGGAACCGCGCAGAACCACGGTGGAAGCTAGACAGCAGAGGACTGGGGCACGGCGGCAAAGAACACTGGGGGATTTTTTCCCGAGTGTTGGGCCTCACCTGCGGCAGGCGCAGCTCAGCCGTGATTTTCGGCAGGAAAAACGAAAGGGCATTGCTCGACGCAAACTCGAAGAGACGAAACTCGAGGGGGCTGCTTGGCCGGCCTCCCCGGGACTTAACCCGAATGACCGAACTTTCAGCTGTTTGACGCAAAATGTCAACGGTTTTGGGAGCACCGAGGGTCACCGAGACGAATATTTACGCGCATTCAAGAAGGCAGATGGACATGGGCGCCATGACGTGGTGCTTATACAAGAGACCCACGTGGAGGAGGCTGAAATTGCGCACAATCGCAGCATGTATGCAAAAATCTGGGGGTTCAGGACAGGCGTTCACTGCGACGATTTGTCATTTTGGTCTCCATCGAGCCAGCGGAAGGGGGGAGTAGCCATCCTACTAGACCCGTACGGCCAATTGACTGCGGCGCGTCCATGCATGCAAGCGGCGTGGACTCCCCATTTCATGGCGGTGACCGGACAACACGGCGAGAGCACGTTCTTACTTATGTGCGTGTACGCACCGCATAAGCGGGGACAAAGGGAGGCGTATTATCGGAGACTGCTACAGTTGGAACTGCCTCCTTTTGACAAGATAATCGTTGGCGGTGACTTCAATTGCACTCAAGACGCTCGCTTAGATCGCAGCTGGTTTCGCAAGGGGGGCGGACATGAATCTCCTGCAATGGAGAATCTACTTGCCAAATGAACTATTTGGCGGTGGCCCGGGCCACCGCAAAAAAAAGACCCCCGATCTGACTTAATTAGTTTTTTGAGAGGTCGCAGAGGTCACATTGAAAGATCGGACAGGCGACGAGCGTGCTTCCATGCTCAATGCCCCCGCAAGACCTAGCGCCGCTAGTAGCGGAGGCTCCGCGCAGACGAAACCAAGGCTATTATAACCAGAGTCCCGCGAGAGGACCCCACGGCACTATTAATAGAGTGGGCGTATGCTAGACTTGGTGAGGCACCTATCTCGATACCATGAAGAAAGTCAAGTCATTTTCGTTCAAGTATTTATTGATCCTACAACAATACGTTGCATATTGTCTAGTGGGTCCAGCGTCTACACCTGGGCCGAATGGAACCACGAGCGGATCATAGCAGACCAATTAAAGCGCCGAGACACCTGGCAGCAAAAGAATAGGAGCGGTTGGCGTCCCTCTTCAATGAAAAAAAAACGAGTTGGACGTCCGCCCAAGCTGCCACACAACATATCCACCAAGAGCCCGTTGATACTGACCTTATTTTCCAGTGAAAACAGTTTCGGAGGTGCGACTCTTGAGCAACTGATTATACCACCTCATGTTTTGCATATGCGTTATCTCAGGATTTTTGAGGGCCGGGCTATTGTGGCAGCCCGGGCCACCGCCAAATGGTTCAAATGGGGCCTTGTTGATGCTCTAACCCCGCCATCGGACATGAATCATGTAAACATGCGTGATTACTACCACCGTACTCACACGTACCAGTACGTGATACGTAAGGGCGTGGAGGCCACCGCGCGGTTAGATAGGTGGTATACATCGGCACCGCTGGTCGAGTGGGTGGCAGAGGTAGAGGTTCAACGATCGGGGACACCTGCGGACCACAGTGCGGTCAGTCTCCATTTGCGGAATCCTTCCGACCCGGTGCGGGTCCGAAAGCCGGCGAGAGTGTACCCTCCCCCACCGATAGCTGCGGACGCGGTGAAGACGGATATGACGATTAAACTTCAGACCTTCATGGATGCCATGCCGACGGACCGGCTGGATGCACTCACCGCAGCCCGGGATTGGGATGCCTTAAAAGTGGCGCTCCGCAAATCAACGTTATCAATTATTAAGTACCGCCGCCAATCAAGTCGAGCAACGTACAAGCAAAACCTTCGGCGGCTACTCCGCCAAGAACAACGATTACGGGAGATGGAGAGTGGTCAGACACCAACGGTCGCCTCGATCACGGATAGTATGGAGGCTCTGACACTCACGGAGGGGCACGGAGGAACTCCCATGCAACGAGTACGCAAGGCGATTTCTGACTGCATTCGCAACAGGGAAGCGGCAAAATAACGCCGGCTTTTTCGTGAAGGTGGGCATCGGAGGGGGAAAACATCGCGTTTTTTTTTCGGAGAGTCAGCACAAAATACGCGGATAACGAGATTCACAAACTGGATGCGGCGGCCGGGCATGCTGAAAGGGGGGTGCACGACAAGGCGGATACGCTGGCGGACGCTTGGACACCAATCTTCCAGCAACCTCCATCTACCCCTGCCGCGCGAGCAAAGGTACTGCAGTGGCTCGGGGACAGCGGTCAATACCAAGGGATGCTGATGGATCTAACGAACCCCTTCACGGAGGCGGAGGTGGCGGCAGCGATTGGCGCGATGAAACCAGGAAAGGCGTGCGGGCCGGACCGGCTAAGCAATGACTGGTACCGAGATTTCTCGGAGTTGCTGATACCCATCCTAACCATTTTGTACAACTGCTGGTATTCTCAAGGTGTTTTCCCGAACTCGTTCTTGGAAGCTGACATCTTTTGCCTCACAAAGGGAGGGGGTTCGCACAACCCACTCAATTATAGACCGCTCGCACTATTGGATACGGATTACAAAATCCTCACCCGTGTGCTGGCAACGCGGACTAGTATGAAGCTACACTGGATCATACATCCAAACCAAAATGGCTTCGTCCCGTACCGCACGATTCATGCGACGGTGGACCTTTTTTCGGCAGCGCAAAAGGCAGCACAGACTGATCCACGGATGGCGGCGACCCTGGCGCTGCTTCTTGACTTCTGTAAAGCCTACGATTCCGTAGACAGGGAGTTTCTGTACGAGGTGCTGCGGTGGCTCGGGTATCCTGAAATGTACGTGGCAGCCATGCGCGGCCTACACGAAGGAACACGAGTGAGGTTTCTCGCGAACGGATACAGATCCAGATGGGTCACTGTGACGTGTGGTATTCGCCAGGGGTGCCCCCTCGCCCCTTTATTGTTCATTTTGGTCCTGGAGGCTCTATACAGAAGAATCGATACCGAACCCCAGCTTCTCGGGGTCGACCTGCGGAGCAAGGTGGGCACTGTCCGCCTCAAAGTCGGCGGGTATGCTGACGACACAGCCAGTTATGTAAGGACGGTAACGGAAGTGATACTGGTTATGACCATCACCCGGACTTTTACCATGGCCTCTGGATTGAAACTCAACGAAGGCAGAACTCTTGTCATCGCGCTCAACCCTGTTGCCATTACAACGATGGCGAAACTACCGGAACCACTCCACCTGCAAGCAGTGACGAAATTATCACGGTATCTCGGTTTACAAGTGGGCAGTGTTCCAGATGCGGAGTTCACTTGGAGACTCGCCCGAACGCAGCTGGTAACCCGCTTAGCATTAGCAACAAAAAAGACGCTGACCGTCGACCAGCGAAGTCTGATCGCCACGGCGATCGTTCTACCTAAACTCCTCTATATCGGCAGACACCAGTGGCCATCGAAGGAGACAATCCAGGAGTTTCAATTAATGATCAAGAACTTCGTGTGGCACGCGCGGTTCACTATATGCGCTGTTGGCGGGAGGGCGTGGCTGAATGGAGACGTGGCGGCGCTTTCTCGAAAACACGGAGGGTTTGCAGTTCCGGACCTTAAGGTGGAACTACTAGCACTAGGGGCGGTGACCGTGAACTCATGGGCACTTGATACCGATTCTGCCTCACTTATCGTTGGAGATGTACTGGCAGGGAGCACCGGGTCGGATGTGGCGACCCCATTATACGTGTCCCCCGGAGTCATTGAGCCCACGTTACACGGCCCACGAATTGGAGATACACTATGGACTACTGGTGTATCAGTATGCAATGCGCACGGGGGGGGTACATCACTCCTCCCACAAGGTCGACATGGTAGTCGCCTTGCACTGCATCACCTATTTTCGGGGCCAACTCGGTTTCCGGTGGCGAGGGAGGCGGCTGACAGTAGCAACTGCATCGGTAATAGGCTCACTTAGCCGTCGGTACATGGATGTGGAAGCTGCCCAATATGGAACCTTTTGCACCGAGTGGGTACCCTATATGGTACTCACGGACCTGCGTTTGTATAAGGAAACAGGGAAGGTGGTCAAACCACGGATACGTTTTCGGAAGCTTTGCCGGCCCGGCGCCCTGCTCAAAGACATTATCCACTGGAGATGGATGGGGGGAATGGAGCTCATGGTAACGGTCCTTCTCCGTACTGTAAGCAAGGCGGTCCAACGTCAAACGGAGTATCTGATGCAACTCCTCCTGCTGAATTTCCCGCAACTATTATTTCGAGGTGACCATACCGGGATGGTCAGATACAAGACCAAAGAGGACGGCCATGTGCCCATTTCTTTACATCTTGACCAGGACTGTCGACTACAACGGCGGGCGCAGGACACCCAACCGGCACTAATTGAGTCCAGGATTCGTACACATCGTGAACTGGCGGCCGCAAATGCAACGTGAGGTGGGGGACTCGGCAAGGGTCACGATGGTGCACCCGCACCCCCGACTGGCACGGATGGTGTGCCTTTGGGCTGGAGATCGCCGGTGGAACACCCGGCGGACGACATACAAATCTCTGCTACGTAAGCGCAGAGAGGACAAGGGTAGGGCCATCTGCCGGCAACAACAAGGAAAATGGGGGCAGATGAGTGGGCCGGCCCATGAAGGTATCAATGCACTGACCTGGACTCGCATCAGGCGAGTCGTCGGGCTGAATCCTTGGGGGGAACAAATTCTCCTGCGTGTCAAGCACCATGCTGCTTCCGTTTATAACCCGGTGTCAGCAGGACTAGACTGTCCTCACGAACGATGTGTACGTACGGGCAGAATCAACCTGCACCATGTATTTTGGGGGTGCCCTGCGGCACAGGAACTACGAGACGTATTGGTGAAACGTTGGCGGTCGGCGGGGTTGGCATCACCCAATTTTGAACAAGCTATTTTCTCACTTAAACTACCGGAGCTGCCCAAAGGAATCCTGGTCGTGACCGGCAAGATCATCGCTGGATTTCCAGACGAACAAGCGGGGTTACTGGGGGACGCCGTCGAGCGGATTACGGCGGACTGTTGGAGTTTAGGCGCCGCACTATATTTGACGGCGGTATGGAGATGGCGTGTAGCGCACTTCGATCCACTAAACGACATCTCGGCAGAGTACCATGTGGCAAACCTTGCTAATCGGTCACATGGACGTCACGCGAGGCTTCACCACATCGGTTGACCCTTTGCTGCTCACCAAGCTGCGCGATGCCATCTGTCTAATGCTCGGGGCGGACTGGACAGGCCATCCCACCGCGATCACACAGCGTGGCTGCTGTTTCCTAGTATTTTTTGCTGGGGGAGCACACGGGTCACCGGCGACAGGTGTTATTGGCACAGCAGTCGTCCGAGTACACGTGATGACGGGGACGTACGCCACGCAATACATCAACAGCGGGAGGTATTGCGGGGATAAGGTGACTGCTCTGAAGGCGGCACATCTCGGCCTCCTACGAGGACTGCGGCAATGCATCACCACCGGATGGGGGCCAGTACATGTCATTGGCGGCAGTAAGGGTGTGATGCAACAACAAACGACGCGACGGCCCCCTCGCGCGAAACCGCTTAGAGGGACATTCTGGAAACTGCGACGCACAGCAGATGCAGTGTCCGTGGGGAGCTGGACAGAACAACCCAGAGAGTACAATAAGACGGCCACAGAGTTGGCACGACTTGCCCGGTTGACGGAGAGATCCATCGACTGGAACGTACGGGAACAACCTATTGAAGGGCAGCGATGGAGATCCATCACAGATTACATCCAGACGGATGTCGCGCAATGGCTCATTGCGCACGAACAGTCGACCTTGGCAGAGGGCGCCGCGGCCAAGGTGTAATCATAAGGGGAGGCGGTCAACACCCTGTGCACCGCACGAAGTTGGCCGCAAACTCGCTGATAGCACTACTGGCGTCAAGCGGGAATGGGCATTAGGTGGCGTTAGCTTTGTTAATTGACATTAATGTACCTCACTTCAAATTCAAAATTCAAAAGTAGGAGCGACGTCGCCCGTGAGCATTTTCATCGTCGTCGTCTTGCCAGCGCCGTTGATCCCCAGGAAGCCGAAACATTCGCCACGCTTCAAACCGAACGACAGGTCCCGGACCGCTACTTTGCCACCAGGGTGGACCTTACGCAGCCCAGCGATCTTCACTGCATCGTCGTTTGCTGCTCCGCTGGTAACTCTCTGGGCCTCCTTCGCAACGTCCTCGTCGATATCCAACTTGCCGTCGTCAATGCTTCGGTCGGGTGTGTTCGTGCGTCGAAGACCCGGGATTTTCACGTCGTAGTCGATGGCAAGCACCACCGCCGAGAAGAGGAACGTTGTGAGCACCAGGTAGATCATCTCGGCGCCCATGAGGTCTGTACTAAACGGGCTCTTCTTCTCGGTTGTGCCATCCTGCAGCGTATCGAGCTCGTTCAGCACCAGTGACAGCAGTCCGTTGCCCAGATCGAAGAGGGGCGATAGTCTCCAGATGAACTTGAGCGCTGCGTTCACCGACTCGGTCGACTCGATCACGTCGAGGATGTAGGACACGATCATGAGCACGACGCCGACGAGAAAGTTGATCTTCAAGGTGAACGTCTGGGCCGCCGCGTGCTCCTTGAACAGGAACGACAGGCAGTACGTGAACGGGCAAATCGCCAAGCCGAAGAGGACGAAGAGCACGATCACGGCTGGAAACGTTGCGGAGGTGCAGCTCGAGCACTCGGAATTACCAGTGAGAGCCGAAATATCAAACAGCTTGATGAGAAGAAGCGCCGCGACGCAGGGCACGACGTACATCATGAGGTCCCAGAGGTAGTTGGCGAGCCAGAACGCCGTGAGCGAGACCCCGGAGACCAGTTACTGGTGCTTCGAGTTGTGGTTCGCCTCCTTCTCCCTCACCAGGTACACCACGACAGGCAGTGGGAAGTAGGAGAACGAGATGCAGACGCAAGCGCTGAACGCCAAGAACGAGCCGAAAAGCGCCTTAGCCGCCGCTGTCAACGGCAGCGGGTGGTTATTCACCGTGAGATCGACACTGAAATCCACTGCCGAATCGCTCGAGTTGGCAGCGAAGAATCGGTAAATTGCCTGGTCCATCAATGCCTTGAAGATAATGGGCGCGTGCGTCGCTGTGGTGTTGGTGAACACGTTGTAGCTGAAAATCTGCTCGCCACTGTCCCCGTACACCAAGTAGGCGCCGTATTGATCTTCAACCACCGCCGTGTTGTTGATCCCGTAGCCTCTGGCGTACAGCGTTTGGCCCACTCGAAGTCCGTAACCAGTAGCGTCCGTCGCGTTGATTTCCGGACTCGAGTAAGTCACGTCGAAGACTGCCGGGGAGCTTGAGTCGTAAGCCGGAGAGTCGATCGCGAGCTCCTGGGCTTTTGCCCCGGAAAAGTGAGACGTCATGACATCACCGCACGATTCATCTCCGGCTTGACAGTAATACGGGGTTGGAGTCGCACTGTCGGAGCTGTACGCGTTGGTGTTCAGCGCCAGGTTCGGGTCGTCCGATGTCGTGCTGCTGCTCTTCAAAATCACGAGCCCCGCCAGCAGCAGAAGTATCGGGTAGAACGTCGTGTAGATGATCGTCTTCTTCTCTCGTTTGGCGTTGTGGAATCTCTTGAGAAGCAGCGCCCGCAAGTGCGAGAAGAACAGACCGGACGTCTGCAACACCACTCCGGAAGCAGCTTCGTTACCCCCCGGGCGGACGCGATGACCCAATGTGTGTTGATGCTTCTCATCGTCAGCCTCTGCCACTTCTTCCAGCGTCGTGGCGGAAATGCCGTACGAAAGCAAGCCGAGCTGGGTGAGGTGGTTGTCCATCTCAGTGAACATGACCGAGAACAGGGGCGAGCTCTTCTGAGGCAGCTGGAAGGCGATTTCGCTGCCGACGTTGCTCAGTAGCTCGGCGGATGGATCGTACGACTGGATAGGGTCGTGACGGCCTTGTCGTCGCACTTGGCGTCGTCTTTGACTAGAGTGAGATTGTAGCCTGCCCCGTATCGGTTGTTGAGGAAGAGAGACGACCCGCAGCAGCGCAACTCGCCTTCTGCCATGATAGCGATGCGGTCTCCGAGGATATCGGCCTCATCCATGAAATGGGTCGTCAGAACCACGACGCGGTCGCTGCGGTTGTTGAGCAGAATTTCCCACGTGCTGCGGCGGCTGTAGGGATCCATCCCCGACGTTGGCTCGTCGAGAAACACCAAGGAGCTGTCACCCAGGAGAGAAATGGCCACCGAAAGCTTCCGCTTCATGCCGCCGGACAAATCCTTTGACAGGACGTGGCGCTTCTCCGTAAGCCCCACCTGACGGATCTGCGAGTCCACCAACCCCTGCAGCTCGTCGCTCCTGTATCCTTTGACTCGTCCAAACACCACGAGATGCTCTTCGACTGTCAAGTCCTCGAACAGAACGTCATGCTGGAAGCAAATTCCCAGTGATTCCCGAATCTCCTCCATGTCTTGATTCAGTGAGAGCCCACGATACTTCGCGTCGCCGCTCGATGGCGCCGTCATGCCTGTGAGCATCGAAATCAGCGTCGACTTCCCGGCCCCGTTGTGACCGAGCAAACACGTGATCTGATCCTTGTACATGACCAAGTCGAGCCCCTTCACAGCCACCTTCTTGCCGCCAGGAACGTCGAACACCTTCCCCAGTCGCTGAACAGACAGCACCTCACCTCGTCGTTCTTGCTCACGGAGCTCAGCACTCACCCGTTCAATGTTCGGGTTCACATCCAGCGCCACATTGTCGAGGAGAGAGTCCGTCGGCGTTTCCGTCCCATTTGAAGTCGCGGGGCTCTTGCGTCCTCGCCAATACGACGGGGACAAGGGGAAGTACCACTTGAGCGACGTGCCGTACTGCTTCGGGATGACCCTCTCGAAGTACAGACCCAGCGACGTGTACAGCACGCAGTCCACTACGAGCATTTGCAGCGCCGTAGCGAGCCGGAAGTTCACATTGAGCGTGTCCAGATTGCCGAAGTTTGCGCCGATGCCTGATGATTCCAAGTCAGCGATGGTCGACAGGCCGAACGACAGCGCAACCGGCGGCAGGACGCAAGCTTGGGAGATATCCTGCTCGGGCGAGTCGTCCGTGAAAGCTTGTGCCACGAAGTTCATGAGGAAGAACACGATCATGCCCACGAATGAGCCGGTGCGGGCGTTGCTGAAGAGCGTGCTGATGAAGAACCCGAAGCAGAGCACGCTGAGTCCAAAGAGGAAGATGACGAGCACTGAGCTGTTGGCGAATAGCCCGACGAGACCCGCGAGGGCTTGAAGCACGGCACCCGCGAAGATGAGGAGGGTGTACGTGATGTACCAAGTGGCGATGATCACGCGCTCCTTGACGCCCAGGATCTTCATGTACTCGCGGAGTCGGAGCTCCTTCTCCTGGATGAAGACCACCAGAATCCTCGACGTCAGGTACAAGTACGAGAGGATGAAGATGATAGCGAACACGCCCGAGATGTCGTCGTAGAAGGGTGAACTCGTGTACGCTTCGATCGGGAAGGGCGAGACGGAGGCCCCCAGATACGGCTGTGGAGTCTGCCGTAGCGGGGTCAGCAACGCCTCCTTCGTGGTAGTTGGCAGCAGCGACAACACAGTAGAAAGTGAGGTATTGGAGGCTCCAGACGTCGTGCTGTACTCGCTAAGAGCGGATTTCAGCATGGCATCGGACTCCAACGACTTCAGTAGGCGCTCGTCCAGCGCGTCCGATGCGGTTGCAGTGGCTTGCGGTCGCTGACACTGCCCCGACGTTGTCTGTGTAGTCGGATCCCATTCTGGCATGCAAGTCACGAAGCGAGTGACGAGCGTCTGCAGCGTCATGAAGCCTGTGAGCGTGTAGCGAGTGTAGTAGTCCGTCTTGATCGACTTCTGCGAGGGGTACAGCGCTGCAGCGTCGCCGTTCGTCGGTGGGGTGAGTCCAAGCGCTCCGCTGTTGGTCTCCGTCGAGTTGAGGCGCAGCGTGTACTCAATGGACGAGAACGAGCCGATGTCGCTGCCATCCGGATACTTGTCAAACACGACGCCTCCGTAGATGCGCGGGTTCTCGAGACTGGAGCCGTAACTCTTCCCCTTGACGTACTTGTCCAGCGCATCTTCCGAGTCGAAGAAGGCCACACTCTCCCGGAGACTTGCAAACTGCAGCGACGTCGACCCGTTCACCAGATCCACTCGGGGGTACCACATCTCCATGGTCTGCGTGAAATACCCCCGCGTGAACGTATTGTCGGGCACCACTGCGAGTTTGTAAGGAATGACGCGCCCGCCGCATTCCGATGGAACGCTGAACTCCGACGACGAATTGGTGTCGACGTGTCCGTGCAGAGCGACGCCCACGGTGCAGGCCGTGTAGTCACTGGGGGACAGTTCGTGCAGTCTCACACCGTCCGCCACGGATTGGCGAGCCATGTACCAGAGCAGACCCGTGACGGAGGTCTCGTATTGGGTCCACTTGGGCAGCTCCGTGGGGATGGCGGACAGTGACAATCCACTGGGGTCGAAAAGGTTGTAGGAGGTTCCGACCGTGTCGCTGCCGTCGTTTGGATTGGAGCTGTCACTCCAGCCAGCAGGGACGTCCACGTCGTCCACGAGGTGTTTGAGAGCGCCCAGCAGCAGCACGAAGAGACACGGCAGTGCGACCTCGAACACGGTGGCGCGCAGGTGTCGACGCTTGAGTGTCCAGTTTTTCCAGAACAGCGTCCGCATGTGCGCCACCGTCATCCGGTTCGCTGCCAACGAGGCCGCGTCGACCTCCTTCTTCATGACTGTGGATTGAATGGACTGTGGTTCGGTTTGGTTTGGTTTGTGGTGACTTGTTGTCGAAGTGGTGGAATCGAGAATGCACTTGTCGTCGTCAAGGTCGGAACACGGAGGTGATCAAGACTTTGATGAGCAGGGGCAATCATAACTCAAATCAATAAGCTGAACATGTGCTGACCCAGAATAGTTACTAAAGGTACTTAGATATGTTTTTGGGGGGGGCGTGGTAAGTGTTCATTCATTGTGCTGCAAATCGCGATGACTTTGCAAGGTTGTTTTTGACTTCGTTTGACGGCTGCAAATCCGGCGATTCGATAGCTACAGCACCACCGGCGGTGTAGCTTTGGGCGGCTTCTTCATACAGACTGAATACATGTACTTTCATCCTTTCTGGATAGCTACCCAGAAAATCCAATCTATTGTATTTGTTGAAGAAATGATATTTATACTGTACCCCTGCAAGTGCGATCATGGTGACGCTCGCAGTCAGTCGGTCTCTGATTCGTTTTCGTTTTTCGGTGAGGTACATTGATGTCACTTAGTGCTAGCCTAACGACTTCAAATGTCCGTTCCAGCGTCCGTAGTCGGTCTCTGATTGTTCAAGTGACCTACTTTGTCGATGACGCTGCAAATTCACCGTGTCACCAGGTCTTGATGCGAACCAGCGCTTCGATTGGTACTACAGCTTGCTCTCTCTCCCCTCTGTCCAGTTCCATTCTACATGGTGGTGGTTTCTCCAGTGAGCTCTGTGATACAATTCATCTTATTTCACATCGCAGTAGGGGCGTGTGTCCTTCGGAAAATATTGCCGCACTGAGATCAACTCACATGGAAGAGATGACCCCAGAGGCCGTGATCTTCGCTGTGGATGTCTGTAACACACTGCACATGGCAACTTTGTCATCACTGTCACCGATCTCATGCAGACTAAGTTAATAGCATTGCCTCAACAATCGAGCTGCAACAATACTGCCCAGACTTTGTGAAGCAATCGATTTATCGTCACTGTGTGACAACTTGCTCAGTGGGATTGCCTCGATGTTGAGAAGTTCAAAAAGCAAGCTCGCAAAGATAATATCTTTATTATTATTCGCGTACATGCCTTGCGCACCATGTATCGAGTACGAACAAACAGCTTGGACATATGACGTCGTTAGCAATACTTGAGTAAGTGATACCAATGTACCTCACTGAAAAACGAGCAACGAAAGCACATCACCAATTCCGTTTTCCCCGTTAACCCGGTATGAACCACGCAGTTTGGATGGAAAAGTGTCAAGATGCTTATCGCTCTCGCAAGCGCTGCCGAATCGCTTCACAATATTGCCACAAACACTCGCGATATTTTTTATGATCGAGTGCCTAATCCTCACTGCGATTTTGGAGGCTGTCATTCCCATCTTCTATTGCAGCTACATGTTCGGAATAGTTCACCTTCAGAGTGCGCGCTACAGCTCGGAGATGGTTGGAATCGATCGGGGCTGTCTTTGTGTAGGGACTGCAGGTGACGTTATTCATGGCATTGAAGGATCATGAAACGCGATGGTTGAATTGGAGCTCCATTATCTTTTGTTTTGAATACGCAATGCCCCTAGTAACGAGCAAGTTATTAATAATGCTCTGGGTTATCGTTACACTATGCTTTTTCTGCTTGCCTCCTTCCCCGCTCCGAAATACAACTGTACTGATTTGGCTTACGTGAATACAGGCGACGACTTCCTTTACATTCGCATCGACGTGATTTCGCTGGTGCACGTTCACGCTACGTATATTTTACACTAGGAATCTTTCTCGTCAGAATTGAAGTTCACGGAATTTTGCAGAAGTTATGTATCCACCCCGCACACTGTGCTATTTCGCCAGACGAAGTACATCGAAGACGTCAGGGGGTTAAACATGACCTTCTATTTAAGTATTGTTGCTTTACTCGTGTCAGAGTTAGCTGTATTCTTGTCTCTCTGGGCATTAGGTGGCGTTAGCTTCGGTTAAATGACATTAATGTACCTCACTTCAAATTCAAATTGTATTCTTGTCTCACGTCCGACCAAACTTGGACAAGGTTTACCTCCAGTTGGAGTTCAACAAAGTGCACCACAATGAGCTATGGGCTCTCGTACTGGGGGGTGAAGCTTTCACGTGCGTGGAAGCATCTTCACGTCAGTTCTTACGGTGGCAAGTATTCTATCCAGAGAGCGATCGCTATGGAGGCATACACAAAGAATACGTCACTGTGGCGTGTTCTTTTTGTATGCGTTGCGACACCCCTTCCAGTAATCATACTCGTATTCGCCCAGGAAGCGGTGCCACTACAAAACCCAAACGAAGGGTGGAGCAAAAACTACGGGTTTTGGGTTCGGCAAACAATAGTGACCTCTGTCGGCGCGCGGATGTTCATTATTCAAGCAATTTATCTTATTGACGGCGTGAAAATCTCCACTGCCCAACAAGTTTGGATACTGGTGTGTTTTTCTAGCGGATGCCTGCTTTTGGCCATGGTTGTGGGGCGTTATATTGTTTTTCCCATTCCTTTCTTCCTTCTGACAACGGCGCCGGTGGGCTACTTGGTGCTTGTCGTCTCATTTCGCGTTGTGGTGGGGCGCGTGTTCTTCATCACATGCTCACAAAGCGCAAAGAGCTAATCCGTTTTTTCTACTTCGCTGGCACCCAATTTCTTTTGATGTTTTTGTATCCGGCATATGAGGCGTTATTCTGTGCAGCCAAGGGATCGCGCTATGAGCTCCCGCTTACATTCTTCCTACCTGTCATCAAGACAACCATGAAGTATATCGCGTTACGAGCCATAGCCCATTTGGAGGATATCACGCCTGAGATGGTAATATTCACTGTCGTGTTTTTCGATGCTATCTACACGGCAACTTCCATCCGGGTCACATCTTCGTTCTCCGCTCTCGCCGCTATCGTTGCCACGAATCTTCTCCAGGTCGGGGCCATGTTGTACCGATTACATCGCCGAACTGCGTCTGTGCTTTCGCGAGTTACTGAGATCATTGCCGCGCCTTCAGAGACTTTCGATTTGCTGACAGCGATGTGCGCGTTGTGTCGAGATATTCCAGAGTTCGAGAAGCAGAATCGTTCAAATATCCGGATATTCTCGTGCTTCCCGCACACTTTGAGCGCCGAAGACGACAACCTCCTAGAGAGACTCCGCTTGGTTCCACAAGGTTCCAACTCAGATAATTCGTTCTCTACTTTATCAAGAACTTCACAGAGACGGAATTTGTGCTGTTCTCGAAATTTCAGCAGGTCGGTTTATCCTTCGCCTAGCTATTCAGTATCGACAGACCGAGCGCAGCCCTCGAAACGCGAAGCTGTTGGTCGCCCCACGGACACACCTGGATCCAACATGCTGCAAGAAGCCCTGGAAATCATCTTCACCACTGAATGCCTCGTAACCACCGCCTACTTGGAGACTATGGTTCCGTTCTGCTACTCTTGGTACACGACGGTGATAATCAAACTCCCGAGTTCGCGGTACCACATGGAGCTGTCCGGTGTCACCCGCGACAACATCGACTCGACGATCGTCCCGATTCAAGTGTTTGGCCTGCTGCACACCGCCTCGTTTGCGCTGCTGGTGGCGTTGGTCAAGCGGAACTGCGGGATTCGAGCTCTGCACCAGCTCGCGTTTGTGCTCGAGACGCAGAGGTCGCTCATTCAGGCCAAAGTCATGTTCTGGATCGTGATGACCGTGTGCTTTCGAGTGATACACTTCGGTTCGTCCATTGCTGTGTTGCATACTAGCAGTACCGTAACCTAGCTCGCTAACCATTTGCCCCACTTCCCACAGGTGTCGACTTCACGTTCCAATTCGACCAATCGTAACTTTGAGCACTTCAACTTGTGCCTCAACCCAGAATTTCTCGTTATCCAGTCCGTTCTATTGCGAATATCGCGATAAAAATTCACTGGCCACAATAGTAATGGCGAGCTTCAGACGCAAGGCACCTGGCACCTCTTCGCTGCGCAGCGGCACCAAGCCGTTCCTCAATGGGCAAACGCTCGTGTCTTCAGGTCTGAGCGAGTTGGACGCAGCGTTGGGCGGCGGGTTGCTGCTCAACACGTTGAATGTAGTGGAGACGTCAGCGGAGGGGGCGTCGACTGCGGCCTCGGACGCTCTGGCCATTGACCTGCTGCGCTACTTCGCGGCTGAGGGCGTCGCGGACGGCGAACAACGCGTCGCAATTGTGGCCCCTGACGCCGGAGCCTTCGTCCGTGAGCAGCTGCCGCTGGAGCTGAGTCTCGCCCAGCGACAAGTCAAGCAGCAGCTCACAGGCGCCGACAAGACGGAGGACGACGCCCCGCTGACCATCGCGTGGCAGTACGGCAAGTACGACCAGCACAGGCGGGCGCAGAAGCAGCGGTTCTGCCACAGCTACGACCTGTCCAAGACGATGCACCGCGAGATGGTGGCCGCCAATGAGCCGGTGGCCATTGACCCGCTCACGTGGATGACGGAGACGGTCGGCGACGTGTACGAGCGTCTCTACGTCTCCATCCAGGAGCTGGTGCAGCAGCAGACGGAAGATGGAGGCGGTCAGGTGCTGCGAGTGGCGGTGGTAGGACTGGGGTCGCCGTTACTGGGCGCCTCGGACGCCGCGCACATGGCGGCGCTCTTCTCGTTCGTCAGGAGGCTGCGTGCACTGCTCGGCCAGTCGAAGGCTGCGGTGGGTCTCGCGCTGCTGGGGAGCGACGCTCTGAGCGCCTTCCCGACGGCGTTCACGAGCGAGCTTCGACACGTGAGCGACTCGGTCCTGACTCTGAGCTCCTTCGCCGGCACGCGGGACTTGCTGCCCGAGGAGCTGCTCGAGTTCCAGGGCTCGTTGACTCTGCGCAAACTGCCTCGCGTCCACGCGCTGGCCTGCCACGCCCCGAGCAACGCGCGCTTCGGAGTGAAACGCGAGCGGCGCAAACTCAAGATCGAGAAGTTCCACCTGCCGCCGGAAGGTTCGCGCACGAGCAGCTCCAGCAGTTGCGGCAGTAATGCATCAACCAGCGGACCCGACCCACTCGCCTTTTAGTCGAAGAGAATGTTTGTCGTGTTGCAGTTACAGTTACAGGTTATTTGCTCTTCTTCTTCTTCTTGGCCTTGAACCGGTGCTCCTCCAGGTCGATTACGTCATCGTCGTCCTCTTCGTCATCGTCTTCGTCGTCATCCTCCTCCTCTCCGTTGTCATCGCTGTCCTGCTCGACCCCCGAGTTGGCATACTTGTGTTTGGCCTTAGCCCTGCGACTGGCTTTCTTGCGCCGCAGCCGCTCGATCTTCTCGCTGCGCTTGCTCAGCGCCCCGTTCACCTGGTCGTCCAGCTTCTGCAGCAGCAACTTGCGCGCGGCGCGGCGGTTGCCGTCCAGCGAGCGCGTCTTCTGGCATTGCACCTGCAGCCCCGTGGGCACGTGCGTCAGCAGCACGCAGTTGCGCACCTTGTTGATCTTCTGGCCGCCCTTGCCCGAGCCTTTCACGAACGACTCGGTCAGGTCGGCCTCGCGCAGCAGCACCTCGGTGCGCTGGTCGGGCTTGACGGGGCCGTCGCTGGACGAGAAGGGGCGAGACAAGAGGAGGGCGTTGGCGGCGTGGGCACCGACCCAGCGATGAGCGGCGACGTTGGCTGCGGGGCGCAGCGTCAGCGTCGACAGCAAGCGCGCTAAGGACATCACGGCAAGTCTTGCTGCTGTCCACGCGTGGATTGGTAACTGTACCAAATAGCTGGTACATACCTGTTGCCTTCAGAAGTTTACTGTAACGTTACAGTAGTTTACCTCAATAGCGCAGTCACACTACATATAAATTTGTAAATGATGTGTCAGAGGTTTTTGGATTCTATGAAGGAGTCTGGATTCCTATACGAATCTTTTGGATTTGTTTCAAATGTTTTTATATCGCCTGCAAGGTTATACGTTGTTATTACATGTACTATAATGAGGCAAATTACTGACCAATATGTGTACCTAAAATTCATGTTATAGATAGTCAGTATCCGTGATACGATGCACTAGGATGCTTGCAAGGAGAACGGTAGAAATGCACAGACAAGACGGGCAAATCGCACAGACACATTGGCAAAACCACAGACGAATAGGAATACGCACAGAAAATGTTGTTGTAGGGTGTGAATCCACAGATCTGAGTGAGAAAAGCACAGATGCTGCTAGTATAACGTGCCACACATTAATTTGGGGTGTCCTAAATTAGTAAATCATCCTGTTGCATCAAGGATCACCCCCTTTCACTACAGTAGTGACCAGGAGCTCACACCCCGAACAGTGTTGTGTGAAGCAGACGATCGGACGCAAAGACGCATTGAGTTGGAGTAACGACGAATAGAGCAAGTGGGGGAGCAGTGACCAGCGGAGGAGCAGTGACCAGTGGAGGAGCAGTGACGAGTGGAGGAGAAGTGACGTGTGGAGAAGCAGTGACCAGGGGGAGCAGTAACGAGCGGAGGAGCAGTGACCAGCGGAGGAGCATTGACCATCGGAGGAGCAGTGACCAGTGGAGGAGCAGTGACGTGTGGATGAGCAGTGACGAGTGGAGAAGCAGTGACGTGTGGAGGAGCAGTGACGTGTGGAGAAGGAGTGACGAGGGGAGGCAGTGACGAGGGGGAGCAGTGACAAGTGGGGCAGTTGTGACGAGTGGAGAAGCAGTGACGTGTGGAGGAGCAGTGCCGAGTGGAGAAGCAGTGACGTGTGGAGGAGCAGTGCCGAGTGGAGAAGCAGTGACGTGTGGAGAAGCAGTGACCAGGGGGGGCAGTG
Organism: Phytophthora fragariae; assembly: GCA_009729435.1. Classification (NCBI taxonomy): domain Eukaryota; phylum Oomycota; class Peronosporomycetes; order Peronosporales; family Peronosporaceae; genus Phytophthora; species Phytophthora fragariae. Next base: position 234,317 of record QQOI01000037.1, on the reverse strand, counting down.
ACGAGTGGGGAGTAGGGAAGCAGTTGTGTAGAAAGACAAGAACGTGGAATTTTCGCGAGCGAAGAAATAGTGAGGAGTTAATTCGAAGAGCCATATATTTGACGGACTGCATTGGTGATCTCGGGCTGCGGTATCATGAGGCGACTGGCGTACAGCTGGGAGTTGCTTTGCACACTTCAAATATCTGACTCTTTGGCAGAATTCCTAGACGTAAAGTTTTGATGCGCACGTGTCGTGCATACTGATCCAGCACGTAATTGCAGAGTTTGTGAAGTTGCTGATCACATAATGGTAGAGCGCCGACTCCGATGTGGGAGCCCGACCTGTAAATTGTACGGTTCCTGCAAATATTCTTGGAAGGTCTGGATATGTGAAGGGTCAAATCGAGTTCAAGTGTTTCACAACAGAATCGACCACATCCGGGACGACACAACGGAATGTGAAGGCCCTCACAAAGCATCGATAACGCCTGAAATGAAGAAATTCATATTGCAGCAGGATGAGTGTGCAGTTCCACCGCAACTCATTCTGAGTAGCATGCGTCGTTCTTCGGACATTCTTCAGCCAAAACGAGGGTATCTAACACTCAGCCAAGTCTCGAACTGCGCTAAATACTTGCGTCGCCTACAGGGTACCAAGAACTCTACGCATGTCGTGCGACAGCTTGTGCGTGAGCACGCACTCGACCCGACCGGTGACTTTAACCGAGCGTTTTGTTTTGGACATCGGGAGGATGAAAATGGACATACCTACGTTGGAAAAGGGACCGATAGCGACTCGTTTGTTGTTGGTGTCACTAGCCTCGGTCTTGTCACTTCGTGTATTGAGTATGCCTCACCGAGCCGATTTACTTTGTTCCATGCGGATGCTACATTCAAACTGAGCGACTTAGGATATCCTGTAATTACTTGCGGTTTTTCAGACGCTTCAAGATCTTATCAACTGGCTGCTATTTTCATCGTAAGCCGTCGTACGGGTAAGGAATACGCAATGTGCCTGAGTGCGCTTGTCCGCATGATAAAGCGAGTGCGCCCATCTGTAGTCCTTCACATCGACATAGTTATGGGGGATGCTGAAGATGCCCAAGTCAATGGATTCCAGCAAGTTTCAGAATTTGAAGGAGCGACATACCTCATGTGCTTTTTTCACGTTCTGTACAACGTTCGCAAGAGAACCCGACACATGTCCTGGGAGCACCGCAAGGCTGTGATGGACGGTATTGTACGCATTCACTATGCTGAAAATATGAACACATACTACACGACGAAGGATTCAGTGTTGTCTGAGTGGAGAGATATTCCCCAGTTAGCTTCGTTTACGAAGTATTTTTCGGAGCAATGGCTCGACAGTCGGTATTGACGCTGGCAAGTATTTCACACACCGCAGGGGTATGCAACCACCAACAATCCTTGCGAAACTTTCAATGCAGTTTTGAAGAAGTTCACTGGCCGACGACGATACTTCATGCAAAGATTGTTAGCAGTCACTATGACGGTCGTAAAAGACTTTACTATTCTCCACCCAACGACAGAGACCAAAATTCATCCTCCAACGACAGCAGCAGCTAAGGCGGCGGCATCAATGATAGCTACGGGGCGCGTAGCTGCTTATGCATCCGACAATCCACTACTCTGCCGAGTGAAACAACTGCCAAAGGACAACATTGTTGACACCAAAGACATGGAAGAACTGCGCGTAGCGATTGATGGTCCTTTCAGCAATGCGACTGTTGATGTAGAAGATGATGGCGAAGAAGAGCTCAGTATCGGTCCTGCCCTTCTCGTTAGGGAGCAGCGGGCCCGTGCCGCCAAACTTTACAACAATTGGGTCACTTGGTCGTTATGGTACGCACATACGTCGGGTATGCCAGGTGAAGGTTGGGTAGTCGACATCGACAAATGCGTATGTGGCTGTAAATTCTACGCAAAGTTCAAGACGTGCGGCCATGTCATCGTTGCAAGGAAGGCAAAGTGTCTGGGCCGCCCCGGAGTTCCAGATAAAACGGAGAAGTTGTTTAACCGGCAAGTGCGTAAGGTTAAGAATGGTGGGTCGTCCAAACAAAAAAAACAAGCGCCCACCAGTGACGAGACGACCGAATTGCCTTTGATCGGACCAAGCCACGGGAGACCACTTCTAGCGTCTAGGGCGTTGGACCTCCAGTTCATCCTGTCTCCTGACACGTAGTCATAGTCCTGATGATCCAATTCGGGTTTTGTGGATTTGTCACTAAAACATTTCTTGTCACTTGTCACCAAACTTTTTCTTGTCACTTGTCACCAAACGTTTTATTGTCACTCGTCACCAAGTTTTTTTTTGTCACTTGTCACTTACTTTTTTTTGTCACTTGTCACTAAACTTTTTCTTGTCACTTGTCACTTGCCTTTTGTTTGTCACTTATTACGAAAATGTTATGAACACCTTTTGCCATTAGTTACATGTAACACAATGGGTTTTAGTTCTTAAACCAGATCTAAGCACTGCAACTGTCTTAATCTTCAGCATCACTCTCACTCTCCTCACTTTCCTCACTTTCCTCACTGACTTCATCGTCATCGCTATCACCCGAATCGTTCTCCTCGCTGTTCTCGCTTGCTTCGTCCTCCTCACTCATGTCGTCTTCACTTTCCTCGTCTTCGCTGATCTCACTGCCCTCATCTTCTTCCTCACTCGCCATGTCCACATCTTTCTCACTGTCTTCGTTGGCCTCCTCACAGCGGTTTGAAGCTTGGCGACGGGATCGACCTTTATGCACGCTGCGGTGCTTGCGGGTGATATGCTTGGTCAGCGAATTTGGTTTGTCGTACGACTTCGGGAAGTATGGACACTTACACGCACTATCCACGGCACATTCACGGTTGTGCGCAGCTAGTTTCTTGAGAGAGTACGCTCCAGCCATGCACTTGCTGCACCTAAAAGTCTTGAAAACCACCGCTTCCGTCGCGTTCATTTTTTGACTGACGCCTCGCACACGGGCGTAGCAGTGTAGACGAATATTCTCCTTGCAGTACTTAGCCCCAGCGTGAGCGAGATCGCCACGAAAAAAGAGAACATCTCCCTGTTGCAACGTCAGCGTTACGCGCTTGGACTTCTCTGCTTGTCCGCCGAGGCACCCAGGATATACATGGAGATAGGTGTCATCCATTGGCGCAACGATAAGCGACCCCTGCACCAAGTAATGTTTCAGCACCGCTCTTGCAATCTCAAAGCTGGGGAAGTCCTGATGAACCGCTTGACTGCGGCCTCCAGCAAGTGATTTCTATGCGTGCCAAGAGCTATCCCTCACCTCCCACCGCTCGTTGGTGTCCTCTACAATAGAGGCAACTAGGTCGTGAATGCGCTCGACCGAATTCCCCAGCGGTAATAAATCCACTTGACTCCGGTATGCATCATCAGTCTTTGGGTATACCTTTCGAATATTGGATGGTATTCCAGAGGGCGGACCTCTTCCAGCGCATTATCACAAACATTAGGGCTAATGAAAGACTTCCTAATGACGTAACCCCTGTCTCAAAAGCGCGCCATCTCAGCCATTGTAAACCCCATCTCTTTGGGTCAGCGGTCTCACCGACAGTATATGGTAGGGACGGGGCTTTACAGGCCGCCACGCGGCAGCAACAGGCAGTGGGAACGGGCGGCGGGGACGCGGCGCGATCGCGGGGCGCCACGCGGCAGCAACAGGCAGTGGGAACGGGCGGCGGGGACGCGGCGCGGTCGCGGGGCGAGCTTCACAAGCGTTGTGGGGGCCGTCGTTAACTCGATTGTGGGCCAATGTGAGGGCTCCGGCCATCGCTTTGCCATGCAACGCGTCATTTCAAAAGTTGGGGTGACGTAATAAAACAGAATCCAGATGGGGTCCCATCTGTGGATTTTACCCTCATGTGTCTGTGGGTTTGCCTATTCTGTCTGTGGGGTTCACCTTTTGTCGCTTGCAAGAAGGTCCCATCCAGACTGGTGGTGGTGGCCCACCACTGGTGGGGGGTGGGGGCAGCTACAGTATGTAACGTTACAGTAATGTACATGTATTAAAGTTGCAAGGGATTTTCTATTTTTGGCAATGCAGCGCTTCGGATTCTCCCCAGCATTCATCGCGATGATCCGCAAACTGCACAATGGAACTATCGCAAGGTTCCTAGTGAACGGAGAATTATCCGAACCTCAAGAGGTCCTCTCCGGCATTGGGCAAGGATGCCCACTGGCTCCTCTCCTATTCCTATTGGCGGCGGAGATTCTCGCGCTGGCAATCAGGCAGGACAATCGCATCAAAGGTATACCAGTGCCAGGAGGTACTGGCGAGACGCACAAGTTTTCCGCGTTCGTGGACGACTCCACGGTCTTCCTTCAGGAAGCCAACCAATTGCCGCAGGTAATGGAAATTGTGCACAGATTCGGAGAGCTCTCCAGGCTGCGTGTTCAACCGACGAAGAGCAAGGCCATTTTCCTCAACACGGCAGTCACGTTGACGGAGACGAATGGGATTCCGGTGCTCGAGCATGGGGATACAGTCCGGTATCTAGGGTACCAGGTCGGGACCGGACCGCTCACGGACGTGAACTGGGCGGCGAGAATTCGGAACATCCAGAGGAGATTGGCCACAGCAACGCAACTGGCAACCAGTGTGGAAAACAGGGTATTGCTTCTAAATGTCATAATGCTGCCCTCGGTTCTCTTCACGGCGGCAGCATTCGAGCTACCAACATGGGCAAGTCGTCAAATCCGCAACCTGCAAAAGCAATTCTTGTGGCGGCACTCTACAAGCACGGAAGCAAGCCGAAACAAGATCAATCCTGGTTTACTGTTTACTCCGAAGCAAGCAGGGGGTGTGGGTCTGGCCTCTGTGGAGATCGCATGCAAAACTCAGCAGGCAAAGCACACAGTTCAATGGCTAATCCAACGACACGATGACTACTACACTGCCTGGCGGGCGTGGGCCTTCCGAGATGCCACGCACAAATGGACTGAGGGGGTATCGCCCCGGAAAGTGAGTCAAATGAGGCGGGGACGTCGGCGCGTGACACCGGGTGATGCACTCCAACAATTGATTGGAGGTTGGCTCGCTCCACAGGAGTATTCAGAAGACAGCCAACGGGACTGGAAAGAGAAGCTGCGGACGCTGGCGGCCGCGGCGACCAGCACGACGGAAAACGGGATTTGGACAGTAACAACCCAGCATTCACTGCCGGAGCCAGCCCACCGCTGGAGCCCAGAAGAGGAGGCATTCTGGCCGACTTATCACTAGAATGACAACCCAGCGATTGTTGATGAGACCGGTAAGATGCTCACGTGCAATAAGTACGACAGGATCAAAGCCTGCACACTTGAGGAACTCCACATCCAACGCATAGAAGCCAGCAAATATGCAATGACGATTCCGACCAAAGACGATCACAGCCACCTTCAGCCCAAGCTGCGCAGGTGGGGTTTGGCCATCATTTGCAGTGCACCAGTGCTGGCAATTGGAGAGTCACTACAAGTAAGAAGTTCAGCAACGAGGCGGCATCCAACACAACTGCAACACGACTATACCTGGATGGTACTACCGGGCAACAGGATCCGCGTAGTCCAACAAATAAAGGCCACGACGGGGGCAGCGAGTTTTGAACTGGAGCAGGAACCGAACGGAATTCACTGGCGCGTCGGAAACACAGACGAAGCTGACCTAACCATGGTAGCGGATATCCGAAAGCTGCAACGGTATGAAGACGAAGGCAGCATCGTCTTCAATGCGCATCCGAAGTTGCATGGCTTTCCGTGGAGCGTCTCGGACACAATCGCGAACAAGCACGTGCTGGCGGCTATCAAGAACCAGGCCTTCCGAAGATACCGAGGAGACGGAATTTCGATTGGTGAAGTGGTCAAAGGTCTGCAACAAGCAGCCCGAAGCAGCACGTGGCAGGAGGCAGCCTTGCAGCAGACACCCATGCAACTGTGGGCACACAACAACGAACTTACAGAGTAGCAAGTCTGTATTAAAGCAACTCCACCTGCACTACAAAGGAAGAGAGGAGGACAACAGTTGCAAGAAGCTGCTTTGTTGCCAAGGAACGAAGGAAACACTGGAGCACATCCTATGGACATGCCCGTGCGCTGCGGCTTGCTGGCAGAAACTGGTCTGCCACTGGACTGGGGAGCAATGGGGACTGGACAGTATGGCAAGATTTCAACAAGAATGTGCACGAAGAAGTGCACCTGGGTTGTCGCGAACCGCACTTTCACGACTGCGGAACGAGCACCCGGACGAGGAAGCTGAGTATACGAAGGAGTGGAAGAGAATGTGGAGGATCCTATGCAGCGCGTGCATCACCTGCCTATGGATGCAACGAAATCGAAAAATCTTCCAGAATGAAGAGGTCACGATTGAAGGCAGTGTGCGGGAATTTTGGGAGACAGCAAGGCGGCAGTTAACGGCGATTGGGAAGCGGGAACGACGCCGGCCAGAGAAGATATTACAAGGGACTCGACTCCTGTTGTGCCAGCAAGCACTGGAGCGTCAGCCTACAGAGAAGGCCCCGAAAGGAGCAAGCCTCGCGCGACCACCGGACCAAAACTTGGAACCGGCGTTGCTAGCCAGGCTCAGGATCAACCAGACATCTAGTCGTCGATAAACTGACCAAATAGAATCGTCTGCCTCTCTCTCTCTAATGTACATGTATTATACATGTACTGGTCTGACGCAGTGCGTATAGTGTACACTGTACGTCAGAGTCTGACTCAGTTTGTCACCAATATTGCACTGTCTCATCCGCGTGGTCCGCTGATTCCGCGGTCAAGTTTAATCGAATCTCGCGGGCGATTTTGATGGTGTGATGACTAAGACCTCGTGTCGGCAGAACATTGCGTGCGTATGAACCGTACAGTACCAGGTGGACGCATCGCGAATAGAGCAGCGCAAGTTGCGCTGCGCAACACGCTTGCATCGCTCTTATAAGCGCGCACGTTCCAGACCAAGTCTGGTTTGCGGGTTGCCAAGAGTCTTGGCCCAAGACCAACGCGTACTGTTGTACATGTACCGGTACCATATTATTTCCGACGGGATTTGCCGCTGACTCACCGTACATGTATCATCACGGAGCACCAAGTGTCAATACATAGCGTTTTGAGAAGGAAACCCTGTTGCTCACCGGTGCTCGTATCCGCAGCTTGTGTTGAAACGTGTACAGTACAGTACAGTGTACATGTACAGTAGTGATAGATGGAAGCCTCGGTGCGCGTGTGGCCTGCAACATGATCTCCACAGATTGTGGCTTGCGATGAGCGCTGGTGACGCAATCTGTCTAGCCAATCAGATGTTGCCATGCCTAATGGTCCGTTTGACGAAAACATCCGGTCTTTAAGGGAGATGCTTTAAAAAGCATTAAAAGGGCTAACATGAATTATTAACTTTTGTTGGAGATGCTTTAAAAAGCATTAAAAGGGCTAACATGAGTTATTAACTTTTGTTTGAGGACCTCCTACGACATGGCCGTCGCGCGTTTCCAGCTGCAAAATCGATAGGGGGGGGCACTGCCTCTCGTGACAGATAGGTTGCGCAATTTTTCGGGCTGCTTATTGATAGCTTTGAGGGGCTAACCGATGAAAAGGGTGCATGTATAGTGAAAATCAATGGTCACCAATATACAGGGTGCTCTGGATGAGGCATTGGTGATAAAATAAGTACCGTGCCACAATTGGATCTCCGGGGGGTGCCTCAAAAATAGACATGGCTACAGCACATACTGGTTGAATCTTTGGAGCGTTCGCAGTGAATACTGGTTGAATCTTGAAGCGCTTGCAGCAATACAAACGAAGGGCAATTAGAAAACAACACTCCCGCCCACCTATCTCTCCCACAATGTCTGTCCTGACGGCGGGGTGGTTGTCAGAATGGCTCGAAAAGTGAAAGAGTGTCTTGAACTTGGTCTCTATCTAATGACGCTGGGCCTCCGACCAGTAGTATGTACGACTCCAGCCACACGTCGCATAAACCTGGCAATGTGAGCAAGGTGGAGCAAGCTGTGAGCAGGCTTTGCGAGAACTTTCAGATAGAGGGAAAGCCAGTAGCTGAGCCTAATTCTCAATGACTACACACGCAGTCCAGCTAAAAGTGGCGCCACCTTCGTGAAGTTTCTTCGAGATAATATTGTGCGTAGTACGCGTAATTCAGCGCGTTTGTTCTTGGCATGAGTAGCATTCCTTCGGGCACACAAACAGTTTTAAAGGAGATTTCAGTGACCTCAAGCGGATAAATAACGAGTACTGAATCGCAGACAACTGAGCAACCATGCGCTCGAAGGTCACCTGCAAGCCACCCTATATTTTGCTTTGCTGGAGTGGGCCTGTAACGTAGGTATCGGCATCACCGAAGAAAATGGTAGTGACTTATAGACGATGGGTAGGTCAAACTGCGAGGTACCCGTGAGGCACTGCTTTCTGCCCTTAATAAAGGATTAGTATTGAAACCCTATCGGTACCTCAAATTAAGTGAAGTAATGTGCCTCAAATCACCGAATTGTGGCAAAGAGGCACTGCTACCTCGTTCAGAGCACCCTGCCAATATAGCATGTCCATGCCTCGTGCAAAACATCCAATTAAGAGATTTCCTCAAATAACTTTCCAAAAATTTCATTATTGGTCCATCTAGTGTCCCCGATGGACCTTCCACAGTTACCGTACCGTCTTAGTCCTTGGCGACGTTTAGTCCTTAGCGACAAACGGTGTTAGCCAATGATAATCTAAAACAAAAACAGATGCTGCAAATTTTGACTGTACTAATTTTAGCCTTCACCGTCGTTAAATCTCGACCCACACATAAAGTTTAGCATGGTCCGCCCTTCCATTAAGAGCGCGAAGAAGAGGAAGCAATACAAGCGTGTGGCTGTCGAGTACATGTATCGACACAAGAAGGAGCTGCTCGACTACATTGATAAAGATCTAACAGGAACAGCCCCGATACAGGCGATGTCGTAAGCCTCGTAGCACTTGTCTGCCTGTGGAGGTAGGTACCTGTGGTGTCCGTGGAGGTGTCGGTAATGATCCCGCCTCATGGCCTTCCGCGTCGTGAGTGAGAACAACAACTTCTCGGTCGACATGGCTGTTGTGTGCAGGCGGCGGGACACGACCTTCCTGCTGCCGGGGGCGAACGCGACCCGGCGGAGGCAGGGTTTCCGCCAGTCGCACCCCTGGTTCCACCCCCTCGCGAACTCTTTCTTGAGCGAGTCCTCGATGTTGTCCTTGATGCGCATGAGCAGCTAGTTGGACAGCAGGTCGTCCTGGTCCACGGCGCGCACGCGGGTTGGACGTGCCCAGCCAGTCCGAGGCAATGTAGATGGGGCCCTCGAGCCCCGGCACGAACTTGAGCTCGTCCATCTCCTTGTCACGTGACGAGCAACCGGCGGGCAGCCGCGCGCGCTGGTGGCGCTTGTTGTAGCAGTTCTCCGTTCCGTTCACCCACGTGCAGACGATGGCCGTGTGGCGCAGCGTCTCGAGGTTGGCCGAGGTTGGCCACGTCGCAGCGTGATCCGTCCTTGAAGGGCGGGCCGCAGATGAGCTCGACACGCGCGCCGGAGGGTCGGGCTCCTGCATTATATACAGCAGCGTCGCCTCGGGCGACAACGCCCGAGGCGGCCGAGAAGGTGCCGGCGCCGCTGCCTGTCGCGGCGATGTCGATGGTGTGCTGCCCTCCAAGCCATTCAACTCGCGAATTGTGTTTTTGATTAAACGGCACGTAAATCGGCACAAGTAGAGAGTAACTTTTAGGATTTGCGTATACGAATTGTGACTCACCGTGTCTGTGCCTTGTCGCCAAGGACTAAGACCATACGGTATGTAGGGTTTTCATAGGGCTTCTACAGCAGTACAGAGGTCGACAAGTATGCCTCATGCAGATCCGTAATGAACGAATATTCTAGTCGAAAGGGATATATGCTGCGTTTTGCATTTTCTGATCACTCACCTCCCGAGGAAACCGATACAGCGTGCCATTTCCACATTTTCTCCGGACCGAGCACCTCGCTCTTCCCTTCTCCATGCCCGCACTCGCGATGGCGCTGCACGAAGAGAAGGCGCCGGCACCGCATCCGGAGCTTCTCCCCGCCGCTGCGCCGCCGGGCGCCACGAACACACGCGGCGCCAAAGGCAAGCGGCCTGCCAAGACCCAGAGCGCCCAAGCAGCAGCAGCGACCGACCCGCCCAAGGAGAAGCCGCGCCGAGGGCGTCGCCGCCTGCTGCAGGACGAGGGGCAGCGCAAGGCTCGCCGCAAAGCGCAGTGCAAACTGAACCAGCGGCGGTACCGCGCGCGCCAACGCGGGCTCATCAGCACGCTGTCGCTCGAGACGGAGGGGCAGGGCGACCACATGCAGGGCCTGCGCGACTACCGAGACTTCCTGCGGGGCTACTACGGCCAGGCGCGAGCTCTCGACATCTGGGACGACCCGCGCCCCGGGCTGGTGGCCAGCCACTTCCTGCGCGCCTTCCGCGCGGGCTTCGCGCTGCACTCGACCGAGTCCAGCGCGCTGCAGGAGAGCTTCGTACGCCTGGTGTGCGCGCCGGACATGATCACACAGAGCACCACCAGCGACGGCGTGGAGGCGCTGCTGCTGCAGCTCAAGAGGTACACGTCGTACCATGGCACGTTCGAGCTGCGGCCGGCCAGTGTGAAGCTGGTGCACGCGCCGACACGGGAGATGGATACACCGGCCCGTGAGGAGAAGCTCAGCTGGGTCGTGGAGGCGCGCGGCTCGGTGAGCCTCAGGATCTCACGAGACACGCTCATGCTTGTGTACCCGCACGTGCTGCGGCATCACGACGACTTGGCGCAGCGCGTCGTGGGGCAGACGATCGAGCCTGAGTTCACGTCGATCTTCCACTTCGACCCGCACGCGAAGCTGACGAAACTGGACCAGCACATCGACTTTGCCGGCGCCTTCCTCCGGCTGCTGGGGACCACGGAGGATGTGGCCACGCTGCTGGAAGGCGCGTTGATCTCGCCCTTCTCCGAGCTCGGCTTGGATCCGCAGGGCACCACGACAGAGTCGGCACTCACGCGAGGCGGCAGCAAACAACTCAGTCTAAAGTTTATTCTCCTGTAGGCAGTGCCAACAGGAGAATGAACTAGGCACCGATGGCATCGCAGAGGGAACATGCTCGCAGATAACGGTGTCCTCCATCGTAGTACAGTACCAGGTCGACGCAGGCGTTGCTGTGACCGAAGCAGTTGACGCTAGACGACAGGCCACGAACAAACAGTATTTAGTCGATTTCGTAAGGAACCCCCAAGATGGGAAGCAGTGAGATTGACATTGTATTCACGCTGCCTGCGTCTTCCCCTCCGGGACTGCGGCGGGCAGTGCCAGAGGAGAGAAGCTCGACGGCGAGAGCGCTTAGTCCTTCTTGTAGTAGTTGGCCGGCACGAAGGGCATCTTGGTGATGACGGCCTTCTGCGTTTTCTTGCGCGCCTTGACGTGCAGCTCCGTGCCGAGCTTACCCACGCTCTTGTCCACGTAGGCCATGCCGATGGCCTTCTTGAGCGACGGGCTGAAGGTGCCGCTGGTCACGCGGCCCACGACGTTGTCCTCGGCGTCGTAGAGCTCCGCGCCTTCGCGCGCAGCCGCCCCCTCCACCACGAAGCCCACGCGCTTGGTGGTGGCCGTCTTGTTCTTGAGCTGGTCCATGATGACGGCGTGGCCGGGGAAGCCGCCCTCCTCGCGGCGGCGCTTGCCGATGGTCCAGGCCAGCGTGGCCTCGATCGGCGTGATCTCGGGCGTGATGTCGTGGCCGTGCAGACACAGGCCGGCCTCGAGCCGCAGACTGTCGCGCGCTCCGAGCCCCGCCTCCAGCACGCGCTCGTCCGCGAGGAGCGCGCGCGCGAAGGCCTCCGAGTCCTTGCTGAGCACCGAGATCTCGAAGCCGTCCTCGCCCGTGTAGCCGCAGCGCGTGAGGATCACTTCCAGCTGCTGGCCGCTCGGGAGCGTGAGCGGCGTGAACACGCCGTGCATGAACTCGAGGTCCTGGAGGTCGACGTTGGGCTTGAGCGCCTCCACGACGGCCGCGGCGCCGGGGCCCTGCAGCGCCACGAGCGCGCGGTCGTCGATGCGCTCGAGCCGCGCGTCGCCCTGGAAGCGCTCGAGCAGCTGCCGCATGTGCGCCACGTCCGCGTCCTGGTTGCCGGCGTTCACCACCACGTACACGTGGTCATCGTAGCGGCTGATGACGCAGTCGTCGAGGATGCCGCCCTGGTCGCTCGTGATGAGACTGAGCTTGGCCTCGCCGCTGCCCAGCGCCTGCAGGTCGCCCACCACGACGCTCTCCAGGAAGCGCAGGCGGTCGGCGCCCGTCACGCGCAGCTGCCCCATGTGCGACACGTCGAAGAGCGACGCGCAGTTCGGCTCGCGCGTGTGCAGGTGCGACTGCAGCACGCCGGCCTGGTACTGCACGGGCATGGCGTAGCCCGCGAACGGCACCATCTTGCCGCCCAGCGCCACGTGCAGATCGTACAGCGGCGTCTTCTTGAGCGCAGCGGACGACGAGAAGCCGCGGCGCAGCGCGCGGAGGGCGGGGGACGACATGACCACGAGAAGGCGGCGGAAGGCGAGTAAAGGAGTGAACGGCTACTGTTTGGATCGGCAGCGTTGGCGTCACTTTTAGTGTGTTGAAATGACTGCAGCGTTTGGGTGGTGAGCGAGTGGGTGATACGGGACAGTCTTTTCGGGCGTCCAATCAAACGGTTTGGGTGCTGCTTGTGTAAGCCAATCATTGAACCGTGATGTGCGGCACGTCATATTGAGAGGCGCAAAAACCGGGACATGGCTACATCCACTTCAACTTGCCTTTAATCTACTTGAGGCTCTTGGCCTTGCGGATGATCTCGTCCACGAGCACCCAGTTGGCCTTCTCCATGCGCGCGACCAGATCAACGATGGAGCGGAAGCGAGACTCGCCCGTCTGCAGCACGGTGCTCACGATGACCCACTCGCGGCGGTTGTGCTCGCGGTTCTCCGGGTAGTCGGCCAGCAGCCGCTCGTACGTCTCCCACTCGAGCACGTAGAGCAGCGAGACGCCCAGCGACGAGCACGTGGCCGAGCGCGGGATGCCGTAGAGCAGTGACAGCTCGCCGAAGAAGTCGCCCTCGTGCTTGACCAGCTCGAAGCCGGGCCCCTGCACCAGCACCTTGCCCTTGGCGATGAAGTACATGCTGCGGTCCACGTCCCCCTTGCGCACGACGGCCTCGGCGGGCGAGCAGATGATGTGCGTGAGGCACGTCAGCAGCGAGCGCAGGAAGCTCTCGTCGCAGCTCTTGAGGATCGACACGCCGTTCGCGAAGTCCCGCAGCGTGTACTGGAAAATGTCCTCGACCAGCAGCGTCGAGAGCCCGCGGATGCCTTCCAAGTCGTCGTGGCCGTGATACTTGAGCCACGTGTTGGTGTAGTAGAGCCGCAGTCGCTGCCGCACGTCGCGCGGGACGTCGTTGTTCTTGAGGAAGTGGTAGAGCTCCACCAGGTTCTGCTCGAACAGCATCTTGTGCTTGTAGTTGGACTCGATGAGCTCGCCTTGGGCCCCCACGAGCACGCCGAAGATCAAGATGCACACGACGATGAAGGCGATCTCCACCACGGTCTCCACCACGTTCATGCTCACGACGTCGCCGTAAAAGACGGTGGTGATCGACCCGATAGCGAAGTGCAGCGAGCGGAGGTAGCGGCGCGACGTCGGGATCTCGCTCAGCGTGCCGAAGCTGTCGACCGGCAGCATTTTGTACGTGGACAGCCACGAATCGCCGTAGATTTCGTACGCGTGCAAGCCCAAGCGGAACCAAAGGCACGCGATCCAGTGGCCAGACAGCAAGTAGACGCACACGGTGCGGATGAAGTGCAGTCGACTCTCGCTGACGGACAAGTTCAGGTCGCCGTTGAGGAACTGGGTCAAGCGCTCGCTCACTTCGATCGCCTCCCATATCCGCGGCATCTTGTTCAGCTGCAAGAGCGACATGTAGAACCAGCGATACTTAGCCAGCGTGGACGTCGACAGCGGGGGCAAGTACAGCAGCAAGTCCAAAGGGATCGACGTCGCAACGTCCAGCCACAAATGCGTCCGTCGTCGCCACCATCGTCGAGACTGCTTTGCCTTCTTTCGTAGTGGCGCCACAGCAGCATTCAACGAGCGCAAACTGCCCGCAGACGAGAGGGACGGAGGTGTAGCAGCGGATGGTTTCGTCGCGGCAGGAATGTCAGTGCTGCCCCCAGCACTGAGACGCAGCACACGCCGAAAAGCGGAATGTTTGATGGCGAGGTCCGCTAGGCAGATCACGTCAATGCAGACCACAATTCGTTCCCAATGATCGAGCGTGGTGTCCTGATCTACTGTGTCGTCATCGAGCGTCACCACCATATCCGACGCGAAGCACACAAAAAACGGGATCGCCACGGCGTAGAACACGCCCACGTACACGACAACCCACTCCCAAAGTCGGTAGCAGCGAGACAGCAGGTTGATGAAGTCTTCGGCCTTGGTGGAGGTACTCGCTTCAGGCATCAGCGAGCTGGAAGAAGACGTCTCTCCGCGGCGGTCAACGTCATGAAAGAACGAAACACCGCGAGCTCTAGGAGACCCGGCGTCATTCTGACTCGAGCGCGACGACGACAACTTGTTGTACCACTCGAACCGCTGCATTTGCTGGTTGAAGCAGTCTCGCCATCGATCTCGGCGCTTGATCCACAAGAGGTAAATCCTAAACAACGAGGAAAACTCGGATTGGCGGCAGCGTTGAAGCAGCTCAAACCCAAGATTGAGTTTGCTCTCGGACTCTTTTGCGTTGGAATCCTGTAGTTCATCGCGGATCATGTGACTGAAATGCCGGTCGAAAAGGGGCAAGGACTGACTGCGTTTCAGCTTCCGCTGTCGACGATGCGCCCGAGCTGCCCCGGAGGGTAACATCGTGAGGCCGAAAGACTGGTGAAGTTCATGACCCGGACCCTGTGGAGCTGTCTGGATTGCCACACTACCTCGCGGTTGAAGCTTCCTCCGAAGTCCGCGTTGACTTGGACGGTTGCGAGACTCGTAGTTCGCTAAGAAGCGCATGCCGTCAGTCGTGACCAAGCTGCGTGTGGCACGTTGTGGGCCTGCACCAGGCATCATTGCACCGCAGAACGTTTTACGAGATACTCGGATGTTTCGTGCTGCTTTCGAGGCTGTCGGGGCGCTCTCATCTTCGCTCCGTCCGGTTCCTTGCGTGGGCGCAGCAGTTTGAGTTTGTTGTGGCTGAATCAAGAGCTGTGGCTGCGGAGGAGGTCGAGTCTTGTGGGCAACTTCACCAGTATACGCGTCGGCCATGAACAAGGAGACCTTGTAGCGACGCCAGCACTCCTCCTCCATCTCGACCAGTTGGTCGTCTCGATAGTACTCCCGCATGCTGCGACTGACGGGGTTGATCTGGACAGAGGTGACGTTCTTGAAGGACTTGGATTTGACCAGGGCCAGACCTGCGGGTGCGTTCCTCGCCGCATGCCATGAAAAGTGACTTCGACTATCCAACTTCGGGCTTGAGACTGCCATCGATGGACGTCCTCCGCTATCCGGCGCTGTAGAATTATCAGCGTAGATTTTCCCGAACTTTGCAGACTTCCGTCCTCCAGGGAGAAAATGGTCCCTGATCCAGTGCAGAACCAGAGTCAATGAACTTGGTGCATCGCTCCCGGACTCAACTGAAGTCGCGTTGCCACCGTATCCCGCGGTCTTTCGTAGTATCTGGCGAACTCTTTTCTCTTCGAGTGCCGAGGCCGAGACATACCGGAGTGGATCGGCAACTGCTGCAGTCTGATGAACCTTCGACTTGGTACTGAGACCTCGAAGCTCGTCGATGAGTTTCGGCTTCTTGGATCCAGCGCGAGCAGTACCCCCGGACTTGATGTCTTTGACGATCTCGACTGTCATGAGGTTATACCCCTTGAGGCACAACTGCACCCACTGAACTAACGAGCGTTCGGTTGCTTCAGCCTCTTCACGCGGACTCGAGGCTAGCAGCTCTTCCCAGCAGCGTCGACCTAGTACGAGAATTTCGCTGCAAGTTGTAGCCTGCACGGATGCAATTCGTCGCTGACCCCGCAGGAAAAACGCCACTTCTCCAAAGAGGCTGCCTGCGGTGAGGGTAGCCACGGCTGTACCTGTCGACTTCCAGAGCACCATACCCGTCCCTCCTTTGACGATGTAGAGCTTGTGACCCAGGTCGCCCTCCACTATGACAGTGTCTTCAGGGATGTACAACTCGGACTTCAGCCGCACTGCCAAACCGTTGATCTGTGTCTGGTTCAAGAAGGGCGCGATGCAGACGTTTTCCAGTGTATCTCCATGCAGATCCATCATCAATTGCACGCGTAGGTTGGGCGACAAATCGCTGAAGGTGGCGTAGATATCCATGCCCTTGAGGTAATGGTGCTGGAACTTCAGGTAGTGCAGCACCCGCGTGCGAATACTTGCGGGTAGGTTGTGGTCTTTGGCGAACTGGTCGAAATGCGCTTCGCGTTCCTTGAGTTCCTTCTTGGCCTTATCCATCTCCAGAATGAGCTCCGAGAGCTCTCCGACAATGTGACCCACGATAAAAGCACAGCACAAACACGTGAACGTGGCCCAAAGCGTCCCGGGCATACTCAACGGAACAATTTCCCGGGATCCGACGAGGGTCAACTGCAGCAAAACACGCATGTTAGTGGATGAAGCATTTACCTACCGCATTGACAATGAGAGCTAGACGTACCGTGGTCAAAGCCCAGTAAAAGGCACGGAGATACAAGACGCCCACAGATTCGTGCTCCATGTGAACGATGGGATCGTGGTGGGTCCAGCTTTTCGGGTTGTGATCCGTGTGGCAGATGAGGTAGAAGACGCAGGCGGCCAAGTGGCCTGTGAAGAGCAGAATCAGCACGAGCTTGATGGGACTCAAGTAGGCCGAGATATTGCCTCCAGCGGAGAAGCGCTGCTGTAGACGCATGATAAGCGAGTCAATGGTTCCAGGCACCTGATGCAGTCGAAGTAGCCGTGGCAATCGGCAAAAATTCATGGCAAGAAAACTGCTGCCCACGTAGTAGAGCGGGAGGCTGCTGAGTAGGTCACTGCGTAACTCATGCCCCGTGTAAGTGGTGCTCCGTTCGTCCAGAGAGAGCAGGTTACCCAAGCCGACACCTTCACACTCGAAGTAGTAGAGCTTGAGGTAGATATCGGCCAGAAGCAACGCGTCGCCTATGAAGTCGGCGGCAATGATTCCGAGGCGTAGGCCACTCGGAGGGTGCGCTAGAAACCCAATCCGAAACGTGACCTGAAAGGCGTTGTGGATATCCAGCGCCAGTACGACAAGGTCCCAGTACAGTCGAAGCCGCATCTTGATGCGTTGCTGGCCCCAATTCTCCTTCTCCTCAAACATGCTCGTGCACTGCTCCGTGAACTTCGACAAGGTCGAGCGCGACTTGATGTTATCGATGACCGCCTCGAGCGTCAACGTGTCGAAAATGTGCTGCTGCGTCGCCTCCATTTGCAGCGACTCCATTTCTGCGGGGAAGTAGCGCTCAATCTTCGAGATGAACGCCTTGTAGGTGATAACGGAGGCATCGACGACCGTCGCAGCGATGACTGTGGTGCTGAAGCTTTTCTGTAGCAGTAGTTCGCATACGCCGAAGCAATCGCCTGCCGAAAGAGCCCCAACTGGCACGGCTCCTACTCGTTTGCTGTAGACATTGGCTCGACCGCTCACGACGACGTACATTTGCTCGCAGAGGGTTCCCTCGGCAAAGAATGGATCACCCCGTTGGAACAATTGGCGTCGAAAAAGCCCCGTAAGCTCGTAAAGGAGACGCTCGTTGTGGGCATCAATGAAAAGAGGCACTTTTCGCACGGACTCGGCATGGAGGATGCTGGAAATGCGGTGGCGCAGTTGACTAGGCAACCCGTCGAGTAGCTGCACCTCGGACATCACCTTCTGCACGTACAGTTGCTGGTGGTAGAATTGTCGGATGCGCGCGCGAATGCTCTCGGAGATGCGGAAGTGGCCAAGCGTGACGTTCACCTTGTTCATTTTCTCCGAGTGGTGGCGGCTACTGGCTGTGAGGTTGGAAATGATGTTCGACATGGCCCCAACTACGCCGTAGTTGATGATACCCCCGACGAAAATCCATAACGCCGCAAAGTAGCTTTCGTACGTCGAGAAGGCGACGATGTCCCCGTACCCGACCGTCGTAAACGCCACAATGGCCCAGTAGATCGAGCGTACGTAGGCCATTTTGACACTGTAGATGGATTCCGAGTCTTGCACCTTGAAAGTCGTGCCTATTTGTCCGTAGGCGTCGTACAACGTCCACGAGCAGTTCCCATGAAGACCGGCATCTCGCAGACATCGGTCGCGGGTGATTGCTTCCTCGATCGGCTCGAACTCGCGCTCCAAGACGCTGAGGCGAGCCATCAGGAACCAAAAACACCCTACTGCGTGCAGTGTCAGAGTCACATACAGCAGCATGGTACCTGCCTGCTGTATTTTCGAGGAAAGACCGCGGATATGGGCGAATTCCTGGATGGTTGCGTGCAGGTAGCGTCCGCGAAGGAGACGCACAAGCCTCGTAACGTGAAGCCACATGGTCCAGCCGCTGCCTCGACGAACAACAAACTCCACTACCAGCGGTACCGGGACAATTGCCACTAGATCGACCCACATCCCGTTTTCCCGATACAAGTCGAAGATGTAACTCGAGTCGCTCACGGTGATGAGTGCGAGCTGGTCAACGTACGCGAAGAATCGCGCTCGCAACACGAAATCGACCACGAAAAACGCCTCAACGAGTGCGGCCACCGTCGACTGCACCGAGTACACGGATTTACTGCCGAACGGGAACGTGTCTGCGTCGAAGACGCAGTAGAGCGGCACTTCGAAGACCACGAAAATGAGTGAGAACAAACGCGCGTGCTCCCACCACTTGCGGAAGTTGGAGCCGGGCATCCGCCACGGGACCTTCTTCAGAGTCACCCCACGCGCATCGTGTCCATAGTTCAAACTGTGACGACCTGAGCTTTGGCCGTGATTCGTTCTGCCCGAGTTGTTGTCCGCGGAGCGTCCCAGCATCCGCTTCATCTTCTGCTCTTGTTGGTCGTGGCGCGCGTGCATCAAGCGCATGTCCTCCAAGTGTTGTGGGGCATTCTCACGGTAGAAAATCTTCAATGTCTTGTAGAAGGAGCCTTGCGGGAGTTTGTACAGATCGCAATACGTTTGTGCGCGAGCGCGCTCGTCCGACCGGCCAGGAGAGAGCAAACATCCTTCAGCAAAGTGGTCGCCAGCTTTGGCGAAATGAACCTGCGGGTGGCTGGGCCCGTCGAGCTGAACGCTGCCGCGCAGCACGAAGTACATGCCGTCCGGTAGTTTCTCGATGATCCAGTCTTTGGGCGAGTAGACCCAGTACTCGATGCACAAGGCCAGCGTGTTGACGAACTCGATGCTTTCTTTCGCCAGGAACGCGACGTTCTGGATGCGGTGCGCCTTGAGGACGCTGTAGACGCTGACGCGTAAATGACCGGGCAAGCGCTCGATGGCTCTGTCGTGGTGAAGCGCGTGGTGGGTAGCCCACGCGTTTTTGTAGTAGCTGAGCACGCCTTCGCGTACGCTCTCGGGGAAGTGCCGCATCTGCATGTACTCCTTGGCGCTGTCCGCATGGGCCATGAACTCCTGCATTCGAGCGTTGCGGTACCGGAAGATGAAGAGGAACGTGGCCAACACGGCGGTGCTGAAGATGGCACCCACGATCTGCGCGAAGATGGCGTAGAGCGTCTCGATATTCGTAGTAGCGGCCACGTCGTAGAAGCCCGCAGTCACCACCGAGCGCGCAGCCCAATAGATGGCACGTCCGTACTGCCTCGACACGTCCGTGCCGACCAAATAGTCCTCGATGCCCCAGCACGTGTATCCGACGCCGTCTCCAGTGGGCGACACGGCCGCGATCCCCTCCGGGACGCCGTCGTCTCCAGCTTGGGGTATTGTCGTGAACACGGTCTGCGCCTTGGAGCAGAGTCGGAAGTCGATGCCGCACTCCAAGTGGGCGATTGCCATGTACCCACACGCGAGGCAGTGACTCCACGCCACCCCGAGCACGACCGTGTTGAAGAGCACGGCGTTGCCAGTGTATTCCAGCACCTGGACGATGGCTGAGCTTGTGTACATCTTCTTGAGCTCGCGGAAGCACCCGGGCACTCGATGCAGTCGCAGCATCTTGAGTATCCGCAGCAAATGCAGCGAATTGGGTCCCAAGGAGATCGCCGCCAGCTCCAACGGCACCATCGACAGCAGCTCCAGCAGGACGGGTCTCCCGATGCCGTGGTGTATGTGACTGGGTGGCAGAATCGTGTTCAGCGACCACGTCACGAGCATCGAGTCGCGCATCCGAGAGAAGAGCGACGACTTCCTCTCCACGGGCTTGGAGCCCGGTGCTCCTCGTTGTCTCCTGGCCCCAATGGCGCCAGTGGCGTCCGCAGCGAGTGCCGCCTGCTCCCTCCGCTGCGACGCGAAGATGTCCAACAAACTAGCGAAAGCCGCCGCATCCGCGAGTAGGTCCAAAGCTGTCAAGACCGAGAGCTCCATGGTCCAGCCAGTCTCCCAGTCTGTGGGGCAGTACGGGTCGAACAAGAAGCCGATGCGCACGGGCACCGACACGAAGACGTAAAACAATTCCGCGATGACCACCCCGAGGAACAGCGCGCGGCGTCTCCGGCGATAGAATCGTCGAGCTCTGCCAAAGGGGTCCCCCCATTCCGACTGCGGATGTCGAAGTGCCCTCAGGTCGCCCCCCGTGGGGGTCTGGACGGAATCTCGAGCGGTCATAAGAGCTCGCGTCAATACACGGAGCTGAACGAGGAAGTCGACGGCACGAGGCGCTGGGCCATCGCCCGAATAGCTTTTGATGGCGTTGTGCTGTTGGTTACCATTTTAGACACTTGGCGACTAAATCGAGGCATGAGATGAACGGGGTTCCGAGACGGTATCAAACTTACCTATTGGACCGATTCCCGTGGGGTATTTTCGTACAGATTTCGTGTCTAAAAATTCGTGTACAGATCTCGTACAGCCCGCAGGCCACTTGCTGTCTAGATGTCTAGATTCGGTACAGATCCGAGTAGCCACTTTCAAGTTGAAGTGACCCTCACCCACGCACGTCAATTGCACTCCCAACCGCTCAGCAGCGATCATGGCGCCTGCAAGCAAGCGCGGCGGGCCCACAGGGTCCGCAAGGCTACAGTGATACCGATACTATGGCGCTGCTAACTATCATCAATGAACCACGTGGCTCGAACGAATGAGATCGGGTCCGCCATTTGTGCAATGGGCGTCTTGCGGCAGTCGAGGGTTGTGATATACGTTGTCATGCCGGTGTCGCCGAGTGGGAAGACTCGCTGCCCCGTCACCCGTGTTCTATTAGCGGTTAAAATTTGACAAATATTTTTGCAAAAGGTCCACAACGTGACTTTGGAGGACGAGGCCGGCTTAAACGCAGCGTCATTTCCTGGCAGGAGACAGAAGCAGTCTGGCGAGGGCGTATTTACAGGGAGCTCGAGCTCCGTGGCAAATCCACCCTCATCAGACTGCTTCTGTCTCGCTGACACCGCTTGCGGGTGGCCTCGCCCTGCGCCGGCATTGCGGCGGCAGCGCTCGTAGACTCGTCGATGAGCTCGTCTTCGTCGTCCGCACTATGCTTGCCAGTGTCAACAGCACCAGTGACCAGTGCAGAGTGAGAGAGCAATATTCACCATTCTAGCCATACCATCTACGCATCTAGATATCTGTCGGAGGGGGGTACCCTCCGACAGAAGTGAAATCTGTCGAGTCGACGGCGGACTCGAGTTGTCTAGAAATGGCTGTTTTATGGAATTCTGTACGAAATCTGTACAAAATGGCCGCGACAGATTCTACGGGAATCGGTCCATTGAAAACTTGTCATTGTACTTGGCCAGATATCCACACAAACCTGAAGGAATAGTCGGCACCTGACCACACCACACGACATTGTCAGTCTCTATCCTATACAGCAACGCACAAGCGAGTCGTTCGCTTACCGAAGTGCACGACGCGGCATGCCAACGTCACGAGCATCCAGACCATCAACTTGCCCTGCACCAGAGCCATCTGCGTCTCCAGCACGAAGGCCAAGTTGTACCAGATCTGGATCCCGCAGTTGCGCCGCACCAGCAGCACCAGCAACACGAACGACGCGACCTGCAGCAGCCCAAAGAGGAAAACGACCCGAGTCGTGTACGCGACGTTCTGGCGGTTGACATTCCTCAGCTCCGTGTGGTACTCGGCGTTGGGCAACTGCACCATGTACAACATGTACGTGCAGTAGAACAAGGGGATAAACGCCTCCACGTACGCCATCAACACGAGGCATTCCGCTGTGTACAGCACTCCGAGCGTCTCTCGGAGGATGTTCGAGTGCTTGAACACGTCGGTCGGGATGGGGTCGTCTTGTCTCCGCTTTGGGGCTGCAGTCGACTTGGTCATGGGCTGAATGGCAGCCAGCCTTCGACTTGACGCAAGCCTCGAAAAGCTGCTCGAAATCGACGTCAAGCGAAGGCTCGTGAGCTTCCGCGTCTCTGAAATGGCGCTCCTCGCACTCGACCAGAGGTAGATTCGCGTGGGGTCATCGCTGGAGTTACCCGGCAGTCTTTCGAGCCTGCACAGAAGCTGCAGATCCTGTCGGTCCAGGCTGTGCCGGAAGCAAGAACGAACGTGAACCCCGCCACGATTTTGACTCTGGAACGTGCTAGGACGTTGACACAACGAGCTTAGAGCACTCAGGACGGATTCGCTCTCCAGAGCGCCAGTAGCCTCCAGCAACCGCTGCGAGATCGTTGCTGTCCGACGGTGCATTCCGAGAAGAACTGTCGCCGTTTGAGCGAAATCCGTGACGATGAAGATCAACATCGCGTGCAACGTCGACGCGCTCTCCATGCACGTGGCCAGGTACAGCGCGTTGTAGAAATCCACCGTGAAGATGACAGCCTCGGGCGTCAGGTCTTCCAGGTGGTGAGTGAAGTACAAGACGACGTTCTTGACGACGAGTTTGACCACGGGTAGGAGGAGAATCACCGGTAGAACGAAGTCGGTGGTGGAAGCTCGATGGAAAAGAAGCTGGTAGATGGGGTACAGCATTCCCATCATCTTCTGAGTGGCGATGAAGCAGACGTACTTGGTGAGCTTCCTGCTCTTACCCAGAGTGCAGTACAGCAAGATGAGGAGAGGCACGTAGAACGCTGGAGTCATTGTGATGTAGAAAAACGGGATGGGGAACAGGAGATTCGCAGCCACGATCATGCCAATGCCAGTGTAAGTGCCCGAAATGCCCAACACGAAGACAACCAGTTGCCAAGAAGAAGGCGCGAAGCCGTCGACCATGTACTTGCCTTGAATGAGGTACGTGTGGGAAACGATGACACCCAGCATGAACACACGACACCAGAAGCCGTAGTTCCGACGCCAACCAGCCTCTGGCTCTTGAAGGGGCAAGAGCTCCTGCAGTGTGACCAGAGCCACCATCGGCATCGGAGTCCCAACACAAACTACAAATACACGAAGCAACGACGTCGTGCGGGTGTATTTGTCAAGAGCTAGCACGCGCTCGATCGAGTACCTCCCGCCGTAGTAGCTCACTTGAAGTGATGCCCAGAGACGTACGAGGCAGTTGAAAGCAGCACGAACACGATCACAAGAGGTTGTCGGAATTTGGATGTAGCCACTTCGGGCCTTGGCCTCTGCCAGCGACGGATGAATCATGAATAGAACTCCTTACCCAAATGAGATAGTGTACAGGTCAGCTCAGGTGGAAGTCCTGTCGGTAAATGGAACGTGTGATGTTGAAGACAGAGGAACGAGTCCAGTCACCTATTCCTGACAAAGTGCAGGAGCGTTATGGTTATCAAAATACTTTTCATCTTGTCTAGTACTTATTAATAAAAGTTGTCGAGTATTGTAAAGATGGTTGTTGGTATTGTAAACAACCATCTTCGAATCTTATTAATTCTAATCTAAACGCTTGTCAAAAGTCCTTACAACATCAGGTATTTCCTGGACGCGATGCGTCCGCAGCAGGTTTTTCCAACATGAGCGAGACGGAACTTGGCAGTGCTGGAGGCAAGAAATCACTCCACGTCCTTCATCCAGGCAAACTTTAACGTAAAGTCGACACCTGCAGCCACGCAAACGTGTCAGTATAACCAACTGAATAATCTGAGGTCGGAGACTTACCAAAGTGAACCACGCGGAATGCCAGGATGATCAGCATCCACATCATCACCTTGCCCTGGACGAGAGCAACCTGCGTCTCCAGCACGAACGCGAGGTGGTACAGCGCCTGCATGCCGTACTTCTCGTAGATCATGACCGCGAGAAGAGCGAACGACACGAACTCGAGAGCTCCGAAGACGAACACAAACTTGACTGTGTCTTGAACGTTGTCGGGCGTGACATCTCGGAGCTCCGTGTGATATCGAGCGCTAGGCAGATAGACCATCACCTCGACAAAACTCGCATAGAACAAGGCGATGCTAGTGTGCAAGTACGACGCGAGCACGAGACACTCCGATGTGAACAGAGCTTCCAGTCCCTCTCGGAGGATATTTGAGCGACGATACATCAACGAGCTCCTTCGAGAGCTCCTTCTGTCCCCTGATGGATCCTCAGTCGTTGATGCTGGAAAAACGGACGTGCGAGCCGATGGAAATGGCTGGATCATGTTTCGTCGCTGCCACCAACACATTCTTGCGCATATTTGTGAACCACAAGCAGGTTTCTTGGTGGGAATAATTCGGAGAAGATAGGCGCTCGATGAGCCTCGTGAGCTCGATCGAGCAGCAGACCTCCTCTTCCGAAGAGATTCCAGGCGATGCAGAATGTGCTGATTAGCTGGGGACAACGTGTGCAGCAGACACGAGCGTATTCGAATTCCGTTGAGGTTTTGCTTGTCCATTTTCTCGGAGCTGCTGCATATGAGGCAAAGTAAAGACGCCAGAGACGTTTTGTCGGTTGATATCCCTGCCGCCCTGTGAGCTCGTGCCAAAGTGGTGCGACTTCGCCGGTAAAGGCCAGATAGCATAGATAACGACTGAGAGACGTCGACGATTATGATAATCGACATAGTGGTGAGTGAACGCGAGCTTTGCATACACGTCGCGAGGTAGACGGCGTGGAAGAAATCCACCGTGAGGATGACAGATTCGGGAAGCATGTCCTCCATGGGAGCCAGGGAAAGCGTGATGAGATACTTCATCAAGACTTTCAGGATCGGGAGCAGCAAAATGACTGGGAGCTCGAAGTGCGTGTTCGACGCAGCGACGAAGAGAACCTCGTAGATGGGGTACACTACAGGCAGTAGCATTTGCGCACACATGAATCGAACATGAATATTCACTTGATCCGACCGCTTTAGCATGTCCTTGGCCGTTTTCCTCCCGACGATAGCAGTGAACCAAGCGAGCAGAAGCGTGAAGAAAACTGGAAATGTCGACAAAGCGAAGAACGGAATGGGGAAGCCGACGAACGATGCGATGCCCATAGACACGAACGGATAGCTCACGGCTTGGCAGATGAACAGCAGAAGTAGCTGACGAAAAGTGAAGGCAAGGGGCTTCATCATGTATTTCGCGTGAACGGCAATGGTCACACTTGTAACTCCAGCGAGAATCCCCACGCGCAGCCAGAAGCCATAGTTTACACGCCACCCACGGGTCGGACCGTTTAGCGGTATGGACTCCTGCGAGGTTACGAGGATAACCATGGGCACCAACGTTGCAGCGACTATCGCTATGACGCGTAAAACTGAAGTTTTTCTTGTGTACTCGTCCAGCGCTAGCAACCGCTCGATTGAGCATCTGTGGCCACGGTAGCTCACTTGAAGCGACTGCCAGCGGTAAAAGAGATTCACAGCACCAGCTCGTAGTTGACGGATACCGAACTTTGCTGGGGATGAGTGGGCTATGCCATGCTTCGGCGATGGATTGGTACTTGACAGGACGATCATTTGAAGAATGAAGCGCGTACTATCAAAAAGTGCACGCATCCGCCTATTCCTGTGCCCCGCTAGTGCCGATATAAAACAAGATGAAACGTTTGCATATGCCTATCATGGTGAGAATCGTATCTCAAATTCCTTAATTCAAGGCAGGCGTGGAAGTATTTTCGACCCGAAACTCGAAATTCTCGAGTTTTGAATCATCTTTGCTTAACAATGTAAGTAGGAATTAGGTTGGAAGAGTAGTTCGACTATTCTTGCTGATGATAATTACGAATACTTAGTAAAATTTTTCTACATCATCATCAAAATAAAATCCATGGTTCACCCGAATGAACTTCTATCACTTCATAATTTATCAAGTACTTCTTCGTACCCTTTGATCCTTGTGCGACTACTTAATCCAAGCGAACTTGAATGTGAAGTCCATGCCTGTGAACAGGTCAGAAGCGAAACATATCCGGATAGGTTAGTACGAGCACAAAAATATCTGAAGTTGAAAATGTTGGGCGTACCGAAGTGTACAACACGGCAACAGACCGTGACTGCCATCCAGAGGGTCAACTTGCCCTGAATAAGTGGCATGTGCTTATCCAGCACGAAGGCGAGATGGTGGAAAGCCCGCATACCAGAATTCCGTTCGATGATGTACACCAGTAACCCGAATGAGACTAGCTGGAACAGCCCGAACATAACCAGAGGAATCACTTTTCCCCCTACGTTTTCGAGGGTAATACCAACCATTTCTGTGTGGTACTGGGCACTTGGGAAGTTTACTAACACCAGCACGTAGCAGCAGTAAAACAATGGGATCACGGCTTCCAAATACGCTGTGAGGAGGATGCATTCGACTGTGAAGAGCGCCTCGAGTGTTTCTCGGAGAATCGTTGGGTGAGTCGGGTGCTGGAATGATTTCAAACTGGATCGGGTCGATACACGTCTGTCCACGACTGCTAAATCTTTTGCATTAGGTGTAACAGGATGCATGTCGTGAGCTTTTGGGAACGAAATCGTGGGGTCTGTTGATATTCTCCTTGAATTGGTAGCGTTATTTCTCAATTTTTGCAGAAGGGATTGGTCCTCATCATCCAAGTCATGAGGAAAGCACGATTGTAGCTGAATACCAGTTCGACTCTGTCTCTTGAATTTCTTTACGTCTCGACAGAGTGTGCACAGCATACTCAGCAAATCATCCCCCTTTGAAGCGCTACCAACAGCACGCCGAAGCTTCAATTGAAGCGTTCTCGTGCGTCTGTGCAAGCCGTACAGCGTGGCGCTTGTTTGGGATAAGTCTAGCACAGTCATGGCCACCATGGAAGCACTCGATGTTGCACTCTGCATGCATGTCGCCATGTAGATGGCGTTGAAAAAATCGACTGTGAAGATGATGGCCTCGGGGATCATATCTTCCATGTGCTTCGTGCAGCGGAGTAAAATATTTTTCACTGCCAGTTTGATCACGGGAAGCAGTAAAATAACTAACAATTGGTACTTCGATCCTTGCGCAGCTCGAAACAAAGTCTCATAGAGCGGATAGATAAAAGCCACCATCACCTGCGCACTAACAAAGATAAAGTACCGGACCAATTGATCGAGTTGCGTCCATATTTCGTAGACTTTGTGGCGGCCAACCATAACGCAGAACGAAATGACTAGGAAAACGAAGAACATCGGAGCCATCGTGAGAACGAAGAACGGGACTGGGAAGGTGAGTTGCGACGCAATCAGCACGGCGAATATAGTGAAGATGACCATCGTCCAGGCACACAGCAACACAACTTGACACTCGGACAGATCGACGGCATCGACGAGATATCTCGCTTGGCCAGAGTTCGTGTGACCGACCACAAAGACCAGGATAGCAGTTCGAACCCAGAAGCCGTAGGTTTTCGCCCACCCGTCCTCTGGTTTCTGGAGCGGGATTAGCTCTTCCACAATGACAAATGCATCGTAGGAAAAGGGGTCGCTAGCACCACTAGCAGCGCTCTTGATATCGACGTTTTCTGGCTGTATGCCTGGAGAGCGAATGCACGATGGAGAGAGTACTTGCCCCCGTAATAGCTCACTTGCAGTTGCTGCCATGTACGAACAGGGTCAAAAGAGAACCAACCGCCTGTGCTACCATGGATTCCAGCCGGATCGGTAATGGTTGCTGGGTGGACTCGTGCAGTTGTCGCCATCCGATCGAATTGAGGACGGAACAAGATGATAAGCTTAGGAGAAAGCCAACGTCTATCCGAACTCTTTTCCTATTCTTGCCAAGCCTATCTGGCCAAGGTTAGAAAACCGTTTTGTTAAAAGTTCAACTGCTGCATACGAAATCCTGGCCACTCGGATATTTCCAATCATCGATCCTCTGATTATCACGGGGGACCCCAGAGCCTTGGGAAGCCTAGTCGGATGAATTCAAAGGTGAAATCAACGCCTAGATGGATAACAATAAAGTTGACTCGTTAGTATTCATAATGAATACGGCTGAGATAGCACTTACCAAAATGTTTTATCCGAAAGCACAATGTGATAATCATCCATAGGAGTAATTTGCATTGTACCAGAGGCATGTGGGCCTCGAGCACAAAAGCAAGCTGGTACAAAACTGACATCCCACAATTACGTCGGATCACCACGGCTAGCATCGTGAAGGTTCCGATTTGGACGAGTCCAAAACCAAGTAGCGGAGTGACCGTCGAGATCGCGTTCTCCTGTGTAATGGCAGCCATTTCCGAATGATAGAGAGCGCTTGGTAAATGCACCATCACCAGTATGTAGCTGGAGTAAAAGAACGGAATGAAAGCCTCCAAATACGCAGACAGGATAATGCACTCGGTTGTAAAAACCGTCTCGAGTGTCTCTCGCAAGATCGTGTGGTGCGTTTGGAGCACATCTCGAGAGGCCCTTCGCTCTTCCAAATTCGGCAGCTTCGTTGGGGCAATTTCACCCGCTGTTCGAGGTATGAAAGGCAGAATGGCTGTTTGTCGACTCTTGACAACGCACGAAGTGCAAAATGGTGAACGGTCTCTCGCATTCTTTGGGGATTTTGTAGCTTCTGTGCTAGGAATTGCGTCGAGACCGTCGAGAACCGATTGGTTAACCGGAGAAAGCTGAAGGCGCATACTTGAACACGTACGGATTCCGAATTGCGACTGCTTTTCGTAGCTCTCCCGGTCGCAGCATAAGGAGCGAGTCATGGTCAGGATGTTACCATTGTTGTCGGTGTCGACGGCTTGTTCAAGGCGAGATAATATGCTGCCAGTGCGCCGTCGCAGCCCATAAAGCATGACTAACGTCTGTGCCAGATCAGCTAGCGTGATAGCAATGACACTGGTAAGCGACGTTGAGCTCTGCATACACGTGGACACGTAGAGCGCGTTGAAGAAATCTACGGTGAAAATAACCTCAACGGGGACCATGTGTTCTTTCACTCGTGTATACCGCAGTACGATATTTTTCGCCATCAACTTGACTAACGGTAGCAGCATGATAACTGGCAGCTGGAAGCCTGCCCTCCCCGCAGCGCGAAACAAAATCTCGTACATGGGGAAAATTCCGACGGGGGACGTCTCAGCACCAACCAACTTAATGTATTCAACCACTTGATCACGACTTGTGATAAGTTTGCGCACGACGACGACGCCTATGATTAGTCGAAACGAGATCATGAGAATGCAGTAAAAGATTGGAATTGTACTTAGGACGAAGAACGGAATGGGGAAGACCAGGATTGACGCTGTAAGCATCGTGAGAGCAGTGACTCCAATCGAGACACACACACTCAGCAAGACCAACTGATACACAGTGACATGGAAGTCGTCAAGAACGTACGTCGCTTCAACCATCACGCCATTTATCACCACCGAAACGAACACCACAGCTCTGATCCAGAACCCAAAATTTGAACTCCAGCCGTCTAGCGGGCTTTGAAGCGGGATCGACTCCAGTATGAACACTAGGGCGACCATAGGCAGTGGAGTCCCTGCACACACCAATACAACTCGCAGCAGAGATGTGTTCCGCGTGTACTCATCGAGCGCAAGTAGTCTCTGAATGGAGTACTTGCCTCCGTAATAGCTGACCTGCACCTGCTTCCATCTACTCAAAAGCTTCGTGGCGCGTGGTTTCCAGTAATTTTCACGCCAACGTTGCGGTGAAATCATTGTGACGTCCGGCAATTCAGTGGGTGTCGGTGATACACTCGCCATTTCACTTGTCACTGCTTCCTGCCGGACAAGCTGAAGATCAATAACCAGCTTATCATTCCCGAAATAACCGTGAAAATGGCCACCTGTCACCTGTCGCCTTCAGTCTGCCTCCAAACGCTTCCCGATTTTTACATTGAAAAATGTCCTTCAACCCAAAAACTAAAGGTGGAGGCGAACGAGCGCATCATTCTCGCCACCCGTTCGGAATACCGACTCGTCGATAACGAACACCAACTGAAGATTAATCAAGAGCTGGACTTTAGTGTTTTAGTGCAAAATATCGATTGAACGAACATACTGCATCGTAACACCGACAGACACTTTGATAGTCTAAGGTTAAGTGTCAAGCGCCATCCCTCCTTTAATCAGGTCGCTGTGGTTTTGCAGCTATTGCGTCGGCTATCCGTGTGGATACCAGATCTTAGGAAATCCCAATCTAATGAATTCCAACTTGAAGTCGACGCCTGCACGAGAGATCATTAGCAAGAAAGGAATAGATATCCCACACAAACCTCTTGGACGTACCAAAATGGGTCACGCGAAAGCATAACGTGATCACCATCCAGAGCATCATTTTGCATTGAATCAGCGACCTCTGCGTCTCCAACACGAACGCGAGCTGGTAAAGCGCCTCCATCCCGCAGTTGCGTCGAATCAGTAGCGCCGACATCGCGAAGGACAAAAACTGGAGCAAACCGAATATGACGAGAGGAACAACCGAGGAGACGACGTTTTCACGCGTGACCCCCTCCATTTCCAGGTGGTACTTGACGTTCGGGAGCTGCACCATCAGCATCATGTAGCTACTGTAAAACAGAGGCATAAACGTCTCCAAGTAAGCAGTGATAAGGATGCATTCTGTTGTGAAGACGGTTTGCAGTGATTCGAGCAGAATGGTGGGGTTCTTGGACGCTGAATGTTTAGAGGTGGGCGTCTTCTTGGATAGTGGAGCTTTGTGTGGAATTGGAGGATTGGTGCCGTCTGGATAGATAGTACTGGGATGTTTTGATGCCATAATGGACGATAGTGAGGGTGTATTCTGTGTCGGAATGTTGGAGACTCTAGGACCCCTGATGATCGCTGATCCTTCGTGCGTGTTCAGGCTTTCAGCGCCTGGTTCGGGGAGAATTTCATCCAGACTATCGAGTAGTCGTTTACTCACGTCGGAGATTTGGAGAGGAAGACATGAAAGTTTGCGAATGCCCTGGTGACTTTGCGTCTTTACGAACTCTAGATCGCGACATAGTGAGCACATCATTGTCAGAATGTTGTCGCTGTCTTTAGTGGCATCGACAGCCTGACGAAGCCTCGACAGGATCGAAGCAGTGCGACGTTGCAGTCCATACAGCGTTGTGATTGTCTGCAATAAGTCGGTGACTATGATGGCCGAGATAGCGGCGGCCGAAGTCGAGCTATGCATACAAGTAGCCACGTAAATCGCATTGAAGAAGTCGGCTGTGAAAATCACCTCAACGGGGGCCATGTCTTCCAGCGCCTTGGCATAATGGAGCACGAGGTTCTTCAAAGCCACTTTTATCACTGGGAGCAGTAAAATAACAGGAAATTGGTACTTCGTTCCTTGGGCAGCACTAAACAGTATTTCGTAGAATGGGAAAATAAAGACGGTCGAGGTTTGAGCGAAAACGAAGCGCACACATCGACCCACTTGAACGCGGTGCGCCAGCATTTGTCGGAAGGCTCGAGCGCCCACCACCACTCGAAGTATTACGACCAGCAAGACGTAGAACGGAGGCGGCGCTAACAGCATGTAGAACGGAATGGGGAAAACCAAGTAGGCCGACATGATCATCGACAAACCCACCATAATCATCGGCATTATGACGTACAGTTGCAGCATTTGACGCACGGACACCACAAAGTTGTCGATGAGATACATTCCCTGAACCAACAGTGCGTGGGTCACGATGCCCACCATCACTGCAGCTCGAAGCCACATCCCGTAGTTGGCGCTCCAGCCCTCGCTTAGCTCTTGAAGCGGGACCAATTCTTGTCCGAAGACAAGAGCCACCATGGGGACTGGCGTCACAAAGCAGACAAATACGACCCGAGCGAGCGACGTTCTTCTGGTGTACTCGTCGAAAGCTAGCACTCGCTGGATGGAATACCTCCCGCCGTAGTAGCTCAGCTGCATGCGCTGCCACAACTGAAGAAGTGCCGAAGTTGAAGCTCTCCGGCATCCCGCACGCGGCCTCGCACCTACCAAGTCACTGGACGTCGGAGCTACAGCCGCCATCGCGAAGGAAGGAAATACAATGTTCGTTGGAATCGAAAACGCTGAGGTTTCGATGCATTAAGTCGCGAAAGTTGCGCTATTCTGATGTTGGTGCGATTATTTGTGGACCAGTTAGGTCGTACAGTAACGAAAAAGTTGTGGTCGGAAATGTGAATTTAAGTCCCACGTATCGCCCCGAGCAATTTATGATGTGTCGGTCTGTCGTTGCAGAAGATAAGATAAAGCATACTTCAAAGCACCACACGGTACAGTGTATTAGTTTACTCTATGTGATATGCGGGGTCCATAATTTTGGGAATCCTTGGCGAATATAGTCAAACTTGAAGTCAATTCCTGCACACATATCAAGAACGAATGAGCACCATTCCTGCCATTTTGACGCTAAACGAACAGCGTTCACAGTTATGCACAACGCACCAAAATGTTGTACACGAAAACACAACGTGATCAGCATCCAGAGCATCATTTTGCACTGAACCAACGACCTCTGCTTCTCTAACACGAACGCCAACTGGTAAAGTGCTCGCATGCCACAATTATTCTTGATCAGCATCACTAACACCACAAACGAGGCGACCTGGAGTGCACCGAACAAAAGGAGGGGGACTATTGTGATCACGACGTTGTCACGAGTGATACCAGTCATCTCTCTGTGATAGCGAGCACTCGACAGATGCACCATGACCATCATGTAGGTGGTGTAGAATAGTGGCATGAACGCCTCCAGGTAAGCCGTAATGAGAAGGCACTCGGTCGTGAAGAGCGCCTCGAGAGATCGTAGAAGCATGGTTGGTCGTGGGTTGTAGGTTGTGGCTTCAGGTGGCGGAGGTCTCTTCCTAGACGCCGATCGTGAGTCAGGTGCAATGGCATCCATAGCATTGATGCGCTTCCGTGAACAAATGGCTCGAAGACAAGACGCCTCCGCGGGTTTGTTTTGGTGCGTGCTTGCGAGGGATGGAACTCTGGGCAATTCGTGGGGCTGTAGTGGGTCAGGTTCAGTTAGGAATTGGTTCAGGCTGTCTAGCACCCGCGTATTCACTGAGGATATCTGATGAGGCAGGCACGAGCGTCTGCGAATTCCCCCGTGCGCTTGTCTCTCAAAGCGGTCGGGATGTCGACACAGCCAGCAAATCATGGACAGCATATTGTCATTGTCAGTAGCATCGCCGACCGTGCGGTGAAGTGTCGACAAAATCCGTGAAGTGCGTCGTTGCAGCCCGTAAAGCATGAAAATCGTCTGCGAGAGATCGGTGAGGGTGATGGCTACCACGGAGGAGACGGAAGACGCGCTCTGCATCCACGTGGCAATGTACACGGCGTTGAAATAGTCTGCCGTAAAGATCACTTCGACGGGAATCATGTCCTCCAGGCTCTTGGCAAAGTGCAGCACAACATTCTTCGCAGCGACTTTTAGAGCGGGAAGAAGAAGAATCACGAAAAGTTGGTAGTGCGTTCCTTCTGCAGCGCGGAATAAAAGTTCGTAGGCCGGAAAAATGGCCAAAGTCGAGGCCTGCACGCACACGAAGCGAATGCAGTGCATGGATTGGTCCCGGTGCTCCAGCATGTGATGAATAGCGCGGGACCCCACCACGACTCGAAGCGAAGCGATCAAGATGAATAAAAACATGGGCATCATCAACAATATGTAGAACGGGATCGGAAAGACCACGTACGCACTGATTTTTTTGGGTTGTTGTTGTGGTATATTGTGTTACTGTTTCCAATCCTGGAAATGAACTCTAATGACCATCTAGTCAATCATTTACATCTTGACCAGTTTTGTGCACGCCCTTGTAGCCCGCCCCGCCGCTTCAGCTGTCTGAGCTCCTGCCTTCTCTCTTCTCCCACTGCCTCATGTCGCTATCCATGTGTATCAGCAGTTCCTTGTGCATCCTGAGTTCACCTCCGTTAGGAAGTGCTCCATGCTGCTTTTCTTCGCATCCATGGCTAGGTTGGCTAACCAATCTGCCATTTTGTTGTATCTCCTGTAATGGTGAGTCCAGCTTGCCACCCTGCATATATCTGCCAACCTGATAGTCCGTGCGTACCAGTGTTTCAGTTTCTTGGCCTTAGGCGGAGTTTTCGTTCGCATCATCCGCAGGATCATCTCGCTATCTCCTACAACGTGAATCCCTGTCCACCCTTTTGTAGCCGCTTGTGCCAGTGTACGCTCCAGACCCACGAACTCCGCCACATTGTTCGTCATGCTTGTTCTTCCGAGGGCCGTCGCCGCTGCCCAAATAGGTCTCACGCCTCCATCTCCTAGTCTCTGCTCGATTACCACACTGCCGCTGCCTCCCGGTCCCGGGTTCCCTCGGGACCCTCCATCGAAGAAACCGACGTATGTGATATCCTTCCTTTCTTGCCCCCCCTGTTCTTCGTCAACTCGGGCCCACTTCTGGCTGATCATCTCCGCCGCACGCATTCGAGGCGCCGTCCTACTCGTCAGCGGATACAACCCTAGTCTGTACCTCTCGTAGGCCTCCTTCACCTCCCCTCTTACTCGCATCGTCGCATCAGCTATAGTCCGAGGCTTCCGTCCGTCCGGATGGACTCTATCAACATTCCATCTCCAGATCCCCGTCAGTATGACTGCCACTCCTAACCTCCACATTTGTGAAGCCACCACTCGCAGATCCTCCCATGGTTCAAAATGTTGTTCTTGTCCCCATCTCGTGACCCACTTCGGTAATTGGTTCAGTCGTAGACCAAAAATGTCTGCTAGTAGCTCCTCCTCCTGCGAGCCTACTGGCGGTGACTTTGTCATCCTCCTTCCCCATCCCGCTAGCAGCACGCCCCAGAACTCCTGCGAATCTGCGCAAGTCCATGCCATGTGCATTGTTCCTACTGAGTCCTCCGTTGCACAGCTGGCTGCAACGCATTTGTAACCTCGCTCATCTCCAGCCCACAACCTAAGTCTATCCAGCTTCAACTTCATAAGCGTTTGCGTTTGATACGCAGTTACCGATTCCATCCGCTGTATCTGTCTCCACGTTACTGTTTCAAGTGCCTGTGCCACTCGCTCATGTCCAGCGGCCAGCTGTCGTTGAATTCGTTGCTTCGCTGCCTCTGCCTTATTATCTCTCTTTTTGTTCATGAGTTTTTTGTACTGCTTTCTCGATTGGGACCACCGTCTCTTGCCCGCCCACATCGGCCTCATTTTAGTCAGCCATTTGTGTGGTGTGCATCGTATCCTGCTCGGTGGCACCTTGAGAAACCTTGCAATTGCTTCCTCCATCGTGCTGGCTGCTTGATCCCATGGCACTGGTGAAGTCGTTGATCCCCACGTATGTTCCAGGTGCCCCTGTATTTCTCCGGTTACCGAGAACATATGATGTTTATCTTCTAGGCCGTGCTGGATGTGCACCATGTTGTCCTCGATGCGTCTGAAAACCAGCTCTGGGTAGTTCGCCAGTATACTCAGGGGCACCTCTCTAAATGAGTGTGCCTCCTTACTAGTCAATGGCAGTGTGTGTGTGATTGGGGTGAACACCACTCCCCCATTCACCGTGGTCTCAATGTCCATTATGTTACCCACCACCATGTCTGCTAGGTTCGGGTACATGTGCTTGAAGTCCGCCCATTTCCGCTCCTTGCCTTGTGAATCTCCTACCCAGACGTGCTTTAGTTTAACGTTCAATACCGATTTGTGCAGGAAAACTCCTCGTTCCTTCAGGTGCCGAGTCCTTCGTTTTCCCAGCATCTGTCTCCCACGCCCTCCACACGTAATGATGAGTCCACCATTCGTCCATCTCGTGTTGACTCCATTGGCATGTCTAAGCGCTGCTCACAACTCCGCTATGTCAGTTTTGCTATCGCCCCCCAGATGGGTAACGTTGTTGAAGTGCTGCTCAGCCCATGGGCGTCCTGTTGCCCACAGCGTATCTAGCGGTCCTTCCGCTTTGGTACTTTGCTGCGGTACTACCGGCTCCGCGGTTCCGGTGTCTCTCGTCTGCAGAATCTCTCCTAATCGTTGTTTTTGCTTGTCCTGGGTGAGGGCCCAATCTCCCACAACAGTGGCACTCATCGCCATGAGCTCGGTCCGGATGTTTGGCACCCCCAATCCTCCGCATCCAGGCGGTTGCTCTGCAAGCCCTGCTTGGACCCACCCGGCAGGAGCCCTCTCTGCTACCGCAAATTTCGATTTCCATACGTAATTCCGTATGCTCAAGTCTGCTTTCTTGATTAGTTCCTGCGTCGGCCATGCATGCCTCGCTACGAACATCAACTTGGGCAGGATAATTGCATTCGCTATTGCCGCTCTTTGCTGCCACGTACGCACTGATGACCATCGAGGCGGCTATCGTGGCTATGGGCATCCAAACGAGCAGTACAAGTAGTTCCTGTGTGGAGACGGTGAAGTCATCGATCAGGTAGACCCCTTGAACCACGACCCCGTATGTCACGACACTCACGACAACCGCGGCTCGGATCCACATGCCGTAGTTCGCTTGCCAACCTTCGCTCAGTTCTTGGAGTGGAATGGATTCCTGGCCAAAAACTAGAGCCATCATAGGCAATGGCGAACACGCGCAAACGAATATCACCCGAGCTAGAGAAGTCTTGTTCGTGTATTCTTCCAGGGCGAGCACGCGCTGGATCGAGTACTTGCCGCCGTAGTAGCTCACCTGCATGCGTCGCCACGCCCGAGCAAGTCGAAATCCCCATATCGCCCACCGATTTCTCCGTGCCACTTGCAAAGCTGAATCTGTCAAGTCGCGACGCCGCTCCAACGCTGGGGCCACCGGAGCCATCTCAAGCCAAATGCCGCCGTGGATGAAAACAACGAGGATGGCGAGCTTGATGTCTACAAATAATGCTTCAAGCACCAACAATAGCAACAAAAAAACATGAACATTGGACCGATTCCCCGTAGGATCTGTCGCGGCCATTTTGTACAGATTTCGTACAGAATTCCATAAAACGGTCATTTCTAGACACCTCGAGTCCGCTGTCGACTCGACAGATTTCACTTCTGTCGGAGGGTACCCCCCCCCTCCGACAGATTTCTAGATGTGTAGATGGTATGGCTAGAATGGTGAATATTGCTCTCTCACTCCTGCACTGGTCACTGGGGCAGTGCGGACGACGAAGACGAGCTCATCGACGAGTCTACGAGCGCTGCCGCCGCTATGCCGGCGCAGGGCGAGGCCACCCGCAAGCGGTGTCAGCGAGACAGAAGCGGTCTGATGAGGGTGGATTTGCCACGGAACTCGAGCTCCCTGTAAGTGGTACGCCCTCACCAGACTGCTTCTGTCTCCTGCCAGGAAATGACGCTGCGTTTAAGCCGGCCTCGTCCTCCAAAGTCACGTTGTGGACCTTTTGCAGAATTATTTGGCTAATTTCAGCTGCTAGTACACAGGTGACGGGGCAGCGAATCTTCCCACTCGGTGACACCGGCATGAGAACATATATCACAACCCTCGACTGCCGCAAGACGCCCATTGCACAAATGGCGGGCCCGATCCCATTCGCTCGAGCATTGATAATACTTAGCAGCGCCATAGTATCGAGGTCGCTGTAGCCTTGCAGTACCTGTGGGTCCGCTGCGCTTGCTTGCAGGCGCCATGATCGCTACTGAGTGGTTGGGCTTGCCAGGGAGTGCAATTGACGTGCGTGGGTGAGGGTCACTTCAACTGAAAGTGGCTCCTCGGATCTGTACCGAATCTATACATTTAGACAGCAAGCGGCCTGCGGGCTGTACGAGATCTGAACACGATTTTTAGACACGAAATCTGTACGAAAATAGTCCACGGGAATCGGTCCATTTGCGCTTGTGGTTATTCATATCCTGCCATCTATGCAGGGAATTTATCTTGATTAGCTATAATACCCCTTTTGGAATTGAAATGTGAAGTCGACGCCTGCAGCAATCGTAAGCGATAGTCAGTATCGGTACCACAAACCACAGCCATGACTGTCGTTGCTCTACGTACCAAAATGCACGATGCGAAAGCAAAGCATGATAAGCACCCAGAACATAAATTTCCCCTGAATCAGCGGCATGTGCGTCTCCAACACAAACGCGAGCTGGTACGACATGTGCACCCCACAGTTCCGTTTGATGACTGCTGCTAGCACCACGAACGTTGCGATCTGCAGTAACCCAAAGAGGAAGACCGGGAAAATGGTTTCGACCACATTGTCCGACGTGACTCCAGCCATCTCTGTATGGTACCGTGAGCTCGGAAGCTGTACCATCACCAGCATATAGCTACAGTAGAAGAAGGGAATGATAGCCTCGAGGTAGGCCGTGAGGACGATGCACTCGGTAGTGAAAAGAGCCTCCAGCGTTTCACGGATAATGGCGGGGCGCTCGCGTTGGCTTCCTTTTCTCTCTTTGTCTGGAGGTCGAGGTTGCACCTCCCCTGCGGGTCGTGTAATGGGATAAATGGTCTCGCTGCGTTTCTGGACGAATATGCTGCGGATCGTACGTCTGGCGCTGCAGTCACGAGGCTTAGCACTGCGAGTATAAACGCTTGGCGATGACACAAGCTTCAGCAAACCGGGAGTTTCGACGAGTTCGGAACTTGCTCCCCTTGGAATGCACTCCAATCTAGTCAGAAGATCTCTGCTTGTTGTAGCTAAACCATGAGAAATGCACGAGCGTATGAGAAGATGGGCCCGAGAATGTCTTCGAAACTCATTGGGATCGCGACACAGTGCGCACAGTCCGCTGAGTATGTTGTCCGCCCCCGAATTCTTAACATTCTGACGCAGCCTTGATGAAAGCGTGCTTGTGCGTTGGTGGAGACTGTACAGCATGACTACTGTTTGAGATAAATCGGTGAGCGTGATGGCTACGATGGCAGTCGCAGAGGACGCGCTCTGCATGCATGTCGCGATGTAAACGGCGTTGAAAAAGTCGACTGTGAAGATGACCGCCTCGGGCATCATGTCCTCCAAGCTTGTCATACACCGCAGCACGAGATTTCGCAAGGCGACCTTGATGAGGGGGAGGAGTAGAATGACTGGAAGTTGGTACGCGGACCCCCTTACAGCACGAAACAAAGTTTCGTAGGCCGGGTAGGTAAACACCATAGCATTTTGTGCCCCCACGAAATAAATGTACCGGATCGTTTGGTCTCGATTCTGCAGCATTTGACGAAAAATGAGCTCTCCCAGGACGATTCGACACGAGGCGAGCAACGCCACGTAAAACACTGGGCACAACGTGAGCACGAAGAACGGAACGGGAAAAATGAGAGCAGCTGAGATGGCGATGGCTCCAGCGGTGAAGAGGAGGGAGGTGAGTGCACACATGACAAATAACTGGATAGTGGACTTCCGAACTCCGTCGATGTGGTGCGTTGCCTGCGTTGTCAAAGTGACCGCCATCGTGAAAGACAAAATTCCGGAACGAATCCAGAACCCGAAATTCGCGCTGCACCCGTCTGCTGGGTCTTGCAGCGGCACCAACGCCTGAACACTAATAAGCACCGCCATAGGTGCAGGCGTCCCGATACACACCAGCAGCACTCGAGATAGCGCGGTATTCTGCGTGTACTCATCCAGAGCAAAAAGTCGCTCGATCGAGTATTTGCCGCCGTAGTAGCTCACTTGCAAGTGCTTCCAGGCGTGAACAACACTCGACAGCCAGCGGGATAGCGAAGCAAGGCCCATGGATAGCGCAGATGGACGGACGAGTGCTCGGCGTCACTTTCGAAAATAAAAAACCTATTTTTCGACTCCAAAATCTTCTCAGACACCAAAAGACGACTCGTTATTTTTCACTTGGGCAGTGCCTACGGGTATCTGTGGGGGAGCTGCGTCGGGTCTGTGACGAACTTGAGATAGGCCTGGAAAGTCTCCCAGTTCGGATTGTCCACTGCGGGCCCCTTAGCTGGAAGCCCCAGAATCTTGCGAACCTGCGGAATCGACTTTCTTTCGAGGTACCATCCTCTGAACGTGAGCTTCTGCTTGATAGCCGCCACTTTGGCCGCGTTGGCGGCTTTCACGTCCATCTCGTGCACATACTTGAGGTAGCTCTGGAATTGCGCCCAGTTGGCGTGGCCGACCGCTTCGCCCTTCGCTGGGAGCCCCAAGAAGGACCGCACCTGCTCGATGGTCGCGCCGCCTCGGAACCAGTCTCGGAAGTTGAGCTTCGTGTCAATCGCCTCCAGCTCCGCCCTCATCTTGGCGACCGTTGCGGGGTCGATCGCTCTCTCGTCAGTGTCGTCTTCGTCTGCGGTGCCATCGTCTTTGTCCGGAGTCATCTGTAGCAGTCGGTCGGAAGAAACCCCTTGCTGCAAGCCTTCAAGCTGCTCCGGACCCGTGACCGCGCGACAAGTTGCCAGCAAGGAAGCCCCGACCACTACCAACATGATACAACCGCGCATGGTGCATGTAATCACGCGCTTTGAGCTCTTCGAGTGAAAGCCGTACACTTATTAAAATGAAGATTAAAATATATGCAGCACAGTGCTTAGTCAGGAACCGCGGGCAAATCACCCGATGTTCTAGGCGGATTCAGTGTACACAGCCTTGAAACAGCAGTTTGCGTCGACTATTATAGCGGCCGAAAATGATGATACCTCAAAACAGCGAAAATCACAGGTGGTCAATTC
The DNA here is from genome assembly GCA_009729435.1 of Phytophthora fragariae. Classification (NCBI taxonomy): domain Eukaryota; phylum Oomycota; class Peronosporomycetes; order Peronosporales; family Peronosporaceae; genus Phytophthora; species Phytophthora fragariae. The sequence continues at coordinate 193,303 of QQOI01000037.1, read as the reverse complement.
GGCATGCAACAACTCTATAAATACTTACCCAAATCGAACGCGAAGGGTGTCGCCGTTTAGATCACTGTCTAGTTGTTATTATCCGTCCCTCCCGAAGCAGCAGTTCGCAACGACAAACACACCAGGAGGACCAAGAGACATCAACTCCCTCCAGCATAGGAAACCCTAGCCGTGAAGGTAAATAGCTACTTCGTCATAGAAGCCGAGGACGGCCGAAATAACGGGTGGGGCTCGCGACAATGTGCAGTGGGTGCAATCAGCTTGGGTTTGAGCACCAGTCAAAGGGTGCTGACGGTGTGCAATTACGACCAAGGGTCCAAGTTCGTCGCGGTGCGAGTGCAACTTGCACCTTGCTAGGGTAAACTATGTTACGAACATGAATGTCAGTTATTTGTAAATCGTATATTGTGATTTGCAGATCACGAAGATGCAGACCCAGATCCGGGAGGACCTGCCCAAATCCCCTGTATGATTTAATAGCCGTGCACACGGTTGGTTACAAAACTCGACCGATCATCTTGTATTTTCTCTATGCACGAGTCAGAATTCCACATGTTGCGCACTATCCACACTTCTTGCCCAATCAAAGCCCTCAGTTCTATAACCCCCTTTCCCCAAAAATCAAGCTCTTTAAACGACTTTTTCGGAAGCCCATAGAGGCTTAACCAAGGCGAATTGGTTTGTTTTAACACCAGAATCATATGTAAATCGGGGGGGGTATACCACATATCTAAATGTCGTAGCAGGTTTTTTCAAATCTGAAGGCTACAGAGCATCATATGCTGAGGTATCATCATTTTCGGCCGCTATAATACAAGTCGTGGTCTACGACTAAGGAGACCACAACATGTTAACAATACTGTACATGTATAATACCAAGTCAAAGAAGTTGCGCGCCAACAAAGGCAACGAGGCGTTGCCTTCGAAAGCTCAGCTAGACTTCGCAGTTAGATACTTCAAATATAGCCATATTCTTCCTTCCAAGAGGAACAATGGTGATGTGACCCGTATGTTCCCCGAAGGTAGTCTACTCAATCTGTTCGGTGTGCGCCACACCATACTTGCTCACAACAACCAGGCCCACACAATGCTGCTGCGTCGATGTGATCATTTGCGCGGTGTGCAGCGGGCCCTGCTCCGCGCCTCCAGCCCGCAGTCGCCGTGTACGTTTTCTCTATTGCCTCGTGCGTGCGCCTCCTTCTCGTCATCCTCCCACGCGCAGTCCTCGCCGCCCAAGAAGACCCGCAAGAAGCAGGCTCGCCTGGCCAACCTGCCTGTATTTTGGCCAATCGCTGGCGTGTCAGCGCCGCCGCAGCTGCGTCCGCATGAGGTGGACGTTGTGAACCGGCTGTTCAAAGTGGACAGTACACTGATTACGTCAACTTCGGACCCGACCGACCTGCCACAATGGGAGGTGCCTGAAATAGCATTCGCCGGTCGCTCCAACGCGGGTAAATCGTCGTTAATCAACGCGTTAACCGGCCAGAAGTCGCTCGTACGCACGTCCAAGACGCCTGGACGCACGCAGCAGCTGCACTTCCTCAGCGTGGGGGGCAAGAAGGGCAGTCTGCCCGACCTGGCGCTCGTGGACATGCCCGGCTTCGGCTTCGCGACGGCCCCCAAGAAGGTCGTGGACGAGTGGCACGCGCTGGTGGGCGGCTACATCGAGAACCGTCGCGGCATCAACCTCAAGACGACGATGCTGCTCATCGACGCGCGACGCGGCCTCGGGCCGGCGGACCACGACTTCATGGACTTCTTGCACGACCTGGGCGCGCTGTACCAGGTCGTGTTCACCAAGGCGGACACGGTCTCGAGGAGCGAGCTGGAGAAGCAGATCCAGAAGGCGCAGGACGTCGCACTCAGCGCCGATCGCATGGTATGTGGCTTGCGGTTAGCTCGTGGTGGTGGCGGCTGACGTGTTTGTTTGGCTGTTGAACGGGCAGAGCATGAACCCGATTATCCAGGTGTGCAGCGTGAAGGAGGGCTTTGGAGTGAAGGAGCTGCAGCGCCAGCTTGTGAGCATGACGGGGCTGCTGGCACCCGCGTTGGACTAGATTTTCTGCGTGTATTGGGCAGGCAGGCGGGTTGGCCTTTGCTCTCAAAAGCAGCTCTATTTTTCACGATACGTGTGTGTTCAATGTTGTGCGTGGGTGATACTAATTAGGTGGATCAAAAGCTGGAGGTGTAGGCCTCCGGTTCGGATCGCTCGGAACTGGCGTCGGAGCCCTCGTCCGATCGGATGTCGTCGTTTTCCTGAACGCGAAGCCGCGAATGCCGCTGCTGCTCTTCGTCGCGGCTGGAGTTCTGCAACGCCGGGAGCTCGGAACGCACTCGGGCTAAGCTGAAGCGGGTTTTCTCCTCCAGCGTCGGATACTCTTGGTCGTAGGATGGAGCCGTCTTCAGTATGCGAACGCTTCCGCTACGGTTACTCCCGTCCAACACACTAGGCAGCACCAGAAGCGAGTTGCTTGGTGTTGAGTAGTCAGGCACCGGACGGAGGCGCAGACTGGCCCGCGAAGACGCGAGATCCACATTCATTGTGGCTTTCAGGATTGCGCTCGTGATACTGCGCGGGGTCTCGTAGGAGCTCTTTGGACGACCACTTTTGTTCTTCGAGCGTCGCGAGGTGGTCACTTTTTTCGGGAACGACGTCAAGACACTCTCCTCACCAGTGACTGAGCTTCTCAAGGCGATGTACGGCGGTTCTTCAGCAGTAAGAGCCGTTGCATCTTCAAGCTTCGGACCCAACGACGCTGCCGCTGTTGCCAGAGAGGTTCGTCGTAGCTCGGATTTACCCTTCCGCTTTTTCTTCTTCTTGCTCTTGCCTTCCCCTTTCCTGGACGTTGGGATGGCTGCTGACTTCTGCTTTGATACGTTGCTTCGTGTGTGCTTGCGTCTCCCAGCCTTTTTCCGAGTGTGGCTCGCCTTCGACGTGCGGTTCTTACGCGAGGGGAAGTCTTCTGGAGCGCTTGAGTACCCCTCGTCATCAATCAAAGCATCGACGTCGTGCTGCTTTACACGCTCGCTGTGGACTTGTGGACTGTGGTGCTGTGTCCTGCCGTCTGGACTAGGTGGGATCGGCTCTTCTTCAGCTCCAGACAAGTCCGAGTCCATGCCGCCCGCATCATCTTCAGACCCCACGCGGTCGTTGACGTCCATGCCAGAATGTGCGAACAACGCAGAAATTGCTGCTTCGCAGTCGAGCAGAAGGTCCCTCGCGAGACGACTCTCTTCGTCTTCGGCCTCCGTCCGCAGTGATCCGTCCTCCGCGCGTGTCCGTGATACTTGACGACCAGTTGGAGAGGACACAGCGATGGAAGTTTGCGTCCGCTCCCCGATAGCTGATTGTCTTTCACGTTCTGCATCCAAGGCTTTGACGTGGGCGGTGAGTCCGTAGTAGACGAGCAGACTCTGGCACCATGATCGACCCATTTCCTCGAGATCCCAGGTCGAGAACTGAGTGTCTTTGTGCACGCCAAAGTCTGGTCCGCAGAAGCTTGCTTCGAGGGTGAAGCTGTTGGTCACGCCAAGCTCCTGGTTCACTACCACTCGCGCTGTGGTGAGCTTGGACTTGTGTACGCTGAAGTCGCAACTAGCGAAGGAAAAACACGGGGCGTGGCGAGCTACGATCATGGGGAAAACGCGCGGGTCGGTTTGTACAGCATTGATGCCAGGACTGGTGGCCGTTGAGGCTGCGTCAGTGGACGATTTCGCGCCGTCTGAGCCAGTGAGCTTCTTCTTGCTGGTGTAGCAGCCGTACGTGAAGATGTTGCGGTTGATACTGTGCCCATGAAGGTCGCAGTAAATGGCCACACGTCCGCGGGCTTGGAAGTGTGCGAGCTGCTGCTTGAGGTGGTAGACGGTGGGGAAAAGCTGCTCGATGGGGTTGCTCCACTTGCGGTTGAGGTCCCACCCAGCCAGACTGACGCGCGTGTTGCCGTTGATGACCCCGTCGGGGTTGAGCATCGGCACGATCTTGAAAATGAAGTGCCGCCGGAGTATCGTCGCCCCGCTGCTTGACCCTGTGAGGTAGTCCAGCATCCCCTGCATCATCCAACTGCTGTTCGGCTCCCCTGGATGCACCCGCGCGGACAACACGATGACTGGTGAAGATGACACCAAGTCGCGTTAGAACATGGAGGATAGTTCGACCAAAGACGACGAGACTGGACTCACTTCGGCGTTCGTCGGGCGGGACTCCGTCCCTGCCTGGAGACGTGATGGAAAGCAGGTCGCATGAATTCCCAGCGAGACTCTGGCACAGTTCAGTTCGACGACACGTCAGTGAGCGGTGTGGATCGCGCTCGAGCTGTTCCAGATAGTCCATCAGATCTGCGGCAAACAAGAGAGGACGTGAGCATGGCACAACAAGCACTCTGGAGTCCAAGAAGCGGTGATCGAAGTACCGGTGTAGGTGTACGGCTGGATGCAGGCAAAGTACACGCAGTCGTTCTCGTGCTCGAACTGGTAGTGGAAGGTCAAGGCGTTGGCCCCTGGCTGCGCGTTCGGGCAGGTGGCGACGTCGTACCGCACGTGGGTGCCTCGATGCCTCCAGCCGACGCCTTTGGTTGCGGCGTCGTGCTCCGAGTACACCACCGGCTGCAGCCCCTGGCCGAACAGCGCGCCGCTCTTGGCGAGGTTCACGAGCGCGAAGCGGTAGGTGGCCCCCGGTCTCCCGTTGCGCACCTCGAAGTAGAACCACTGGCGGTAGGCGCCGTTCTTGATGTCCGGGTGGATGAGCATCTCGTACTCGTGCTGCGGCATGTGAGAAGACGACGTCGGCGTCTTGCGGAAGATCCGCTCGGCGCGCTGCAGGTTGCCGCCCTCGAAGAGCGAGTCGAACACGAGCGTGTCGTCGGGTGCGCTGCTGTTGCGGAAGACGTCGGGCGCGTTGTACTCGTACACGTGCAGGCGGGCGAGGACCTCGAGCTCCTCGAACTCCTCGTCCTGACACTCGAGCAGCGCGCGGCTTTCGTGCAGAATCGGCTCGCGCGTCGGAGGCTGCGCGTTGTCGAAGTCCTGCGGGCTCGTGGCTTTGGCTTTCAAGGCGGCCACCGCGACCGCGTTGGGGAGGTGTCTGCGCACTGGCAGGTGCATCGGACGCTGACTTTGCAGTCCCGTGCGGGCCAGTCGGGACTCCTCCGGCAGGTTGATGAGCGGCAGTGGAGGCGGCAGCAGCAGCGACTGGCTCACCACCTTGCGGAAGCGGTTGACGCGAGGGTTGACGCCGTCATTGCTCATTGTTGCTATGGAGTTTCGAGGACGTCGGGGCTGAAGCTGATGAGCTTACGCTGCCATGCCGACAAAAAGGAGGAATCAAGAGGAGAAGACACTCAACTCAAGTTCACGCAGCAATGGGCAGGGCTCTGGGTGGGGCCTGGCACCGTAACGGTCCGATCGTTTTTCATGACTCGGCGCGTCCTCTGCGCTGCAGTTTAGCACAGGCAGGGCTCAAGATGGCGAGCAGGTTGGTGCTGCTTGGCTTGACGCGGTTGCTGTCTTGTGTCTGATGTGGCTGTGACGCGTGCAGCACGTACGACCAGCTATGGCAGGAGGCCATGTCGGAGCTCAACGAGCAGGTCCACATCGAGGACCACACGCTGGGCGACGGCCAGGACGGGACCCCGAACGAGGCGGTGCGTCTCGTGAGACCGATGGTACCGACCCCCTCTTCTAACCTTCTGCATTGCTCGTGTGCTCTGCGTGCAGCCGCCCCAAGCGACCATCGTCGAGGCGTTCCAGCACTACGCGTGCCTGTACATCAAGTACATCCAGATCCTGTCGCGCCTGACCGAGTGCTACGACCAAATGGTGCACCCGCAGAAGCGCATCGACGTCAAGCAGGTGATCGAGGTGGTGGCCACGCGCGTGGTGGAGCTCAAGCACCTGCTCGTCAAGTGGAACCCGCCCAACCCGGACGTCATGACGCAGCCCGAGCGCAGCTTCCCCTGGGAGTACGTCAACTTGGACGACATCCTCGTGGACCTCAAGCTGCCTCCGGAGACGCTCGAAGTGCCCGTGCCGCAGTCGTTCCTGGACGACCAGCAGGGGGATCTGCAGCGCCGCGAGCGACTCGTCAAGGGCTACATGAAGCTCAAGCACGGCGTGGACGCCATCCCGCTGGACGCGCTCAAAGTCGCGCAGTCGGCGCTCGCGAGCGGCGTGGGCGTCTTGTCGCTGGACGAGGCCATCGCAGTGATCCAGCGGAACGAGCGCGGTCGACAGGGTCGTCAACGCGGCCTCCTAGTGCAAGAGCTGCGCGAGGAGGAGCGTCAACGCAAGCTCTACGAGGCCGCTCAAGGCGCGCCGGAGATGGACCCGGACATCGCGGCGGCCAATATCCAGCGCATGTTCCGCGGCTTCTTCTCGCGCGCCGCCGCAGCTCGCGAGCGTGACGCGGAGCTGGTTTTCATCGGCATGAAGGCGCCCGCCACGGATCGCTCCGCGCTCGAGAAGCGGCTTGCAGACGCGCGTCTCCAGCGCCGAGTTGAGCAGGCCGAGAACAAGGAGGAGTACGAGCGCGCGCTCATCGAGCTGCACGGTGTCGTCACGAACGAAGAGGGGCCGTTCATGAAGGAGAAAATGCTGGAGGAGCGGCGTGGCTGGATCACGGACGTCATGGCCACGGGCCAGCTACCGGAAGACCTCGCGGGCTTCTACGCGGCCTTGAATGGGGAAGGAACGCCCGAGGAGCTGGCCAAGGCGCAAGCGAAAGAGGAGGAAGACGCGAAAGCGAAGGCTGCGGCTGACAAGAAAGGCGCCAAGGGAGGCAAGGGCAAGAAGGAGGAGAAGAAGGGAGGCAAAGGAGCCAAGGGCAAAGGCAAAGACGCCAAGGAGCAGGAGGAGGAAGCGCCCGAGAAGCCGCCTCCGCTCACGGGGCCCTCCGAGCTCTGCAAGAAGCTGGCGGGAGGTGTGGCGCAGTACGAAAAGGTGTGGCTCGAGCGCGAGGAGCTGGACAATTTCTATCAGAAGTACGATGTCGCTCTCGCCAAGGACGTGGTGCGCGGGCCTGTGGAAGTGCAGGTTCGACAGCAGGTGGACGAGATGCTGGTGCTGCAGCTCGTGAACATCAAGGCGCAGCTCGAGGCGGCCGCTTCGGCTGGCAAGAAGGGCAAGAAGGGGAAGAAGGGCAAAGGGAAGAAAGGAGGCAAGAAGGGCAAGAAGGGCAAGAAGGACGGCAAGGGCAAGAAGGGCAAGCCGCTTCCTGGCGAGAAGATCTCGGAGCTCAAAGGCCGAGCCCCCGACTCGTTCCTGAGCGTGCTGGTGGAGCACCAAATCGTGCACGCGCCTCGTCCTGGAGTCCGTGTCCGAGATTTCGTGGGCAGCTTCAACTTCCTGGGCACAGTCTACCAGCACTGCGAGCGGCGCGACCGCTTTGGCAACTGGGTGCCGCAAGACCCGTCGGCTGCCCAACTACGCCAGTCGCTAACGGAGTATGGAGTTCTACCGCTCGGGTCGCCTTTTGTTCGAGCTCGCACGCCTATTGTGCGATCGCTGATGCTGTACGGACCTCGCGGGTCTGGGAAGACAATGCTGGTGAGCGCGCTGGCCAACGAGACTGGAGCGCTTCTGCTCAATCTGTCGCCAAGCAATCTCGTTGGCAAGTTCGCGGGCAAGACAGGTCCGACCAAGCTCGTGCACATGGCCTTCGTGTTGGCCAAGGCGTCAACGCTGCAGCCGATCATCTTCTACATCGACGACTGCGAGCAGATCTTCGCGGGTGGAGGTGGCAAGAAGAGCAAGTCGGCTGCGAGCTCGGAAGGCCCCGCCCGGTTCAAGAAGGACCTCCTGCTGTACATCAAGGCTGCTCTGGAGCCCTCCGACCGTGTGCTAGTCGTGGGCACCTCGGCAGACCCTGGCGCGGCGGAGGTGAAGGACCTGCGCAACTTCTTCGACAAGTTCCTGCACGTGCCGTACCCGGACTACGCGTCGCGCGTGTTGCTCTGGAAGCATGCGCTGCGCTCGACTATCGCTGCTCATGCTGCCACGTTGGGACTTTCGTCTGCGGTTACAGCAGCGGCGCTGGCTGCTGCGTCCTCGTCCGCGTCCACTTCAGGCTCGGGAGGCTCGGCCTCTCAGATTCAGGACCGTCACCGTCGGGAACCGATCGATATCTCAACGTTGGCTCACATTTCGGAAGGCTATTCGTCCGGCAGCATCGTGCGCGCGGTGGACAACACGTTGACACCTCGACGCGTCGAATGTCTGGAGAAGCGTCCTCTGCGCGAGGAGGAGTTCCTTGGCGCATTGTCGCGCCAGACTGCTACGTTTGCTGACGACCACGACAAGTTCAAAAACTTCACGGCTGTCATCACGGGGCTGAAGGACACGCGTGACAAGATTCGTAAGGCTGCAGCAGACGCGCTCAACCCGGACGACAAGAAGGACGGCAAGGGCAAGGGCGGGGACAAGAAGGGCAAGAAGGGCAAGAAGTGAGAGCTGCGGCGACGTTCGCAGTAGCATGGACCGATATGCTTTCAATACCAAGTGTTGTGCATGCTCCAGACTGTTCATGGATTGCATCACTCACTGTCTTGTCAGATCGGAGGAAGCTTGAGCGCAGGTACGTCTCCACTTCTCGCAGCTTGTCGCTCCTTTTGCTTTAGCTGCTGCTCCTCCGCCCAGTACTGCGGCGGCTCCCATCGGGTTTCGCCTGTTGCTTCGTTCTCATAGTAGATCGCGTCCGTGTACATGTCGGTGCGCAGGACCCAGCGTCTCGCTTCAATGCGCGCAAGCTGCTCCTCAAGCTCTCGGTTTTGCTTCTCAAGCAGCTTCTTGCGCTCTTGACGAGCCTTCACTGCGTTGGCGTCCAAGCGACTAGCTCGAGCCACCTCGTGCCAAGCTTCAAACACCGCTCGAGTACCAAGTCCACGCCATCTTTGAAGCACCGCGCGCATCTGGAGAAATTCTTTGGTGGCTTGCTGCGACACCTTCGTGCACTGCATCTCCACGTACGAGTCTCGAATTTGCGTCTGGAAGAGCTCAAACAATTCCTCTTCGGGGACCTCCAGTGGCATGACGAAGCTAGGCTTCTTCACGACGGCTGTGACGCTGGGTTTCTCGTTCTTGACGTCTTCTTCTTCTCCGATGGCTCGCTTCTCAAGTTCCTGATCTACGGCTTTCACTGCTGCGATGCGGTAGTCGTCGATGCTCAGATCCGGCATGTCGATTTGGAAGAATGAGGCAGCTGGAGTCTCGGTCGGAGCTGTGGAGCTCACTCTTGAGGCCTCCGTTTCTGGAGCTTCTTCTTCTTCTTCCTCCTCCTCCTCCTCCTCTTCTTCTTCCTCGGCGTCGTCATCGTCATCGTCTTCACCAGAATCGGCAGCATCATCGTCGTCGTCGTCGTCTTCTTCTCCCTCCTCCTCGTCGTCCTGCTCGATAGCAGCATTCATCTCGCGCGCTCGAGCCTTCTCGGTGGCTGTGGCGAGTTTTCGTTCTTCCATGTCAAGTCCCTCGATCGCCAGCTCCAGCTCGTAGATCTTCCCGTTCTCCGGCCCAAGCTCCGCCTCCGCGTCTTCCAGTTCTGCTCTCAACTTCGACAGCTTCTCGTCCAGCTTATTCAGCGTCTTGGTCTTCGCTGCAGCCAAAGCTCCTCCTTTGTCTTTGACCACGGCGGCGTCACGTTCGCGCTCGAGGTTCTCGTGCTCCTTCTCAAGACGTGAACATTTCTCCTGCGTGGTCTTCAGACGCGCCGCCTTCGCGCGTTGAAATGCCTCAATCTTCCGATGGAGTTTATCTCGTCGAGCGTCGAGCTGTCGCTGGTTCTTCATGTATTTCTTGTAAAGCTTTCGCAGTCTTCGGCGACGCTGAACCATTTCGTGCGCGAGGACGCGAGCTGTACGCTCGAAATGGGCGACGCCCAACGTGGAGTTGATGTACTCGATGGCGCGCCTCCGCGTTTTCTGGACCAGGCGAGCCACTTTGGTGCGTAAGTAGACGCTGGCGAGTTGGTCTTGGGCCTGCTCTTTGGTGAGCATCTGCGCTCGCAGCAGTCTTCCGGGCCGTTGACATCGGTACGGCGCGGTTCTCGGCAGACAAACCTTGCGGACGCGCTGGCCCCGTTCACGCAGAGCCACTGGATCAAGACACGCACACCGACGGAGCTCGATGGGGACAGTTGGAACATCTCCCCCACCAGCGACACAAGCCATCCCGAACTCGTCATCGTAGTTCAAGAGCGCGTCTTCCACCTCCTCAGGCGAGAATCGCTGTGAAAATGGCGTCGGAGCTGCTGCTTGCTGCGTCGTGCTCGACTCGAGTTGCTGAGACTGCTGGTTGATTGACTCGACAAGAGCTTGCTGGCGTTCGAGGGCGGGCAGGAACTCTGAGTAGAAGTTCTCCCAGACAACGCCGTACAACTTGAGCTCGCTACTGCTGCCCGGTGGAGCGAAGCGATCGCAGTTGGGCTCGAAAACCGACATGATGGTCCGAAGATCAGCGTCTTCGCTGTTGCTCTGAGCTTCTCTCACCTCGCCGTCTTGGATGAGCTGGGCTGCGAATGCCAACACTTGCTGCAGGGCTTCGACAACTTCTCGTCTGCTGCTTCTCTGGAACTCAGCGAGGGCTTTCTCCATGAAGCGCAGCGTCTCGGGCACGCCACGCGCTACGACGTCGCTGGTTGGTAAGCGCAGCGGATTCTGCTCCATGCACAGAAGCTGTAGCCCATTCAACGCGCGAAAGGAGAACGGAAGCTCTTGGATGCAGTTCCAGTCGAGTCTCAGCTCTCGAAGCGCCTGCATCTCTCCAATGGCCCGCGGCAGCTTCACGAGCTGATTCCGAGACGCGTGAAGCACCCGCAGGTTGGGCAGAGTCACCACCGCGTCCGGCAGCTCTTTCAGCTCGTTCAAGTTCACAGTCAGCGTTGTGAGTGCGGTCAGCTCTCCGATCGTCTCCGGCAGCTCCGTGAGTTTGTTGGCGCTGAAGTTGGCGCATCGAGCGCTTCGACAGCCTCCGATGGACACTGGAAGCCGCGTCAGGGCGTTGCGTTCGAGCCAAAGCTTCTCGAGCTTGACAAGGCTCCCGAAGTCCTCGGGCAGCGTCTCCAGCAGGTTGCAGGACAAGTTCAGAGCTCGAAGTCCCGTGAGTTTCGCCACGGAGCTCGGCAGCTCCCGTAGTCGGTTCTTGGTCAAGTCCAGCTCCGTCAAGTTTGCTAGGGCCCCGATGCTCTCCGGTAGTCGCTCGAGTCCGTCAGCAATGAGCGACAGCGTCTCGAGCGACGGAAGCGCTGCTGGCAATGCGTCGGGAAGCTGCAGCAGGTTGTGGCCCGTGATCCTCAGCGCGAGGAGGTCGCGGAAGGGCAGCACTCGCTCCCAGGTGAAGAACCCGCGAGCCTCTTTCCACGCGACGTTGAGCTCTCCCGACTGTGAGGCCTCGTGGGCGAACGGAGCCCATAGTCGCTCGTTCTCAAGCTCCAGAGCGGCGAGTTGCTGCTCTCGGTCGCGCTCGCGCTGCTTCTGGCGCTCGTCAAGCTGCTCACCGAGCCAAACGCGTCGTTCGTCTCGATCGATCGGCGGCTTCTTCACCCCGGGCATGTTGCGGACAACCAGTTAGCACAACAACTAGAGCTCAAGCTATTCCGAGGACGCCATTCGTGTCACGGCTAAGGGGTCTCAAGATGTCAAAGCACTGCAGGTAGAACGAGAGAGAGCCTGGTAGGCTATTCGCCTGATATTCATGCACTGCGAAGCTATCATAGTCCCTACGTCTTCAATCTGCTGCTTCGACTTGGTTGAATCCCCCACCGACACCTTACGGAGCCACCGGCATGAACGCCTTGCGCGGCGGGTTCGGCGGCGCCGTCACGCGCTTCTTCGACTTGGGCTCCGCCTCCTTCGCCGTCAGCATCCGGTCCATCTTGTCCTTCACGCGAGTCGCATAGTCCTCGTCCACTTGGTTGAAATTCTTGAGAGTGCGCTCCTGCACAGACTTAGACGCGTACACGAGCGAGGTGGCGATGTTGTCCGTGAGTCGCTCGCGGGCGGCGTCGTCCAGCACCTGGCGGTAGAACACGCGGACTTGAGTCAAGTTGTCGTCGAAGGCCGACGAGTACTTGTCCACCACCGTGTGCTCCCCGTCGTACGAACTGTAGCGGAGCGATTCGACTTCTTGCGGGCCGCCCAAGCTGTTAGGGAAGTAGGTCGGAGCGTCGCCCATGTTGCCATTGACAACGGCGAAACCATCGCGCTGGTACGTCTGCGGCTCGTTCAGCGGCCGGTTGACTGGAATCTGCTGGTAGTTTTTGCCGAGACGGTGGCGGTGGGTGTCCGGGTACGAGAACAAGCGTCCTTGCAGCATTTTGTCGGGCGACGGCGCGATCCCAGGCATCATGTGCGAGGGCGAGAAGGCGAGCTGCTCGATCTCGGCGAAATAGTTGCGCGGGTTCTTGTTCAGCACCAGACGTCCGACCTCTTGCAGCGGGAAGTCCGCGTGCGGCCACACTTTGGTCACGTCGAACGCGACCAACTTGTGCTTCTTGGCTTGCTCCGGCGTCATGGTCTGAATGTACAGCGTCCACGTCGGGAACTCGCCGCCTTCAATGGCTTCGAACAGGTCGCGGTTCGCGTAGTCCGGGTCGGCTCCTGCCAGAAACGCAGCTTCGTCCACGGGCAGGTTGCGGATCCCCTGGTCCGTCTTGAAATGATACTTGACGTACGTCGTCTTGCCCTCCGCATCCACATTGGCGAAGGTGTTGCTGCCGTAGCCGTTCATGAAGCGGTAGCCGTCCGGGATGCCGCGATCCGAGAAGAGCCACGTCTGCATGTGCAGCGACTCGGGCCGCAGCGAGAAGAAGTCCCAGACCATGTTGGCGTCCTTGAGGTGCGAAGCTGGCAGACGCTTCTGCGAGTGGATGAAGCTCGGGAAGAGGATCGGGTCGCGGATGAAGAAGATCGGAGTGTTGTTGCCCACGAGGTCCCAATTGCCCTCTTCGGTGTAGAACTTGATGGCGAAGCCGCGCGGGTCTCGCATTGTATCAGCGGCACCCGACTCCCCCGTTACGATCGAAAATCTCACGGCCACCGGCGTGCGTTTGCCAACTTCCGAGAACATTTTGGCGCACGTGTACTTGGTGATCTCCGGGTGCGTCACCTCAAAGTAGCCGAAGGCTCCGCCGCCTTTGGCGTGCACGACGCGCTCCGGGACGCGCTCGCGATCGAAATGCGCAAGGTGGTCGATGAACTCGAAGTCCTGGAGCAGCATGGGGCCCGTTGACCCGGCAGTCGCAGACGCCGTCAACCCGAACCGAGGCATTGGGGCCCCGTTGCTCGTCGTACATTTCGTAGGTGGCGCCATGGCAGATTTTCTTAGACGCTTTCTCGGCTGCTTCGGGTGCTTGGATCCAGCAAATTGAGAACTGAATCAAAGTTGAGCCTAGTCTCGCCACCGTTGGGCCGTTAGGTAGAACATCGGACTACGTGTCCTTGAGAAAGGGAACTTCAATGCCATCGTTTTGCAAAACCCAGACAGGAAGCACGGGACGAGTCCATGGAACCCTCTTATTCTTTTCGGGGAGAAGCTCAAGTCAAAAGTATATCAAAGAACTTGCGCTTCGGTGGAGTTCATGTCATGTCGCTTCTGTGAAGCGTTCCTGCTTGTGATATGGGACTCTGGGTCTCTCACGTCGCTTCTGTGAAGCGTTCCTGCTTGTGATATGGGACTCTGGGTCTCTCACGTCGCTGAAAAAATTGACTACTGCAATCCAAGTTTTTTTTACGTGTTTACATGCTTCAGCTTTCAGTTTGAATGGATAAATGTAAAGGTCGAAAATAGACATTAGTGTCCACTCTCACTGAAGACCTCGCGTCCATGAAGTCTGACATTTTTAGTTCGTTTCAGTGCCTCGAAATAGGTGGTCAAGTTAAAAACTTGCATACACTTTGTCAATATCGGGGCTGCACACAAGCGCAAACCACCACACCGCCGGGGACGATGGCGCGCCTTCGGGCTTTGCTGCGAGCAATTGGCCACCGCTGGTCCAAACTTCAAATCAGTCATCGTGGGGGCACGTATTCGGTCGAGCGGATGCTTGCACTGAGCGAATACACACAGAAGACGTCCATGACGCGCGCGCTATTGGTGTGCATATTCACACCAGTGCCATTCACACCAGTGCCAATGATCGCAGTGATAATACTTCAAGAGCTCATTCCTCTCCAGGATCCGCGAGATGGCTGGAGTGCAAATTTCGGGTTTTGGATCCGTTATGCAATTCTTGGGGGTGTCATCTGCGGGTCAGTCGTAATTCATGCGATGCACATGATCGACGGGATTTCGCTCTCAGCCTTTCAGGTGATCGCACTCGGCATCTTCATCGGTGTGATGTTCCCTCCGGTCGGTATGACGGTCGCTGCCCTGTGGGTTTTCCCGGTTCCGTTTATCGGTTTGCTACTGGATGGACTTTTCATAGTGGAGATCGTCGCTGCTTTCCGCCTAATGGTGGGTCGTGAAGGCTTCAATCGCATTTTAGCGCAGCGATACGAATGTTTCCAGTATGCTCAGTATGTCACAACTCAAGTGATGCTCTCGGTAATTTACCCTGCGTACCAGGTGCTCTTTAACATCGCAGCAGGGTCCCGGTACGAAGTCCTTGTGATTCTCCTGCTCCCAGTGATTAAACTTACCACGAAGCACTTACTGTCGCTCACTATCCCGCACCTCGAAGATATGCTCCCGTTGGAGGTCATTTTCGTCGTCGACTTTTTCAACGCATTTTACATCGTCACGTGTGTGCAGAGCGCGTCGTCCACCGAAGCAGTGGTGACGATTCTAGCTATCGACATCTCCCAATCCGTATTAGAATTGTATCGTCTTCATCGACGTACTCGGAGCATTGCACGAAAGGTGAAACAGGCGATTGGATCTGGCGACTTGAACCATTTGGTCTTGCTGAACGCCGTGCAAAACGTGTGCCAATCCCCAGATAAACTTGACTTGCATCTGCTTCCTGGCATCCGACTGCGTTCGAACTGGGAGATGATAATAGCAGGAGGCTTGGTCCTATTCGCAGGAGGGCGCTCAGGTCACGAAGATGTGAAACTTAACCCTTTATGCATCCTACCTGAAATGAGGCCTCATCTTCCCCACAATCAATTTTTCCGTGCCGCCACCCAGCCAGTACCCCGCCGCCCAGCCAGTACCCCGCCTCCCAGTGCGTCGCCGCTCAGTGTCTCGCCGCCAGTGTCTCGCCGCCGCTCAGTGTCTCGCCGCCAGTGTCTCGCCGCCAGTGTCTCGCCGCCAGCCAGTGTCGCCGCAAAGTCTTGCCGCCAGCCAGTGCCTCGCCGCCTGTGTCTCGCCGCCAGCCAGTGTCGCCGCCCCGCCAGTGTAATTCAGCGCCGCCAGTGTAGCTCATCACCGCCTCTGTCGCCTGTGTCTCGAAGTGCCGACGCTGTAACACAGCCAGTGTAACTCAGTGCCGCCAGTGTAACTCAGCACCGCCTGTGTAACTAAGTGCCGTCTGTGTCTTGAAGTGCCGCCATTGCCTCGAAGTGCAGCCAGTGTCTCGAAGTGCAGCCACTGCAACTCAGCGCCGCCAGTGTCTCGAAGTGAGTCAGTGTCTCGAAGTGCAGCCACTGCAACTCAGCGCCGCCAGTGTCTCGAAGTGCAGCCAGTGTCTCGAAGTGCAGCCGGTGTCTCGAAGTGTAACTGAGTGCCGCCAGTGTCTCGAAGTGCCGCCGCTTTAACTCAGCGCCGCCAGTGTCTCGAAGTGCATGATGTGGAATTTACCGTGCCACCCCGAGTCAAGTTTCCGGGATGTGGCATCTGCAAAGAGTGCCGCAAATGCATTTGCGAGAGACCATGGGTATGCGCTTGTGGTCAAGTCCGTGTGTCGAGACAGCAGTGGTCAGCGTCGGAGGATAATTATGGGGTGCGATCGGCACGGAGCACGTAGGGCTTACGTATCACGCTCCATTCGGCGTCGAGTAAATGCAGGCTCGCGTCGATGTGGGTGCCCAATGGAGTTGAACATTGTACGCCGTGGTGAGATCGGAAGTGCATCCGAGCGATGGTGTTTGGAGCATCGTGGAAAAGCTGTCGCTCACAACCATTCTCCGTCGACACACCCTGCCGCACACCCAGTGCACCGACGCGCAGCACGCACATTGGCTGTCCGCAATGCAATCGTGGCGGATGCCGAGATTGGAGTGCGGGCAGCGCAAACTATTGCACGTTTGAATCTACAGGACGACGACAACTTCCTGTTGCATAGAGACGTGTACAATGAAAGACGGCGGGCGGTAAACGAGCGTGTAGGTGGGTTTACGAGGATGGAGTATTTGCTGAGGGAACTGGAGGCTGGGGACTATTTCGTGGAGTTTGATGTGGACGATCAGTCCAGAGTAACGCACTTGTTCTTTGCGTTTGACCCGGCAATTGACATATATCGTGACAACAGCGACGTCATATTACTCGACTGTACCTACAAAACAAACCGCTTCGGCGTTCCTCTGCTAAATATCGTCGGGATCACTGGGACCAACTCCACGATCCACGTAGCGCTAGCTTTTATCAGAAACGAGCAGGAGGCGGACTATGCTTGGGCCCTCCGGCAGCTTTACGCGATGATGGAGCAGCGCAATATTCGTCCCCCGCAGGTGTTCTTCAGTGATGCAGAGCTTGCACTTATTAATGAAATCGAGGTGATTTTCCCCGGGGTCCCTCACTTGCTGTGCCTGTGGCATGTCGTGAAGAATGTGGAGACCCATGCACGGAAAAACACATTCAGACAAGTTCGAGACGAGGCGGCTTCGTCGTCAACTAGTGTCAAGTGGAAAGACTCAGATGGCCACCGCAATTTTTGTGACGCATTTTTGCGTGTAGTTTGGGCTACCAGTGAAGACGAGTATGAATACCGAAAGCGTGAGCTTCATATGCTGTCGGAAGTTGAAGCGGGATACATAGATGATGTATGGCTAAGCCTTTGGAGGCGTCGTCTTGTTCGGTGCTGGACAGACAATGTTGTACACTTCGGTCTGCAAGCTACATCCCGTGTAGAGGGCTACCATGCAACGATGAAAGCATGGCTGGGGACAAGTCGAGGCGACTTCCTCACGATTCATTCGCGTCTGCGACATTGGTGGGTGCAGTCGGTGAACAAGTACTGGACGACGAGAGCTATTGAGCGTACGCGTACACCAAACCGCCTCCGCCGACCCCTATATGAGGCTGTAGTCTCGGTGATCAGCTCACACGCTCTTATACAAACCGACAACATTCGGCTATCGACAGAACTACTCATACGACCATGCTCAGGCTCCTACAGCGCCACTCATGGAATGCCTTGTGCCCACCAGATACATGCAGCTATAAGTAACGAAAACAGACTACAGCCTGAGCAATTCCACGCACACTGGCGGCTGGAACGCGGGGCAGCACCTGTACCCCCACCTCCACGAGTGCTCGAACCAGAGACGATTGCAGACAGGCGTGCTCAACGTCGCACAGATCGGAGACGCCAACGACAGCGAGGTAGTGGAAGATGGGGAACAAGGAGGATCCCTTCACAGTTTGAAATGTCGATCATGCAAACGCCAGATACCATGTAAAATGAGAGTGGTATATAGATAAAAAGAAGGACAAGTGTATTATAATTGCATTGAAAGTGTAGACCCCAGCTTTATACTACTAGCGCCCTATCATTCTTCGTCAATTATTATGGGGTTCTCTTGCGTTCCTTCAGCGAAATAGATGCGTGTCACTCCATCTCTTGTTTCTGTCGACGCAGGCTCCGATGTTGTGTCTGCTATCGCACTGCTGTCAATACTTAGACCCTCGCGCACTCTGCGAAGGTATGCCACGAAAGCGGTATGCCCGTCATGGTGGTCATTTGGAGTGACCTCGCCCTGCACCAGCTTGTACGTGCGAATCTTGCGCCATTTAGTAGTCCCATCAGAGTAGATAAGCCCTGTAGCATCTGCATAGCGTTTGACTAGCCAGGTTACAGGTAGATTTTCCCGTGAATTGAGCCTGAGGGGAGTGTCTGCTCCGATGTTGACGCCTAGAAGTCGCGAGATCCGGTGACCTCGCCGATCACCGGACACATGAAGGGGGGAGTAGTATTCAACGTACTCCCCAGCACATAGTTCTTCTGCGGGGAGCTGTGATGCCGAGAGAGGCGTCATTGCACGGCTGATCGAATACTGTCCGTACTGCTACGCGCGCGATTGCTTCAGCGCTCGTTACGAAACATCCTTTCAGTTTTGAAACGAGCACAACCCATGTTGCTAAATGAGGACATCACGACGCCTAATTTAGGTGGGTTGAACCAAGGCATGTTGAAGCCAAAAACCTGTCTGCGCCTGCATTAGAACACAAAATTCTGCAATATCACATGTTGCATGATAGAATGTTACTATGTTTTAGTATAGAGCTCCTGCGAATACGACCAAGCCTCCTGCTATTATCATCTCCCTTCGAACTCGGTCTTGCAAACGCAAAATAACGGTTGGCTTGGAAATCTAGAGAAGAGGCGAGAAAGCGAAGCAACCACTTGCACGGCATCCCCAGATTCGAGCATGGTCGACCACAGGCTCAAGTCAAATACGTCGGGCCAAACCCGAAAAACAGTAGTCACCCGAATCCTAAACAAGTGCACGTCTAGAAATCGCGCATCCGTTCAGCCGCTGTCATCTATTCAGACGTCGGTCAGACCGGTTGATACAGCACTAGCACAGCCAACGCAACTGTCAGCCAACAATCAGCCCAATTTTCTCAGTGAAGCTCTAGAAGTTATCTTCACGTCCGAATGCCTGGTGTTGACCGAGTACTGGAAGCGGTGATACCCATTCTCTACGGTTTATACGTGAAAGTACTCGCCAATCTCCCTAGTGCGCAGTATCACATCGAGCTCGTCGGCACAACGGTTGATAATGTGGACTCGAAGCTGCAAAGTATCTTCGTGTATGCAGTGCTGGAGTTTGCGTCACTAGCCGTACTGGTCCTAGTGATGCGGAAGAATTGCGGCTTGCGAGCACTCTACCAGCTTGCATTCGTGTTTGAGACGCAAACTATCCTCGTCCAAGCCAAGCTCGTGACCTGGGCGCTGATCACGCTGTGCTTTCGGGTGGTACATTTCGGTAAGTTTTGAACACCGTGGCGCATTTTCTGTTTAGGTTTGACGAATCTGTTGTTATTGTTTGGCAATGATCAGGGGTGGATTTTACCTTCAAGTTTAGTTGGACGCATTGACGAGGAAATGATGTAGCCTAGCTACATGTAGTGTGCATGTCTTAACGTTAGGTTGCTTGCTGTGATCACAGCAATTAGTCTGAGTGCAGCACCTTGATCATCTTAGAGAGAACCTGATTACGTTGCAGAGAACAAGTTTGACAGACAAAGTTTGAATCAGCGTTTATGAACAGTAGCGCGCTGCAAGCGCACGAGGTCTTTCAGCTCAAATGTGGACTTTGTGTTTCTGCCCCAAGCAACGCACAACAGTATAAAGATCAAAACCTCAGTTGAACTTAATCGCAGGGTTCATCATTTCATTTTTGCTTGAGCTGATGTGGGATCCAGGGAGCAGTCCACATATTAATAAATGACTTCCAATACGAGTTCGTGGACTGAAGCCCTCGAAATGGGCTGTGTAAGCATGAGGTCGGCCAATCTCGCAGCTTGTAACAGACAGACATCACTCGAAAAGGAACAACCACCTTTTACTAGCTGAGGGGGCATATTTTTTCGACGAGATACCCGCCCCTTGCCCCTAATGTGCGGGCGACTAGCCTTCTTTCTATCTATTTGATGGCGGTATTGTCAATCGAGAAGGACGAGTTGGTTGCCCAGTACAGTAATCTGCTTCCTCAGCGAACACCTGATATATATAAAATATTCGAAGGTATCTATTGCCAAAGGATAATGAAGCCCATGACTTCAGCCACTGTAGTATGTACCTCGAAGAGTGGGACTTCTTCAACACCATGCTTTCTTGGAAACTATAAGGTTTTACCTGTTCGCTGAGGAAGCAGATCACTGTATGTAGGTTCCTTATTGATGTACATTACTGTACCTATTGACGCACGCTGTGTACGTGAATTAGTACAGTATTGTCAATTTGATTGTGTAATTTACACAACTGAGGACTGCACCATGTCACACATTGCGCGTCGAACACGAAAGCAACTTGGTATTTATGTATGACTTCGCCGTCACATAAATACTTATCATAACAAGCTCTCCAGTGGAGAGTCTCCACCGACAAGCTAATGTAGGCACTCTACCTACTAGCGCACCGAGTGTTTACAGTTGGAGTTTCTGTCAGTGTAGCATGTTTTGAAGTGAGGTACATTAATGTCATTTAGAAGTCCTAACGCCACCTAATGCCCTAGCTCCCAGAATGCCAGTACTGCATTCCGTGAGTGCTTGGGCAGCTTGATGCACTGCATAAGGTGCTGTCCACTACCCTTATCGTCACACCTTGTCCTCGGCGCCCTCGTACAAGGCCGACTTGCTGCGCTCAGCGATCCACTGCGCAACATCCATTTGGATGTGTTCCGTAATGCGCGTCCACTTTGTTCCGTTCGCCCTATTTTTGCAGGCCGTCCATTCGACCGTCTGCTCCGTCTCGTGTGCTAGACTAGCAAAGCCCAACGCCGCCCTGTTCTGGTCTCGCTGCTGGAGGGTCCAGCTGACCACTGCCGCTGCATCCGCGGCCCTTCGGCTTTTCCAGTACGTGTCTTTCAAGTGGGATGCCGTTGGCGGTGTGTTGCCGCAGTATCTGCGGGTTGTCCCCCACCACATGTGCGGGGCCCCATGCCTGGGAGATGCACATCCGTAATCCACGGAGTAATCCTAGCTGGGTCGCCTTCACCGCTGTCATGTTGCCACCGTCGTAGACAGCACTATGTATGTACTGCGTCGTGTAAGCCCCCGAAGTCGTGTGCACCCTAGCAATCACGGTCCCACTACCCCCCCCTTGTGGGCGACCCCCTGGCGCTTCCAGCTGCAAAGATCACATAACAGCATCCACATTGAGGCGGTGCCGCGTGGGGACCAGTCCAGTCCGCCCCCAGTACCATGCATAATTTGGCGCCAAGCCTGGCTAGCAGACCCGGGTCCGCTTGCGATTGTAAGTCCCATACAATGTCCTTGTGTCCAGTTCGAAGCCTGTTGGCAAACCCGCTGACATGATACTCCGCCGAAGTGTCGTTGAGAGGATCAAAATGGGCCACTCGCCACCTCCATGCAGCATGGAGGTAGAGTGCAGCGCCCAGCCCCCAACAGTTAGCCGTTAATCGTTCCACCGCGTCACCAAGCAGGGCCGCTTGGTCCGCTGGATATGCTGTGATTACTTGACCAAGAGCCCTTGCAATGTCGTCTGGGACCCCCGGTATCTCAAGCGAGAAGATCGCTGTTTCATAACTCCGCCGTCGCAGTCCTGCAGCTCGCCACCTGTCGATGAGGACACCCCGTAGCCTGACCGCTGCTGGGCACGTCCAGAACACGTGGTAGAGGTCCACATGCCCCACCCTCGTACAGTCCTCGTGTGGACACCCCATCCCCGCTGATACTGGGTTGTATACCGATGCGGCATGGTGTTTGATTCGGAGGAGTAGCTGTTCTCCCCATGGGTTCAGCCCGACCACTCTGCGAATCCGCCTCCACACCAACGAGGCTAGGCCTGTAGCCACAAACTCGTTCACCGATTTCCACTTGTGCTGCCGCCGCCGTAAAAGTTCCAGTCCTTTGGCGTTGCGAACCCTGTTGAGAACTGTTTTGTATGCCTTGCGGGAGGTTTTCCACCGGCGATTCCCCGCCCATAAGCACACCATCCGAGAGATGCGCGGGTGCGGATGTACTCGAGCTACCGCTGTACCGACGCCCACGGCACGTTGCGTGACCGCGATCATGTCTCGATGCGTTCGGACGATCGCCATGTCTCCCCGGTTGCCACCAAACCCAGTTAGGCCTTCCAGCCGGCGTTCAGAGTCAATACAAAGTTGAACCGGCACATGGGCCGGATCTTTTGTTTCGTATCGGATTCGCCCGGAATGCTCCCCATCTCGGAGAAGCTGAGGGAAATTTAGAAGGATCAGCACCATCAGCCGTTCCGCCTGACGTCGGATCGTTCGAGTGAATTTGTCCACCAGCACCGTTACGAGCATGCCCCCTTTGGCGAGCCATCGCCAGTGGAGAACGTCCTTAACCAGAGTCCCGTTGCGGCAGAGAGCCCGCATCGTCGATTTGATGCCTCGCGCCACACCAGTCTCCGTGAATAGTTTCAGCTCCTCCAACGCCATATACGGCACCCATTCTGAGCAGAAATCTCCGTGTAGCGTCTCCTCCGTAGCCTGATACTGGCGGCTCAACGGCCCCTGCAGGGGTTGGGTGTCCAAGGTCATCCGACGCCCGTACCACGTGGCCACCACCGGGCCCCTGAAGTACAACGTGCAGTGTAGCGCCACCACCATCGCCGCCTTACTGGCAGCAGGTGAAACGCCCCCGAAGGAATTGCAGACCGAAAGTCCTGTAGACCAAATTAACTCCTTCACCCGCCGGTTGTGCACCGTTGGTGGTGTGTGGCGGGGTGTTATATACACCTGTGGTGCCACACCTACCGTTTGGCATCCAGCCAATACGTCGCCCAATATCTGTGTATCAGGATCGGAATCCACTGCCCAGTTGTTGACCGTCACAGCCGCCAGCGCGAGCAGCTCCATCTTTAGATCTGGCACCGCGAGGCCTCCTTGCTGTCGAGGCAAGGTTGCCACGTGTTGATTCAACCAAGCCCGGCCCCCCACGTCGCACTCCGTGAAGCGGCCGTGCCAGATGTAGTTCTTGATCATCTTCTGGAACGCTTGGATCGTGCCCTTCGACGGCCATTGATGCCTGCCGATGTAGAGAAGCTTCGGGATCACGATGGCCATGGCAATGAGGCTACGTTGATCTACCGTCAGCGTCTTCCTGGTCGCAAGAGCTAGCCTAGCTACCAGCTGTGTTCGGGCAACTTGCCATGTGTAGTCCGGATCCTGGACGCTCCCGACTTGCAATCCCAAGTAGCGCGACAGTTTCGTGATCGCCTGCAACCGGAGCGGTGCTGGCAGCGGCCCCATCTTCTGGATCGACTCCGGGTTCAATGCAATAACCAGCGTCTTCTCCTCGTTCAACCTTAAGCCTGACGCTGACGCGAAAATCCGAGTGATAGTCATGACTAGGATGACCTCTGCAATGGTGCTGACATAACTTGCAGTATCATCGGCGTACCCTCCCACTTTCAAACGAACCGAGCCCGCAGCACTCCGTAATACGATGCCCGAGAGTTTCGGCTCTTGATCAATTCGCCTGTACAAAGCTTCTAGCACGAAAAGGAACAGCAGTGGCGCCAACGGGCAGCCCTGGCGGATCCCGCAGGTGACCGCCACCCACCGTGATCTGTAGCCATTGGCCAGAAAGCGGACCCTGGTCCCCTCGTGCATGCCTCTCATCGCGTTGACATAAGTTGTTGGGAATCCCAGCCAGAGCAGTGATGCATACAGGAATTCGCGGTCAACTGAATCGTAAGCTTTGCGAAAGTCGAGCAGCAACGCCAGTGCCGCCGCCATAACCGGATCTGTCATGGCGGCCTGTTGTGCGGCGATAAACAAGTCGACAGTCGCGTGAATAGTGCGGTGAGGCACGAATCCGTTTTGATTCGGATGAATAATCCAATGAAGCTTGGAACTGGTTCTGGTAGCCAGGATCCTAGTGAGAATCTTGTAATCCGTGTCTAGGAGGGCTAGAGGTCGGAAGTTGAGTGGGTTGCTTGACTCACCACCCTTTTTGAGGCAAAATATATCGGCCTCTAAGAACGTGCTGGGGAAGACCCCATCCGGATACCATGCGTTGTAAAGTCTGGTCAGTATCGGGATCAACTGCTCCGCGAAATCGCGATACCAGTCGTTCCCGAGTCTGTCTGGACCACACGCCTTCCCTGCTTTCGTGGAGCCGATCGCCGCGGCAACCTCCGCTTCCGTGAAAGGCGCTGACAGATCCTGAAGTGTGGCTTTGTATTGCCCTTCATCACCAAGCCATTGCAGTACACGAGACCGTGCCTCCGGAGTGGAAGCAGCCTGCTGGAAGATCGGAGTCCAGGCGTCCGCGAGGGTATCGGGTTAGTCAGTGTAGCATGGGTGCGCTGCACCTGGCTGACTCAGCCAGGCAGAAGGAGATCTCTAGCAGTGCACTACGTTGTACATGTACGTGCAGATAGATGAAATACTTTTTTATTCGTGACGGTCGCGCTGCATTTCAGAGGTGCGGCGGTGTTGGAACTTCTGTCGAACACTAAGTCGGGTGTATCTCGCTCCTCCAAGTTGGAGGCTCCAACGACCCGGAGGCACACGCGCCGTACACGCGCCGTACCACACTCAAATTTAACCGGAGTTTCACTGTCGACGACAGCGACAGCAGCAAATCGCCGCAATAGCCTGATACATGTATCCCTGCATGCTGCAGCGCTAGTAGCAGGCTGCCGCTTGCGTTGGTGCTGCCCTAAGGGCTGCTCTGCTGATGCGACTGCCATACAGTATGCCGGTGCTCTCTCGATGCGCGCAAATGTAGTGAAGCCTGGTGTGCGTCAAGGGTCGCCGCTGGCAAGTGAGCTCACTTCATTTCTAATCACCAGGGGTCGCGAGTGACCGTTGAAATGGTGTTCATGTCTGCTGGTATAGTAATAGCAAGTGAGTAGCGCTACCATATTTAGGGATTTGCGCAGCGAAGAGTCGGGGGCTACTTTGGGAAGCGACGCTTCGGATACTTAACAGCACCGCGACTCCCCGTTAAAGTTCATTTCTAAACGTCTCTCCGACACAAAGCAAATCTAGAGCAAACCTGATCGAGGAAATCGCGTCAAAATAACAAGAATTAGAAATAGCGGTTTTGCGTTGCTAAGCGCTCCAAACGTCGAGATTGCGGGTGTCCCATGTGAGCGAGCGCTATACTGAAGCGAAGTCAAACTGATTAAAACAACACACTAAAATCTGAAATCGACCTTTAAAACAATAAAAATCAAAACAGGTACATTTAGAAACCCTAGTGCTTTCAGCTTTGCTGAAAGAACTTGGGCACGCTCGCTATGCTTGCGCACGGGATCTCGAAGCTTGAACTGTGTTGTAAGTTTCAAATTGCTATGAGTTTGCTTGGAAATATTTGGTATGCTTACACAATTGTCAAGCAAAAAATTAACACGCATTCCCGCTAAGAGGAGGGCGCGATCGAGGGAAACCCAGAAAAACACAAAATGCGGAAACAGTCGTATGGACTTGGGATTTTCATACCATGATGTTATTGTGTCACATTTAACAATACGCCTGTTGCATTGCAGCAGGTTGTCGTGCATGAAGCACTGTGATGAATATTGGCATATAGCCACGCTTTCGTAGAGAAATCTTCAATTTTAGACATTTGGCAGTGATACCATGTGCTAGGTTCAAATCCGAGGTCCATTCCAGTGGAATCACTTCGAGGTTCATGTGGGAGATCAAGCGGCTTTTGCCGGGTGCGAAGGGAGGCTCCTTACGATAACGTACAAGTTTAAGCGTTTGCGCTGTGGCTGAACAGCTTCCTCGCTTATTCGAGACGCTGGAGCTCCAACCGGGGCCCGTGAAGGTCAAGGCGGCGGTGCACAGGATGTGCACGAGGTCTACATTTATGTACTTGAAGTACCACTCTAACACTTTTCCAAAAGTAGAGAACGCTTTCACAGGCTCAGTCAAGTTGCCTCGTTGACGTCGATGCATTGGGCGGTGAAGAGCGTTTGCTTCACAACGAATGCCACAGCATTTAATTCAAGATAAAGGGCTTTCTAGTGGTAGCATTTTCGTGCTAAAACGGTAACGACCGCATTTAGTTATTTTTCCAGTTTCCCCCTTTTTGGGCTGTTTTCTCCCTCTTCTTAGCGGGATTGCCTGTTAAACCGAATGATTCCTGGGCTTAGAATATCAACACACCAAAAGTAGAGAAGCTGTTGTGCACCGATACAAACGTCAAGTACAACTACGAGCGGAACAACGACAAAAAGTGGATCAATCCTCGGTTATAGTTGTTTAATTCAAATAAAATTATAAACTTCGGGAACAAATCTACCGAAGTACTGGTGACGTTGCTAGTAAGTTTCTATTATTAATTTCACGAAGTTTGCAGAGGTAACTTTTAAACGGGTTAAATGCGGTGTCAATCAACAGCAGCGCAGCGACGTTGCTCTTGTTGACCAACACATTGCTCGTGCAACTGAGCTTAATAGCTTTGGTCTTGTAGAGGGAGGTCTCTCCTCAAGTGGAGTTCCCACCTAGAGGGAGGTCTTGTAGAGAGGGGTCTCCTCCAGTGGAGTTCCCACCTAGAGGGAGGTCTTGTAGAGAGGGGTCTCTCTCCAAGGGATAAAAGCGCTTAGAGAAAGGTCTTGTAGAGAGAGGTCTCTCTTCAAGGGATAAAGTGGAGTAGGTAGGTCCTGTAGAGGGAGGTCTCTCTTCAAGGGACAAAGTTGGAGTACCCACTTTGCCCGGTTTTGGACAAGTTACAGTGCTGCGCCGTCAAGCACAGGTCTTTCGACCTGCGAATTTAGAGGTGTCCTTCTTCCTGTTCGGTTGAGATCGGCAGCCATTTTCATAAATCATTAAGTTAATGGACCGATTCCCGTGGGCTATTTTCGTACAGATTTCGTGTCTAAAAAATCGTGTACAGATCTCGTACAGCCCGCAGGCCGCTTACTGTCTAAATGTATAGATTCGGTACAGATCCGAGGAGCCACTTTCAAGTTGAAGTGACCCTCACCCACGCACGTCAATAGCACTCCCTGGCAAGCCCCACCACTCAGCAGCGATCATGGTGCCTGCAAGCAAGTGCTGCGGGCCCACAGGTCCGCAAGGCTACAGCGATTCCGATACTATGGCGCTGTTGACTATCATCAATGAACCACGTGGCTCGAACGGGCCCGCCATTTGTTTAATGAGCGTCTTGCGGCAGTCGAGGGCCGTGACGTTATCACGGCCTTCGACTGCGTAACTATTATACGTTCTAATGCCGGTGTCACCGAGTGGGAAGACTCGCTGCCCTGTCACCCGTGTTCTAGCGGTTGAAATCAGCCAAATACTACAACGTGACTGCGGAGGACGAGGCCAGCTTAAACGCAGCGTCATTTCCCGGCAGGAGACAGAAGCAGCCTGATGAGGGCGTATTTACAGGGATCTGGAGTTCCGTGGCAAATCCACCCTCATCAGACTGCTTCTGTCTCGCTGACACCGCTTGCGGGTGGCCTCGCCCCTCGGCGGCATTGCGGTGGCAGCGCTCGTATACGCGTCGATGAACTCGTCTTCGTCGTCCGCAGTATGCTTGCCAGTGTCAACGGCCCCAGTGACCAGTGCAGGAGTGAGAGAGCAATATTCACCATTCTAGCCTTACCATCTACACATCTAGAAATCTGTCGGAGGGGGGGGTACCCTCCGACAGAAGTGAAATCTGTCGAGTCGACGGCGGACTCAAGTTGTCTAGAAATGGCCGTTTTATGGAATTCTGTACGAAATCTGTACAAAATGGCGGCGACAGATCCTACGGGAATCGGTCCAATGTATTTTATTGTCATGCCTAACTACATGTACTGATCTAGCGCTTCTGGTGGTTAATGTATCGAAGTGCCGGCAGCGACAAGAAGCGGAAAACGAAGACGTAGATGAAGACGCACCCGACGTTACTCCACACCTCCTCGTACTTTATGTTTAGCACGTCCCCAATGTAGCCCGTCGCCATCATGTGACTGATGGACAGCGGCGTGTTCTGCATTCCGTCCATCGGGGTAGTCTTGAAAGCACCCGACGACCCCATAAGCGCCGTCATGGTACCAGGTAGAGCGTAGCCACTGATGCCCGATTGACGAGGTGGGGGCTAAGGCATCAGCGCTGGTGTGGAGTGGTGGCGATGGCTTTACATGTAGCGGCAGCGCGCATTTGCAGGAAGCTCCACGATCGGTTGTTGAAGTGCACCATGTCGGTTGTTGAAGTGCACCATGGGTCGCGCTACTCACGCTGCGACAGGTCAGTTCGAACGTTAGGAGTGAATGCTTGGTTTAAAACAGTGGGACAGAATGGCGGCTGTGAAATATTCAAGATGGCTGCATGGAGGCGTTTCAATACTGTTTGGGTTCGCCATAAGTTGACAGTGCCGCCATTGGCCATAATGAATTTTGATTGAAACTGTATAAAACCACTGACTTTTACATACAGATTTCAAGATGTTTGGCGCATGTATACTTACTGACCCGTAAAAAGCAAAACACTGGGCGCGTACGGTATTGATGGTGCCATGCTGAACGGTATCTCTGTAGGAGTCGCGCATACAAACCATGGAAAAAGTGGTGATCAATATGTGTCGTACTTAACGTGTTCCCGCACCCTTATACTAGCTTCGAGAACAGCCTCATTGAAGAGGGTGGGTCATCTATAGATCCCTACCACAAAACCACCCAATAGTTTGCAATGAGTCCAGAGACTTCTAGTTATGAGTTTTCTGAAGCTAACTTGAGGTATAACTTATATCTGTGATTTGCTAACTTGAGGTATAACTTATATCTGTGATTTGCTAACTTGAGGTATAACTTATAACTTATATCTGTGATTTGCTCACGTCAGACACTATTCAAGATTTCAACGTTTGGGCGACGTTCGGTTTTACCGGTAAAACTGGTTTTTTTGCCATAGGCGGTTTCTGCAGTACCGCCAAGCACGGCATTCGCGTCGTTAGCCACCAAAAACGCTGGAGCTCCGAGCCGCGCATGTACCGATACAACTCCGAGCCGAACGGCAAGGAGCTTCTGCTATTGCTGCTGGAGCACGCCTCAAGCTCAACGTCGGTAGTTTTCGTGCTCGTGCCGTCGAGCTGTAGCCTGAATCTAGCTGCCCGATTGCGGACCAATACCTATTTCTTTCTTCTATTTTCCAAGCCCAACTATCGTGTCGGTTTTTCACGAAAGACATACAAATAGAGGGTTCTCCATTTGTATGTTTTTCGTGAAAAACCAGATTTAGATATGCTACATTTTATGCATGTCAGACTAATTTAGACTTCAAAATTGGTATGTGTTCAAAATTAGTCTGTATGCCTTAATGCCAGACTAATTCCTGACGATCAAAAGCCGATCAAAAACCCTGACATTTAATTGTAGACTGGGATCTGATCCCACGGGATCACCCGTTTGTGGGGAGAAAACTCCAAAAAGCGCATACCAGGAGTTTTTTCTTCAAAAGACGCATACCGCGTCAAAACACGCATACCAGATTCTGATTCCATACTTTCTTTGCCCTTGGGGTCATTTCCAACGCTTAACGAGAAGTAGTCTAAGACGAGCCGGACCCGCAGCGCCGCAACGCGTCATCCTGCAAGCACTACAAGCAGCAAGTGCTGTACTACAAGGAGTCGGAACAGGCCATCCGCCACCTCAAGAAGTGCGCGCCCTTCCAGGAGCTGCGGCACCAGTTCGCCTTCGTGTACCCGTTCTCGGACGTGCTGCCGCTCTACAACCAGAAGATCTACGCCAAGGACACCGCCAAGAAGCGCGTCAAGACGGACCCGACCCACGCAAGCGTCAAGGTCAAGCTCAAGGTCAAGCCCAAGCTCAAGCCCAAGCTCAAGCGCGGGCGGAGACCCAGATACAGGCTCAGACGTTGGAAATGACCCCAAGGGCAAAGAAAGTATGGAATCAGAATCTGGTATGCGTGTTTTGACGCGGTATGCGTCTTTTGAAGAAAAAAACTCCTGGTATGCGCTTTTTGGAGTTTTCTCGTTTGTGGGCCAATGTGGCCACTTCGACGAGGGGTCGCTATTAGCTCTGATTGGCTGTGGCCACTACGACGAGGGGTCGCTATTAGCTCTGATTGGTCAAAATACCGGCGGGAGTGCCTTCACCCATTTGTGGCTCTGTGGCAAACGAGTTTGCGGCGGGTATTCAGGACTGAGCCCGCCACTTTCCCAAGCCCAGCGGCCCGCATGGAACCTTTTACCTTACAAAGACACGCGAGAGTGCTTGTTCTGGGACGAAACCCGCAGGACCCGCAAAACTTTATCGCCACAAATAGTCGCCAACCAGGTACCATGGTACCTTTTGTGGCGCTCATTTGGTAGTCACGTAACTGCCAACCCGTCGGTTAGAACCTTTTCTAACCGGTAGATCATATTGTATGGCTCGGTCGAAAACACGAGCCATTTCCCATTCCGCATTCCGCCGGGCAAGGCACTTCGCTCGTGCTTCTCAGCAGCAGACTCAGAGACATGGGCGACACCCTGTACGCGAGCGTGGGGCAGGAGGATCTCGAGTGCAGCGGCGCAGGCGCCAGCCGCGTGTTCTCGCGTGGCCCGGAGTTCGACGAGCGTCGCGCGCTGGTCAAGAAGTTCGTGCTGGGCGCCCTCGTGGCGCTGCCCTACCTGGTGCTGCTGGCGCTCTTCGCGGGCGTGGGGGCGCCCTCCAGTAGCCCGGCCGTGGCGCTCTCGGAGCTGGCCAATCAGACGCGCGTGGACCAGGTGTGCGCCGACCAGCGCCTGCAGAAGCTGGACATGCAGCGGAACGTGTACTACGACTCCTCGCTGCTGACGCGGCCGCAGCGGTACGCCGCGTTGCAGCAGAAGGGCGCCACTTTGTGGTTCACGGGCCTCTCGGGCAGCGGCAAGAGCACCGTCGGGCGCGCGCTGGAGAAGGAGCTGCTGCGCCGCCGCGTGCACACGTACCGACTGGACGGCGACAACGTGCGCATCGGCCTGAACCGCGACCTGGGCTTCTCCGAGACGGACCGCGCCGAGAGCGTGCGTCGAGTGGGGGAGATGTCCGCGCTCTTCTCCGAGGCGGGCGTCATCACGCTCGTGGCGCTCGTGTCCCCGTTCCGCGCGCGCCGCGACGAGGTGCGCGAGCTGCACAAGAAGATGGACATCCCCTTCTACGAGGTGTTCGTGGACGTGCCCGTGTCGGTGGCCGCGGACCGCGACGTCAAGGGCCTGTACAAGCGCGCGATGAAGGGCGAGATCAAGGACTTCACGGGCATCTCGTCGCCCTACGAGCAGCCGCTGACGCCCGAGATCCACCTCAACGCCTCCAGCCAGTCGCTGGACGACGAGGTGCAGATGATCCTGGACAAGCTCGAGGCCGAGGGACTGCTCACCGGCGTGGAGCAGCCGCCCAGTGGATACCCCGGCGTGGCGGTCGCGGACGGCGGCAACGCCGTGGCCACGTTCCCCACGCTCTTCCCGGACCAGCCCAGCGCCTCGCGTCCCGACGAGTTCGAGGAGCTCCCGCGCGTGCTGCTTCGGGACGAGGACGTCCACTGGCTGCAGGTGATCGGCGAGGGCTGGGCGGCGCCTCTGCGCGGCTTCATGCGCGAGGGCGTGTACCTGCAGTCGCTGCACTTCAGCAGCGTCTTGTACGACTCGGACAACCTCACAGACGGCCACCTGGCCCTCCACAAACCCACAAACTTCTCCGAGTACTCGAGCGAGTTCGTGTCCAAGGGCGAGCGCGTGAACATGCCCGTCCCTATCGTCCTCCCGGTCAATGACGCCACCAAGGAGCGGATCGGCAAGTCCAAGCAGGTTGTGCTGGTGAGTCCGTCGGGCGAAGAGCTCGCGCTGCTGAACGACCCGGAAGTGTACGACCACCGCAAGGAGGAGCGCATCACCCGCACGTTCGGCGCCATGGACAACGGCCACCCGTACATCGCGGAGATCCTCAAGTCCGGCGAGTACTTGCTGGGTGGCGAGATTGAGCTGCTGTCCCGCATCAAGTACAACGACGACCTTGACCAGTACCGCCTGACCCCAACGGAGCTGCGTAAGCGCTTTGATGAGATGGGCGCGGACGTGGTGCTGGCCTTCCAGACTAGAAACCCGACGCACGCGGGCCACGCGTACCTGATGAACAACGCGCGCGAGCAGCTGATTGCGCAGGGCTACAAGAACCCCGTGCTGTGGCTCTCCCCTCTTGGCGGCTGGACGAAGGAAGACGACGTCCCGCTTGATGTGCGCGTCCGTCAGCACGAGGCGATTCTGCGCGACGGCATGCTGGACAAGGAGAGCACGGTGCTCGCTATCTGGCCGTCTCCGATGATCTACGCCGGCCCTCGTGAGGTCCAGTGGCACGCCAAGAGCCGTAAGAACGCTGGTGCGAGCTTCTTCGTGGTCGGCCGCGACCCTGCTGGTATCAAGCGCTCCGATGGCGACAAGGACGACATTTACGCCGGTGACCACGGCCGCTTCGTGCTGCACATGGCTCCTGGCATGGAGGAGTTCAACATCCTGTCCTTCTCCAAGGTGTTCTACGACGTTCAGGACCACAAGATGAAGCCTATGGACAGCAGCCGCAAGCAGGACTTCCTCTCCATTTCGGGCTCGCGTATGCGCAAGATGGCGCGCGAGGGGTTGCAGAAGTGTGAGGGCGACAAGATCCCCACTGGATGGGAGGACAAGCCGACGTGTGTGCCTCAGGGTTTCATGGTCAAGTCTGGCTGGGACATCATGATCGATTACTACCAGAACATCGACAGCCCGCGTTGGATTCCGTTCGCGACGCAGTTCTCGAAGCCTGTCGTGGACACGTCGCGCTCGTTCTCGTCCGAGGGCACGTTCGGTCGCACCGATTACAAGCTTCACTTCAAGAACGACAAGGGCGAGAAGGTCTCTCCGTGGCACGACATTCCGCTCCATCCGGCTGATTCCAAGGACAACAGTTCGTACAACTTCATCGTCGAGATCCCCAAGGGCGTCGCCCACAAGATGGAAGTGAACAAGGAGGAGCGGTACAACCCCATTATGCAGGACACGACGCACAACGGCACGCGCGGTCGCGACTACCTGTACGGCGTGCCGTTCTTCAACTACGGTTTGCTCCCGCAGACGTGGGAAGACCCCAGCGTGAAGGACGAGAACGGCAACGGCGGGGACAACGACCCGCTGGATGTCATCGAGATCGGCGCCAAGCAGTTGCCCATGGGCTCGGTGAACCCCGTGAAGATCCTGGGCAGTCTGGAGCTCGTAGACCAGGGCGAGGTGGACCACAAGATCCTGGTGATTTCCCTCGCCGATGAGGATGCGGACAAGATCAACAGCGTGAGCGACTTGCAGAGCGTGAAGCCTGGCGTCTTGGACGCGCTCGTGGACTGGCTCAAGAAGTACAAGATCCCGGAGGGCAAGTCGGAGAACGTGTTCTCGCAGGAGAAGCCGACGTCACCTGAGGCTGCTGTCCAGATCGTGGCGGAGACGCACGAGCGGTGGCAGAAGCTCAAGGCAGGAGAGATTAGTGTCAAGGACGAGTTCTGGATCAACTAGGTCCGCCAACAGAGCTCCAAGCTCCTTGTTCGCGGACGTAGCTCAGTCTCATTGAATAAATGCTCTGTTTGAATAGTTCGTGGTGGTGCTGAAGCCTGTGTGTGTGTCATGTATGCAGCTCGCTTCAACCAAGGTGCTCCCTGTATCAACCAACCGACCATTTATGGCCACTCGCTCACTCGTCTCTTGTTCCAGGATGGCGCAGGTTTGGCGTCGCTGGCATCGCCGCTGGCATGGCTCCGTGTTGACAGCGCTGCGCTCGTCTCGCTGGCCGGTTGAGGCGCTGGTGAACCGGAAGCAGCCCGCTCTCAGTCGCGTCTACGGCTGGATCATTGACCGCAAGCGCCGCAGGGAGTCGAGTCACGCGCAGCGCATCGCCCCGCCGCACGTTCCCGTGCTGAGTGTGGGGAACATCACCTTCGGAGCCACGGGGAAGACGCCGTTCGTGCAGTTCCTGGTCGACTACGCGCTGAAGAACGCAGACAGAGACCGAGTGCCGTTGCTGCTCAGTCGCGGGTATGGCGACGACGAGTGGCGGATGCTGGCCAAGCGGTTCCCGTCGTGTCAATTGGCGCTGGGGGCCGATCGCGTAGCGGTGGGGGCGGCTAAAGTTCAGGAGCTCGGGAGAGACGCAGCGCCGTTGAGCTGCGTGGTGCTGGATGATGGCTTGCAGCAGTGGAGACTTGTCAAGGATCTGGAGATCGTCATGGTGGACGCCTTGCACCCGCTGGGAAACGGAAGGTTGTTGCCGTGCGGGAGTCTGCGAGAGCTGCCACGTGAAGCCTTCGCTCGAGCAGATGTGGTAGTTGTACACCATGCCGATATGCTGGAGGAAGAGCAGACGCGAGTTTTATTGACTGGTTTGCGGACGTTGATGGATCCGCAGCGGAGACCGATTGTTGCTACGTCTCGGATGAAGGTGGTGGGGTTACTTCCAGCTGCTCAACTGCTGCCCAACCGAACGAGTGGGAACAGAGCTGGAGTTGCAGAGGAAAGGTCCTTAGATGGGCGGGCTGCTCTTGTGGTGTGTGGCGTCGGGAACCCCGAGTCCGTGAAGTTGGTAGTACAAAAAGTGGCTCGCTGGGCTCATGTGGAAGTCAAAGCGTTTTCTGACCACCACGCATTTGGCGAGGGGGATGTTGCTGACGTTGTGAACTGGGTGCGCGAGTTGGAAGCCAATGGACATGATGTGGTCGTTGTAACTACGGAGAAGGACTTCGCTCGATCGCCAGTCGTCGTGGAAAGCCTCTCGGAGAAAGTGGATCTGCAGGTGCTTCAGTGTGAACTAGAGTTGATGCACAATGGCGAACAGGTCAAGCATTGCATTGACTTCTGTTTGGGTAGAACAACCGTACCTTGCTAGAGCCATCAGCGAAGAACTCTTCGAGACCTTTTTACAGGGCACTTGGTGTTTGTGTGACTAATTCGTCCAACGAATAAAGCAAAGACACATCGCGTGCTTGTGATCAGAATTTACCGTCGAATGCTGGCGCGTCGTGACAAGTTGGCTCGGTCCATTTTGTGGCCTATATGAGTCAAACAAAACTTTACTAAGGTGCTAAGTGCGAATCGCGATTTGAGCACACCGTTGAAAAGAGGGGCGTCTCCTCTGTCGATTGCTATCGAACGTCCCCAGATTCAAATTTCCCGCCAAGGGGCGACCGTTTGAAAAATTTATCTCATTTTGAAAAAAAAACTCGAAAATATTTGGGGGCTGTTTTGGGGTAAATCACCCCTAATCACCCCAAGGAATCGATTGGGAGCGGTCCCATTGGCTAATTCGATCTCCTTCCCATTTAAAAGTGCTCCTTTCTCCCAAAAAATATGGGGTCTACCCTTTCGGGCAAAATAGAAAAACGGCTGTATCTCGACACTCCGGTTAAGTTCGATTTTGGTCGCACATCTTTGAGGCCCGATATCTCGATAACTCTAAAAGCCGCTTTAGTATCATTTTGTTTGACGCAGTCTCATATTTCCGCCAAGTTCATTCCGGTGTTTCTGTATCCACCATATGAGTCACTTTTTCATCTTGCAGAGGGATCACTTGCCAGTTTTTCGTTATTCTCCTGATCAAGTTGACATTGAAGAATATGATGGTGCACATGGAAGATATGACCCAGTCATTTTCACAGTCGACTTCTTCAATGCGGTCTACCGATCACGCTAATTAGTCGGGCCATCACTAATAATGGTTTACGATTTTTGTAGCTGAAAGGCAAACAGTTGAACAGTTCTTGTATCCGTAATATTTGCTATTTCATAAATCTAACACCACGATTGGCTTCAGCTCGATGAGATCTGTCCAAATCCGCTGTATTTGAGTGATTTTCAGCTCTTTGAAGAGAATTTGTTGTGCAGCGTGTCGCGAAAAAGTACAGAAGCATGACTATTTGCGAAGCACGACTAATTAGCGTGATCGGTGTACATGACCACAGTTAAATGTTGGCTCTACGGTTCTACTGTATTTATGTTTGGAACAATGCAAGTCACCCCTTGATACCTATAGATGCCGACTTCACATATATCTGGTATTGAGCTGACAGCTTAGCCTATCGCGGAGTGCGGGCCCTATCAAACCTTTACGTTCGGACATCGCCAATTTTGTACTTTATCTGGTGAAGCTCATTGTGCAACATGCTACATTCACGTCGCGATGCAACTTTGGTGCTTGAAAATAGCTATCTCTTGTTTGCTATTCCTGTCGCCAGTACTTCTGTCTAAAATACCTGGGACACCTCCATGACGCAGAACACTTCCCCACTCTCTCAAGTCGAGACGTTGTACCCATGGACAAGCGCTCGAAGTCGAGTACCAAGCTCAAGCAGCCGGGAATGGGCAACCGCGCCAAAGCTGTAACCCTGTTGCTTCGAGTACGTCAAGCAAGAATCTCACAGTTCACCCCCCCCCCCGAAAACTAACACTACGTTTGTTTTTATTTTACAGGAGGAAGTGAAGAGTGACAAAAGACAAGCGGTGGCGGACGCGTTGACGGCCAAACTCACGGCCAAGTATGCCAAGCAGGACCCGGTGTTCGCCAATTCCATCGCCAGTATGGCGAATCGTCTATTGTTGCATTCGCAGAAGCGAGTCATGGAGGCGGATATCGTGGCGCTGGAAGCTGTCGTGAAGAAGATGAGTATGGAGCGGCAGAAGGGCAAGCATCCAGGCAACAACAACAATGGGAAAGGGGATAGTAGCGGCTCAGGTGGCAATGGAGATGCAGCTAGAAGTGCTGCGAGTGCTGGAGCCCAACCCGGGGCCAAGAACGCGCCCGCTAACTTGGACGCTCTCAAAGGACAAGACGAGTGGGTGCTGCTGAATGCTCTCACCCTTGTAGAGTTTGAGAGCGACCAGGAGAAGGAGAAGACCAAATTTCTCGAGAAGAAGCGGATGCAGAAGGCCTGGTTGGATGCTCAGCAGCAGGAAAAGGTTAAGTGCCGTGACAGCGAGAAAAGAGTCAACGACGAGGCCTTTCAGCACCAGCTGCAAGACCTGAGCAAGTGGCGAGAGCAGGAGAGCGCCAAGCTGCAACGTCAACACGAAAGTGTCATGAAGGTGCGTCGGGAGCGCGATGAGCAGTTGAGGCAGCAGAAAGTGGCTCTGGAGCAGCGTGAAGCCCAACGCAAACAGGAAGAAACAGCCGAGGTAGAACGGGTGCAGGCCGAGCTCAAGCGTCTCGAGATGGATGCACGTCGCCGTCGTGAGACTGAACACGCACGGATGAAGAAACTGCAGGCTGAAAACTCCCTGGTGCAGCAACACAAGAGCCGAGTGAAGCTGCAGGAGCACCAGGAAGACGTCGAACTCATGGAAGCGTATGCGCGTCGACTGGCTCGGGAAGATGACGAGCGCATGCGCAGACTGCAGTCCAACCTCCAGCGTCGCGATCACCAGCAGATGGGGATCGCTGAAAGCTTGCAGGCCCAAATGCGGCAGAAGGCGCTAGACGACGAGCGTCGTGCTGAGGAGTACCAGAAGAGAAAAGACGCGGCCGAATTGCTCAAGCAGCAGCAAACGCAGAAGGCGAAGCACAAGGAGGCTCTCGAGCGGCAGCAATTTCTGCTCGAGCAGCGAACTCAGAAGAAGCAGCGTGAGCGTCAGGAAGTCGAGGACGACCTAACGTTTGCGCGACAGTATCATGCCGAGGGACGGGCTGCCATCGAAGCTCAGCAACGTCAGACTCGCAGTGTGCGGCAGCGTAACAAGAGCTTCCAGGAGAAGATCATGGTGCAAATGGTCGAGCAGAGGCAGGGTCAGCCCATGTCGCCACTTCATTTGCCTCGCACGCTCATGAACAGCCGGGAGAAGCACTTGAACGCCAAACTATTGCAGAAACTCGAGGACGCCGACGTAGGTCAGAAGGTGCTGGAGAAGCTGAGTCCTGCGAAAGAAGCGCCGGTCATTGCTACTAGCTTCTACTGATCAGGGCTCACAGCACCTTTAAGCAACACTTGAAACTTGATATGAAATTTGTCAAAACCCCGCGTCGTTGCGAAAAGTATGCTGCAAATGCTATCGACCCAGGTAGTTGTTGACGCCAATCAATATGTATACTGTTGGAGTGACCAGAGAACTCCTCGACACTACTAAAATCACTGTCTTTCAGTTTACGCACGTATATAAGCACAGCAGAGTCAACATGACTTGTTCGAACACGACAGGTTGTCGTTGCAATGCACTCGCGGAGCTCTAACGTATGCTTTCCAATCCCGTATTTCACCTTTGCAAATTACAAACCAGCTCGTTCGATTGTTGCTCTCATCGGCCCTCGCAGCTTAATAGCGTTAATAAAGCGCAACCTGGGTTTGAATTCGCTGTATCGCTTGGCATTCGTGATAAAAATGCTGATCTAGAGCTGGCTTTCAGAGTTGGCCCCTTTGGGTGAGTTTACCCCAGGGGTACCTCGGGGGGGGGGTCAAGCTGCTAAAACCTCGTTTTCGTTTCGTGTTCCAAGGTAGAACGAAACGAGGTCTTAGTCGTTTTCCACAAAATTTCAAAGCCAAAAATTAGTGCGAAAGGAGAGAGGCGACACCAACACTTCCCCTTCAGCAATAACCTCCCTCTCGTGAGCCACCTTTCAGTTGTTCTCACGAAACAAGATCACAGTCCACCTGACAGTCCGACAATTTGATCCCCCTGAACATGTACGATGGGGGCTACAAACCCGTTCTTGACCACCAACTCGTTGTAGTACTGCACGTGTCTCTCGTCCAAAAACTTGCGCAGGAAAATCTCGCTGTACCTGAGCGGAATCTGCACAGCCTCGTCCCCATGGCACTTTGCAGTCATAATTTTGCTCCGCAAGTCGTCGATCACGGGCAAGTGCTCAGAGCAGAAGACCCCGTGGTACCTATGAGTGACGTTGTCGTCGTTGCAGCCCACGAAGTTGCAGACTTGGGTGCGGCTGGAAATCTCGGGTTTGGACATGTCGACGGCGTACTCGGCCGCTTTGTCTTGGTCAATGTATCGGTCCTTCTCCACCAGCAGCACAGCGTGAGCCTTGCACACGAGCATCTCGCCGTGTGGGAGGAGTCCTTGCTTCTGACAGGGCCCCACCTGGCACAACCGCACGTTATTTTGCTTGCGAGTGTGGCGGTAACGCACAGGTTGAAGTTGCCCTTCCACGTGTGCATCCAACACGAGCACGGAGGTTAGGTGCCGACGGCAAAAGAAATCTCGGGCGTGCGAACAGACGCCGCCGGGGAAGGGGCGGGAACTGGAGGAGGCGGAGCTGAGGAGCGCGAGAGCTGCTCGAAGTGGCCCGCGCACAGCAGCCGCCGGTTGAACTCGAACTCGCATCGCTTGGGGCAGTTGAAGAGCACGCACGGCGGGCAACGCGGCAGTGGCGGCGGCGAGCTGCTCATTGAATTTCCAATGCAAAAAAATGTTGTGGGAACCATCGTTAGAGTCACTGTGTACTACAGTAGTTTGCATCAATAGCGAAGTCGTACTCTGTATCAGTTTATCTCATCAATCGAATTACAAAGGTTTCTGAAACGGTGAAATGAAACAAATTATATCGAGTATGCAAGGGTATTAGTTGTGATTTAAAACTTACTGTACTTTGGCGTACGTGTACCATCTTTTCGACGACAGACCAAGTTGAAAGCCTTGAATTTGCTCAACACAGGAAGACTGAGGATAGGACAGTAATTAAACTCAAATAGAAGGCCACTTAAGACTCGAACACAGGAAGACTGAGGTGGAGATGCTCCACCGACGAACTATCGCAACACGAAAAAATAGTGTGTGCTGTAGTATTTATTTATGTCGAGCATGAAAACGTTGGGCAGCTTGGGAACATGTCCTCTCAAAATCAAAACAGAACAACCAAACACAGTTACCACGTGTCTTAAGGCTCCATCACTGGTGTGAACACATCGAAGAAGCTCTCCCCAAGCCAGTACGCCGTCAAGTTCGAGTACAGAGCGTCGCCCTCCTCCCAGTTCGCAGCATCGTTCACGTCACCAGAGCCCGAGTACTTCGCCACCGACGGATACGGGTACGCCGGACGCGTGCGATACACCGTGCTAGACGAATCGGACGTGGAACTGTTCTC
This sequence comes from Phytophthora fragariae, assembly GCA_009729435.1. Taxonomy (NCBI): domain Eukaryota; phylum Oomycota; class Peronosporomycetes; order Peronosporales; family Peronosporaceae; genus Phytophthora; species Phytophthora fragariae. The sequence goes on along the minus strand of QQOI01000037.1, from coordinate 153,477 downwards.
CGTGGACGTCATGACCTCGTGAGGTGCCGATCCAGCCTCCACCCAGTCCAACATCGGAGTCAGCAGGTCGAACGACGCCATACCTTCGCCGTCACCACAGTGCCACACGCCAGGGAAGAGATACATGCGGTTGAAGTCCTGGACGGCGTCGGCGCCCATCGTGTCGATCAGCTTTTCGTGGTACTGGATCGTCGTGCGCGGAGAAATGTGCTGATCGGCCCAGCCATGCCACAGGATCAACTTGCCAACGGCCTCACGGAAAGGGGAGAGGTCGGGGCTGACAGCATCGAGGAACGGGTGGTGCGGCTTGAGCAGCTCGATGGTGGAGTTGGCGAACACGAAATCGGCGAGCGTATAGTTTGGTCCTGGGGCATCTTTGAAGATGAGGTAGCGCAGCGCCGATAGGGCGATCATTTCGCTTGATACGCTACCTCCATCGGTGGAGGGGACACCAACGCCGATCCATCCATTCTCGGAGCCGAACTGCATTTCACCAACGGTCAAGTGCTCACCGCTAGCCTCGTCGACGGGACCAGAGTAGAAGTTAATGGCCACCTCAGTCTCAGCCGCTGTGAGGCACGTGGAATTGTCGGAGTCATCTGCACACTGAATCGTACTAGGATCGAACGAACAGATGCGAGGGTCCGTCAAGAGTCCGTCCTCGACGCCGTCCAGGGCATGGCAAGCTGCGACCACGCCGTCGTACAGAATAGGAACTCGAGACGGGTTCAGAATGGCCTCATTGTTCTCGTCCAAGTTGCTCGAGGCGTCCCAAGCGTGGTGGAAGCTGTTCTGGAACTGGAATATGAACGCCGGAGCTCCAGCCACAATGCCGTTGAAGTCCTCCGGATAACGGAGCGCCGACATGACAGCCTCGCGACCGCCGTCCGAGCAGCCACTGAAGTACGAGTACGGCTGCTCCTGGCCGTAGTATTGCTTGATGAGCGTCTTCGCGACCTCAGCGGTGTTGTGCCCGGCCAAGTAGGCGAAATCGATGAACGCGTCTTCATTCAGAGCGAAGGAGCCATCGGTGCCTCCGTCCATGTCGGTCGTAGCAACAGCGAAGTGCCCATTTTCGTATTGTTCAGAGCCCTCCGCGGCAGGAACCGAGAGCGTCACAAGTTGGGCACCGCAAAGACCACCGCAGCCAGCCTGGAGGTAGCGCTGGGTCCAAGTCGCAATTGGAAGCCGCATCATCCACTTGGCTTGCGGAGGTAGGTAGCCGTCCACCTCCGTTTCAGCCGCTTCCGTGATGTTGGTGCCGCTGCCGCCGATGGACGTGAGATTCAACGACAGGAGGTCGGAGCAGGTTATCAAGGGCTCCACAACTGCCAGACTCTCGCCACTGTCAACAGAAGCAGGGCTCTGGGTCGAAGATACCGTTGGCGTGGATGATGATGATGTCTCCGATTTTGCGTGGGTGGTTGAGCTGCCCGTGGTGGTGGGACACTCGTCCGCGAAGACGGTATGCTGTACGAGCAATACCGTTGCGATGAGCGGAGCGTAGAAGATCTTCATGGTGCTGGTAGATGCTTGATATCCCGATGCGTGATGCAAGGAAAAATGAAGAATGGAGTCGAGGTAATTCACGCGCATCATGCATGGGCTTCATGGAGGACGCGCTACATGACTTCAGCATGCTAGTCTCGGAGTTATCGTGAACGTTGAGGAGGAGCGGGCTGCAACCACGTACCCAAAGGCACGCATAGCGTAAAAGCGAATGGACTTTGGTGCATTTTGCTCATTCGTTTGCGGTCTCACCGATAGACATCAACCGTACCGCTCAGTGTTTTTCCTTTGAAAAAAGAAGCCCAGTGTCGCATATAAGTAAGGAGAAGTTTGTAATACCGGCTATGCTGTTTTGTATTGTGCAAGCCAATTTCCAGTGTGAAAAAAACTCGAGTTGCAGCATATTGTACTGCTTCTAAAGCTTCATATTCATCTCATCGATGCAAGGAGGTGAATTCGTATCTTTTCCGATCTACTACAATTCTACCCGCTTTGGGAATCAAGGCTTTGCGGGGAATGCTGTTGCGGTCATGGCGTGCCAGGTGATGCGACGCATTACCTGGTATTAATACCTGGATTTCGGGGTTACTCAACGAGTCGTTGACAACGCTGGTGAGCGGTGTTCATCCGTTTGGCGAAAGATAATGATACCGGTAATGGAACCTTATGCGCTCGCGTCAACCTCAATGCATACAAAGCCTCGCTGCTTTGAAGGAGCGCCTTCAAAAAGACAAGTCCAAAACTCGGCAAGGCTGTACAGACTGTAAGCTTACAGTCTGAAAGGAGGACTGTAAGTTACAGTCCTCCGACGCAGTTTTGATGTTGTGTCATCGCAGCCGCAAATGAAAGCAATACGACATCGAGTAGACCCATTGCATGAATGAACCCCTCACAACTGTATGACTTTTTAAAAAAGCTGAAGACTGCCAATGCAAACAAACGCTACCGTTGAGGGGTGCGGTTTAGAAGAGGGAGAACCTGCTGGTCGCCATCCTTCTCTACCATGCGCATAGTTTACTCGTCGGCCGCCTTGGTCGTCTCCAGCTCCTTGAACATGGCGATGGCCTCCTCGAGCGTCTTGGTACCCGTCACCTTGTTGTCGCGTGTACGGATGTTCACGGAGCGCGTCTCCTTCTCGTGCGCGCCCACCACAAGGATGAAGTTGTAGTGAGCCATCTGGCCCTCGCGAATCTTCTTGTTCAGCGTCTTGCCCGTGTCATCGATGTCCACGTCGAAGCCAGCGCGGAACATGGCATCCTTGACCTCGTACCCGTAGTCCACGAAGGCAGCGCCCACCGTGACGATGAGGACCTGGCGCGGCGACAGCCAGAACGGGAACTTGCCCGCGTAGTGCTCCACAAGCACGGCAACAAATCGCTCCAGCGAGCCGTAGATGGCACGGTGGATAATCACGGGACGCTTGAAGTTGTCCGCGTCGTCCGTGCGGTACTTCAGGTTGAAGCGGATAGGCAGCTGGAAGTCAAGCTGGACCGTGGCGCACTGGTGCTGGCGCTTCAGCGCATCCGTGATCATAATGTCGATCTTCGGGCCGTAGAAAGCGCCGTCACCGGGGTTGACCACCCACTTGCCGACACCCACGAACTCGTCCAGCGCCTCAGCAAGCTGCGACTCGGCACGCTCCCACTGCTCCAGCTCGCCCATAGCCTTCTCGGGGCGCGTCGACAGCTCGAGGTTGAACTCGATGCCGAAGACGTCGTACACGTACTTCATGAAGGACAGGAAATCCAGCACCTCCTTCTTGATCTGGTCGTCGCGGCAGAAGATGTGAGCATCGTCCTGCTGGAAGCGACGCACACGGGTGAGACCCGTCAGCGCACCGCTCAGCTCGTTACGGTGCAGCACACCGCAGTCCGCGAAACGGATGGGCAGCTCACGGTACGAACGCTGGCGGAAGTCGAACATGAGCGAGGCGGCCGGGCAGTTCATGGGCTTGAGCGCGTACTCCTGGCCCTCCACGTCGAACACGAACATGTTCTCCTTGTAGTGCTGGGCGTGGCCCGAGATGTTCCAGAGCTCCATGTTGTAAATGTTGGGCGTGATCACCTCCGTGTATCCGCGCGCGCGCGGTACTGCTCGCGAATGAACTTGAGCAGCTTGAAGTAGATGGCGGAGCCGTGCGGCAGCCAGAAGCCGCTGCCGGGGCTCAGCGAGTGGAAGAAGAAGAGCTCCTCGCTCACGCCGAGCCGGCGGTGGTCGCGCTTGGCGGCCTCGGCCTGGAAGTGCTTCCACTCCTTCATCTTGTTCTTGTCCGGGAACGAGATGCCGTAGACGCGCTGCAGCGTGTCGTTGGTGGTCTTGCCCAGCCAGTGCGAGCTGGAGGCGCGCGTGACGGCCAGCGCCTTGATCTTGCCCGTGTGGGGCACGTGCGGGCCGCGGCACAGGTCGATGAGCGGGCCGCAGCGGTAGGCCGTGGTCTTGCCTCCGTCCGGGATCTTGGTCGAGATGATCTGCGTCTTGAAGACGTTGTCGGCGAACATCTCGAGCGCCTCCTCCTTGGTGAGCACGATGCGCTCGAACTTCTGCTTGTCCTTAACGACCTTCTGGCAGGCCTTCTCGATGACGCTCAGGTCGCTCTCCGGGACCGTCTCCGCGCCCATGTACGAGTCGTAGTAGAAGCCGCCCTCGACGGGGGGCCCGATGGTCAGGTGCGCGCCCTTGAGCGTCTCGAGGCTCTCGCCCAGGATGTGCGCGCTCGAGTGCCAGAAGACCATGCGGCCCTCCTGGTCCTCGAACTTGAGCAGCTCCAGGCGGCAGTCGCCGATGAGCGGGCGGAACACGTCCCAGAGCTCGGACGCGTCGGCCACGGCGCCGCAGCAGGCGGCGCCGGCCTTGTCGCTGGCCTCGTTGCCGTCCACGTCGGCGGCCGTGACGCTGAACGGGTCCTCGGGCTTGCCGCGGTACGTCACGCGGGCCACGACGACCTGGTCGGCCAGGCCCTGCGAGATCCCGAGCGCCACGTCCAGGGGCGTCGTCTGCCAGGCCACGCCCTCCTTCACGGCGCCGTCGGGCAGCGTGATCTTGATGGGCGTCTGCTTGGCGGCCAGCGCCTCCTGCTGCGCCCTCTGCGCGGCCATGACGCGGTCGTACATGGCCACGCGCGCCGCCACGAAGGGCGGGTTGGGCGTCAGCGTGAACGGGCCGCCGATCTTGGCCTCGCTGGCCGCGCCCGTCACCTTGGGGCCGCTCTCCTTGGTCAGGCGCGTCTGCACGCGCGCGGGCTCGCTGCTCATGCTGCTGCTCTCTTGGTCTCTCGCTTGCTTGGGTGGGGGACGGCGCAAATGGAAATGCTGAGGAGCGACTGGATCGCACAGCGGGGGCTGCGAGTGGTACTTGTAACGGCATCAAAGTATGGTATTTCGGAGGTTCCTGGACGACCGTTTAGAGTTTTCAAGTTCCACCTGTCGACAATCCCACTTGGTTCTAGAGGGACTGACGGAGCGGTGCAATTTCAGAGCGGCCGCCACGTACACACGGCATGCAAGCGTAAAGAAGCGAGGGGCCGAAGTGATGTCCCAAGGGGGCAGACCTCTAGCAATCACATAGAGGCCCCGCCAGGAGAAGTTTCCAAGCAAAAATGCTGGGGCCGCGTGCGTGGCGCGGCGTCGCTTTCATTCACATGTCAGTCTATCATTCTCTACAGAGCCCAACACCGGGCAAAGACGAAGAAGGTCAATCGGAATCCGCCGCCAACGAAGCTGTTCCGTTGGGTGCTTGGTGCTTTGGAGGGGAGGCAGACTGGTGGGTGCTCGCTGCAGCCACGCTGGCCGCCCGTCCGTGTCGTTGCGATCGCCTTCTCCTTCCTGCTGGTACAGCGGGGTCTGGACGCTAGCTAGGTGACCGCACTACAGCGACGCGAGCGCAAGCTGAGCCTGCACCTGGCGGACCTTTTCCTTCAGCTGCAGGTTCTCGCTGCGAACGCCCGCGAGCTCCGAGTGCACCGAGCGCAGCTCCCCGTTGAGCTCCTCTTGCAGAGACTGAAACGACGCCAGCGTGTCGAACATCTTTTCGCGCCGGGTCTCCAGCTCGAGCACGCGCGCGCGCAGCTGCTCCTTGTCCATGGCCTCCGTGATGATCCGCGTGAAGATGCTGAAGATGTCCGACTCATCTGTGCGTTGGCAAGACAAAAAACGTTAGCAAATGTAGGTCAGAGGACAAGAAGTAGCCATTGACAAGTGGCATATCAATGGTAGGGTGGGACACTTACCGTTCGCGTAGTCGTTGTCGACGATGTTGACAAGGAAGTACGTGTCGTAGATGTGCTGGACAACCTCGCGAGAGCGCGAATCCGCAGGGTAGGCCGACGCCCACTGCGTCTGCCACAGCTCGAACGCCTCGTCCTTCCAGGCAGCGAACGAGTCCGAGTCCACGACTGTCGGCTGCACGATTTCAGTACCGGGGAAGACTCCCCACGTGACGGCCGTGACACTGTGCAGCGGAGTGTTGCGGTGCTCGTCACCCTTGCGGTTGAGAGCGTGGAAGGACAGCTGCGGGTAGTCGCGGCGCATGACCTTGACGAGGTGAGCCATCTTCTCGGGGGCCACGAAGAATTCCACGTAAGCCTTCTGGAACACCACGCCGTCGTCGCCACCCCAGCCGACGGACGGATCGCTGGAGGGAGCGCCGTTCACGCGCGGCTGGCTGTTAATGGTCAAGAAGCCATTCGAGTTGATCCATTGGAGGTTCTCGCGGATGGCAGCACTCTCAAGCGACAGTGCCTGCTCGCACCACGGCAGCTGCTTTACGTGGCCGTCAATGAAGCGAACGAACACGTTCCACACATCCTGCTCGGTCTGTGGGGTGCCCCACAGGTCAGTGCGCTGGAGCTTCGGGCGCTTGAAGGCGAGGTAGTACTCCGACAGCTCACCGTAGGCCGGACTCGTGCGGTCTCCCCATCGTCCGTTGGGGAACTCGTCCCATGCGGCCGTACGCGCAATGTAGCTAGCCTGGCGGTTGGACCAGAAGATGGGACGCACCTGCTCGCCTTCGACGGTTGAGCGCTGCAGCGTGGACTGCCACGGCAGCTCTCGCTGGTTGCGCGCAGGCAGCATCTTCAGGCCTTCCAGCACCTGCGTGACGGTCGTGGCCAGGTTCATGGTGTAGAAGTGCAGCGAGTTCACGCCAGCGGCCAGCAGGCGCTGGCACGTCTCCACCGCAAGTTGCGTGCCGTAGCGGCGCACCGCTGCATCGTCGTTCTTGATGGCATCCAGAGCAGTGAGCACGCTCTCGGGCACGCGGGTCTTGCACCAGCTCGTGAACTTGCAGAAGGAGCTGTAGGTCTGGATGGGCAGGTAGCCGGGCAGGATGGGGATGGTGATGCCGGCGTCCTTGCAGTCTGCGATCCACTGGATCATGTTGTCCACGTCGAAGAAGAACTGCGTGATGATGAAGTCGGCGCCCGCGTCCTGCTTGGCCTTGAGCCGCTGCAGGTCCAGCGCGCGCGCCTCGTTGGACGGCGGCAGGTCCGGGTGGTTCCACGACTCGGTGTGCACCTCCGCGTAGCCCGCGCAGGCGACGCAGAAGTAGTCCCCGTGCTCCTCGCGGATGAGCTTGATGAGGTCCACGGCGTTGCTGAGTCCGCCCTCCACGGGCGCCCAGCGCTCGGCGCCGATGGGCGGGTCTCCGCGCAGCGCCAGGATGTTGCGGATGCCGGCGGCGCGCGCGTTCTTGAGGATGCGCTTGAGCTGCTCCGTGGGCAGGTGGCACGTGAGGTGCAGCAGCACGTCCAGCTGGAACTCGTTCTGGATGTGGGCGCCGATGCGCAGCCACAGCGCCTCGTCCGTGAAGGCCGAGCGCCACGTGAGCGTCACGAACGTCGGCTGCAGCGCCAGCCCCATCTCCTCCACGCGCGTCAGCAGGTTGAACACGCCCGCGTTGGTCTTGGCGGGGAAGAACTCGAAGGACACCGTGGGGTGCGTCGACGCGTCGTCCGCCCGCGCCGCGTACGCGCTGCGGATCGAGTCGCTGATCTTGCCCATGGCTGCGCTGGGATGTAAATGGCTTGCAGCCAACGCCCCACAGAGAAGAGGTAGCGCGAAGGTTGCGTGATTTGGCATATGGTGTGGTGAACACCACAGACAACATCGGGCATGCTGTCCTTTTTTATTTATGAAGGCTAGAACTAACGTTAGAATAGAACTAGAACAGGACGTTTCCAAACTGGTCATGCAGCAGCATCTGTAGCGAATCTATGACGGTGCCAAGCACGTGGGGAAAGTTAGCTACGCACTCCAAAGCACAAAACTCGCCAGCGCAACTCACCGGATAGCTCATAGACGGACGAGATTTTACTGTCGAAGAAGACGTACATCTCCCGGTGCGATGTCTCCGACTTCTTCGCGAGCACCCACCCGGCATGACGCGTGCGGACGCAGATTTCACGATTTCCTGCGCTCGAACACCGGTGCAACTCAGCGTGTAGCTCGTTGACTATCGCCATCGTAGACGCTGGAAAGTAGTGTGCCAGCATCTTTACAGGCACCGGAAACAAATCGCCCTCCTTGCTTTTGAGAAGCCGCGGCACGTGTTGCATTCTGAATGCAAGGTTGATGCGGTTAATGTACAGGAATGGTGGCAGCGGATGAATGTTCGGCACACTACAAGAGCATTGCAATGTTAGTCTCAGTCAAGAAGTCGATACAATGCAGAAATAATAGGGATACGCACTTCTTCTCGGGAGCGAAGGTGGCGTTGTATCGCGTGAAAACAAGTTCTGCCAGACTCTGGAACCGCTGCTGCCCGTCAAGGAAGTTCTCCAAACGTTCAAGAGTGATGGCATGTAAGTCTTTCGAAGCTGCGCCAGCTGCATCCGCCTCCGTACGAAGAATTAGAATTATCGTGAGGTCCCCTTCGTGCCACACCACAACTCGATGAACTGCAGCTTGCGCGATATCTGTGTCGGGCCTACGCCCATGACTGGAAGAGCTTGAAGGATCTAGCGGAAAGATAAACGGACTCCATACTGCGTCTGTTTCACTAGGTACCCCCGGTTCAGGTACCCTGGTTCGGTTTGCAAGTTGTAGCTTGGAAAAGCAACCATTCTTCAGCAATAATCCAGCGTTGCGAAAGGCGATAGAGCGAGCTCGCGCCTTGATCGCACTTTTTGAGCTGCCCGGACTTGCCCCGTTACTCCGCGGTGGAGCAAATCGTGTCGATGCCGCGGGTGAGTGCGAAGGCGAACCAAATGGTGAAGATTCAGCGGCAACAGTAGAGGAGGTAGAGGGCAATGCACTGGTCCCACCCGACGAGGCCGGCGACTCTGACAAAAATGTTGATAATGAGACAGGGTGTTGCTTGTGCAATGATCGAGCTGCTCGGCGCAAGTGAGGTGGCCCGTCTTGTGATTGAGAAACTGCATCACATTCTGCATACGAAAGCTTGCTTGACCAAACGGGAAGGAAAGTGTCGTCGTACGAATTAGCCATCCACAGTTGATAGTTCGCTTTAGCATCAGGCATGGTTCCTGGGTATGGGTCACCGAAATCTTGGATGTTATCACGAATCATTGTCATTCCACGCTCTTCGCGAAGTCGAAGGAAGTTATACAGCAGGTGCAACGTAGCGGTCTCCAAAGAGCTCCATAGAAGATTCCCCTTGAAAAACAGTGCTGCTCCCTCAGTGTTCGCATCTGAGAGCTTCAATTCGGTTTGCAGGCCGTTGACAAAGGTTTGAAGCGCCAGAAACGTGGGCTGATCCATCGGAAAGTAGTCGAGACCCTGCAACTCCAAGAGCCCAGTCGTACCGCGAACATCCAGGGTTTGTAGCAACGTGGGAAAAAAATCGCCGCACCTCTTCTGAAGTATTGCTGCCGGAGACCGATCTAAGAGTACCTCCAGTTTTGCTCCCACTGCTCGCACTTCTTCTTGTAGGTGTTTTATCACAGTATTATCCTCTTTTCCACCCTCGTCGGACACACCACACGAGTGGTTATGGAAATGTGAATCGAGTGTAAGGCGAAGCTTCCGCAAACGTTTCCGCACCGCAGCAATGTCCATCAAGAGATCCATTCCATCCTTGTATTGTCCTATCTCCAATGGGATCTCACTCTTATCGGTCGATTTGCCAGAACCATCATCTCCTGCTCCACTTTGTCGAACAGGTGCAGGAGGCAGCAAGCGCAAATTGCTATCGACAAAGAGACAGCATCCAGTTATCACTAACAAGCCAATGGTATCGAACTAGCGCAGGCCCCCTCCCACCTGTCGATGCTCCCATGGAACAGTCGGAACATGCCGTACATCTCTCGGAGCAGAGCTGCATACCCAGGTCCGTGGTCTTTCTGTCCAAGCGAAAGCAAGAGAGCAGTCACTACTACGGCACTACACACGACCAAGGCAGCAACTTCCTGAGGCTTCACACAATTTCAACTGTCGCACGCACACCCTGCAGTAGAAGCCGGCAAACTGTGAGCTCCTCAGCTTCGACACAAATTCTAGCCCCGCACGCATCCTACCAGCGCCATGAAGATCTGCGGCTCCACCTCCAGGACGAAGAACCTCCTCCTGGAGAGCGTCACACTCGCCCACTCCGGCGTCCACTGGGCGCTCGTCTTGACCTCGTCGTTCTCCTCAGCCTGGAGTCCTCCGCTGCGGCGCAGCATCCGCACGAACGTCAGCAGACCCTGCACCAGGTGCAGCCGCTGCAGCAGCCTCTCCTCCCCATGCCCACCGCCCTCCTCGTGTGAGTACAGTACACGGGCGCAGAGCTCGTCCTCCGCCGCCTGCTCATCGTCCGAGCCCAGCGCCTCGTGCCACAGCAACAGCATCCGCGTCTTCAGCTTCAAACAGGAAATGAGGAATTGGTTTCTCTATTTGGGACGCGACTCAAATCATTCACTTGATCGAAGTATTGCGTGTACCAAATCAGACTGGAAGCGTCCAAAATATGCACCCAAAATTTCGTGGTCGTCACTTCCGAACAGTGACAATGGGCAAGAAGCGCGTGGACCGAGGCCCGCCGTCGCGCAGGGACCGCGGCCGCGGCAAAGGAGCGGGGCCGGCGCCCGCGCGCGGGGAGGAGGAGAGCGAGACGAACTTCCGGCGCCGCGCGTTCCCCGTGACGTTGCGCATGTGGGACTTCCAGCAGTGCGACTCGAAGCGCTGCACGGGCCGCAAGCTCTGCCGCCTGGGCTACATCCAGAGCATGAAGCCGGGCGCGCACTTCCGCGGGCTCGTGCTGTCCCCCGCGGGCGAGCAGGTGGTCTCTCCGGCGGACAGAGGCATCGTGCAGGGCTCGGGCATCTCGGCCATCGACTGCAGCTGGGCCAAGGTGCAGGAGCTGCCCTACAAGCAGGTGCGCTCGGGCGTGCACCGCCTGCTGCCGTTCCTCGTGGCCGCCAACTCGGTCAACTACGGCCGACCGCACAAACTCTCGTGCGCGGAGGCCATCGCCGCCACGCTCTACATCGTGGGGCTCAAGGACGAGGCCGTCCAGCTCATGGACGAGTTCTCATGGGGCGCCGAGTTCCTCAAGATCAACGCCGACTGCCTCGAGGCCTACGCGGCCTGTGAGAACAGCGCAGAAGTGGTGGAGGCGCAGGTGAGAAAGAGGCTGTATCTCTCTCTCTGTTGTACTAGGGATGCTGACGGGGGTTTTGTCGCTGATGTCGTAGACCGCCTACTTGACGGCATGCCAGACGGAACACGAGCAGCGGATGCAGCGGATGCTGCTGCCTAGTCTAGAGAGCGACGAGGAGGACGAGGAAGAGGAAGAAGACGAAGAGGAGCCAGAGCTCGACCGCTTCGGGAACATCATCCCTCGCGAAACGCCGGCGTCCACGGAAACGGAAACTGAGGCCGAAGCTGCAGACGAAGGGACTCAATCGGAAGGACCGACGAAGGAGCAGCAACTCTACAAGAGCAAGACGTACGCGTATCAAAGCGAGCAGCCTGACTCTGACGAAGAGATGGCCAGCTTGACCAAGAACTTGCACGTGGCAGCGGATTTTGTCAAGAAGACGCACGAGATGCGCGAGGAAATGCGAAATGCTCGTGCTCTTGACGGAGAGAAGGAGGCCTACGCCTTTTCTTCTATGGAGGACGTGCAGCGCCAGCAGGTGGCGACTGTGTGTCTTGAACGGACGGCGGTGGCTGTGTCCGGTGATGCGGTGCTGCAGCTGCCCGAGTCAGTGTTCCACCAGTGGGCGAAGGATTCGGAGAAGCACCCGTCGAGCGACGAAGCGAAACCCTAGAGAGGTCTGCTGGGTGGACTTGTGTTGCTATATAGGCCCAGAGAGGGGTCCTCTCAGAGGACTCCAGTTGTGTTCTGTTCCATTGGATAGCAAAAGATAACGCCGACCACACGGTACATGTACAGTCGGGCTAACCAGGTCTTGACATTTGCTTTACCGCCTGCCTAAGGCAAGAACTCTGCGTATCTGCGCCTACATGTACTACTCACCTGCTCGCCTTTCTGGCGATCTACGCCTTGGTCGGCGTGTACGGATTGAAGAAGTCCTCACCAAGCCAATCGCGAGTTTTCTTCGTGTAAAGTGGTTTGCCCTCCTCAAAGTTCGCGGCATCATTCACGTCACCGGAGCCTTTGTACTTGGCCACTGCGGGGTACGGATACACCGGACGCGTCACAGTCGAAGCTGCCGATCCAGATCCTGACGCTTCCGTCTGCAGCATGCGCTTCAGCGGAGGCAAACCGGACCCGGAGCCCGACTTGGCCCATTGGCCGAATTTGCTCTCGCCGGTACTTGCTGGCGTGCTTGTCTGAATGGCGCCAGGGGCAGTGCTGGACTCCACCCACTCCAGCATGGGGGTCACCAGATCGATAGCTGAGGGGCCCTCACCACTTCCGCAGTGGTATACTCCAGGTAGGAGGTACAGACGCTCGAATTCGTTCAGTGTGTCCTCACCCATGCGCTTCTGCAAGGCTTCGTGATAGGCGATCGTGGTGCGCGGCGAAATGTGGGGGTCGGCCCAGCCGTGCCACAGAATGAGCTTGCCGCCAGCCTTGTGGAATTCCGAGAGGTCTGAGCTCACTGCGTCGAGCAAAGGGTGACGCGATCGCAGCAGATCGATGGTGGAGTCGGAGAAGTCAAAGTCGTTCAGGGTGTAGTTGTCACCGGGGTACTCCTCAAAGATCAGGTACTTGATGGCTGCAAGCGCGGTGTTGGTGCTATGATGTCGCCGGTGTACGTGTCAGCGACGAAGACGCCGGACCACACCAGCTCCGAGCCGTACTGCTCTTCTCCGACTGTCAGATGTTTACCACTGCGTGCGTCCACGGGCCCATTGTAAAACTTGGTCACCGCTTCCACTTCCGCTGACGTGAGGTATGTGGAGTTGTTACTGGCGTCTGTCGTGCACTCGATCGTCGATGGATCAAAGTTGCAGAGTCGGGGGTCCGATAACAAACCGTCCTCGATACCGTCCAGGGAGTCGCACGCTTTGATAACAGCATCGTGAAGAATCGAAGCATGACGACACGGTTCCCGTCATTGTCAGTGTTGCTAACCGCAAGCCAACCGTGATGGAAACTGTTCTGGAAGGTGAACAGCATGGCGGGCGCACCAGCAATGATACCATCGAAGTCGTTCGGATAGCGGATCGCCTCCATAACTGCCTCGCGACCACCATCCGAGCAACCGTTGAAGTACGAGTACGCCACTTCCTGGCCGTAGTAGGCCTGGATGAGTTTCTTTGCCGTCTGCGAGGTCTGGTGGACAGCCTGATGCGCGAATGCCGCACGCTTCTCCTTATCGAGTCCGAACTCTCCATCAGACCCGCCCGCCATATCGGTGGATGCCAGCACAAACTCGCCATTGGTGACTTCAGCAGACCCGTCCGCAGCCCCTGGTTGCAAATTGATATTCCCGCATAACCCCCCGCACCCGACTTGCATGTACCGCTGCGTCCAATTCGCCACAGGAAGCATGACCTGCCAACCGGCAGTAGAAGCGAAAACACCTTCGACAGAGCAGTAGGTGATACCGTTACTGTCCGTCTCCTTGGCGGAGGTGATGTTGCTTCCAATAGCGGTGAGGTCGACGGTCAGCAGATCGGAACAGGCTGCAACCGGCTGCACGGGTGCAAGACTGACGGCACTTTCCGAAGACGTCTGCTCGGTGGAATGTTGAATGCTTGGCGAAGAGGTCTTCTCTTTCAGGCTCAAATCCGCCTTGAAGTCGATCGCGGTCGCAAAGGCTAGCGTAGCTGCGGCGAGGACCAAAGAGACAGCAGAACCTCGGTGGAGTTTCATCCTCTTCTTGACCTGGACTTGAGCTGCGCTTCCGACGGTGAATCGAGGAATGACCAATTTTGGAGATCTATGAACGGACAGCATTCCTTGACTATCCTTCCGCCCGCTGTCCGCAAATCCCGCGATTAATGAACACGACCAGAGCACGGTGGCCTGCCGCCATGTACAGTGCCGCATGGCGGCGAACGAGAAAAGCGCGTAAGCCCTCTGTAGGCTGATACATCTGTGTTGATGCCCTGGAAGCGGCTTTAGGTGGCAAGCTGGAATTTTAGGATGGGGTGGAATGAGCTCTGTCGGCACTGCAACGACTCCGTCGTCTGAGTTGAGGCCCTTGTTCAGGTGCTGGCACATGAGAGTGTATCATGTGCGGTTATCTGGCCTAATTAGCGAGTGACTGGGTGTCACCTGAAATCACAAATCACAATTTGGGGCGCACAACCGATCCGGCTTTGTTCGAATTGCTCGGCACTATTTTGCCTCAACCTCGGCCGTCCCGCTACGGCCGAGGTTGATGCGTGGGGCAACCGCAAATCCGTATCAGACGCATCGCCTTCGCGATCTCGAACAATCGAGACTCTTGATTCGAGAGCATTCAAACCCACTCAACGCTCAACCACACTTTACTGTAGAAGCTCAGTTCAAATGAGCACAATTGGCAGCAACACAAGCGATCAAGCCAAGCAACCCCCCGCGTCGAGCAACTGTCGGTGGTCGTGGGTCTAGATTCTCGGGGCGAGAAGTCAACGCTCTACTTGCTACGCTTCGCATTTTACTATCAGGCTTCTATAGAAAACAACAAATAACCAAAACCAAATAGAAGGCCACATTAATCATCACTTGCTACGCTTCGTGCAGCTCTCTCCGTTGGTATGGAGGAGTGGGCGGAGGTTGTGCGCGAGCATGATCGCTCGTTTCCGACTGAAAACCGTCGGAAATGTGCATCGTTGTGCCGCTCTAGTGTACCGACAGGAAATGCGAGCTATCCCAGTGAGGTGAGGGAGGCTAAACGCATCAATCATTTGATAATTGAACGGATATGAGCTCTGGTGAGGATGCGACTGAGGTTGTTGCGAGTGCATTCAACAGCGAGTGCATCCTGGGTGACTATATTTCCACGTCTTCATCCACTACGATCGCTACAAGCGTATCAATGGGCACGACGGCTTCCGTGACGCTTACAGCGAGTGCTACTACGGGGACATCCTCGGTAGGTTGTCGACCGGCTACTTCACCGTCAGCACCTGCGAGTAGACCTCTCGTAGCCGTCCGCAGCAAACGCAATTCATCAGACGACGATCTGATCCAGTTACTTCGAATGCAGCTATTGCAAGGCCAAACCACACGTGGCAGGCATCCACAGCAGTATCTGAGACTGTCTGAGACAGTCTGATTATAATTAGCTGGTTGAAAAATATGCTTTCAGGTTAGAAATGCGATGAGGCAGTCGACCGGTTGTACTGGTATGTTGTGTTAGAGGCAAAACACTATTTGTGATTTCAGGTGACACCCACTAAATACTTAAGTACTTACAGCGTTGACAACAGTATTACATGTAATAAAGTAACGTGTAAATCTGCCCGGAAACTCATGTGGACAGACGTTCTCCACCAACATATGGGAAGCAGCAACTCACACCTTGAATAATGTTCATCACTGTCACAGTCAGTGATGAACAACCAGTATGTGTGAAGGATATTTATTCCTAGGGTACCACAACGAAGGCGACATTTATCATTAGGGACCACAAATATTTTGATTGGCCGAAATAATTTGCCCTGCCACTCCCGTGTTATTTATAAAAAGCTCCAGGTCTGTTCATGCACTTCGACACCTTGAGCGTGCAGGCTCTTTGAAAGACGAAAGAGTCTTTCGTCAGGCGGTATGCCGTCAACTATTAAATAAAAATAAAGCGACAAACGCAACAATGAACTCGGAAACTGCGAACAAATAATTGTTCTACACCACTTTCTCTATGCATTAGGATGACACCAGAGACGCAGCGCGAGTGCTTCTTCGGCGGCATGCTATCCATATCCTCCAACTTCGCGCGCGGTTGGTACATCACGACTGCAGCGCTACTTACGGCGCTGTCCAAGATCATACTAGAGGTCCTTGCGTCGATCAAGACGTTTATGGATTGGGTGCTCGGCAAGACTGGCCTCTACCTCGTGATCGTGTCCTAGCAGCTCGTGCGTTTGCACGACCAGCACGCTCATCGCTGACGTGGTCGGCGTGAGCATCCCCGAGAAGGAGATGTCGAGCAGTTCCGTGACGTTCACGTCCTTGAGCCCCGCTTGCAGATTCACGTCGCGCAGGGCCGAGAAGTTCACAACGTCCTTGACTTGCCGTGTCTGAACGTTTTGATGGCCACACGCCCCACGGTGGCATACACTACAACGAAGACACCTTCTTCCGAGACGGGCGCACCCGTCGATCTATCACACTGCACTTGATGCTCACCACCTCGGCAACTTGTCGCTCACGTACCACACCTCCGTCGTGGCGCTTGACCTCACAGTGCAGCTCCCACCGACCTCACACGCAGGTAGTGCTCGTTAGTGTACAGCTCATGTTCTGCTGGTCCTGGAGCAAAGCGAGCTCGAGCTTCTTCGTCCTGTGTCGAAAGGCCGACAGACCTCTCGTGTCCTCGCTAAAGCATGTCCACCTTGGAGTACTCGTTCACGAGCGAAGTGAGCGCGCTGACGTGCTTGATGGAGCACACCACGTCGTGGCCGCTCTTCTTGCCGGCCACATACTCGATGACCAGGTTCACACGCACGCGGGATCCGGGCATATAGCCGTTTACGAGGCTGTCCTCGTTCACATGCGCGAGGTGGCAGTGTACCTGCAGCATGGTCCAGTGAAGATCGCCTCGGATGCCTCCAGGTCCGCCTTGAAGCCGTCCACGGTGAGAGCCCTCGCCGAAGAGCGGCATGCACGTGGCCAGAAGGTAGATCTGGAAGTCACCCACGGGTAGCACATCCGCCGCGGCGGGCAGCGCCATCACGCCCGCGGTGGCTCGCCATGCGTCGTCAATGAAGTCGATTAGTTCCAAGTTGAAACAGCATTACTGTATTTTGGCCAATCAAAATATTTGTGGTCCCTAATGATAAATGTCGCCTTCGTTGTGGTGCCCTAGGGATAAATATCCATGTGTGAATCGGGTTTAACCCCTTCAAATCGATTTTTTTTTCCGGACGAGCTACTAGAGGGTTGGGCTGGTAGCGCGTTCTTTTAATGCTACGGTTTTAGACGTAAAAATACAATCGCGCACTCCTGCGCTAAGCCCATTATGTTCCACGGGCACTTGTATGATAGATACTTTGAGTCCTGAGCAAGAATTGATGGCGTTACACTACAACTCTCACAATTGCATCAGCATCGGAGATTCAGCTCGACCTCTGGTGGTAGCAGCAGTGCACTCAACTGCGATACAGACACCCCCGCCTAATTTGCAACTGCATCTCTCGATGTACCTCGCACAGGAAGTGCGGGCCGTGCTCAGGATTTGCACCGCTATCCATGTAAATGTACTGAATTAGATGAGGTCAAAGGGTGAAGTGTCCCATTGCGGGAAGATACCTGCATGTGCAAGTTGCTAGATGGCAGTGGCAAATGAAAGGCTGGAAATGGAGATTAGATATTGCAGTGAGGTGATGCACTGCTTGCAATGCGCTGCATTCATCAAAAGTCCTTATGACCTCGACTAAGAAGACCTACGTCCGCCTCACTCTCGGCCAGAAAGTGATGATCTGCAAAATGGCACGAGAGCAGCCTCGCAGTCGCCAAGCACTGCGTGAGATGGCAACCAGGGCGTTCGACTTGCCCCGCCCAATGTCAGAGCGCACTCTCCACAGCATCCTCAAGTCTCACAACACGCTCCTCAAGGTCGCCGAGAACAACTACAAGCGCAAGAAGGTTGTCGACCCCGTGGTGCTTGGCAAGGGCGCCGCAAAACCACTTGCGTAGCTATGGTATCTGGAATGGCTTGACCAACATTGTAGTTGTAGCTGTAAACCGTTAAATAGTTTTATAGTGAACGTTAATCTCTTCCGTCCCGCTATTCCTCCGCCTCTCTTCCCGCACCCTATCCCTGACTTATTTCTGAAATTCCCTATCTTACCTCTTCCATCTTATGTTTTGGAAATAACTCGATTAAAGTATACTTCGAGCCATTCTCTATTGTTGCACTCTCAATGTCGTAAGTTACGACATAGATGTTTGATTACGTCGTAACTTACGACGTTGGGAACCAAGGGGTTAACTTAGATTAAGTATACTTGTATCCACAAATATAATTAGATCTAAATAAAGGTACAAATAGTAGGTTTTGCGGTAAAATGAGAACTGAATTGAATGTTAACTGTGGCTTTCCTCCTAAAACTGATATCTATAAAGAGGGGTTCTAGCAACGAGTGGCTGGCAGAAACCCTGTCCTAATGCACGACTCTTATAAGTAGAAAGACCCTGCTTTCTGACCAATAGGACTGCTTCCTACTATGAATGGTGACCACACTGCGATGTGGCCCACCTGAATGTATCCATTAGTGCATGTTGCACTAACGTGAGGTTAGCCGAATGTGTAGCCCCGCTACACCATCCCCCCGTTATGACTTGATGTGCCGGTCTCGACACATTAATCCAAAGTCTTCTTCGGAGAGAACCTCGTGCTCATTTCGAAATGAGCACGCCTACGACGCAGACTTCCGACACGCCTGCTGCACCTGCAGCGGCGGGTGCGGTCGTTGCTACCACAGCGATGACTGCTACATCTTCAGCCTCTTCGGCATCCGTCGTCACTTCCACGATGACGACGTCAAGCTCCCCCAAGCGTACCATCTCGGTTGGGGAGTACCAGAAGTCGCGCAAGCCAATCTATGCTCGCGACTTGCTCTTCCAAGACATCGATGTCGGCAGCGATGTCGACATGGAGGAGGGCGAGGAAGCGAAAGAATCCTTGTCCTCAGGGCGCGAGGAATCAAGCGTGGGGACGCGTCGTCCTCACGAGGACGACTCGGACGCTTCGAGTTCAAAGCGCTCGCGTAGCGGCAGTGACAGGCCGCTCGCTGATGCTGGAGCGCTGTCTACGCCGCGGGGTGGAGACGACGACGACTCCACTCCGCCTGCGGCTGTAACGTCGCGCACTAATCCGGTGCGCGACCCGTGGATGCCGTCTCCGAGCGAGATCCAATCTCGCTGCGGCAGCACCTCGCCGCTCGGGCGGTACGCGCTGTACTCCTGCAGTGCCATCAACGACGGTGACGTCACTAAGGAGCTCGACTTTGATCCGGCGACGGATCAAAGACGTGATTATTACATCGGGCTCTTCCACGAGCTCCGATTCTACGGGAACAAGAAACATTCCCGTAAGAGCAAGGTGACAGAGTGGGAGGCACTCTGTCAAAGCTGGGGCGCGTTCGTTGACAACTTCAACCGCGACCCGGCTGGCTACCGCAAGCGACTCCGCGCTGCGGGTGAGCGCTACGAGCGTTACTCGAAGCGACCCAAGATTTTGCGGCTGCACGATGGTGCAGTCGAAGCGAGGATTCCGTGCGCAGTGCCGGCTGGCGTTGCGTGCGAGCGCTACCGAGCCGGGGCAGTGCGGCTGTCCGAACGGGACCTTAACGGGTACACTGGTATTAGTGTGCCTGTGGAGTTGAAGACACTGCCTGAGAAGTTGATCACGCAGTTGTCGTCCGAGAGTGCTGAGGTGAGCGCAACACTCAGCCGAGGGCTATAGGCAACTACAGCTCTCACTCAAGTTTTACGCCCTTCGGCGGAGCTGCTGGTGGCGGGATTCGTACTCCGTCACCACTTCCGGAACGTCGTTCATCAGGACGTTCCGCGGCTCCCACGTATCGTGGTCAGGAGAGTATCCTAACCAACGAATACGAAAATGAACCGGACCTTGGGTCCGGATCTGATGACCAACGATTGGCTGGACAATCCAGCGAGTTTCCCCGCGTGCGTCTCGCAACGGGGGTGGTGGCGGCGGGAAGACACCACGAGCCGTCGCCGGCCGAGGTCTGGGATCGTCTGGAGGCGGTGGAGAACCTCTAGACGGCTGAGCTCGCCGAGATAAGGCAGGAGCTGAAGCTCTTGAAGGCCCGGATCTGTCAGGCTGGACAGACCGCTTCGAATATCCAGGTCGACCTAGGGTCGATCGTTGCGCGTTTGGGGCAACGTATCTCCGCGCTCGAGATGAGGGCCGCGCCGAGTCACCGGGAGTAGGTGACTCGTGTTGCGAGTAAGGCTTCAGCCGCCCAACGTAAAAGGTTGGGTGGAGGCGCATGCTGGACGGTATGTCTAGCGTGTACGCGTTGCCATGCTTCGCCAACACGGTGAATGGCCCGATGAAGCGCGGGGCAAGCTTGCTTGCTCCGAAATCGGAAACTGCATGTCTAGCTAGGTTCTGTGTAGCTAACAGAACTAATGAACCCACTTTGAATTCATTTGTGTTTCCTCTGCCATTGTTGTCTGCGTTCAGCTTCTGTCGATCGACAGAAGTTGCAATAGCATCTTGTACAAACCGTATTACGGCTTGGCGGCGCTGGACAAAGTTCATTGCCTTCGAGTTGAACTCCTTGTTCAACCCGTTGTTCTTGTTCACTGCAGGCCCGGCCTGTGTGTGGTTGTTGTTGTTGAGAGTGTCTACGCCCGGCGTAGACATTGTGTGGAGAAGCGAGATCCGAGAAATCGGAGATCGCCGTTGATTGACAAGTGAGAGACTGGGACCCGGCTTGTCACTATTACGAAACACTGACCTGGCGGGATCTACACAGAGGTGGAAGCAGGGAGACGCAGGACGGATGCTGGCAAGGCGCTGGAAGGGCAGAGCGGGCGTGGACCAGTAGTTGCAACCCAGATCAAGTGGTCCGAAGAAGATCGGAAGATTTGGATCTGGAGCCCAGATCGGGATCAGATCTGATACCAGGGCCCAGATCCATGTGGCGTGGAGATTGTACCGAGAAATGATCCTCGGTCACGTCAAGTGCCAAGTATCTGATACTGCCGGAGACGGAAGATGCCCTGTGACGGCTGATTAACCACAATCACCTCGGTAGAGTAGCATTAGTAAAAGAAGCCTCGGCGGGTCCTAATAAACACCCGACCGAGGCGAAGTAGGCTGACTATGTGGTGGGTGCGACTGAAGGCTCGGTCGTACCTAAGTGGAAGCCTCGGTCGTACCCCCGAAGCCTCGTCGTACTTAAGTGGAAGCCTTGGTCAGACGACCGAAGCCTCGGTCGCACTTCGCGGTACCTCTGCCGTAATCACCGTCATTATTGATGAGTGTACAGAAGTCGCCACATCGAGATTCGTTTATACTAGATATTTGTATATAGGATTAGGATTAGCTATAGGATGATCTGCAGAGGCTCTCTGGGCCTCTGAATACTCAGTAATAAATCAGCAGTCTTCCCCCCAAGTCTTCAGAGGTTAAGTCCGACTCCGGTAAGTGTTAGCTAGCTTATTGTAGTGCCTGGATACGCCTGGCTTAGTGGTATGGCTGTTGACGGACTAGAGATTAATTAATTAATAGTCCGCCGAGGTCAAGCCAGAGTAGGCGTGGCCGAGAGGCTAGAGTGGCACTTAGAGTGTCGTTCTGTGTGTGTGTGGGGGGGGTTAAGTCCCCTAGAGTATATTCTACTACCGACCGAGGATTACCTCGGTCCCCTTTGTATTAGGCCTAATCAGCCGGTACCCTTCCATCTGAGGGACTGCAAAAGGGTTGCGCGAAAGCGCTATATTGCATTCTAGCCCTCGTTCGTGGCTAGTTAGTGCAGGTTTTGGGTTGACCGAAGACAACCTTGGTACACAGAGGCTTATATCCAACCCTGTGTAAGGGATCGTTCCTGAACCTTCAGGTTAGATCCAACTTTCGTTGACCCTTTCGGGGAGACGTGTGTTGTTGGTGGGACTCGTACCGTACGGTAGCGAGATTTTCAGCGTGTTCCTACACGACAACTGGTGCCGCGACCCGGGATTGGTGTGACCTTTTGGGTGTCGTGGTTGTGAGCGGTATCAACCCCAACGAGCGAAAGAGGAGAAGAGGAGAAGAAGAACAAGAGGAAGAAAAAGAAAAAGAAGAAAAGAAGAAGAAGGCGAAAACAACAAAGAAAAGAAACGAAGACGGCGAGTGGAGTCAAGTCAATGGTACCAGCTACGCAAGCGAAGTCAAGTCGGATCCTCACCGAGGGTTCGGTGGGTTTCAGGTTCTCGTTTGTGGCTACACCGATGGTCGAGATGGACGGATGTTCGGTGAGCTGCAATTCAGTGGTTGAAGCCTCGGACGCCAACGAATATGATGAAGACGATGACTGGGAAGTCAGGGGCACCGTGACCGAGGCCGCCGAGTCAGTGCTAGTGTCTGGGGGGCGAATCAGCGGAGTGCGACCGCTCACCCGAAGCCTCGTTGAGGAGCTGGATAACGTAACCAAGGCCGAACCTGCTGACGAAGGCCACGACAGAGACTTGACGAGGGAATGGGCCCAAGAAGCGAGGGATCTGAGTGCGGTGGACAACTACAGCACCACTCCGAGGCTTAAAATTGCCACGCATCTCCCGCTCAACAGCATCGAGCCCTTCTGCGGTATTCGCAATCAGAGCGAGAAGTCCATGCAGTGGCTTCAGACTTTTGTTTACGGAATGAAAGGGACGCACAAGCCGCCTAACACGTGGTGCGTTCCGTTCGAGCTTAGCCTGTACGACGGAGCACAGTACTGGTACCGGCAGCTTCCGCGCAAGACGAAACGCACTTGGACATTGCTGAGTCAGGCGTTCATCAAGTACTACTGTGTGGATTTTG
This sequence comes from Phytophthora fragariae, assembly GCA_009729435.1. Classification (NCBI taxonomy): domain Eukaryota; phylum Oomycota; class Peronosporomycetes; order Peronosporales; family Peronosporaceae; genus Phytophthora; species Phytophthora fragariae. Next base: position 130,937 of record QQOI01000037.1, on the reverse strand, counting down.
CTCGGTCGGCGAAGGCTCGGTATTACTCAGCAAAACGAGATGGCGAGGAGCATGTGTGCGACTATCTAAACCGACGTAATGGCTACGCTCGCAACGCTGGTGTGCAGTTTGAGGACGGTGGACGCGATGCCAAGCACCATGTGGAACACTTTCTCGATACGCGCGACGACCGAGGTCTAGAAGAGTGTCTGTACCACGTCCGAGTCTCGGATATCTACGAACTCGAAGGCATGATCGACAACATTTTGCGTTACCGCGAGCGAAACTCAGCCCGGGAACCCTCGTTGCGCCGCTACAGAGGTCAAGATGATAATCGTCGACGTGAGGGCAGGTCGACCGAGGGTCCCCGGAGCGGCTACCGCCGCGAACGAGGTTTCCGAGACAGTGACAGTGACCGTCATCATGTCCGACCGAGGATTACTCCCCTTATCGAGGCATTGACAAATGTATTCGCGGCGCTGAAAGCAAGAGGCTCGGATGGGTCACGGACAAGCTCCCCGGTCGTGCGCAGACATGGATATGACACTACCGATGGTTGCGGCAACATAGAGCGCGCGTACGAATGCAGCCAATACTCGGACGAGAAGTCGGACGACGGTTACGGGTCGGATCCGACTCACGTGCGCATTGAGTCCATCACCGAGAACGAGCATCGAGTCGCAACGAATGGGACCTTGGACATCACTAGGGGCATGGAGCTTTTGACCCCAGACGGAATCAACCTGGACCTGTCCCACGGCACGACGACGCTGTCCAACGAGGTTATGATGCATCTGCAGCAGCGTAATGAACGCTGGGTGGCAGAACAACCGTCGGTTGTTGACCGCCAAGACTACTTGACTCCACGCAAGATCCTCACGAGAGCCACCGAGGTTTTGACATCCGGGGGTGAGTGTCGGATAACGTCGGTTGAGCAGAATGGATTAGCGCCCGCCGTGACCGACGATCTCGCTGGACCAGGAGTGCACAAACCCTCGGTGATTGTCCAGGAAGGTGCTTTGGGTCGTGGCGATGGTGAACTCACCTCGTCCGAGGCTTTAAATGTCGATGGACCCACTGCAGTCACCAGAGGAAGCGACGATGGGGGCATTAGCCCGACCGATGGTTCTGCGAAGCCTTTCAAGCCAACCCAGGGGTTTAAAACCTCGGGGGCAGTAGTGGTCGACAGATCTCGACACGGAGATGAAGATTATGGGCCGTCCGAGGGCTGGAACGATCATGGGGCAGAACTCACCAGACCCGACACGAGTGATTATTCTGATGACGGGGCGACAGATGGTACAGAGCGCCTATTGGATGCCGGTTATGCCTCGGCGGTTGATGCGATGTCACCAGAAGATCCTAGTTGTAATGAAGCAGACGCTACCGACACGTTCAATCATCGACCGAACGAGGCCAAGCCCATGGAGAATCTGGAGAACGAGACCAAGCTAACGGGCTACGGTGACAAGTCGGCATTTATACCTGACTCTTCCGAGGCGATGCTGACGTATTCTGAACCGATTGGTCAGAGCAGGGACATGGATGCTATTCAGCGCGAGATCTTGATTACGAATGTTCCGACCCCGCCAGTGTGTAATCCTCGCGTAATGGGACAGGTGACTACCTGGACTTTGTGGATATTACTATTATGGACTGTAGTGATCGCTGCGAGTGCTTATCTCGAGGACAAAGCAGTAACCCTCGTTGGGTACACTGGAATGCGCAATGGTGTATCTGCTGCATTGGAACCCAAGACCGAGGCTTTAACCGTCGCCGGGGACTCGAGATTCGCAATCCAGCAATCCCTAGGGGCAATCACATGTCGTTGGGTGAAATTTATGACGCAACTCTGCCGCCACCGAGATATGACTACCAAATTTCGGTCGGTGACGTATCTACATGGGGAACGAGATTTCAATGTGGACGAGGTGTCGACGGTGGTATAATCCGACACCAGACTGTCGGAATTAAGTGGATTGAACAGAACCCGTAACGTTACTCCCGCAGACGGTTTGACGTCGAGTGAACCCTCGGTCAATGTTGCACAAGCTTCCGTAGCCTACTTAAGTCCCGGTGACAGGAATTTTTTCGACCTTGTGCGTGGCAGAGCGGAACGAGACTACGACGGAGACGACTCTGACTTTGTAAAAGTGGTGACCGGGCGCCAAACGAGAGCGAGGGAGAAACTCGTCAGATTTGCGGATGAAGTGTCGGTCATGGGTCCAGGAGATGCAACTCGTCGAGAGGATTCGTATGAGGTACCGACCGAGGCTCTGGGCGGTATCAAACTGCACCGATCAAATTTTGAAGTCGAGGCGCGTGACTCGTGCAAAATGGCACCAACTCCTGTTGTGAACGAACCCTCGGTCGGGACTTCCTCGGACGAAAGGGCAGCGCGCAACGCTCAAGATGCGCAACCGAGGTCCCTACTTGGCGTATGATTCGCGTTTGGCCTTACATGGAACGTGGTAAACCCGATGGAGCCGCAAAATTATCCCGCCGATGGACGTGGACGAACTCGGAGAGTGACCGAGGCGTCGGTCAGCCTCTAAAATGATTATGAGCAACCGAACATTGAACTGCCTGTGAGGATTATCCGGCTCGCAGAGACATACGAAGAAGGATACCAGAGAACGAGTTGTCCAAGTTGCAGACACGGATCTGCTACATGTATAACTGACGATTGAACTGCCTGCGAGACTCATTCGGCTCGCAGCGACAGACGAAGAAGGATACCGAGTGGAAAACTGTATATTTGTATGTGAAGAAATGAATCACGATGAAAACGCAAGAGTGACGCTACAAGCCTCGGTCGACGCGCTGAGAGAGAGAAAGCACCAGTGTGAAGCTACTGGAGGGGCGACCGAGGCTCTAAACAAAGCTGAGGGCAAAGAAAGCGTCAACGAGGTGGTAACGCGCAAGAACGAAGATTATTGAAGATTTACCGACATGAAGCGCAGCTCCACGATGCTACCCACAAAACAGAAGCTCGGAGACCGTTCGAACAAATCAGGCCGGTCGTGGAAAAGCAGAAAACGTAGCGAACGAGGCCTAGAAAGCAGTCGCTGCACGGACGAGACCGACGAAATGTATCTCGGTGGGTGAGAACGCGAACCCACGGCGCTCAACGAGGCTTCGGCTGGAGTAGCCGGCTCTTTGTCCGATCTACTGGAATCGACATTACGCTTCCACGAGGTTTGCAAACGAGACGACGAAGGTTCTGCAATTACGCTAGGAGGAGCAGGAACAAGGAGAGCTGCCTGCGACAACGGACATCAGCCACGGCAAGTTCCAACATGATACGGTGAAGAAAACAGGATGAAGCCAACAAGACAGAAGAAATCACCTCGCCAGCACGATGCATGGAGCGGAAGGATCTCGCAGTGGCCTCGGTCAACGTCCGAGACGGCTTGCGTGAAGGGGACGAAACATCGAAGAGGCAGCTAGACTGCGCCACGCCGCTCACCAGTGCCGGGTTCGCAACGAGGCGGGGGCAGTTGTGGCGTGGAGATTGTTCCGAGAAATGATCCTCGGTCACGTCAAGTGCCAAGTATCTGATACTGCCGGAGATGGAAGATGCCCTGTGACGGCTGATTAACCACAATCACCTCGGTAGAGTAGCATTAGTAAAAGAAGCCTCGGCGGGTCCTAATAAACACCCGACCGAGGCGAAGTAGGCTGACTATGTGGTGGGTGCGACTGAAGGCTCGGTCGTACCTAAGTGGAAGCCTCGGTCGTACCCCCGGAGCCTCGTCGTACTTAAGTGGAAGCCTTGGTCAGACGACCGAAGCCTCGGTCGCACTTCGCGGTACCTCTGCCGTAATCACCGTCATTATTGATGAGTGTACAGAAGTCGCCACATCGAGATTCGTTTATACTAGATATTTGTATATAGGATTAGGATTAGCTATAGGATGATCTGCAGAGGCTCTCTGGGCCTCTGAATACTCAGTAATAAATCAGCAGTCTTCCCCCCAAGTCTTCAGAGGTTAAGTCCGACTCCGGTAAGTGTTAGCTAGCTTATTGTAGTGCCTGGATACGCCTGGCTTAGTGGTATGGCTGTTGACGGACTAGAGATTAATTAATTAATAGTCCGCCGAGGTCAAGCCAGAGTAGGCGTGGCCGAGAGGCTAGAGTGGCACTTAGAGCGTCGTTCTGTGTGTGTGGGGGGGTTTAAGTCCCCTAGAGTATATTCTACTACCGACCGAGGATTACCTTGGTCCCCTTTGTATTAGGCCTAATCAGCCGGTACCCTTCCATCTGAGGGACTGCAAAAGGGTTGCGCGAAAGCGCTATATTGCATTCTAGCCCTCGTTCGTGGCTAGTTAGTGCAGGTTTTGGGTTGACCGAAGACAACCTTGGTACACAGAGGCTTATATCCAACCCTGTGTAAGGGATCGTTCCTGAACCTTCAGGTTAGATCCAACTTTCGTTGACCCTTTCGGGAAGACGTGTGTTGTTGGTGGGACTCGTACCGTACGGTAGCGAGATTTTCAGCGTGTTCCTACACGACATCCAGCATTGCGGATCCGGTGATGACGACACGCCAGAGGCTCGAATGACGTCATACTGGAGGTAAAGGGAAGCTACAGAGCCAGTAGGTATCGATGGGATGATAGCTGGATAGAGAGATACGTAGATAGGACGGGATCGGACTTAAGCATAAATCAGTATCGAATTTGCCTTGGACATCGCAACCGCCTTCGCCTTTGCTCGGAAACGGGAACTACATTGGCCCTACGAGAAGAAGAAGAGGTAGCGGTAAGAGATCTAGTGTTGGTTAAGTCTGGATAATATATTGGCCAGATCTTGACCTTCCTAGTGACCTACCCTCAAGTGCGGATCCCAGATCCACTGGAGTTCACAGCTTGGCCGGTCGGGTCTTCGACACTCAACCACCACAGATCCCGCTATAGGAAGCGGCAAGCATCGCAAGGAAAGGAGCGTAAAGGGACGCAAAGGACAAGACCCCGTAAAGGCAACCCCACGGCCGGATCCAGATCCAGGCCGCCAGATCCGAGTGCAAGACTACTCGATCTGGAAGTACAACCGCGAGCTGCGTGAAGATTTCCGCGCCGCTCCACCCCATCCCCGCGTCTCGCCAAGACTGTCTCGACTTCAAGGCGTTGGCACTTCGGAAGACACCAGAAGAGCAAGATCCAGCCCTACCGACGGGTACACAAGGTGACCCAGTTCAGCACACGTCACGGCAGATCGGAGTACCCCCTCCGTTAGTCGGTGTTCGGGCGCAGTTGGTAAGCCGGACTAGCAATCTCGCAGATTTTGCTGATCCCGCTACACCAAAATGGTGCGCGTACCCGGATCTTCTGGTGACTCGGGATTTCACCGTGAGTCCCAAGAAGAAGTCAAAGTGAAGATAGAGCAAGGGGACCAGGCGTCATCGGACCTCGGATCGACGACGACGCCGCTGAATGAAGCAAGACCCGCAGATCGACAGAGTGCTGGGAGGAACTCTATCGACGGAAAGGAGGCAGATCCGGATCCGGATCTGGAAGATAAACCTCAACCTCCTCCCCAGGTCCCTTCGGGGACCCCAGTGAGTCTCGATTCACATCGAGACTCACTAACAAAACAAACTAAGGCCGGACAGAACCGGTATGCGTTCGCTGACTCGCCCGTCAAGCTGCCGACACGGTATCCCACCCCCTTATTGAAGCCCAGTTGGGAGTGGAAAGGCAAGGTGCCCGCCAAATGGACGGCGCTCAAGGCCCCGGATCTGGGGGACGAGCCCAAGGGCAGACTAGTTCCAGCCGGGATCAAGACGGAGACGCCAAATCCGACTTGGAACGAGGCAGATCTGGAGTCTAGATACCACCGGAAGGAACTCCAAGACTTCATGACCCACAACCCGATCATGCAGATCCTACGACCGATGCAGATCGGTGATCAGACCGGACCAGTGACGGCACCAGCCTCGACAGACACTAAGCTGGAGGCGATCAAGATCCTCATGAACCTACTCTGGGAAGCGGGTCTGGTAGCTTGAGCATTCGACGCAGACGACTTGTTCCGTCTAGATCTACGGATATTCCAGACGTCGACGAAGGAACTCTTCGACAAGCTGAAGGTAATAGTAGGAGAGAAGGCGACGAACCCCAGTACGACCTCAAGCCCGGACTCGCCGACGCAGATCGGCTCCACAGGTGACCGGACTTCCTCACCTTTCGTGTCAGCAGCTGAAGCAGATTCGGACGCGTCGTCAGAACCACGACGGATGTCGTTAGGCCCTACGGGTGCCGCCATACTGCAAGCCAGATCCAAGGTGTCACGACCGAAGCCTACCCGAGCCAAATCTAAGAAGACATCAGGGACGGTGAACAAGCCGATGACCCCTCCCCATCTCGTGATTACGAGCGACAACGCTACGACCTCGACGGACAAGATGGAATCATACTTCCAAGCGGCCATGAGTCATTTTCTTCGCGAACAACAGATCTCCATGCCAAACCTGGCAGCCAGGACTCTCCCGAATCCAAGAACCAGAGATGTGGAGATGGAGTCCGCCGGATCGGACGATTTGGAGAGGCTACAGTGGGAATACGACCCAGATGACTTAGATCTTCCCACGGCGGCACCAGCAGCAGTCGCGACAGCAGTCGCCGGATCCTCGGATTCAACACTGATCCAACGAGTCCGGATCTCCGCCATATCAGATCTGAAAGAATTTACTGGGAAGGATCAGGATGAAGATCAAGCGAGGGCCTGGATCAGCAAGGTGAAGTCTTCCTTTATGCGAGACCAAGCTTCCGACGAAGAGAAGTGCCTGACCCTCGCGGATCTGCTGTCAGGACCGGCGAAGAACTGGTACCGGCAGCTCCCGAGATCCACACGCAACAAGTGGACCGAACTTCTCAAGAGCTTCCAAGTCCAGTATTGCGGGTTTGGGATCTCTGTGGCTCACCAATATTACCAGGCGCGGAAGCGCTCGGATGAGTCTGCGCTAGAGTATCTGCACAGGCTCAACGTGGCGGGTTTACGAGCGCGACTGAAAGTCAAGGACGGTGGTGCCAAGGAACGGAAGGAACATATGGACCATTTCATTGAGACACTGGGAGACCCCGAGCTGGCCGAAAAGCTGACGTTGCTACGACTGTCGGACGCAGATGATTTGGAGGAAGTGTTGCGGGCCCTAGACCGGGCGAAGAGTCGCCAGAAGAAGACGACCGCTGGATCCAGCCGGTACCGGCAGAAAGCAACCCCATCACCGGCGCCAGCTGCATCAGCCAAGCAAGTACGTGCGATACAGATCCAAGCACCGGACTCAGAGTCAGACTCTAATTCAGACGGATCGGACTCGGACCGGAATGAGCATCGCCGGATCTACCTTGCCGCAAGCGACGAAACCCCGCCGCCCGGAGAAGAGCCGAAGACGTTGGATCGCGAACAGTCGGATTGCCGTGCTCCAGACCCTCAACCCGGAGATCCGAGGCCACGATATCAAACAGACAGCGCAGACCGGGGGCGATGCTCTCACTGTGGCTCCAAGAAGCACACCGATCTGGGATGCTGGAGACGTCTGACGTGCAAGAAGTGTGGAAAGAGAGGCCACCCGGCGGATCACTGCCTGGTCGTGTGCCGAGGATGTGGAGAACTGCACGACATGGGGAAGTGCCCGATGGAGGAGTTCTACAACCAGATCCGCCAGTGGTTTGATCCAGTTAAACATGCTGGGATGCTGCCAGAGATGGCGGAGAAGATGTTAAACTAGGACGCTCGCCGGGATGGAATCCGGTACGAGCCGAGCGCTCTAGGTACTGCATTTATGCATACGTGAACAAGCCATCGATAGATCAAGCTAGCAGGAGGCCAGATCTATGTGATAATACATTCGATCTACATGGGAAACGCACTGCCGCCATATCCAGTCTTTGCCCAGCTGACGACTTCGACAGATCGGATGCCGCCGAAGTGATCAATCTCGACTCTGGTACCTCGCGTGGTTATTGGAAACAACAGGACCCAGATCTCTGGTTCTCGCCTACTGAAGGGGAAAGCATTTCCCCGAATCCTCAGCCTAGTCTCGTGGCTGAATGTAAGCGAACTGGAGACCCGAATCCAGATCTGTTGCCCGGAGAATCGAGAGGATACTGGAAGCACCATGCACCAGGGAAGTGGTTCCGGCAGGCTAAGATAACAGGGAAGATCAATAATGAGAAGGTGATCCTGCTTCTCGACACTGGCGCTGAGGTGTCTATCATAGACACTACGTTCGCCCAGCGAATGGGGTGTTACGTAGATAGGAGTCAGAGTCAAGACTGTGTGGGCATCGGAGATACGGTGTATTCGACCGCCGGAAGGACGCGGATCAAGATCACGTTGGCCGGATATCTGGTGTATCTGTTCGACATCTGGGTTGGCGATCTATCTGGTCAAGAAGCGATATTGGGGATGGACTTCATGGTGCCCGCAGGGATCCGCCTGGATCTAGCGGATGGGTCCCTGTGTCTCCCAGACGAGGTGCGGATCCAGCTCAGCGGCAGACGCCAGCTGTATAACGACAAGGCAAGGATCGTTAGGTTGGATCAGCACCTGCAGATCGACGTCGGAGACTCAATGGAAGTGCCCATGCGGAGGCAAACAACAGATCAAGACTCATTGTGGGTGACCCGGGGGGACCGATGGGTACCGACGGTAAGCAGAGGACCAGGTAAAACGCTGTACTTGACGATTGCGAACATTGGAGAGAGGAAACTGATCCTGCAAGGAGATGAACGGATAGCGATGTGGTTGGCTAGAGATCGGGTGCCTCGACTACAAGGTTTTGTGACAGCCGGATCTCGCCGCTACTTGGAGTGGCAGAATCTAGCACTACAGGCCACCACAGACGCCAAAGTATCAGAGAAGTACCAGCATCCAGAACAGCCCGACTTACCTGCGGTAGAGCGACCGACCTATCCAACTCCGCGGGCTATACTGCGCAAGTCCAACCCAGGCAGCGACCGACGACTACGATCGGGAGAGCAGAGATTTGTTCAGCCCGTCCAAGTAGCTGTGGGCTTACCGGATCCGGAAGCAGAAGTAGGCGACTCAACGCCAACCCCCCAGAATGGAGATCTCGAGTCAACCACTAGCCCAGATCTGGGTGGACAGCGTGTAGACGGAGCAGTAGACGAGTCGGAGAGCCAGAGTATGATGGGAGCAACGAGCGACTCGAAAGAAGGTCGGAAAGAAGTGGAAGAGCCGACTCCCGAAGCGACACCGTCGGATCCGACCCCTGGGGGAACAACAGCTGAGGTCGCCGTCCCGGTGGAAGATGAACAGGTGTGCTATCATGAAGGGGGCGACCTCAGAGCCGAAGAAGTGGAGTCAGGAGTGGCTGTGTTGCCTGAAGTCACACAATCGACAGAGGATGTGACGATAGAAGACATCCAAGTGGGAGATCCGACCGTCAACTCAGCCGAGGAAATAAATCGACTGCGATGGTTGATCTGGAGGCGCCGGCACCTGCTCATCGGAAAGGGCAATGCACTTCCCCCCGCCGCGAGAGGAATCGTCTGTGACATCGATGTGGGGGGCGCTAAACCTATCGCACAGCGGGTGCGCAAAGTGGCCCCTCAGTTTCGGGAGAAGCTCTCAGATCTGATCAAAGGGCTGCTTTTGGAGCTCGAATCATAAATATGTCAACTTCACCCTGGGCCTCGCCGATTGTGGTAATTATTAAGAAGAATGGAGTGGATATCAGGCTCTGTATTGACTACCGGTTGGTCAACAGCCTGACGAGGCTCATGATCTACCCGATGCCTCTGATCAACGATTTACGGGAAGATCTGGATAAGGTGCTATGGTACTGTTCGCTAGACATGGCGAGCGGGTTTTGGGTAGTGACCATGACGGATCGCGCACGCGCGATCTCAGCTTTCATCACCCCCTTCGGACTGGTCGAGTGGAACCGAATGCCCTTCGGCCTGAAGAATGCCCCCCAGATTTATCAGCGGATGCTCGACAACGCACTGTACGGCTTCACGCGGATCTCACGATTGGAAGGAGATCCAGCACTTAAGCAGCCGGATCCAGAGACAAGCCCGGATCTGATACCCTCCGAACCTAAGAACGACGGCAAGAAGTCGGTGCTGGGGCGCAGATCCTACATTGACGACATCCTGATCACCGCATAATCCTGGGATCACCTCTGCAACAGGGTCGAAGGTCTGTTGGATGTGTGCGATGAGTGGAACCTGTCGATTAGTGTGGTGAAGAGTTTCTGGGGTAAGGATCGAGTGGAATATCTCGGACATAAAGTGTCGAGCCATGGACTGAAGGCGAATCCGAAGGATCTGTCGGCCTTGACAGATCTGCCTTTCCCAGGCTCTCTCCGAGCGATGCAATCCTTTTTGGGGAGCCTCAACTACTACAGTAAGTTTATTGAGGATTGCGCGATCTACGCCGCAGTATTGTACGAATTGCGAGAGGTGGACTCTGCTGCTATGAGCAAGCCGGAGACTAGATCCCGGATCCAGAATCTAGCAGCAGCAGTGGGTGACGATATAGAGGAGACAGGGAAGTCTGCCGAAGCCGATCTACGCTGGATCCGGGCTCAAAAGTCGTTCTCCAAGTTGATGGAGAAGGTGGCGTCTACGCCAATCTTGCGCCACTTCAGGCCAGAGCTGCAACCAGTGGTGGTCGTCTATGCTAACGATTGGGCGATCTCTGCGGCCCTGATGCAAGAACACGACGACATGTTCCACCCGGTTATGTTCGCGAGCCGTACATTGAAGTCGAATGAGTTGAATTACGGGATCGTAGAGAAAGAGGTGCTAGCCTTACTCCGTGTCTTGGATCTGGGACACAATCTGTTGGTGGGACGCGAGATCAAGGTGCTGGCCCGCTACTCGACCCTAGCCTGGTTGTTCAGATCCTCTGGTCTACAGGGCAGGCTTGGACAGTGGGCAGCTCTGCTATCCCCTTGGACCCTCGAAATCGTGAAGTGCACGAAAGGAGAGGACGAGATCCTGGGGGCGATAGCCGCTACCATTACTCCCAGAGCCGAAGTAGATCAAGCATTGATCGCCATCGTGCCACGAAAGGAGCCTCGACGTAAGATCCAGGCCCCGATCCCTACGGTGTACCCCGGAGAGAGCCTGTGGGTAGTCAGCTTCGACGGCTCTGCCCGCGTCAAGCGTGGTGGAGGCGCTTATAGCGCGATCCTGTGGAAATTGCCCGAATGGACTGTGGTAAGGGCCCGATCGGAGTACGCGGATGGCCTGACGGTCAACGAAGCTGAATACCGAGGTCTATTACTGTGTATGGATTTGCTGGAGGGAGAAAACCAGCAACGTCTGGTGGTCTGTGGCGATTCCAATCTAGTGATTCGACAAGTACGAGGGGAAATCGACTGCAAGCCCCCTGGCCTTACGCTATTAAGGCAGAAAGCGCTGGATCGGTTGCTGGCGTGGCCAGATCACGAGCTGCTCCATGTCAAACGAGACTGGAACGGGAGCGCAGATAGCTTGGCGGGTGCGGCCTTACAGCGCCAAGCTGGAGTCGAAGTAGAAGAAGATTCCGACTTTGAGAATCTGGTAACGCTGAATCGTCTTGAGGAAATCCTGGTGGTGAGGGAAGCAGAAGAGCATCCCTCAGCTAAAGTCAGCCCAGTAGCTACGGTGATTCCAGATCTCGCCCCGCGGTGCTCCAGGAGGAAGTTGTACGGGATCTGCGGATCGGGCGGATCAAGCAGGCCCAAGACGAGGAAGAGTGGATTGCCGGGTTGAAGAAGTATCTGTTGGGAGACGTGCACGACTTGTCCCCTGAAGATGTCAAGTCCTACAATACTGTCGGATCTGACTATGAGGTGGATTTGGACGGACTACTTTTCTATTGTCCGCCAGCCAAACGGACGACGGAAGAACGGGATGGGCTGATGCGGCTGGTGGTCCCTGAAACGCTGCAGCAGGATGTGTTACATCACTACCACTCTAGTCTCGAGGGAGGACACCAGGGGGTCGGGCGAACTTATCAGCGGATCCGAGATCATTTCCATTGGAGAGGGCTTTACCGCAGCGTACAGCGTTATGTGGGAGAGTGTGTAGACTGCGAGACTGGAAAGGGACGGCCCACACTCCAAGGAGAATCGCCAGGCAACATCCAAGCGACTTACCCATTCCAGATCATCGCGATGGACCATATTCCCTCGCTGCCCAAGTCACACAAAGGTAACACCGAATTACTGATCTGGGTGGATCTGTTCACGGGGTACGTGATTGCGAATGCAAGCGCGTCAAGGACCGCACAAACGATCGCAGAGTCCTACGAGGAATGTGTGTTCAGGAGATTTGGGGCCAGCGAGGTGATCCGACACGATCGTGAGCCTGGGTTTATGGCTGACTTCTTCAGATCTTTCAACAAGATCCTGGGTCAACGACAGCGGGCTACGATGGCCTACCGGCCCCAAGCGAATGGGACGGCCGAACGAATGGTGCAGACTACCACTCGCGCGCTCAAGATGTATGTACAGGAGCTGGACCAACGGGACTGGGATGAGTATGCAGAGAGGCTTACGTTCGCCATTAACACGGCCCAAGATCGGATCCGAGGAGAAACACCTTTCTATTTGGTACATGGGTGGGATGCCTGATCTACACTGGAGGCGACTTTGCAGGTGGGCAGCACCGCACGTCGAGATCGGGAACCTCGGAGATGGAGGTATCAGATCCAACGGTATTACCAACAGGCGAGATCTCAAGTCAGTGAACGGATTAGAGAGGCCATCTCAGATCGAGCGACTCGTCACAATGAGGAAGTCCGACCACATGAGATCGAAATCGGGTCTCAGGTGTGGCTATATCTGGATCGAGTGAAGGAAGGCTACGCTAGGAAGCTGGCACACCTGTGGCATGGCCCTTTCCGGGTGACGGAAAAGATCGGAGAACACGCAGCCAAGATCGAAACTGCTGGTACAGAATACCGGCTGTTCCATGTAGTGCACATCTCCAAACTCAAGTGGGTAAGGACGTTCCCTGACAGACCCACAGCTCGTTTGCTCGACGAAAGATCGGAGCGTGTAGATCTGGACGAAGCCCTCCTCCCTGAAGATAGCTGGACCCGCGATTTGGACGAAGATGAATACGAAGTAGAGAAGATCGCAGACATGAGGACGGGGAAGCGAACCCGGTACGGTCGGATCTACCGCGAGTTCCTGGTGCATTGGCGAGGATATGAGGATCCGACATGGGTTGACGAGGCGGATCTCAATTATGGAGCGTTGCTACATGAGTTCCTCCGAGATCACACCAGCCGAAACCGGTTAGGAGTGATGCAGTTCCACGAGGAGTAGTGAGGGGAGACCTCGGAGGCGAGTTGGTCGTGTCCGAGTGAGAAGGAGAAGATGGATCTGCAGGGAGGGTGCAGATCGGGGGAAAGGGAAGTGAATGTTTACGTATGAAAAAAGAAAGAGAAGGCGAAGTAGCTGGATCATAAGGTCCAGATCGCGAGTAGATCTGACAAGCTACATGTCACGAAATGCAAGATCCCCGAAAAGAAGAACGAAGACTACTCAAAGAAGGTGGATTAACGATTATGAAAGCTAGACGAAGGAGGAGACACGGGTGAACGACGAGGAAAATGAGCCCGGAGACTACGCTGCGTCCTGAGCCTGGATCCCGAAGAACTTGTCCTTGAGACGAGAGATCGAGCAGGCTGGGTGCCGATCAGGTGTGTCACGAAAGTGATTACGCCATGGGTCCTCCGAATTGGCTTCATCCAGGGCTTCAAGAAGGTCGGTGGGCTCGGCTCGGTGAAGATTGGGGTCCTGAAGGTTGGCTTGACGCGACGCCAACCCTGGATACCACATCACGGTCTCCGATCGCTTGGGGAAATGGAGGAAGAAGGGATCCAGCAGCAGATCCAGATCACACCAGCCTTCGCGCATCGCCAAGATGAAGATCTCCAGGAACGCTTTCCAGTGAGCGCCGGCATGCGAACGACGGTTATTACGCTCTTTCTTATAGATCGCCAGCCATGGATGCTGCTTCATCATCGTCGGAGTAATCACGAAGGAGTGTGTGGACTCCCAATACGACTGCAGGCAGTCGGACTCGTGGGTTGGATAAAACGCTGGATCGCGACCCCGAGACGCCCACCCACGTCGTCCTCGAAAGAGATTGGATCGGCGTTGGCAGCTCTCTCCAGGACCTCCCAAGGTCGAGAATCCAGCAAAGCTCGCACGTTATCCTCGGTAATCAAGTCCACGCAGTAATCTTGAGGCGCGTATTGGCGCCGGTCTGTGGGAGCGATCCGAGGAAACGACCAGCCCGGACGAGTTGGAAGGATCGGGAACAACCCGTTGATCAGCATGGTGACCATGGCCTTGTCCGAGATTTGGTCGACCAACCACGGATCCACTTCCCGTTGGATCATGGCATGCGCTTGAACACGCCCCGGAATACACAATTCCCCCCGAGCAAACGGTGCCACAGGCTTCATTGGATCCGGAGCGGAAGATCCGGCAGAACGGCGAGGTGGCGGAGCCGATGGACCCCCCGAAGAGCCCACGTTCGGAGTAGGTCGGGAAGTCGGATCCACGTCGGAGCCGGAACCATCCGACCCGTCCGGCGAAGCGCCAGATCCGGCCACCTTGGGCCCACGCCGAGGAGAAGCCAGTCGACGCCGACGTTCAGCCGAGCGAGATTGGGCGAGGGCCTGCAGAGTCTGGGCTTCGAGGAGGTCGTTGGTCACTTCAGCGGTGTCTTCGTCCTCTTCCTCGTCGCTACTCGACTTGACGTCCGAGCCCTCCTTGCCACCAGATCCGACAGAACCGTGAGATCCAGAGCCAGCGTCCGAATCTGCGTCGCTAGCGTCAGATCCCCCCCGGTCGTCGTCTGCGAGGTGCCCGTCGTCTTGAGTTAAGTCGACGGGGCTGGAGCCGCTTCCACCCGCCGAAGACTTGGATCCACGATCGTCGTCACCTGGGGAGAGGGGAGCCACCCGACGCTTGGCAGGGGGCGCTGGGCTGGATTCGGGCGACGCCAGTGGGCTACGCGGTCGCTTGGAACTTGAAGGCGAGGTGGCAGCATCAGGCCCGGACGGAGCCCGATCCTGAGGATCTGCCGGATGACCTAGGGCGGAAGGACCAACAGGCGTGCTGCGCAGTGAATGTAACACGGCAGCTGGACCAGAGGTACTCGCATCTGCGGTTGAGATCGGCCCCACTGCTGCGGCCACAGCCGCTATCTTCTGGTGTGCGATGTCGAGATCCCGCTGGAACGAATCGCGCTCTCGCAGAGCCTGGTCGCGTGCGTCGCGAGCAACATCCCGCTCACGCTGTAGCTCTTGAACCGAGTGCTCCAAATCTCGAAGGCGGCGCTTCGCATCCGCCAACTCCTTGGCTGGGACTCCCTGCGTCTTCTTGGCAGCGGCCAACTTGGCGTCTGTGAGAAATACGAAAAGAGGGCGCGGTCAACGAGTTAGTAGGAGAAGCTGAGATCGAAAGGAGGAGGAAAGAGACACACCGAGATCTGAAACGTCGCTACGGAGGCGATTGGCGTCGTCCCGCGCGGTGTCGCGATCTCGGACCGAGCGAATCAAATCGTCTGTCGATGCGGTTTGGAGGGCCCGAAGACGGTTCAACTCTGCCGAAGAGTCACGGCACGAGCGCTGGTATCCCTGAAGATCTTCTTTTACGGCACCCAGTTGGTCCCTAGCACGAGCTGCCGCAGCCTGAGCCGCGTCTCGTTCCTGGGTCAGCCGATCCAGATCGGAGGGAGCCGTACCCGAAGATTCGGCGAGTCTTGCAGCCCGAGATTCGGTCTGCTGTAGAGCCTCAGTGGCCCGGGCCAGGCTGGTCTCCGTAAGGAGCAACTCGTGCTCGGCGTTCTCGCGCGCGCGATCTAGGTCGTTCCGGTCTTCTTGAAGTTGCTCGATCTCGTCACCGGCCAGCCGCACCTCTTCGGCCAAATGGTCACTCTGATCTTGAAGGGTATCCCGCTCAAAGACCGCTTGATCAAAGCGCGACTCGAGGTTACGGAACTCCGCCTCGTATTGCCGGACTTGGGACTCGAGTTGAACCACGACCGGGTCAGGAGCAGCCCCCGGGTCGCTTGGTTCGTGGAGTGAAGCAATCTCCGCTCGGAGACGCCCCACCTCTCGTTGCTGTGCGCTGTATAGACTCTCCAGAGCTCGGAGGTCGTGGGTCTGCCGGAGCAGAGTCCGAGAGAGCCGATGCTGGTCGTCAGCCGTCACGCTGCGGGAGGATGTGGCCGTTTGGAGATCAGCGTTCGCACGTGCGAGGCGCCCGCGCAGCAGGGAGTTGAGGCGACGAAGTTCGTCGGCGCTGGCCTCAGTTGGGGGAGAGCGGCTTGCCGATCCGGAGGAAGACGGAGACGACATCAGAGTTTGTTGCGGTCTGCAGGTCGAAAAGACGGAATGCGCGAATAAGAACGGTGTGACACAAGAGGCCGACACCTGATTGATGGAAAAGTGCTCGTAGTGATGTCAGTTGTGTAACAACAACTACGAGCAGGAGGAGACTGTGGAGAAGCGAGATCCGAGAAATCGGAGATCGCCGTTGATTGACAAGTGAGAGACTGGGACCCGGCTTGTCACTATTACGAAACACTGACCTGGCGGGATCTACACAGAGGTGGAAGCAGGGAGACGCAGGACGGATGCTGGCAAGGCGCTGAAAGGGCGGAGCGGGCGTGGACCAGTAGTTGCAACCCAGATCAAGTGGTTCGAAGAAGATCGGAAGATTTGGATCTGGAGCCCAGATCGGGATCAGATCTGATACCAGGGCCCAGATCCAGCATTGCGGATCCGGTGATGACGACACGCCAGATGCTCGAATGACGTCATACTGGAGGTAAAGGGAAGCTACAGAGCCAGTAGGTATCGATGGGATGATAGCTGGATAGAGAGATACGTAGATAGGACGGGATCGGACTTAAGCATAAATCAGTATCGAATTTGCCTTGGACACATCGCAACCGCCTTCGCCTTTGCTCGGAAACGGGAACTACATTGGCCCTGCGAGAAGAAGTAGAGGTAGCGGTAAGAGATCTAGTGTTGGTTAAGTCTGGATAATATATTGGCCAGATCTTGACCTTCCTAGTGACCTACCCTCAAGTGCGGATCCCAGATCCACCGGAGTTCACAGCTTGGCCGGTCGGGTCTTTGACGCTCAGATCCCGCTATAGGAAGCGGCAAGCATCGCAAGGAATGGAGCGTAAAGGGACGCAAAGGACAAGACCCCGTAAAGGCAACCTCACGGCCGGATCCAGATCCAGGCCGCCAGATCCGAGTGCAAGACTACTCGATCTGGAAGTACAACCGCGAGCTGCGTGACGATTTCCGCGCCGCTCCACCCCATCCCCGCGTCTCGCCAAGACTGTCTCGACTTCAAGGCGTTGGCACTTCGGAAGACACCAGAAGAGCAAGATCCAGCCCTACCGACGGGTACACAAGGTGACCCAGTTCAGCACACGTCACGGCAGATCGGAGTACCCCCTCCGTTAGTCGGTGTTCGGGCGCTGTTCGTAAGCCGGACTAGCAATCTCGCAGATTTTGCTGATCCCGCTACACCACAATTGCGCTCTCGTCGATCGGACTACGCGCAGTTCGTGCGCGTGTCGACACAGCTGATAGGTTGTTCGTATTAGCGTGTTCATTCGGTTTGGTTGAAACCGGATACCCTCCCCCACTTAAGGAAGGAGCTACCGCACCGAGTACGCCGGCACACGTGGATGCCGCATGGCGTTCACGTAAAACGGTGTGTGTCCTGTCGAGACATGCACCGAGTTGTTGACGGCAAACTCTGCCATCGACAAGCAGTCGCTCCAGTGTTGGAACGAGTGAGCGTAACTCTTCAGAGCGTCAACCAAGACTCGGTTGACGCGCTCGGTTTGTCCGTCGGTCTGCGGATGATCCGCAGTCGACATGGATAGCTGCGTGCCAAGAAGTTCAAACACTTCTTGCCAGAAACGCGCTGTGAAGCGCGGATCACGATCAGACACAATGTCGATCGACATGCCATGGTGTCTAAACACCATGTCAACAAACAGACGTGCCGTCTGCTTGGCTGTCACTTCCGCTGGTACTGCAGCAAGATGCTCCATCTTGCTGAACCGGTCAACGAAGACCACAATACCAGTCCTCCGCTTGTTATCAGGCGGAAGACCAAACACAAAGTCCATTGAGATGGACTGCCAACACTCCGACGGAGTCGGCAGTGACTGAAGTGGAGCCTGCGAGAAGGGCGCAGGCATCACGCGCTGGCAAACCTCACAAGCACGAGCGTACTTGCGTACCCACTTGTACTGGTGACTCCAATAGAAATCGTGCGTGAGAAGCAAGTATGTCTTCTCACGTCCCGGATGTCCCGACGTCGGGGCATCGTGATATTCATAAGTGATCCTAAGCTTAAGCTCATGATCGTCCGGCACGACAATGCGATCAGCGTTGTCGTCGACTGCGCTGTAAAACAACAGTCCATTGTGTACACGATAACGGTGTACACGGGCACGGAGATGTTTCGCCAATTTCTGACGAGACTTGTCAGAAGGCGCAGCGAAGTAGTCCAATAACTGCTTCGCGTCCGCATCATTCGTGTATGCGGACCTCACGTCGTCTAACAAAGACGATGAGGGAGTAGACGTCCGTGCGACGCCAATTGGATTGGCGTCGGCCTTGTGCACCGCATAGTCAGGTCGACGCGATAACGCGTCGGCCACAACATTCAACCTTCCAGGTTTGTACTCAACCTGGAAGTTATACTCCGCAAAGAATGAGAGCCATCTCGCCATTCTTTGTGAGATGTGCGGCGACTTGATCGCTGTACGCAATGATGTATGGTCGGTGTAGACCACAAATGGTCTACTCCCAAGTAGATACACTCGAAACTTCGCGAGTGCATACTTCATGGCAAGGAGTTCCTTGTCATGTACCGGGTAGTTGCGCTCAGCTGGCTTCAGCTGGCGCGACTGGTAGTAGACCACGCGATCACGTCCCTCGTGATCGTGTTGCATTAGAGCGCATCCGATTGCGAAATCGGACGCGTCACGCACGACGTTGAATGGGCGATCTTGATCGGCCACCGCCAAGATCGGCGCTTCAGTCAAGCCCTGCTTGACTGCATCAAAGGCCTGCTGACAATCAGCAGTCCAAACCCATGCAGCGTCCTTCTTTAGGAGCTGCGACAGCGGGCGAATCTTCCCGCGTAGTTGCTCACGTACTTGCATAAGTACGTAGCGAGTCCAAGGAACTGCCTCAGTTCCTTGACATTGGAAGGCGTAGGCCATTCATTGATCACTCTGACCTTTCCCGGGTCAGGGCGTACGCCGTTCTTCCCTACGAGACGCCCAAGGACGGGTATCTCGCTAGCCCCGAAGATACACTTCTTCAGGTTCGCATAGAGCTTGTGTTTGCGCATGAGCGCAAACAACCTGCGGAGATGTTCCTCGTGCATCTCCACTTCCGACTTCCCGTCCACAGCCCGGCTGTGGATGAACACATCATCGAAATAGCTCGGTGCGAAGTCGCGCACCGAGCGCAACAAGTGCGTTACGCACCTGTTGAACGTCGCAGGGGTATTCTTAAGACCCTGCGGCATTACAAGCCACTCCCAGAGCATACCGCTCGGAGTGCTCACCGCCGTGAGAGGTATATCGCTCCCACGCATGAGGATCTGATAGAATCCGTCTCCCAGATCCAGAGCACTGAAGATAGTGCTCAAAGCCATCGAATCGATGATCACATCTTTTCGGGGTATCGGCGTCTGCGCCGGTACTGTCGCGTCGTTCAGCTTATTATAAGCGTGAACGATGCGCCACCCGCCCCGTGCCTTCTTGACACAGAACGTAGGCGCGCTGTGCGGGGACTTCGATTCCCGCACTTGCCCAGCCTTGCGACGACTTTCGAAGAAGTCGTCGATCGCCTTCACTTGCCCCCGCTACAGTGGCCACTGCCGCGTCACGCAATACTTCGTTCCCGGCACGAGATCAATCTCGTGCTGAACACCCTTGTCCTGCGGCAACTCCGCAGGGATATCGTCCGGGAGTACGTCTCTGTACTCGCGCAAGACCTCGTAGAAGGGGCTCGACTTCAGTGAGTCCCAGCTCTGCTCGTGGAAGCGTTCTTTCTTCGACTTGGCGCTGAGGGCGTCGACGCCCTCAGCGACGAGCTGTTTCAACTCTTCCGCTTCACACTTCATCCTCTCGACATCCGAGAGGATGCAAATCTGCTCGATGTGCCCATCGTGCAGGTCGCGGGCGAAGCGCCTCCAGCTTGTGACTGGAAGCGAAGTCAACTCCGACTCCAACGTCGGAGGATTCTCCAACTTCATCTTCTTATACTGGAGACCAGTATTAGTACGCGTCAAGACACTCAGGGTCTCGCCGGTCGTCTCCAGTTCCTGTGTCTGCCCGGCAGACACTGCTTGTAGCGTCTCGGTCCCTGACCGAGACTTGCGCAGCTTTGCTCGCGTGCGCCGTTCGCTTCTTGTGCGGAACCCGGTTCCGCGCGTCTTGTTTTGTCCGGGCCCGGCCGCGGACAGATCTTCCTTTTGATCGCCGGCGGATTCAACCCGCGGGCGCACGCAATCAAGCCCGGCTTGATCGCGTATCGCTTCTTCGTGCAGCCCGGCTGCACGTGAGCACGCAATGCGTTTCTTGTTGTCGCCGGCGGGTTCTTCCTGCGGGCGCACGCAATCAAGCCCTTTGTGGTGTAGGAAACATCAAGTTTTGTGGCACACACTGGTACAGGGTACCGAAGAAGCTTAGGAAAACAGGTCGACGGTGGCAACTCGGCGGGAGGGTACAGAGTACCATCCGGATGGCGCGGTATCCGGACCAGCCGAGTTCAAGGATCCGGATAAACTCAGTATCCGGACCGACTGAGCTCGAGAGGTCGCCGAACTCGGCGAAGGGTCGGCCGAGATCCGAAACCACTCTATTTCATTAGGTATTTGTATAGGAACTCAGGAACAGTAGAGGCGCCCCTTCAGGGCGCCTGAAAGATAATATGTTTGTTATATTATAACAAACAAACAGAGCAGAATTTTCCTAGTCCAAGACACGCGTACACTTCTTCGGTAAGTCCCTGCATAGGGCCGGGGTATGTCTGCCGTTGGTACCTGAGAGGCATAGCTTGTAGGGTACCAACAGGTAGCGCCAAGAGATAACGTAGGCCTGGGAGGGGCAGTCTCGCCAAGCGCGAAGAGAAAGTCTCGCCGAACTCGGCGAGCCGGTGGGCCTGTAAGTCCCAGGGCACCGTAACCTTTCAGCTGAGCTGCCTTTGCACTCGGCGGCCCGTGACTGTTCCATCTTTTGGTGGACGGCACGGGTTTTGTGAACGGAGTGTCGTGTAGGAACGCGCTGAAAATCTCGCTACCGTACGGTACGAGTCCCACCAACAACACACGTCTTTCCGAAAGGGTCAACGAAAGTTGGATCTAAACCTGAGGTCCAGGAACGATCCCTTACACCGGGTTGGATATAAGCCTCTGTGTACCAAGGATGTCTTCGGTCAACCCAAAACCTGCACTAACTAGCCACGAACGAGGGCTAGAATGCAATATAGCGCTTTCGCGCAACCCTTTTGCAGTCCCTCAGATGGAAGGGTACCGGCTGATTAGGCCTAATACAAAGGGGACCGAGGTAATCCTCGGTCGGTAGTAGAATAAACTCTAGGGGACTTAACCCCCCCCACACACACACACAGAACGACACTCTAAGTGGCACTCTAGCCTCTCGGCCACGCCTACTCTTGGCTTGACCTTGGCGGACTATTAATTAATTAATCTCTAGTCCGTCAACAGCCATACCACTAAGCCAGGCGTATCCAGGCACTACAATAAGCTAGCTAACACTTACCGGAGTCGGACTTAACCTCTGAAGACTTGGGGGGAAGACTGCTGATTTATTACTGAGTATTCAGAGGCCCAGAGAGCCTCTGCAGATCATCCTATAGCTAATCCTAATCCTACATACAAATATCTAGTATACACGAATCTCGATGTGGCGACTTCTGTACACTCATCAATAATGACGGTGATTACGCCAGAGGTACCGCGAAGTGCGACCGAGGCTTCCACTTAAGTACGACGAGGCTTCGGGGGTACGACCGACGCTTCCACTTAGGTACGGCCGAGGACCTATTACTAAATCGGCGTATTTAGCCTCGGTCGGGTATTTATTATGGCCCGCCGAGGCTTGTGTCACTACCGAGTTCCATGTCACTCTATCGCGGGAAATGTAATCCACCAATCAGAACCCAGAACAGCATTTCACTGAAAGGTTTGACGGTGGCGGCATGGGCAACAGAGCTGCCACGCCGCGGCCAAATCTCCACGCCACAACTGCCCCCGGCCCGATGCGAACCTGCCCCGATGGAGAGCGTCGTGTCGCCTCTCGAATGCGCCGCCACGGTGCGCGTGGCGTGCTCTGTAGCCCTTGTCCCAGCATCCATCCTTCGGTCAGTTCTTGGCATCTTGAGCGTCGGTACCTTGTCCTAGTCAGAGCCTGTCGCGATACAGATGCCGCATGAATCCTCGGTGCGGCCTCGTGTTCCTTTTGTATAACTCCAAAAAGCCGCTGACAAGTCCACCGAGGTTTGACATCCATCCAGGCCGTCCGTGGTGAGTCACCCAAGGGTCGTACAAAGGACCACCTGAAGGGTCACCCTAGAGGTCTTGCTCCATGATCGCCCTGAGCGCTATCGCGACTTGTGCGGCGAATTAAGCCTCGTTCGTTCTTTCTCCAGCCTCGGCTTCGTCCACTCGAACTGGTCAGGTACCGACCGAGGATTGTAGTGTAGCGGATACAACTTTTGGCGGCTCAATCTTCTTTCATTGGAATCCGCTCCACCGGGACTTCATTCACTGCTGAGTAGGAGGCGCTCAAGGGTCATTCGAAAGGTTGTACGAAGAGCCTGAAGGGTCGCCGAGAGGTATCCGAAGGCCTCTCCACAGGCGTCCTGAGCGATACCGAGGCTTCTGCGGCGATTTAAACTTCCGTCGTTCTGTCTCTTTTGCCGTATCGTCTGTTTAGAGCCTCGGTCACCCCACCAGTGGCTTTGCACTGGTGCCTTCTCCCTCTCGGCGCATCGACCGAGGGCTGCAGCACCGTTCTTGAATTTCCATCGTGATTCATTCCGAAATATCCAAATATCTAATTCGCGTTTGGTATCCATCTTCGTCTGTCACTGCGAGCCAATTGCTCCTCGCAGGCAGTTCAATCCTCGGTCACACGCCCAGCAGGTCATCATTCATTATTCAGACGAGCCACGGGCGACCTCTTCTCCGGTATCAAACTTCGTCTGCTACTACGAACCGGGTAACCCTCGTAGGCAGTTCAATCATAGGTTGTGTCACTCTAGTCGTCATCCGCGACTTGGACCACTTGGAGGCGTTGGGCGATGCGTGACCGATAGCAGTGGTCGTCAACGAAGCCTTCACGCGACAGATTGAAGTTTGGCTCCCGCGTAAGCTTCTCGCAACCAACCCAGTCCACTTTGAATGTAGCTCGGAAGCACCCATGCCTTCGGCAAGCTAATTTCGCGGTTCCAAAAGGTTTACCACGTTCCATGTACGGCCACACGCGAATCGTACGCCGAAGTAAGGGGCTCGGTCGCGCATCCAGTGCATTGCGCGCTGCCCTTTCGTCCGAGGAAGTCCCGACCGAGGGTTCGTTCAGAATAGTAATCGGTGCCATATTGCACGAGTCACTCGCCTTGACTTCAAAATTCGAACGGACCAGTTTCATGCCGCCCAGAGCCTCGGTCGGTACCTCATACGAATCCTCTCGACTAGCTGCATCTCCTGCACCCATGACCGACACTTCATTCGCAAATCTGGCGAGTTCCTCCTCCGATCTCGTTTCGCGCCTAGTCACCGCTACTACAAAGTCGGAGTAGTCTCCGTCGTAGTCTCGTTCGGCTCTGCCGCGCACAAAGTCAAAAAAATTCTTGCCACCGAGACTTATGTAGGCCACAGAAGCTTGTGCAACACTGACAGAGGATTCGATTGATGTCAAACCGCGTGAGAGGGTAACGTTACTGATTCGGTTCAATCCGCTTGATTGTGACAGTCTGGCTTCGGACGATACCACTGTTGACCCCTCGTTCTCCATCGCTTGACTTACCAGGTAGTCCGCTGCCGCATTGAGATCCCTCTTCCCATGTCGATTAGTCACCGACTGAAATTTGGTAGTCATATCTCGGTGGCGGCAGAGTTGCGTCATAAATTTCACCCAACGACATGTGATTGCCCCTAGGGATTGCTGGATTGCGAATCTCGAGTCCCCGGCGGTGGTTAAAACCTCGGTCTTGGGTTCCAATGTAACAGATACGCCATTGCTCGTCCCAGCGTACCCAACGAGGGTTACTGCTGTGTCCTCGAGGTAAGCACTCGCAGCGATCGCTACAGTCCACAATAGTAATATCCACAAAGTCCATGAACGATGTGACCCTTTGGTAGTCACCTGTCCCATTACGCGAGGATTACGCACTGGCGGGGTCGGAACATTCGTAGTCAAAATCTCGCGCTGAATAACATCCATGCCCTTGCTCTGACCAATCGGTTCAGAATACGTCAGCATCGCCTCGGAAGAGTCAGGTATAAATGCCGACTTGTCACCGTAGCCCGTTAGCTTGGTCTCGTTCTCCAGATTCTCCATGGGCTTGGCCTCGTTCGGTCGATGATTGAACGTGTCGGTAGCGTCTGCTTCATTACAACTAGGATCTTCTGGTGGCATCGCATCAACCGCCGAGGCATAACCGGCATCCAATAGGCACTCTGTACCATCTGTCGCCCCGTCATCAGGATAATCACTCGTGTCGTATCTGGTGGGTGCTGCCCCATGATCGTTCCATCCCTCGGACGGCCCATAATCTGCATCACCGTCTCGAGAACTGTCGACCACTATTGCGTCCGAGGCTTGAAACCCTTGGGGTTGCTTGAAAACCTTCGCCGAACCACCGATCGAGTCAATACCCCCAACACCGTTTCCTCTGGGGTGTGCAGTGGGTCCATTGGCATTTGAATCCTCGGACGAGGTGGGTTCACCATCGCCATGACCAAAAACATCCTCCCGGACTACAAACGAGGGTTTGTGCGCTTCTGGTCCAGCGAAATCGTCCGTTACGGCGGGCGTTAGTCCAGTCTTCGCAACCGACGTTGTCCGACACTCATCCGCGGATCTTGCGGCCTCGGTGGCTCTCGTGAGGATATTGCGCTGAGTCGGGTAGTCTTGACGGTCAACAGACGATGGTTGTTCTGCCAGCCACCGTTCATTACGCCGTTGCTCGTGTCCGAAGAGGGTCTCGTTGCGGCTATTAGCGTAGGCTTGCACCTGCCGGTTTCGATACTTGCCAGAATCCAGTCTGGCGTACCCGGGGTGGAACAGGTCTAGGCTGATCCCGGCTGGAGTCATAAACTCCATGCCCTTGATGACGTCCAAGGTTCCATTTGCTGCGACTCGATGCTTGCTCTCGGTGGCGGCTTCAATACGCCCGAGGGTCGGATCCGACCCGTAACCGTCGTCCGACTTCTCGTCCGAGTATTGGCTACGCTCGTACAGGTGTCCAACGTTGCCGCAACCTTCGGTAGTATCGTATCCATGTCTGCGTACGGCTAGGGGGCCTCTCCGAGACCCGTCCGAGCTCTTTGCGCTCAGCGCTGAGAGTACATCTGTCAAAGCCTCGACAAGGGGAGTAACCCTCGGTCGGTCATGACGACGGTCACTGTCTCGGAAGCCTCGTTCGCGGTTGTAGCCGCTCCGGGGACCCTCGGTCGACCTGCCTTCACGTCGACGATCATCATCTTGACCTCTGTAGCGGCGCAACGAGGGTTCCCGGGCTGAGCTTCGTTCGCGGTAACGCAAAATGTCGTCGATCATGCCTTCGAGTTCGTAGATATCCGAGACTCGGACGTGGCACAGACACTCTTCTAGACCTCGGTCGTCGCACGTATTGAGAAAGTGTTCGACATGGTGCTTGGCATCGCGTCCATCGCTCTCAAACTGCACACCAGCGTTGCGAGCGTATCCATTAAGTCGGTTTAGGTAGTCGCACACGTGCTCCTTGCCATATCGCTTCGCTGTGTAGTACCGAACCTTCGCCGACCGAGTAAACTCCGCACAGTAGTACTTGATGAACGCCTGACTCAGCAATGTCCAAGTGCGTTTCGTCTTGCGCGGAAGCTGCTGGTACCAATGATGTGCTCCGTCGTGTAGGCTAAGCTCGAACGCCACACACCACGTATTAGGCGGCTTGTGCGTCGCTTTCATTCCGTAAACAAAAGTCCGAAGCCACTGCATGGACTTCTCGCTCTGATTCCGAGTACCACAGAAAGGCTCGATGCAGTTGAGCGGGAGATGCGTGGCAATTGTAAGCCTCGGGGGGGTGCTGTGGTTGTCCACCTCACTCAGATCTCTCACTTCTCGCGCCCATTCCTTCGTCAAATCTCCGTCGTGTTCATCGTCAGCAGGTTCGGCATTGGTTACGTTATCCAGCTCCTCAACGAGGCTTCGGGCGAGCGGTCGCACTCCGCTGATTCGCCCTCCAGACACTAGCGCTGCCTCGGCGGCCTCGGTCACGGTGCCCCTGACTTCCCAGTCATCGTTTTCATCATCTTCGTTGGCGTCCGAGGATTCAACCACTGAATTGCAGCTCACCAAACATTCGTCCATCTCGACCATCGGTGTAACCACAAACGAGATCCTGGAACCCACCGAACCCTCGGCGAGCATCCGACTTGACTTCGCTTGCGTAGCTCGTACCATTGACTTGACTCCACTCGTCGTCTTCTCTTCTTTTTCTTTGTTGTTTTCTTCTTCTACTTTTCTTCTTTTTTTCTTTTTCTTTTTCTTCTTCTCTTCTTCTCTTCTCCTCTTCTCCTCTTTCGTTCGTTGGGGTTGATACCGCTCACAACCACGACACACAAAAGGTTACATCAATCCCGGGTCGCGGCACCAGTTGTCGTGTAGGAACGCGCTGAAAATCTCGCTACCGTACGGTCCGAGTCCCACCAACAACACACGTCTTTCCGAAAGGGTCAACGAAAGTTGGATCTAAACCTGAGGTCCAGGAACGATCCCTTACACCGGGTTGGATATAATCCTCTGTGTACCAAGGTTATCTTCGGTCAACCCAAAACCTGCACTAACTAGCCACGAACGAGGGCTAGAATGCAATATAGCGCTTTCGCGCAACCCTTTTGCAGTCCCTCAGATGGAAGGGTACCGGCTGATTAGGCCTAATACAAAGGGGACCGAGGTAATCCTCGGTCGGTAGTAGAATAAACTCTAGGGGACTTAACCCCCCCCACACACACAGAACGACACTCTAAGTGGCACTCTAGCCTCTCGGCCACGCCTACTCTTGGCTTGACCTTGGCGGACTATTAATTAATTAATCTCTAGTCCGTCAACAGCCATACCACTAAGCCAGGCGTATCCAGGCACTACAATAAGCTAGCTAACACTTACCGGAGTCGGACTTAACCTCTGAAGACTTGGGGGGAAGACTGCTGATTTATTACTGAGTATTCAGAGGCCCAGAGAGCCTCTGCAGATCATCCTATAGCTAATCCTAATCCTATATACAAATATCTAGTATAAACGAATCTCGATGTGGCGACTTCTGTACACTCATCAATAATGACGGTGATTACGCCAGAGGTACCGCGAAGTGCGACCGAGGCTTCGGTCGTCTGACCAAGGCTTCCACTTAAGTACGACGAGGCTTCCACTTAGGTACGACTGAGGACCTATTACTAAATCGGCGTATTTAGCCTCGGTCGGGTATTTATTATGGCCCGCCGAGGCTTGTGTCACTACCGAGTTCCATGTCACTCTATCGCGGGAAATGTAATCCACCAATCAGAACCCAGAACAGCATTTCACTGAAAGGTTTGACGGTGGCGGCATGGGCAACAGAGCTGCCACGCCGCGGCCAAATCTCCACGCCACAAGACTGCCCGGCTCAGGCGAGTCTCTGGAGAGTTGAACCGGTTGGTTGGAACTCGGCGAAGACAAGACACCTACTGTCCCGGCTGGGCCGGACCGTTGGGGACCGAAAGAGACCCCACGCAGGCCAACTCAGCCGACTAGCTCGGCTATTGTTGTTGGTTGTTTGCGAGGACCCACATTTGACGATTTGTGTGTTTTGCAATACCACAACTGGTGCCGCGACCCGGGAACAGGGGTGTGCTTGTTTTGTTAGATACCAGCTAACCAAGTTCAAGTTAAGAGCAAGAAGAGAGAGAAGATGGTCAAGGGATCGTCCTCGAGGAGCGTCAGCCCGGCTGGGAGAGCCAGGGGCCCGACTCCGTCGAGACCGGACTCGGCGAGTGTGGCGGCAGCGATCGTGACGCCGGATGACACGCCGAGGGTCGAATTCGAAGACGTCGACGACCAAGGCCATGTGAGTGAAGATGGCGGTGAAGAGAAGGAGGGCGAGAGCGACGAAGAGGAAGAGTTCTTGTCCGAGATGAATGAAGAGGACGATGCGGAAGAAATGTCACTCCAAGTGACCAAGATGGGAACACCGCGCCCCGTGGAGCGCAGTCTCGTAGCCGAGTTCGGCGAGGACGATGGCGATGATGAACAAGATGTGGTACCAAGCCAGCGCCCGCCGCTGGTCCCTCGCGCTGCGAGGAACGCCGACACGCCGAGCGCCAACAAAGTGTTGGCCAGACTAGGCGAAGAAATGAAGGCAACCGGAGGATGGATGTCGAAGTTCGGACCAAGGGCGATGGCGCAAGCCAAGTGGCCAGTGCTGGGCCCCGAGTTGACCCACCCGGTGAGTAGCACAACTATGAATGAGTTGTGCTATGAGACGGCGACTTTCCTCCGGGCCATGGGCTACCGGTGCGTGGGATCGCCGAGTCGACAAGACCAGAAGGAATGGACGCTCAAGTCTGCAGGGAACGAGATCATGCAATGGAAGCGAAAGCTAAGAGCTGCATTCGGTCTTGAACGCATGCCCGACGTCGCCAGACCAAGAGTACCGCGCTTAGCCGAGTCCACGAACTCGGCGGACGCGACAGCCGAGCCCTCAAGACCATTAGCCGACTCCGCAGTCGTGGCAGTCGACCCGAGTCGAATCCCGCTTCCGAAAACCCGGACGTCAACCGTGGCCGAGAAGCATCCCGCGCCACCAGAGGTACTCCCTACTTTGGGGATACGAACATGCAGTCACCACCCCGTGGAGCAACCCGTTTCAACGAGTCCCGCGACTTGGGTGGCGCAGCCGAGTCCGACGATGAATATGATGCGTGGGAAGCCAAAGCAGACCTGTACGAGTCTCCGAAGCACTACATCCAACAGCTGAGTCTGGAAGACTCGGATGAGAGCCGCTCAAACGTCCTCGAAGTGCGTACTCACGCACCCCTGGACAAGATAGCGGTGTTCGAGGGGAAGCGCAACCGGCCTGAAGATTCGTTGCAGTGGCTGAAGCGGTTCATCTACGAGATGAAGGGCACTCGCATGCCCAACGACTCGTGGTGCGAACCATTCTCGCTCAGTCTCGGGAAGGCGGCCAAGAGTTGGTTCCGACAGCTCCCGAAGAAGACTCAGTTGAAGTGGAGTCTGCTCAGCTCGGCGTTCTTGGATTACTACTGTTCGCAGTATGACCAGACGGCACAGACGCGGTACTTCTCAGCTCGGCGAAAGGAGAACGAGCACATTTGCGACTTTCTCCTCAGGCTGAACGGGTACGCGCGAGCTGCGAAAATTCAGTACGAAACCGGCGGTCCTCAAGCTGCGAGCCACGTCGAGCATTTCCTGCTCCACTGTGGGGATGACGCCGTGATGGACCAACTGTACCCGCAGCGACTCAGCGACATCCAGCGAGTGGAGAAGATCATTAACCAGAAGCTGCTCGGTGACAAGAGGAAGAAGCAGCGGGATCGAACAACATCCAGCCGAGTTCGCGAGTCACGTCGAGATGATGGGAGCCGACGTAACGAGTCAAAACGCAGTGATGGCTACAGAGAGAAGCGCCGTGACGACCAACGTGACCGACGTGAAGACCGTCGTGAACGCCGCAGTGAGGATCGTGAACGTCGAGTCACCTTGGCCGATGCCAGTGTTGAGGACCTCAGAGCAGCCCTCGATGAGCGTCGCGCCAGTCACGAGACAAACTTCTATGATTCCTCGAGCGACGGAAGCGACAGGGACGCCGCAGCCGAGTCGTCGTCCGAGTCGGGCTCCGATTATATCGACGCTGGGGTGACAGCCGAGTCGAAGCGACCGTCGTACAGGGGAAGCTCGAGCAGTACCCGTCAGAACTCGGCTCCGCGATCCCCCGGACGAACTGATTCTCGGGGATACCCTCCCCGTCGCGATGAGTCCAGTGAGCGTCGGCGGTACGGTCCATGCGGCGCCTGTGGGGCGGACGGCTATGACGCCCACTTCTGCAGGCGACGATGCAAGTTCTGCAAGCAAGTGCATGACGTGGGAAGCTGTGAGCTCTTCCAACGATTCGAGAAACTGTCGTGTAGGAACACGCTGAAAATCTCGCTACCGTACGGTACGAGTCCCACCAACAACACACGTATTCCCGAAAGGGTCAACGAAAGTTGGATCTAAACCTGAGGTCCAAGAACGATCCCTTACACCGGGTTGGATATAAGCCTCTGTGTACCAAGGTTATCTTCGGTCAACCCAAAACCTGCACTAACTAGCCACGAACGAGGGCTAGAATGCAATATAGCGCTTTCGCGCAACCCTTTTGCAGTCCCTCAGATGGAAGGGTACCGGCTGATTAGGCCTAATACAAAGGGGACCAAGGTAATCCTCGGTCGGTAGTAGAATATACTCTAGGGGACTTAAACCCCCCCCACACACACAGAACGACACTCTAAGTGGCACTCTAGCCTCTCGGCCACGCCTACTCTTGGCTTGACCTTGGCGGACTATTAATTAATTAATCTCTAGTCCGTCAACAGCCATACCACTAAGCCAGGCGTATCCAAGCACTACAATAAGCTAGCTAACACTTACCGGAGTCGGACTTAACCTCTGAAGACTTGGGGGGAAGACTGCTGATTTATTACTGAGTATTCAGAGGCCCAGAGAGCCTCTGCAGATCATCCTATAGCTAATCCTAATCCTATATACAAATACCTAGTATAAAACGAATCTCGATGTGGCGACTTCTGTACACTCATCAATAATGACGGTGATTACGCCAGAGGTACCTCGAGGTGCGATCGAGGCTTCGGTCGTCCGACCGAGGCTTCGGTCATCTGACCGAGGCTTACACTTAAGTACGACCGAGGTTTTGGCCGTAAATATCACTGAGTCTGACGTATTTAGCCTCGGATGGGTATTTATTAGGTCCCACCGATGCCAAAGTCACTACCTGTCACTCTACCGAGGTAAATGAGAGTGAAAGCTTGTCACAACGGCAACTTCCTTTCTGTCAGCGAATCCGACAGAGTGAGCCTGCAGCGCGGTCCGGCCGAGGTCACTTTTCAGCCGGATCTCCACACCACAACTGCCCCCGCCTCGTCGTGAACCTGGCACTGTCGAACGGCGCGGCGCAATGTCTCGCCCTCCGACTCGCCCCGAATCTCGGTCGCTGGCTTCAGCCACCGCGCGTGCCCTCCGGTCCTTGGGCTGCACTGACGAGGTGAGCACCTCCTTGTTCGGCTCGTTCTTATCTTGGTCATCTTGGTGCTGACTTGTTTCCTCTTGTTCATCCCTTCAGAGCGCTCTGGACGTCCTCGCCGACGCCACGCAACCTCAGCCGCACCTGCCCACTGGAGCGTCTTCGACCGAGTCTCATCCGCGTGGCGGTACTTCTTCAACCGCTTCTCAGCCCGGCGGCGCGTCTTCTGCGGCTCCCGAATTCTCGGTCGAGCATCCACCACCTCCGGCGAGCATCTTGGGTCCGTACCCAGCGTCGACCGAGGCTCTCCGGTCTGCGTCGACCGAGGTGCCGGGCGAGTCTCCGTATCGCTCGCCTCCAACTTCTCCGCTGCGCGCCAATCCCCCTCCATCGCCAACTCCCGCGCCTTCGACCTCGTTGGCAACTCGCGGGGCGTCGGTCGGGGTTGTGGCTGCCGGAGCAGCGGTCGCTGCACCCGCAGCGGGTGCGACCGAACCTCTCACGCCCGTATTGACGGCGTCCGACCGCTAGTTCTACCGTCTCGCCGAGTTGGTTGTCAGTGTCGCTCGTGCACCTCCCGCTCGGGTCGATCCAGTGTTGGATCGGCGCCTTGAGCTCGCCACGACCTTCGAAGAGGTGGCGACGGCTGCGGTGGCTCCCCGACGCCTGCCCGACGCCGAGTCCGAGGAGATGATGTCCCTCCGTCAGGAGGTGGACCGGCTTCAGGCTCTAGCGAAGGACACGGAGGACAAACTCCACGTTGAGATGGATCTCCGTGTGAAGTCCGATGTCTTTTGCGTGCAGACGTCGACCGAGCTTCACCAGGCTCAGGATCGGATCGACGAGCTTCGAGCCGAACGGCTAAAGCTCCTCGAGTGGCTGACTAAAGCAGAAGCCACCCTGGAGTCGCACCGGGAGGTGACTGCCTCGCTCGAGCGGCGCCTTGTCGACACCAACGCCGAAGCGACCACGGCTCGTCGACAGCTCACGACGGATCGGGAGCGGTTGAAGGCAAGCCTCGTTGCCCACACTGCCCAGCTCGACCGCCTTCGCCGACAACTGGCCGACCAAGACCGAGGACAATCCGGAGCCATACCCGCGCGTATCCAAGCTCTGCAAGACGAAAACAACAGCTTGCGTCGGGCGAACTCGGTCCTGCGGGGCCACTCTGCGATGCATGAGTTGGACGTGGACACTCTTGTCCTAGCGTCGGCGGGCATCTCTGCTGACGAGATTGACGAGATTGACTGGACGCTGCTGGGTCTCAACCCTCCAGAAGTCATCGTCGGATCTCCGCAGAGCGGCGACGAGTCGTCAAGCCCGGACGAACCGCCCACCGAGGTTTCCTCGACTCCCGTGGTCCCTCGCTCCAGTCCTCCGGCGTCGCCCTCGTCCGCGTCATCTTCGTCGAAGCGCAAGCGGGACTCGTCCCCTCGGTCGTCGACCGAGGGTGCGGCTGCATCACAGCTTCCCCCTCCAAGCGGCTTGGCCGTGCGTCTGTCGACCTGCGGGCGAGGGCTGCAGCCACCGCTGCGCAACGTGCAGGCGGTTCTCCGGGCGACCAGCAAGCTTCGGTCACCCCGCCTTCACCTTCCGCCGCTCTCGGGTCACCTGGTGGTGAGTCGGCCGAGGGCAGCGATGCTTCTCTGATTCCGGCGTCGTCGTCGATATCCGCCAGCCCTTCATCGCCTGCCGCTTCGGGGTCTCCCTCTGCGGCCTCTGACAGTGGTCTGCGCCAGTCTGGTCCGCTAGGCGGAGATGGCTCTCCTGGAGATGTGGATCAGCCCGGGTCACCGGCCGGCGGATCTCCGCCTAGCAGTGATGATGGTGGCAGTCCGCCATCCTCTGGCTCTGACGACGACGGGCAGCCCGATGGTTCTTCAAGCGAGCCTGATCACTCCTCCGCCGCGTCCGACGCTGGCGGGTCTCCTCCGACGACTCCTCCTCGCCCACAACAACCGGCGGCTTCGCCGTCGAAGATCGACGACTTGTCCCCAGAGTCGCTCGAGCGGGCCATGTTCGGCTCGGAGAGTGAAGAGGACAGTCCGCCTGTCCCGAGTGGGGCCGCTCCCCAAGCCTCGTTCGAGCCTGCAGCGTCTTCGCCGGCGTCTTCTACATCCGACGCACCGTCGACCGAGGGTTCGTCTGCCGTTCCACGACAAGGGCGTCCTCGGGTCGAAGTGACCGCTACCCTCTCGGCTGCCCCTGGCACCGTGCAGACCGGGTTCACGCCCGTCGTCACCAGTGTGTCTGACGTAGCAGGAGGGTCCCGGAAGTTGTCCGAGCTAGGCAACTTGTTCCTCTTGCCGGGTTTCACGGCCCCAGGTGCACAAGAGTGCTGGTGCCTGCTACAGAATCTCAGTGTTCCTGACATTCCGGCCGAGGACCCCGTGTCTCCGAGCTCCGAAGCTGGGATTGCCGCGTTCTCCGATTGGGCGAACCCCCTTCACCCGTGGCAACTGGTGAGGGTTAAATTCCCCGCCGAGCCGTGTACCTTTGGCGTCGGTGAGTTCACCGACGGCGTGACGATCTCCGTTCGGGCTACTGGCCAAGCTCTCCTCGTTCGGCTCTGGCGGCAATTCCAGGGCACCTCTACCGACGCCACCGAGAAAGCGGATCTCGGTTTTGCTCTGTGGGAGCGTCGTCACTGGGTTAAGGTGTCAGCCACCGAGGCGTACTTCGACGAGTTGTCTACGAGGCACGGCCGTCGCCATCCGACCCTCCTCAAGTCTCGCCGGCTCTGGCAAGAGTACGTCCGAGGTCGGAACCTCCGAGCTGACCGCCTCCGACAGCAGATGGTGAAGCGGTTGTGGACGGGCTGTATTGAATACGACCGCGAGCCTCGTCAGTTCCAC
This sequence comes from Phytophthora fragariae, assembly GCA_009729435.1. NCBI lineage: Eukaryota > Oomycota > Peronosporomycetes > Peronosporales > Peronosporaceae > Phytophthora > Phytophthora fragariae. The sequence goes on along the minus strand of QQOI01000037.1, from coordinate 96,540 downwards.
AGCGAGACTCTGTTGGAGCCTACCTGTCTCCAGTACTCGTTCGAGGTCTTGGAGTGGGCTCCTCGGACGTCGGACTGGATTGCGGAGGTGAACGAGCTGGATGCTCGTCAGCCGTGGCGCAACTGCTGGATCGACGACCCCGCGAGCCACCCGTTCAACACGTCGTTCGCCGCCTGCAACCCTACCGTTCCGCTGTTCGTGCCACGCGGGATGACCAGCGAAGAAGTGGCCGCCTCGGTGGTGGTGGAACCGTCGCTCCCAGCGTCTTCTGTGTCCGCGCCGTGGGTCACCCAATTTGGGGCTGGTCGTGATGATAGCGCTTCTGAAGAGGAGTCGAAAGACTCACCAAATCTCGGCGCTGTTACTCCCTAGGCGTTCCAGTCCTCGGTCGCCTGTCATTTCCTTTCTCCTGTACCAACTCTCGCTGTTCCAGTATCGTCCGACGCTCTCTTTTTGCAGGCAGCTCGTAGGGTTGTAGTTCATTCTTCGTTAATTCTCCATAATCACTTTAATCCCCACGTAACTCCCTTTTTCTCCATCTTCGTTCGTAAGCTTGAGGCAATCCTCGTTCGGTGGTCAGCCATGTCCGCTCTGACCCTGCGGTCCTTCTGGTGCGCCGACCGAGGGGTAGTCTCGTGTTCTTGAGTCGTCATCTTAATTCTTCCACATGTACATATGCATTGTTCGTTTGGTATCTTCTTTCATCTGCTACTGCGAGCCAATTGCTCCTCGCAGGCAGTTCAATCCTCGGTCGCCTCTGCAGTGGGTACTCCTCATTCCTCTCTGTCCCTTCCGCGGGCGACCGTGTTCCCAGTAGCTTCTTTCGTCTGCATTTGCGAGCTGGTGCCCCTCGCAATCAGTTCATTCATCGATAGCGTCAAGCGCTATTCCTCGTCCGCCGTCTGAGCCATTTGTAGACGTCGGTCGCTGCGTTTCTGACGCAAATAATCGTAGAGTAGTCCTCCACACGACAAGTTGGTAGCTGGTTCCCACGTTGGTTCCTCGTAGCCGACCCATTTCACTTTGAACTCTCGAACTGCTCGATTAGTGCTCGTTGATAACGGTGTGCGGTCGTCCAGGATGGCTTCAACTTCAAATTCACCCGACGGGTGGTCCGGCTCCCAGCTATCCTCAGGCAGCAATTCTTCGTCGAAGTCCACTCGTGACTCCTCGTCCACCTCTGGTGCCAGCCGAACTTTAGGCCGGTCCCCGAACTCGCTCACCGGTTTCAACCGCGAGACATTTACGACCGGGTAGAAGCGGTAGCCGCTTCGATTCGGTAGCTCTAGCTCGTAAGCGAACTCCTCCACCTTCTTCTTGATGCGGAATGGTCCATGCCACCGATGCGCGAGTTTCTTCGTCAGACCGGGTTTTACTCGCTCCATATACAGCCACACGCGGCTTCCTGGCCCGAACAGCGACCTCGGTGGGGCCTCGTTTGGATCCACCTCGCCTGAGGGTCTCGTTAGCGACTCCCTCTCCTGCCGTCCGAGTGTCTCGTTGTGTTCCTTGGCCTTCCGAGCCTTCTCCGTTGCTTGGTACTCTTTGGCCATACTGAGTGCAATCTCTTGCTGTCGGTTGACTTCACGGCGCCACGCCAGGGTGTCGGACTGGCGTCCGGAGCCTCGTTTGAGGGATGATGACATCGTCTTGAGCGTCGACTGGGCATCCCAACCATGAACGAGGTAAAACGGGGTTTCCTTCCGGGTCCCATCTTGCGAGTTGTTGATAGCGAAGATCAGCTTCTCTGCAATCTCATCCCAGTCCTGCTGTAAGGGATCTTCGGCATACACGCGCACGGACTGCATGACGGTTTTCACTGACCGTTCTTGCTGCCCATTCGCCTGCGGCCGGTAACTCAGCGTAGCTCGCGACCGAGACTGCATCATCTCAGCGAAGGCTTGGAACACTTCGCTCATGAACCTCGGATCCCGGTCGTGACGAATCAGCGAGGGTGCACCGAACCTTCGGTAGACACACTCCTCGAAAGCCTGGGCAACGACGAGTGCAGTGGTATCCGACATAGCTTTACCCATCACAAATCCGGTGAACGAGCACTGGAACAGCAGTAGTGCCGTGTTTCCTCGTCGAGACTTCGGCAACGGAATCACAAAGTCCATGGAGACCATCTGGAACGGTCTCTCGGCCAATACGTTTCCTGGGGAATAGCCTCTCAGCTGAGGCCGGCTCTTACTTGAACAGCAGTCCGGGCAGGACCTGACGTGCTTCTCTACGTCCGCGTACAGTCCGATCCAATAGTAGTCCGACTTCACTCGGTGGTAAGTGCGATTAATACCTTGGTGACCACCTTCCAACGAGTCGTGGCAGCTCTGCAGCACTTCTTGGACCATCGTTGAGGGTACTACGAGACGCATCCACGTTCCCTGTTGCTCGTCCGGGTCCGAACGACGGTTGGTTCCCACAAAGTAGAGGACTCCGTCTTCGCTCAGCACGAACCGGTCTGCCATTTTTCACGCGTCACGCGCCGCCTTGTAACCCAGGCGGGCGTCTTCGCCTCGGAGGACCGCTCTCAGGTTGGACCATCTCAGTTCCTCCTCTTGTGCAGCTGCGACTCTTCTCCGACGCTCTTCTTGTACTGTCAGCGGGTCTACATTCTCGGCATCAGACGGGGCTGGCGTGGCAGCCGTCAAAATCTCGGTGGCCGGTAGCGTTTCTTCCCGCACGTTCTGAGCCTCGTTCGGCACCGCGTTGGATTCTGCAAGTCGAGCTGCATCGTCCTGACCCATGACCGATACTTTGTTGGCAAACCTGACCCGCTTCGTCTTCGCCTTTGCCTGGTGCCTCGTTGTAACCGTCACATGGCCTGAATCTCGGTCTTCGGCCCGCACAAAATCGAAAAAGTCTTACTTCGGGGTTCTTTGCTGGTCATAGACGCTCGCAAGACACTCACCGAGGGCTTCTCTTCCGTCGTTTCGTTCACCGAGGTTTCGTAGATGACCTCATTAATCCGGTTCAGAGCTCTCAGTTCTGCGATCCTTGCCTCGGACGTCGTCACTGCAGACGCTTTAGACTCCAATGTTTCGCTGGCCAGCGAGTCTGCTGCTGCATTGAATTCTCGTATCGCATGCAGGTACTTGACCGAACGAAGCTTGGCTACGAGTTCCCGGTGGTGGTTGAGTTGTGCCATCAGCGTTTCCTTCCGGCACGCTATCACCCCTAGTGATTGCTGAATGGCGAGTCTGGAATCTCCGACGATGACAAGGTCCGTAATGGCTAGACCGAGCGCTGCCGAGACGCCGTTGTTCATACCGGCGTACTCAGTGAGGTTCACTGTAGTGGTTTCGAGATAAGCACTGGCAGCGATCACTATCGTCCATTCCGGAAGCTTCCATAATATCCAGGAGCAACTCCCATAACCACTGTGTTTCTCCGTTTTCGCCGAGCCATCGAACGAGAGGACGTGTCCACTGTACGAGATCGGTAGTCGAGCATACAACATATGCGGGTCCAAACGAACGTTCGGCGACCCTTTGGATGGAGGGGTGACCGAGGCCAGCGACTCGTCCAAATCGACGAAACTCGTCAGTCCAGCTTGGAGCAGCTGAGCGAAAGCACAGTCCTTTTCCTTCACTCGTTCGACCACCAGGTGCCACGGCGACAGCAGGACGGCAAACTGGGTGGTCCGACCGAAGAGTGTCTTGGACTTGTGCACCCACTCGAGCGTTGAAAACCGAGTGTAGACTCGAATAGACTTCCCAACGAGCTGAGCATAGCATACCTTCAGTATCAGCAATAGGGCCAGCACCTCCTTCTCGGCCGGGTGGTAGTTCATCTCGGCGTCCTTCAATACGCGGCCACAGAAGCGAACGGGGTGTAGTTTGCCCTCGTGTTCTTGCATAAGGGTGGAGCTGAGAGCCCACTCATTTGCGAACAGCGTGACGTGGACATCCTTGCTCCTGTCGAAGTGGCGCAGTATCGGAGCGTCTCGGACGCGCTGTTGTAGCATTGCAAAGCTCCGTCTGGCGGCGGAGAGGTCACCCCCGGGCTCGAAATCGGCGTCCTTCAGCTGGTAGAGCGCCGCGCCGTACACCGCAAAATCTTGGATAAAACGACTGTAATAGTTGAGTACGCCTAGGAAAGACTGAACTCCCTTCTTGGACGCGGGGAACGAGAGCTCGGTCACTGCGGCCGCTTTCTTTGCGTCGGGAGCAATACCGGCTGCCGAGACGTCGTGAGACAGGAAGCCTACCTTCCGCTGTACGAACAGGCTCTTGGAGAAGCTAACACTGATCCGACACTCCTGGAAACGACTTAGCAGACGGTCTAGCGTCGCCAAACACGCTTCAAACGTCTCGGAGCCGAAGTAAATATCGTCTACGAACGAACGCCGATCGAGCGCAGGCACCAACGAGGATTCGTCCGGCTCTCCGCTGGAGTACATGTCGGCCAAAGGGCTGTTCACGAGAGTTGCGACTGCACTTTCGGTGGTCGACAGGGCTCGGTCGGCCTCGAACTTGGTCCGAGGAGCCTCGGTCACCCCTGCCCTGTCTTCAGCATCGGCCGTTTCAGCTATCCGCATCTTCTCCGAGGAGTTAGCCCAGCCTCCTTTCGGTTGAACGAACCCCCAGAGGGCGTTGTCGATCATCCGCTGGTAGATCATGGGCGCATTCTTGAGTCCGAATGACATGCGCAGCCACTCGAAGTGGCCCAACGCGCAGACAAAGGTTGAGATCTTGCGGGCTCGGCGGGTCATCATCACAGCCCAGAATCCGCTCGCCGCGTCCAAGGAGCAAAACCATAGGTATGCCTCCATCTCGGTCAACAAATCGTCGACCAATGGCATGGCATATTCCATGATGGCGGTGATCGCATTCACTCGTTTGTAGTCGATACATAAGCGTATGTCAATTCCGTTCTTCTTCAACACAATAACGATCGGGGGTGCCCACGGGCTATCCGAAAACGAGACCAATCTCGCCGTCAGTAGACCCTTCAGCAGCTCGTAGAGCTTACCCAGAAACCGTAGAGGGGTCCTCCGAGCCTTTTGCTTAATCGGGGGGTGCCCCTGCACGTCGATGTCACACACCACACCATACGCCGGTGGGGGCAAAGCGTTGCCGCTCGCAATCATGATTTCTTCGTGTTTCTGAAGCACTGCTACGAGTTTCGCCTGTTGATCGGTCTGCAAGTCGGTGTTCTGGACATTCGGGCCCGAGTAGTCCAGAGTTGTCGACGACTGTTCCGTGAGATCGGGCAGGAACGCGACCTCGTGCGCATAGTCAGTCAACTCAATCTCGTTCGGCAGGTGTTCTGCCGTATCGTTGGTGCCCCAGTCTGCATCAGCAACTGATTTCGAGCTACCTCCGGCCATCACCGAGACGAAGACGGCTTCCAAACGCTCCGCGTCTGACTTGACATGTCGTCCATCGGTTGGGTCGGCGGGCGTTCGGTCTGTTGTTACCTCAGCTTCCGGGTCACCCCTGGGCTCGGTCGCTACACAATCGTCTGCTTGATCACAACGTGATTCGCCACCCGTGGTCACCGAGGTCAGGATCTCTCCTGATTCGCCTGGAGGGCGTGCTGAGTCGTCGATTCGGACATCAATGACCGGATTCCCCGACTCGGGTCGTTCTGCGACCTCCTCGGTTGCGTAGTCCTCGGACGGCCTTGAATCCTGTCCTCCATTTTTCGCCGGACAGAGTCCGGTGTCGACCGAGGGCGGCTGGCACTCGCCTGCTTCGCCAGTAGGTTCGGCTAGGTCGAGACAGTTGGCTGCCGTTAGCCGATCACCCTCATCTCCTCCTGGCATCTCGGTGGGCCGTCGTAGGAGTGCCCGAGGAGTCGGGTACTCGCGTCGTTCCACGGCCGAGGGTTGTACGGCCAACCACTCTAGGTAGAGCTTGCCCTCGCGTCCAAACAGCGTTTCATCTCTGCTCTCCGCGTACGCCAGCACTTGCCACTCTCGATATTTGTCAGACCCCACTCGCGCATAGCCCGTTTCCCGAGGTAGATCTTCTCTAGCCACCCATAACACGACAGGTTCGTGTGCCGAACAACTCGCTCTCTTCGTCGTAACATTGGTCAGCCGTATCCAGATCGGCCGGCCTCGTTGACTCTTCGCTACGGTCGTCACAAGCCTCGTTGACCTTCGAATCCACATCTCGTGGGTCGTTCGAGACGGTTGTCGGCGAGGCAGACGGAATTCTCGCCACTCCCTGCCAGGGATCGCCAACAGCTCGGTAGGACCTCCCACGATGTGATTTCCGTAGGACACCTGCTCCTCCGACCCCTTCGATTTCAAGAGAGGTACCATATCCTCGTCCGGAAGCCTGGCTGTGCCGTGGAACAGGTCCAGCCGAATTCCGGCAGGTACCATGAAATCCATGCCTAGGACGACGTCCACACCGGCACTGTGGTCCATGATCCACACCTCGAACTCATATGCATGCTTCCACCCGAGTGTGACTTTCACTAAAGCTTGCCGTTGGGTTTCCATGATCCCCGGGTTGATGCCTCGCACTTCGAGGCTACGACCGTGATCAAAAACCTCTCGCGCTCGGAGCTTCTTTGCAAAACTCGCCGAGATCACACTCACATTCGCTCCGGTGTCGAGCAGGATCCGTATCCGGGTGTCATCTACTGCGCCCTTGACCAGCGCGCGCATTCTCTTCCTTTTGCCGTATCGTTGGGACGACCACCACCCCATTCGTTCGCCGGGCAGTAATTTTATTGCCCGACCGAGGGTTCGGTCGACTGACTCCACTTGAGCCATACTTGTGATGACAGCCTCGGTTGGGGTCGGCGCGGGTTCTCCATCACTTGTTTCATCAATTCCATTCTCACCGAGGCTTAAGCCTCTGTCACTTCCATTTTCCATCGTATTCACTTGTTCGTTGTTCTTTCGATCATCGGGCCATTTGCTTTTGCCTGTGAACGCAAACAAATAGTCTGCGTCGACTACAGGCTCAGCTAACTGTGGCAGCCCGATTGGGACCAACCCAGTTTCAGTTGGCGGGCTGCCTAGTTTAAATGACCCCCGAACACCAGGCTCTGCAGCTCTGGGGAGAGATCCTTCTTGTCGACCTTCGTCCGTAACAGGCTTGTCAGCTCCCGGAGGGCGTCGCACTTGCCGGCGTCGTGTACTTGTTTACACAACTTGCACCTCCGATTGCAGTAGTGCACCGAGTGGTATGGGCTATTGCATGCCGCACACGGTCCGTACTGGCGACGTCCTTCTCGGTCGCGCTGGAATTGGTTGCTCCCGCCCGACTGACGACGATTGTCCGGCCGAGCGAAGGTCCCAGCTGCGGCTGCTCGACGCTCATTGTCGTTCGTCGCGTCCACATGTCCGTGAGCGTCGGCCGAGACTTCGCTCGAATCCGATTCTGCGTCTGAATACTCGTCGGCGTCGTACGACGTGCCGTGTAGGCCGCTGGCCTCGGTCGCATCACGCCCGTATCCGCGAGCAGATTGGAAATCCTCGTGGTCTCCGTCCGAGGCTCTGATGTTCAAGGCGGTGACGACATCGGCCAAAGCCTCTACCAGGGTAATCCTCGACCGGTACGGGGATTCGTCACGTCGTTCTCGGCGTCGACCATCGTCTCGGTAGCGTCGCTCGCGACCGAAACCGCTCCTCGTACCCTCGTTCGACCTGTTTTCGCGTCGCCGGTCGTCGTCTTGGCTTCGGTGGCGCCTCACCGAGGGTTATCGCGCCGTCTTCCGCTCTCTACTGCGAACGATGTCGTTGATCATTTCCTCAAGGTCGTGGATGTCCTTGACTCGTGCGTGGCACAACCGCTCTTCCAGGCCTCGGTCATCGCACGTATCGAGGAAGTGATCCACGTGGTCATTCGCCTCGCGTCCTCCGTTCTCAAATTGCACGCCGGCGTTGCGAGCGTACCCATTCAAGCGATTGAGGTAGTCGCAGACGTGCTCCTTGTCCTCTCGCTGCGCTGAGTAGTAGCGAGCCTTCGCTGACTGGGTGAACCTCGAGCAGTAATACTTGATGAAAGCATCACTCAGCAACTTCCACGTACGCTTCGTTTTGCGAGGGAGCTGGCGGTACCAATGGAGTGCCCCGTCTTGGAGACTGAGTTCAAAGGCCATGCACTACTCGTTCGTCGGAGTGTGCGTTCCCTTCATCTCGTACATGAATTTTCGGAGCCACTGCATCGACCGCTCGCTCTTGTTGCGAGTACCGAGGAACGGCTTGATGTTGCCGAGAGGGAGGTGCGTAGCGATCTCAAGCCTCGGTGTGTTACTCCTGCCATTCGCTGCACTCAGTTCCCTCACTTGGCGTGCCCACTCACCCGTCTGGTCTCCGTCGTAGTAGTCCGGGTCAAAACGATCTTCGTCACTGTCTGACGACTCCTCTCGGGCCTCGAACCGCTTCTCGGGAGGTCGGACGGTCGTCCGTCGAGTGTTCGGCGTGGTGAACGAGGCCTCGTTCTCCTTCGCCAAACGATCGCTACGGTCGACTGACCGAGGTGTCACCATGTGCGAGTCTTGCATGTACGGGGATGCTGGCCCCTTTGCGGCGAAAGTTCCTCCCTTGACATCGGTGGTCCCCTTCTGAGGCGTCGGTGGCAGCGGCACTCGCGACGGATCCGCCTCGGTTTGGACCAGGTAAGTGGTCGAGCCGAACACTAGAGTAGCCACGCTCGCGTTGGTAGCACCGAACGCAGTACGTAACTTCTTCTTCCACTTCGAGAGGGCGGTAGCAGCCTCGATCGGACCCCAGTCGGCGAGCGCCATGGTCGACGGGTACATTTGGGAGTCGCACCCCATCGCACGAAGTAGCCCTTCGGTCTCCCGAGCTACCGCCAAGGTGCTCGTCAAGTCGATGGGCGCAGCCAGCGCTCGTCCGAGGTCTGCCCACACAGCCTGACGAACCATCTTGGGCGAGAACAGCCGCATCCAGTTACTCTTCGTCCTCATCAGCTCTACACACCGGCCCAACACCTTATTGGCCGCCGGCGTGTCTCCGTTGAGGGGTGGACGGATTCCCGTCGGCTGGGTCGTGGCCGCCGCCGTTTTCGGGAAATCCTTCGCTCCATCTTCTCCGTCGTCCTCGCCGAACGCTGGCTCCGGCTTGGCGACATCCTCCAACTCGTCAACGAGGTTTCGAGCGAGTGGGCGTACCCCGCTGCTTCGCCCTGCAGACACTACCGCTGCCTCGGCGGCCTCGGTCACGGTGCCCTTGACTTCCCAGTCATCATCTTCGTCTTCTTCCATGGCGTCCGAGGGTCCAAACGCCGAATCGTAGGTCGCCGGATGCTCGTCGACCCTGTCCATCGCAGCGGTCGCCAGAGACTCGAACGAACTTCCAGAGTGGTCCGACGCCTCGGAGCGTGGCCCACTCGACTTCATCGGCGTAGTTGGAGCCGCAGACTTGGATCCTCGCGCCATCTTCTCCTTCTCTTCTTCTTCTTCTTCTCTTCTTCTCCTCTTTTGCTCGTAGGGGTTGAGACCTACAACAACCAGAATACACAGAAGGTTATTCCAATCCCGGGTCGCGGCACCAGTTGTCGTGTAGGAACACGCTGAAAATCTCGCTACCGTACGGTACGAGTCCCACCAACAACACACGTCTTCCCGAAAGGGTCAACGAAAGTTGGATCTAAACCTGAGGTCCAAGAACGATCCCTTACACCGGGTTGGATATAAGCCTCTGTGTACCAAGGTTGTCTTCGGTCAACCCAAAACCTGCACTAACTAGCCACGAACGAGGGCTAGAATGCAATATAGCGCTTTCGCGCAACCCTTTTGCAGTCCCTCAGATGGAAGGGTACCGGCTGATTAGGCCTAATACAAAGGGGACCGAGGTAATCCTCGGTCGGTAGTAGAATAAACTCTAGGGGGCTTAAACCCCCCACACACAGAGAACGACACTCTAAGTGCCACTCTAGCCTCTCGGCCACGCCTACTCTTGGCTTGACCTTGGCGGACTATTAATTAATTAATCTCTAGTCCGTCAACAGTCATACCACTAAGCCAGGCGTATCCAGGCACTACATTAAGCTAGCTAACACTTACCAGAGTCGGACTTAACCTCTGAAGACTTGGGGGGAAGACTGCTGATTTATTACTGAATATTCAGAGGCTCTGAGAGCCTCTGCAGATCTTCCTATAGCTAATCCTAATCCTATATACAAATACCTAGTATAAAACGAATCTCGATGTGGCGACTTCTGTACACTCATCAATAATGACGGTGATTACGCCAGAGGTACCTCGAGGTGCGATCGAGGCTTCGGTCGTCCGACCGAGGCTTCGGTCATCTGACCGAGGCTTACACTTAAGTACGACCGAGGTTTTGGTCGTAAATATCACTGAGTCTGACGTATTTAGCCTTGGTTGGGTATTTATTAGGTCCCACCGATGCCAAAGTCACTACCTGTCACTCTACCGAGGTAAATGAGAGTGAAAGCTTGTCACAACGGCAACTTCCTTTCTGTCAGCGAATCCGACAGAGTGAGCCTGCAGCGCGGTCCGGCCGAGGTCACTTTTCAGCCGTCTACACACCACAAAACTCACCAAGTTCGTGAAGTCGTCGGTCGACAAATCTCTTGTCCCGGCTGACCTCCAAGACCTCTACTCGCCTGGTGATTTAAACTAGGCGGCTCGCCAACTTTGACTGGGTTGGGTATAAGTGGGCCGCCACAGTCAGCTCAGCCGACAGCTATCGAGGCGAACTACGTGTTCGCCTTTGTCGGTGAGGCAGAACGGCCTGGAGAGGGGAGCGAAGGAGAGGGAGACGATATGCGGAGCGGAGAGGAGAACGAAGAGAGGAAGAGTACGCCAGCCGAGTCGAGTGAAGACGCGGCCGGCGGAAAAGGGGAAGACAGTGATGCGACAGCCGAGTCGGCAGAAGATTCAGCACAGGCCCTAACGAGTGCAGTTATGACCCGACGATCAGCAGTCACGATCGGCGAATCCAAGAAATTGAAGCTGCTACCAGGCGAGCGACTCGGCTGGTGGTCGTCAAGGAAGTTTGACCGCCGGATTCGAACGCGCGCTCTGGTCATGGGAGCGGTCAACAACGAACGGACAAAGATACTGCTGGATACAGGAGCGAACGTCTCGGCAGTAACTGAGTCGTTTGTTAGGAAGCTACGATTGAAGCGGCTGGCGAGCGCCGATCTGAAGATTGATGTGCAAGGGATTGGCAAGACCAAAGTCGAGACGACCATCCGGGCAATGGTGAAAGTTACACTCGGCTGGGAGATTGTCTACGAGTTCGAGGTATGGATTATGGATCATCACGCCGGGGTGGATTTTATCCTGGGTACGGATTTCATGATCTCAGCTGGGATCAGGTTGGATTTGTACAACTCGAAAGCTAAGTTGCCCGACGAGATTGAGATTAACCTGATCAAATCAGCTAGTGCGCGCGAGGACACCGAGTATGGCAACACCATCTGCGGGGGGCCGACGGAGACCGTGGACGTTGCAAGTCGGCTCACAGCCGAGTTCAAGCTACAGCGACGACCACCGGATGCTACCACACATTAGTTATGGGTTCGACGAGTCAACAAGCTGGTGCCGACTGTGAGGTTTACGCACAATGGACGACCCAGCCGAGTCTTGCTGACCAACACGGGTGAAAAACCGGGGTCTTGCCCTGCTCATTTCCCTGTGGTTCAGTGGGTTCCCCATGAAGTTCTACCACTCGCCGAAGGATACGTGCATGTGGACTCGACAAAGTACAGAGACTGGCAGGTGGTAGCCTACGACTCGGCGATCGACCGCGACTTGCTAAAGAAAGAACAGCGGCTGTATGCTGAGTGGCTGAGTCACCAACCCGCAGCTGTCGATCGACCTGACTATGAGACACCGACGGGCATCCGACACCGACTGGAGACTGCAGATGGAGCTCACCAGTGAGGACTCTCATGTGCAGAACAATGGGAGCGACTCGAACGCCTCCAAGCGGAGACAGAGCAACTCCAGCACAACCAGACGAGTTCGGTGGTCTCACGCGACGAATCGCAACTTGAAGCCGAGTCCGACGAAAGAGAACCAAGTGATTCCGAGCCCCAAGCAAATGACTGGGTATGCTTATCAGCTGACCCTGGGGCACCGTCTCTCGGCAATGACTGCCCGATCACTACCCCAGGCAGGGGTGACAGATGGGATCCCGGCATAGCTGAATCTGTGGATACGAGTCAGCCGGAGATTAAAAGCGAGGCGGATCAGAAAACCCCGGACCTTTCCCTCCGGAACGCCAAACAACGGATAGCCGAGGTGGAGGACCTGCTGTCGGAAGCACGGGCCTTATGTAAGGAAGCTGAAGCGAGGAGTGCTACGGCCGCTAACGCCGAGGCATCACCCGCCGAGTGGGGACTACTGAGCATCGACGACGATTTGCTGGACGAAGACCCGGCCGAGCATTTGAGGTTGCGGTTCCTAGCGGCCCTCACCGACCTGGTGCGAGAAGAAGGGTACCAGATTACCGCGGTCGACGACAGGGGTGACACCCCGTCAACTGAGTTTGGCGACGAAGACAATGCAACTCGGCGAAGGAGCGGCTGGGAACATACGGCCACGCGTATCCAATTGGATGACTTCGCCCATGAACTAGCCTTCCTACCAGATCTGACGACCGCCGAGTCGACTGTACTAGACTATGAAGGAGACAACGTCCGGTCATCGACCCACTCGACTGAGCAATACAACAAGCTTGTGAAGGTGCTCCGACGTCACGCCAAGATCATGATATCCAGCGGAAACGCCCTACCACCTCCCGCATATGGGGTGGTTTGCGACATTGATGTCCAAGGTCACGCTCCAATCAAACAGCGTGCTCGCCGAGTTCCTCTGAAGCACCTCGAGAAATTGTATGAGTGGTTGAAAGGGTTGCTGAAGGCGGGGCTGGTAGCGTTCTCGAACAGCCCCTGGGCGTCGCCTATTGTGATCGTGCTCAAGAAAAATGGCATCGACATCCGATTATGCATCGATTACAAGATGGTCAATGCGATTACGGTAGCGTTGGAATACGCTATGCCCCTGGTGGATGATCTTCTCACTGAGTTGGAGAGTTACCTGTGGTTCTGTTCTCTCGACGCGGCGAGTGGATTCTGTCCCGTGATGATGACCAGCCGAGCTCGGCGGATCTCAGCTTTTGTGTGTGCTCTAGGACACTTTGAGTGGTTGCGCATGCCGTTCGGCCTGAAGAATGCACCCATGATTTACCAACGACTGATTGATAACGCTTTGTGGGGTTCGTGCAACCCAAGGGCGGCTGGACAGTATTCGCCGAGCGAATGCGCTCGGCTGAATCGGCTATGACCGCTCAGCGACCCCGGAACTCGGCTATGACTGAACGACCGGGTGTTTTGACGAAATTCGAGGCTGACTACTCAGCGTTGGCCACCTCCGACCCAGTACAGGCTCTGGTTAGCAGACCAGACGGAGACATGTTCTCGTCAGGAGAACCCGACGAGTCGAGTCATGTGCCGGTGTTTGGACGACGTTCTTTCGTGGATGATATTTGTTTCGGTGGAGTTGACTTTGATGATTGTTTGGAGACCTTGGATCGCCTCCTCACCCGGTTCGCCGAGTGCAGAATCAGCGTGATTTTTACAAAAAGCATCTTTGTGCAGCCGAAAGTGGACTTCTTATCGCACGTGGTCACCCCAGAAGGTATCGCTGCAGACCCGAAGAAGCTAGCCGCGATCGCCGAGATCCCGTTCCCAAGGAACAAGAAGGGAATGCAGGCTTTCTTGGGCGCTCTCAACTATTACAGCCGGTTCATTCAGAACCTGGCACTGTATGGTGCGGTCCTATACCAGCTCAAGGAAGACGATTTCGGTTCAAGCACTGAGTTATCAGCAGCCAAAGCTTCATTCGCCGAGTTAAAGCGGAAGGTGATAGAGGCCCGATCCTTCGCCATTTCGACTCGGCGAAAGACGTCCACGTCATGCTTTTCGCCAACGAGTGGGCTTTAAGTAGCACACTGATGCAGCTCCATGATGACAAACTTCACCCAGTCCGTTTCTGCGGCCGGGTACTAAAGGATAACGAGGTGAACTACCTACCCGCCGAGAAAGAAGTACTGGCGCTGTTGCAACTGCTCAAGGTGTGCTATACGCTGCTGGTCGGCAAGACAATTCACGTCTACACCCGATTCTCGACCTTGGAATGGGTATTCAACTCGAAATCCCTGTACGGCCGAGAAGTGAGTTTCGCTGTGTTGCTGTCCCCGCATCATTTGATCATTAAGCGGGTCCGAGAAAGAGACGCCGACTTCGCCCAGCTCCTCCAAGCATCTATCACGCCATCAATCGGGCTGGATGAGTCACTGGCCCATATCGCCCCACCTTCGAAGGGCTCGGCTAACGTTCGTATGGATCCAGAACTGTTTTACGCGCGAGTGCCCAGTGACTTTGTGGGCCATGTTTTGTCATTTGACGGATCGGCTAAGACAGAGAAGAACGGCGGTTACGGCAGTTGCTCGTGGATTGCGTGGCGGCTACCAACTTGGGACATTGAGATCGCTGCGAGTGCGCACCTCTCGTCCACTACGGTCAACATAGCCGAGTACACCGGGATGAACCATGGTGTCGCAGCGGCATTGGACCGGGGCATCACCGATTTGATTGTAGTCGGAGACTCGCGGCTTGCAATCCAGCAATCCATGGGGGTGATCGCCTGCAAGAAGGATACGTTACAGGTTGAACTAGCCCGCCACAAAGCACTCACGAAGCAACTCAGCTCGACGCGATACCTGCACGTTTTACGAACTTACAACGCCTCAGCAGATGCCCTTGCTACGGAGGCTCTGGAGGCCAAGGCCGGGCGTGTAATTCTGAATGCCGAGCGGAAAGCCGAGTTACGCGTGCTAAATAGGATCCAGGAAGTGCTGTATGTGGACCGTGACTCGGCGAAGGCCGAAGAAACAGCGCCGAACATTACGGTGGTAACACGGAACCAAGCACGCCGAGTTCGCTTTGAAGATAACGAAATGCAAAACTCGACTGAACGTAACTCGGCTGAAGATAACTCGGCTGAAGAGCCACAAGAGACCCCTGGGGCAGAAGAAACGACTGAAGAGCCACAAGAGACCCCTGAAGCGGAAGAAACGACTAGAGAGCCACGAGAGGACCAAAGGACCGAGTACGAAGTATCCTACCAGGCACCAGAAGCACACAGAGTAGTGGATCCGGCGGAAGCTGCAGCCGAGCCAGGATGGACGCCGAGCGCGCAGGACGTCGACCCTGTAGCGGTCCAAGCCGTGAGGCGGAACCGCATTTCAAAAGCCCAGGATGAAGAGTGCAGATGGGCCGATTTGAAAACGTACTTGAGGGGCCAGATCGACCAGCTGACTCGGCGAAGAGCATAGAATGCCGGCAAAGTGGCCGATCACTTTGTCCTCAGTGAAGACGGACTGCTATACTATGTCGGTCGGCGAAGAGGAAGATGTAATGGGGCCAGGATTGGCCAGTGTCCTTTTCACGGAAAAGGGATGTTCTCTGATGTGGACCACACCGACCGGTGTGGCCCACAAGCACTGAGTGTCACACACCACGATGGGTACTGTGTACCAGTGGTCCTTATATAGAGTATTCACGGTAGACCAACGTACTGAGTTAAGTTAGGTCGGTCGTACTTAAGGACCACGATGCACGAGAGCCAACCGCTGAGGAAGATCGCAATTTAGACAGGGGTTCAGTATACAGATAGAAAGCAGTAGATAGAACTTTATGAGTGTTATTAATACAAGACAGTTAAACTCTAACCTTCAAGTGTACAAGTCTCTTTAATACTCGGTATTAAAAGGAGACCGATAAGGCAGGGCCTTTTGTACTAAGAGCAACAGAGACGCCAGGCGTCTGTTATGGCTAGCGTGTTACGCTTCCTCTAAGCTACGGTGCGTGTGACCCCCGTCACACCTGGTAGCACTTGTAGTCAATCCCGCGACCGACGCGGATCTCTACAATCAGGGTCTCTTTGAGTATGGAAGACCAGGGAGTCGGCTGCCGGCGCGGCAGGACTTTCCTCACCTCTCCGATGCCCACTGGGCTACGCTGGAGAAGATGGTCAGCCTCCTGGGCGAGGCAGCCTTCACTGGATTCCCCAACCTTCCTGCTGAGCAGCAAAGGGCGCGCGTGGAACGCTTCGACAAGTACGAGTCGTCGCTAATTGCTCACGTGAGCGCTGCTGCGCAGGAAGCCGCTCGTGCGACGATGCGAGCTGAGGCACAGAGTGCGGCACAAGCGTCCGCCACGAATACGGCCTCATTCGCTACGCGTCCAACCACGACGAAGCCCGTCAAGATGTCGGTTCCGACGTTCGACGGCAAAGACTCAGATAGCCTTGTCTTCTGGGCTCGCGAGATCGAAATCGCGCTGAGCGCTGGACAGATCTACGACGCGCGGGCTCAAGTGGCGTTCGCGCTATCCAACCTTGGAGGGCGCGCACGCGCATGGGCTATGGCCCGTGAAACGGCAACGCCGGAGTACTTCACCTCGTGGTCGTTCATGGAGCAGGAGCTACGCTCCACCTTCCTCCTTGCCAATGTGGCGTACCGCCACCGCTCCAGTTTCTTGCGGTGCAAGCAAGGAAAGCGGTCGCTTCAAGACATGGAGCTCCACAACCTCGAAGCCGCCATGGCCGGTGCACCCCTCTCTGAGGACGTCAAGGTGACGGTCTTCATGGACGGCGTCGGCACGGGTCCGGTTCGGACGGAGCTCTTCCGGCGTAAACCGAAGACCTTTAATGAGGCGGTCCACATTGCCATGTTGGAGGACCACTGCGTGCGCTCCGCGCAAGGGCACACGCCTCATGTCGAAAAAAAAGCAAATGAGGGTCCCACTCCGATGGAGATCTCTCTTGCCGAGTCGGCACGTCCTCAGAAGACGCAACGGGCGAGTGGTCGCTGTTTCGGTTGTAACCAACCTGGTCACTTCCGTCGAAACTGCCCCACCAACCCATGGAAGGCGCCACGCGACAAGAAGTACGCGGCGCGTCCGGCTCTTAATAGCCTTGAGGCGACGGAGTCGGAAAACGGCGACTCCCAGTAGGGGCGGGACGCCCTGCTGGGAGACTTCGCTCCTCGTCGAGGAAGGTGAGTCCCTCACCACCCTCTCCAAAGGAGCAAGTCCCTGGGACGACACTTCTGTGTCTCTCCGTGGCCG
Source organism: Phytophthora fragariae (assembly GCA_009729435.1). Lineage (NCBI taxonomy): Eukaryota > Oomycota > Peronosporomycetes > Peronosporales > Peronosporaceae > Phytophthora > Phytophthora fragariae. The sequence continues at coordinate 79,441 of QQOI01000037.1, read as the reverse complement.
TCGCGCGGTCTAACCTCGTGGTCGTCACCGCCAGCGTGAAAGGGTATCCGGAACCGATGACGGTCCTGATCGATTCAGGGGCGTCGTTTAACTTTGCGACGAAAGCCAGTGTGGCTATGTATGCTAGTGCTTTAGAAGCTTCTAAGAGTAATACCAATGTATCTGTTCGCTTAGCGACTGGCTCCATCGTGTCTACACGCAAGGTTACCATACCCTTAAGCGTGAAGTTTGATGACTTCAATTCGGTCGAACCGTTCATTGTCTTGGACATGGATGATCGGTACGATCTTACCCTCGGCATGCCTTGGCTTGCTAAGCACGAGCCGTGGATAGACTGGCGTAGTCGCACCATTGGTGCCAGCCACAACCCCCTCGCGGACAGAGCCCTGGCGGGTCATGTCCCCTCCTCTTCCCGAGACGGGTTTGTGCATGAGCACCGTGTGCCACGCGGTGAGCGGCAGTTTGCCGGCACTTCGGAAGTGTTGGAATTGCCCATGGCATTGCCTCCACGAGCGCGACAGCTCGAGGTAGGTGGTGGAGAAGATCCGCAGGATCCTAGTACCTCTCCGGTTAGGGGACAGGGTTCTGCAGTTGGCAACCGAGTTGCACTTGCCCAAGGGGCAGTGAACACTCATGGCGCGGACGCTGTACGAGCTCGCGCAGGAAGGGGTGGTAGCGTCCGAGCTCCCCCTATGCAAGGCGTGGTGGCTGGTTCAGCTCACGTCGAGAAAGGCGCTGGAGTTGTTGCTCGCGCAAACAAGAGTGGTCGAGTCGGAACTCCCACTACGCAAGGCGTGGTAGCTGGTTCAGCTCGCGCGACAGAAGACGCTAGAGCTGGTGCTCGCGCAACCACGAGTGGTCGAGCAGGGGCTCCCACTTTCAAGGACAACAAGGGTGACAAGGTCACGAGTACGCCCACGGCAGAGGCGTCTAGCCGCGATGCGGATTCCGCGGTTGAGGACAAGGTTCCTCAAGTAGTCGACGTCTTCACGGGCGAACCCAAGGTGGGGGAGGTGTTGACTCCGTTACCCACAGTAGCAGAGCTACTTGAGCTCGAGGAGCTTTCGTATGTGGAGTTTATGGACTCTCTCAAGGCGAGAGAGTTGGCAGAAGTGGTTCTCCTCCACCCGGAAGGCAGCTCACTGGAGCTCAACTCCTCGTCGGTCATGGACCCCGAGGTGTTGGAAGACGAACGAACCTCTAAGAGGCAGACGCGGTATGGCGCTGCCATCTTGAAGGACCCTTCGGATCCGTATCACGCCCTTCTGAAGGAGTTTTCGGATGTCGTTAGCGACGACCCTCCTTCGGTCCTTCCCCCGGATCGGGGCGTGAGGCATGAGATTGACTTAGTGCCAGGCACTAAGTACTTTACCACGCGGCAGTGGCCGCTTCCGAAGGAGCAGGTCGACGTCATCGACGCCTTCTTTGCGGCAAAGCACGCCGCTGGCATGGTGCGCGAGTCCAAGTCGCCACATTCGTCACCGACGTTCTGTGTGCGCAAGCCCAATGGGAAGTGGCGCATGGTGCACGCCTTCAACAAGTTGAACGCAGCAACCGTACCGGCGTCGACGCCTATTCCTCGGAAGGATGTGTTGCAGAACAACATGGCGGGTTGCACGGTCTTTAGTGCACTCGACATGGTCGACGGCTACTATCAGTTGCTGATGCGGGAATCGGACATCCCACTCACTGCAGTGAGCACTCCCAGCGGGATGTTGTGGGAATGGTTGGTCATGCCCCAGGGGCTGTCCAACGCACCCGCCACGTTCAACAGGCTCGTTACGCAGCTCTTCAGGCCGATGCGGCAGTTCGTACAGACGTACTTCGACGACATCTTCGTGCACAGTCGTGCGTCCGAAGGGAAAACGGCCGTCAAAGCCCATCTTGGCCACCTCCGTGAGGTTCTCTTGTGTATGCGCGAGAATCGCCTCTATGCGAACATCAACAAGTGTATCTTCGGAGCCGAAGAAATCCCCTTTTTGGGCTGCTTCCTTGGGAAGGACGGTGTCCGTGCGGACCCGGAAAAGGTGTGTGCCATTGCACAGTGGTTGGTGCCCGTCTCGCAGAAGGACCTGCGGAAATGGCTCGGTTTGGCCAACTACTTACACAAGTATAGCGCCAATTACGCCGAGATGGCAAGGCCACTAACGAATCTTCTAAAGAAGGATGCCGCGTGGTCATGGACCTCTGAGGCGCAACAGGCTTATGAAGCTATCAAGAGCAGCCTTCAGAGCGCTCCGATCCTGGCGCTGCCCGATGAGGAGCGCCCCTTCAGCGTGGTATGCGATGCATCTGACTTTGCCATCGGCTGTGCCCTGTTGCAGGTGGATGCCGAAGGCAGGGCAAGGGTAGTGTCTTTCCAATCTCGCCAATTGAAGGCGGCGGAAAAGAACTACCCTGTCCACGACAAGGAGCTCTTGGCGATGAAGTACGCCTTGGTTAAGTTCCGGGTACACCTGTTAGGTCAAAAACCCTTTGTGATCTACACAGATCATGCCTCGTTGAGGACGGCGACGTCGTCGCCTCACCTCTCGCAGCGCATGGCGCGGTGGCTCTCCTTCTTCGCTGAGTATAACTTCACGGTGGAGTGCAAACCGGGCAAGCAGAATGTCCTAGCGGACGCGCTCTCTCGGCGGCCAGACTACGAGTTGGCACATCTGGCCTACCTTGAGTCACCGCTCTATGAGCTTATCCGCGAAGCGTATGCCGACGACGACGACCTTGCAGGTCTAGTGGAGGCGCTGAGCGCTCCAAACAAGGCCGTCGAGCTCACGGCGCGACAACGCTCACGTCTGCACCGCTACTCGGTAGTGGAGGGTTTGCTCTACTACCAAGTAGACGGGGGCGACGAGCCTCGCATTGTCGTTCCGAACGACGAGGACCTGCATCATCGTGTCCTCTATGAGGCCCATGATACGCCGCTTAGCGGTCATCTGGGGCGGGAGAAGACGTACACGTCCGTGGCCCGCAACTTCTGGTGGCCCCACATGTACAAATGGGTACGTAAGTACGTACAGACATGTGAGACGTGTCAGCGCGTCAAGCCTGCGCCCTCGGCGTCTGCTCCTTTGATGAGCTTGCCGGTGCCGGCGGACTGCTAGCGCTCTGTGAGCATGGACTTCATCTTTGAGCTTCCGGCTGATGCAAGGGGCCACACTGGCATATTGGTGTTTGTGTGCCGCCTCAGCAAGATGGTGCGGCTGGCCGCTGTGCGGAAGAGCGTGACTGCGCCTCAGGCAGCTCAGCTCTTTGTGGACAATGTCTTTCGTAACCACGGCCTCCCCGAGTGACAGAGACCCAAGGTTCGTGTCCCACTTCTGGCAACACCTCTTCCGCCTCTTAGGCACGAGGTTGGACATGTCCACAGCGGACCACCCTCAAACCGATGGTCAGACTGGGCGGGTGAACAGAGTTCTGGAGGACATTCTTCGCAGTGTCTGCGCAGCAGAGCCCACGAAGTGGAGTGCGCTTCTTCCACAAGTGGAGTTTGCGCTCAACAATGCAGTGCATTCGTCCACGGGCTTCACTCCGTTCTATGTGAACGGGCTGCGGCACCCGCGTACGCCACTGACGTTGCCCCCGGCCTCGAATTTGGGTGGGGGAGAGGCTAACGCCGAAGACCCAAGGGGTCTTAAAGGCCTCAGAACGTCCGTCAAACGGAACCTACTCTCGTTTATCGAGACCGGTGAAGCTGTCAGACAGCGCGTCCGTGACGCCATGGCGGCCGCTCAAGACTCTCAGAAGGAACACAGTGATCGCCAAGGGCGTAAGAACACGCTTGTGTTTAAATTAGGAGACCAAGTCTTATTAAATGCTAAGAACCTTCCTACTCAGGCGGTCTCTGCTGTGGGCAGCACCAAGCTGCGACCTCGCTTCGTGGGGCCGTTCACGGTCATCGGGGTCCACGGCCACGCCTACACGTTGGATCTGCCATCGTCCATGGCCACGCACCCCACATTCCACGTTGGCTTGCTTAAGCCCTATCGCCCGGCGGGGGCTGCTGAGCCTGAGGAGCCGACTGCATCGCAGAATACTGCTGAAAGGCACTCGCCATCATCCGAACGAGATCTTCCGAGGGAAGCTGGGCAGGCGCAGGAGCCGGATCAGGAGCACGAGCCGCTACGCGGCGAGCCTCTTGCGCCTCCAAGTAACCCATCCGGTCGTACAGATCACGGAACCAGGCGAGGTGTCTCTCCAGGCTCTGGCGCACCTGCTCGTCGTTCTCCTCGCCTCGCGAACATCGGCCACGCAAGCGGTCAACGTCACCACCCAACTGCCGAGGCAGATCCCAGACGCGGTTCCGCAAGCAGTCCAAGTCCTCTCGGACACCCTGGAGGTTCTCCAGGCGGGCCTCCGCATCTTGAACGCGAGCGCGAAGCGGCACCATCTCGGTCCGCTGACCATCCAGCAGTCGCTGACAAGACTCCACACCGGAGAGAAGGCTCTCCAGGTCAGGACGAGAGCCAGTCGAACGACGGTGAGCGTCTTGGTCAGATACCACTGCAGCCGCGGGCTCCACCGCCTCTGCTTGGTAATGAGGGCGTCCTCTACTACCATGTCGAGAAGCTACTGAAGCGCCGCGGGCGTAGCGGTCACCACCGGTACCTGGTGAAGTGGCGTGGCTACCCGAGTAGTCGAAACTCGTGGGAGCCTGGGGCTCGCCTCGAGGAGGACTGCGCCGACCTCGTGACCTCTTTTGAGAGTGCCCACGGACCTGGTCGGCGCTGACAGGGCCGAGAACACTCTTTGGCTCTATCGGCTGCGACTGCCAAGACTTCTGAATCTTCTGAAGAACCTCCTCGAGGATGACGCCCGGCATGGGCTTGTGGCGATCAAAGAATCGGTTCGGCCACGTGTTGTCAGCGATCATCTTCGCCATGCGAAATCGAAGACGACGCTGAGCCAGCCAATCGATCCGATAAGGAGAGTTCAAGAACTCGGGCCTGGGATAGCCCAAGTGGTCCAACCACCCCTCGAACTCAGTCTCATTCCTTTGGCGGGAGAAACCGGTGTCCACCAGGAGCACGACCGGACACTTGTCGCACTGCGGCGCGCCTGGGCCAGGCATGCGACTCTGACGAAGGTGTTCGCGGTACTCGTCCCGAGCCCAGTATCGCAGTGCGAGTAGCTGGTCTTGGGTACATGGGGCGTGGGTCTCGCGATCCCGCTTGGTGCCCACCGCCTGAGAGGCCTCCTGATGACTACGATCGGCCAGGTGTTGCCGATTCTCGGGCTGAAGCAGCTCAGGAGGGACTCCCTCGTCGACACCGGCATTGGTGATGACCTGGGGCTCCGACACCGCAGCGGGCGGGTTGTCTCGACGAGACAGGGACTCCTCCAAGAGTCGGGCGCGTTCCACCGCCACCACAGTCTTGGGAGACATGGGGCTTCCCGGATGGAGGACCCGCTGGGCATCAGTGATCCGCTTGGGCGACCACTCGACCTCGCCGTCCTCGTGGTTCACGTCGGGCTCCGACTCCTCGTAGTCCACCTCCAAGGATGGATGCGGCGACGGACTACGCCCCGGAGGGGAAGTGGGCGCGTCCTTCGCGGAAGCCGCATCGTCCTTCGTGGACGTCCGAGCTCGAGGAGCAGGCGAGTCGGCGCCGCTGACATACCCGGGGTTCGGGGTGTCCGTGTCGGACGAGTCGCTGCTCACGTCCTCGTGAGGGCCGGGCAGCAGCACATCAGTGCGCTTGGGCGGCAGCTTCGGGGTCTTCGGGCTCTCCTTCAATTCGCCCTTCGTCTTCGGAAGCTGCTTGGCAGCGGGCTTCTTCACCACGGGCTTCTTCGGAGCGGGCTTCGAAGAAGCAGTCACCTTCTTCGCCTTCCGCGTGGCCTTCGGCGAGGCGGGCGTCTTCTTCGCCTTCGCCTTGGCCGCCGCGACCTTGGGCTTCTTAGAAGCAGGCTTCTTCGCTTCGCCCGCGTCCTTCGCGTGCTTCTTTGAAGCTGGGGTCTTCTTCGCCTCCTCCGTGTCATTCGCGGGCTTCTTGGAAGCCGACGCGGCCTTCGCCACCTCCGGATCGCCCGAGTGCTTCTTGGAAGCAGGCGCCGGAGGCTTCTCCTCCATGTCGCTTGGAGTGGGCGCGTCGGCGTGGGTCTTGATGGGGCCTACAGCCCGAAGGGCGTCTGGGGTGGGTCGCACGATGATCCGGGTCTCCGTCGTCATGCCCAGTGGGTCTTGCCGTGTGCGCGTGTGCTCGGAAGAGCGTGAATTGCCGAATGAGGCTGTGCTCGTGTTTCCGCTGGATTCCCCCTGGGAAAGGTGCTTCCCGTTTGGGTGAGGGAGGGTGTAATGGGGCCAGGATTGGCCAGTGTCCTTTTCACGGAAAAGGGATGTTCTCTGATGTGGACCACACCGACCGGTGTGGTCCACAAGCACTGAGTGTCACACACCACGATGGGTACTGTGTACCAGTGGTCCTTATATAGAGTATTCACGGTAGACCAACGTACTGAGTTAAGTTAGGTCGGTCGTACTTAAGGACCACGATGCACGAGAGCCAACCGCTGAGCTCGGCTGCAGCTTCCGCCGGATCCACTACTCTGTGTGCTTCTGGTGCCTGGTAGGATACTTCGTACTCGGTCCTTTGGTCCTCTCGTGGCTCTCTAGTCGTTTCTTCCGCTTCAGGGGTCTCTTGTGGCTCTTCAGTCGTTTCTTCTGCCCCAGGGGTCTCTTGTGGCTCTTCAGCCGAGTTATCTTCAGCCGAGTTACGTTCAGTCGAGTTTTGCATTTCGTTATCTTCAAAGCGAACTCGGCGTGCTTGGTTCCGTGTTACCACCGTAATGTTCGGCGCTGTTTCTTCGGCCTTCGCCGAGTCACGGTCCACATACAGCACTTCCTGGATCCTATTTAGCACGCGTAACTCGGCTTTCCGCTCGGCATTCAGAATTACACGCCCGGCCTTGGCCTCCAGAGCCTCCGTAGCAAGGGCATCTGCTGAGGCGTTGTAAGTTCGTAAAACGTGCAGGTATCGCGTCGAGCTGAGTTGCTTCGTGAGTGCTTTGTGGCGGGCTAGTTCAACCTGTAACGTATCCTTCTTGCAGGCGATCACCCCCATGGATTGCTGGATTGCAAGCCGCGAGTCTCCGACTACAATCAAATCGGTGATGCCCCGGTCCAATGCCGCTGCGACACCATGGTTCATCCCGGTGTACTCGGCTATGTTGACCGTAGTGGACGAGAGGTGCGCACTCGCAGCGATCTCAATGTCCCAAGTTGGTAGCCGCCACGCAATCCACGAGCAACTGCCGTAACCGCCGTTCTTCTCTGTCTTAGCCGATCCGTCAAATGACAAAACATGGCCCACAAAGTCACTGGGCACTCGCGCGTAAAACAGTTCTGGATCCATACGAACGTTAGCCGAGCCCTTCGAAGGTGGGGCGATATGGGCCAGTGACTCATCCAGCCCGATTGATGGCGTGATAGATGCTTGGAGGAGCTGGGCGAAGTCGGCGTCTCTTTCTCGGACCCGCTTAATGATCAAATGATGCGGGGACAGCAACACAGCGAAACTCACTTCTCGGCCGTACAGGGATTTCGAGTTGAATACCCATTCCAAGGTCGAGAATCGGGTGTAGACGTGAATTGTCTTGCCGACCAGCAGCGTATAGCACACCTTGAGCAGTTGCAACAGCGCCAGTACTTCTTTCTCGGCGGGTAGGTAGTTCACCTCGTTATCCTTTAGTACCCGGCCGCAGAAACGGACTGGGTGAAGTTTGTCATCATGGAGCTGCATCAGTGTGCTACTTAAAGCCCACTCGTTGGCGAAAAGCATGACGTGGACGTCTTTCGCCGAGTCGAAATGGCGAAGGATCGGGCCTCTATCACCTTCCGCTTTAACTCGGCGAATGAAGCTTTGGCTGCTGATAACTCAGTGCTTGAACCGAAATCGTCTTCCTTGAGCTGGTATAGGACCGCACCATACACTGCCAGGTTCTGAATGAACCGGCTGTAATAGTTGAGAGCGCCCAAGAAAGCCTGCATTCCCTTCTTGTTCCTTGGGAACGGGATCTCGGCGATCGCGGCTAGCTTCTTCGGGTCTGCAGCGATACCTTCTGGGGTGACCACGTGCGATAAGAAGTCCACTTTCGGCTGCACAAAGATGCTTTTTGTAAAAATCACGCTGATTCTGCACTCGGCGAACCGGGTGAGGAGGCGATCCAAGGTCTCCAAACAATCATCAAAGTCAACTCCACCGAAACAAATATCATCCACGAAAGAACGTCGTCCAAACACCGGCACATGACTCGACTCGTCGGGCTCACCTGACGAGAACATGTCTCCGTCTGGTCCGCTAACCAGAGCCTGTACTGGGTCGGAGGTGGCCAACGCTGAGTAGTCAGCCTCGAATTTCGTCAAAACACCCGGTCGTTCAGTCATAGCCGAGTTCCGGGGTCGCTGAGCGGTCATAGCCGATTCAGCCGAGCGCATTCGCTCGGCGAAAACTGTCCAGCCGCCCTTGGGTTGCACGAACCCCACAAAGCGTTATCAATCAGTCGTTGGTAAATCATGGGTGCATTCTTCAGGCCGAACGGCATGCGCAACCACTCAAAGTGTCCTAGAGCACACACAAAAGCTGAGATCCGCCGAGCTCGGCTGGTCATCATCACGGGACAGAATCCACTCGCCGCGTCGAGAGAACAGAACCACAGGTAACTCTCCAACTCAGTGAGAAGATCATCCACCAGGGGCATATCGTATTCCAACGCTACCGTAATCGTATTGACCATCTTGTAATCGATGCATAATCGGATGTCGATGCCATTTTTCTTGAGCACGATTACAATAGGCGACGCCCAGGGGCTGTTCGAGAACGCTACCAGCCCCGCCTTCAGCAACCCTTTCAACCACTCATACAATTTCTCGAGGTGCTTCAGAGGAACTCGGCGAGCACGCTGTTTGATTGGAGCGTGACCTTGGACATCAATGTCGCAAACCACCCCATATGCGGGAGGTGGTAGGGCGTTTCCGCTGGATATCATGATCTTGGCGTGACGTCGGAGCACCTTCACAAGCTTGTTGTATTGCTCAGTCGAGTGGGTCGATGACCGGACGTTGTCTCCTTCATAGTCTAGTACAGTCGACTCGGCGGTCGTCAGATCTGGTAGGAAGGCTAGTTCATGGGCGAAGTCATCCAATTGGATACGCGTGGCCGTATGTTCCCAGCCGCTCCTTCGCCGAGTTGCATTGTCTTCGTCGCCAAACTCAGTTGACGGGGTGTCACCCCTGTCGTCGACCGCGGTAATCTGGTACCCTTCTTCTCGCACCAGGTCGGTGAGGGCCGCTAGGAACCGCAACCTCAAATGCTCGGCCGGGTCTTCGTCCAGCAAATCGTCGTCGATGCTCAGTAGTCCCCACTCGGCTGGTGATGCCTCGGCGTTAGCGGCCGTAGCACTCCTCGCTTCAGCTTCCTTACATAAGGCCCGTGCTTCCGACAGCAGGTCCTCCACCTCGGCTATCCGTTGTTTGGCGTTCCGGAGGGAAAGGTCCGGGGTTTTCTGATCCGCCTCGCTTTTAATCTCCGGCTGACTCGTATCCACAGATTCAGCTATGCCGGGATCCCATCTGTCACCCCTGCCTGGGGTAGTGATCGGGCAGCCATTGCCGAGAGACGGTGCCCCAGGGTCAGCTGATAAGCATACCCAGTCATTTGCCTGGGGCTCGGAATCACTCGGTTCACTTTCGTCGGACTCGGCTTCGAGTTCCGATTCGTCTCGTGAGGCCACTGAACTCGGCTGGTTGTGCTGGAGTTGTTCTGTCTCCGCTTGGAGGCGTTCGAGCCGCTCCCATTGTTCTGCTCATGAGAGTCCCCGCTGGTGAGCTCCATCTGCAGTGTGGTATTGCAAAACACACAAATCGTCAAATGTGGGTCCTCGCAAACAACCAACAACAATAGCCGAACTAGTCGGCTGAGTTGGCCTGTGTGGGGTCTCTTTCGGTCCCCAATGGTCCGGCCCAGCCGGGACAGTAGGTGTCTTGTCTTCGCCGAGTTACAACCAACCGGTTCAACTCTTCAGAGACTCGCCTGAGCCGGGCAGTCTCCGTTCACAGAACCTGTGCCGTCCACCAAAGGATGGAGCAGTCACGGGCCGCCGAGTGCAAAAGCAACTCAGCTGAAAGGTTGCGGTGCCCTGTGACTTACAGGCCCACCGGCTCGCCGAGTTCGGCGAGACTTTCTCTTCGCGCTTGGCGAGACTGCCCCTCCCGGGCCTACGTTATCTCTTGGCGCTACCTGTTGGTACCCTACAAGCTATGCCTCTCAGGTACCAACGGCAGACATACCCCAGCCCTATGCAGGGACTTACCGGAAGAGTGTACACTTGTCTTGGACTAGGAAAATTCTGCTCTGTTTGTTTGTTATATCTTTCGGGCGCCCTGAAGGGACGCCTCTGCTGTTCCTGAGTTCCTATACAAATACCTAATGAAATAGAGTGGTTTCGGATCTCGGTCGACCCTTCGCCGAGTTCGGCGACCTCTCGTGCCAGTCGGTCCGGATACCGCGGTTATCCGGATCCTCGAACTCGGCTGGTCCGGATACTGAGCTATCCGGCTGGTACTCTGTACCCTCCCGCCGAGTCGTCACCGTCGTCCTGTTATCCTAAGCTTGTCTGGTACCCTGTACCCATGTGTGCCACAAAACTTGACGTTTCCTACACCACAACTGCCCCGGTCATGTCCCGAGCCGAGCTGGTGAGGGTCGTGACCATCACTCTGGTAGTCTATTTCAGTCTCCAACCTTTCCAACGGCTTCCACAACTCAGCTCGATGCCGTCGTCTGGTGCGTCCGCCGTGCCTCCGGTAAGTCCTCCATCACCGCGTGAGTCTGTCTTGTTCAAAATGTGCTCACGTCGTCGTCATCTTGTTCGCCAGTCTTCGGCCGCGTCTTCAACTGGATCGTCAGCCGCTCCTCGGGGTGAAGGGCAGCCTGCTGGGTCGACTTCTCGGCCGTCCCGGGCTCGTGGGGTCAGCGGTGAACGGGATTCTCCCCTCATTGATCTGACAACTTCCCAAGAGTTCGACCGGGAGTCCGAGGGGTCTTCTCGCGCTTCCCCTCCTCGTCCGCCGAGTCCGCATGGTGACACCACTTCGGACACCGCTGAAACGGGCCAGTCGGACTCGGCTGGGCAAGTGAGCTTAGCCTCCCTCGAGGAGCTGATACGTCAAGAATCCCAGTGCCGTCGGCAGGAGAACGGTGACTTGGCTCGGCCTTTGTCGTTCGCCTTCACCCAGCCGGTTCCGCCCGTAGATCGGTTCCAACGCAGAGCTCTCTTGGACGCGCAGTCGGTGACGGAGCTCACCCATGTTCTGCGGGGACAGTATTCTCCGCTGGGCTCGGCTCAAGTCATTGCCGACCTCCGCCAGGAGCTCGGCACCCTGCAAACTCTCCAGGGTGACCAAGCTCGTCGACTGGACTCGTTGGCTACGGAGAATGCCGAGCTCCAAGAGAAGGTGAAAGAAGCCAACCTGGAGCGCTCACTGTGGGAGCGTGAAGCCAAGAAGGCCTCTCCCTTCCTTACTTCTCTCCGCAAAGCTCTGGCAAAGTCCGAAGCTGCGCTCAAGCTGGCCCAAGAAAGCCAAGATCGAAAGATCAAGTCGGCCTTCAAGCACTCCGATGACCACGCCCAGAAGGTCAAGAATCTGGAGGAAGAAGCCGTGACACTCACGAAGGCCCTCGCTGACCGTGATCATGCTTACGCCGATCTCCACGCTGTGGCGACCAAGCACTTCGAGCAGCTCCAGGAATCGACTCGGCTTCTTCTAGATGGAGATTCGCAGCCCCTCCGTCATGCCAAGGCCGTGATCGACAGCCAGCGCCAGGTCATCTTGCGCCAAAAACGGGTAATTACCAGGGATGGCAAGCTCCCCATGCACGACCCGCACATGGCCGCTGCTGCTGGAGCCGGGCTGGACGTTCCTGGGTTGAGCCCGGCTGACTTGCAATTGAATGCTCGTCTTTGTCGGACCCTGGCCATGCGATTCCCGGAGGTGATGGACATTCCCGCCGGGGAGACTCGCACTGTGGAGTTAGTCATTCATCCTCGCGCCGATGGAGCTGCTTCAGCGCCACCAGCTTCGTCGAGCTCGACGGGGTCTTTTCTCGGCTTGAACTCCCGCACTTCTGGAGCTCAGCTGAGTGCTGGTATGTCAGGGCCGGCCAGTTCTCCTCCGGGGTCGTCGTCTGCGATTCCGACTCAGCCCAGCTCAGGTGTTCAAGTCCCGCCGAGCAAGTCTATCCGTCAGCTGCACCCAGCTCGGCTGGCTACCTTGACCCCGGCTGAGAAGCTGCGCCGGTACTCGAACCCGAAGTCGTCGACTGCTGCTGGCTCTCACGTCAAGCCTCACGTTCCACCTCCCCAGCCATACGCATGTCCCCTTCCTGGGGAGGAGGGTCACGCCGAGGCGGCTAGTCAGTTGGACGAGGCTGCTCGCGAAGTTGGATTTCCCCCATCTTCTTCGTCGCAGCAAGAGTCGGGCCCAGATAGCTCGCATCCTGCCGAGTTCCAGGAGTTCGCTGATGTGGACGACTCTTCTTTGGATTTCGATGGTTTCGGCTTGCAGCAGATCTCGTTGGTGCCTTACGCGGCGTCTCCGACCTCTTCTTCTGCGCCAGCGACTTCACCCGTTGGGACTCCCTCTCCTCAACCTCGCGTGCTCAATCTGTCTCGAGGGATGGCTCCCTTGTCGCTCTCGGCTGAGCTCTCCGGGGTGAGTCCTGTCGACGTTGTGGTCGAGCCAGCAACCACTTCCGCCGAATCCGGCACGGTGACTCTGAGTGCTGCTCTGGCGCTCCTGCCGACAGCCGAGTATCCTACCTCCGTGAGGTGGGTTCCACCGGAGTCGTCAAGCTCGGCTGACTCAGTCTAGACCTCGGGACCTGTTGTGCCGCCGACTTCTGGTTCAGCTTCATCCGGGCAGACTCCTAGCTCAGCTGTCGCTCGCTTGCTGGCGTGTTTATCCCAGCCAAAGTCTGTGTCGTCCGGGACTCCAGCCTCTTCCTCTTCGTCGGCCTCTTCCATCGTGCTGACCTCGGCTCCTCTGGTCTCTTCCACATCGAGTCGGCCAACCGTTCCTCCGGCGTTGGTCGTTATGACTTCGCCGTCGGGTCGGCCGATCCGCGCCAAGGCAGCCACAGCCCGGATGATCAGTGCCCATTGTTTGGAGGTGCTGGAGACGCCGGATTACGTCGTTCTCGGCTCGGGTCGTTCGCCCGGTTCGTCGGACCTGCTCGACTCGGCTGGTGGTTCCCTGACTGCTGGGACCTCTGCACATCCTCTCTCGGTATCTGGAGGTTCGTCGGTGGCTGAGTCAGATTACGAGGATGACGCCGATGCAGCTTCCGCCGGTTCGTCTCCCGTAGCGCCACGCAGGTCGTCGGACAAAGGCCGACTCCGCCGAGCTCAGCGCCATTCGGAGGACGAAGTCGAGGATGACGACTCCGATAGCGTTCCGCTGAGTTCTCTCCGCACAAGTTCCTCCGCTCCCCGCGGGAAGTTGCAGAGCTACTTGCAGGCCGGCCGCAATCCTCCTGGGCCCCCTAGGGAATCGGATGACGCTGGAGCTGACTCTGAGGATGATGCTGGTGCTATTCGTTCATCGCAGCAGCGTAAGCGAAAGCACAAGCACCGGCACCGCTCTCCCACTCCAGCTCCATCTGCGTCGGCTCACCGCTCCAAGCCGCACAAGAAGCGCAGGACTGACTCAGTTGGTTCGCAGGCGGGGTCAGCTCCGACAAATGTGTCGTCGAGCGCGGCTCTGGCCTCTACCAGCTCGGCGGGTCCTGTTCAGATCCTTTTTATCGACTCGAAGGCCCACGACCGTCCCGAGCTGCCTGCAGTATTGCGAGTTCCGCTCTCGATGCTTCAAAGACGCGCCTCTCAAGCAGCTTCGCGTGATTCTCGAATCACCGCTCAGTTAGCTCGGCTGCGTGAGCTCCGATTCGTTCATTATGGTTCCGCTCGCTGCTGGGCTGCCATCTTAGCTCACCAAACTGGCCAAGTTTCGATGGATCTCTCGTCTGGGAAATCTCGTGTCCCGTCAACAAGATGCTCCTTTGACGGGATCAAGGCTTTTGCGGATGTGTATAACCCACACCATCCTGCCCAGCGCCTCCGTCGACTCTTACCGGACGTTCCGTTCTTCCTTTCGCCCAAGGCTCTGGAGAACGCACGAGCTCGACTGGTCAACTCCGTCAAGCCAGTCGGGTTGTTGGAAAAGATCGCTGATGTGTTTGTCAAGATCCGTGGAGAGATGCCTGACTCGGTTGGAACTGGGTCGAGCTCGACTCGCGATGACCACCCTACTCGCTTCTTCGTTGCGTTGTACGAGCGGGGTCATTGGTCGGTGGAGTCAGGCGTGATGATGGGTTTGCATCCGGCTTACCATGAAGGTAGCACGTATGACGAGGTCGCCGAACTGCATGCTCTTTGGCTCCAGTATCGTCTCGCCCGTAAGCGTCGGAGTGATGCCCTTCGGGCATTGATGTCTTTCCTGACGGATGACCTCTACTCGGCGGTGATGAAGAACTTGAACGGGCTTGCTGCTCCTGAGGCCGACGCTGAGCTCTTCTTCGAGCCGTCGGTCCCTTTCTACCCCTTGGTCAACCTCTCGTGGATTCCATCGGGCCGGGACTGGTGTGGCGCAGCTGAGTCAGTGGACCGGTTCGAACAGTGGCGTACCTGGTGGCTCACCGACCCAGCGGAGCACCCTTTCAACACCTGCTTCCGCACCCGTAATCTGGAATTCCAAGTTTTCGCTTCCAAGGGTGTTGATCCTCGTATTGTTGAGGACGCGGTGGAGGATGATGTCGACCTGGATGAGCCTGCCTCGCCCCAGATCTCCTCAGGTGCTCGGATCCCCGTCAATCGAGAGGGAATTCACATTTTCGAGGGGCGTGAGGAGGGGGAACTCGGCTGATCAGCTGATGACCCGGATCCGGTGTCTGGGGGTGAGTCTCCAAATCGGCGTGGTCCGTCTCCAACTCAGTCTCTCTTCGGTGGAGAGTCTCCCGCCTCGCCTTCGCCTGCAACAAACTCCGACTCGGCTGACACTTCTCTCGCGGCTACGGAGTCGATGAGCGTATTGGCTGATGTTGCTTCTGCGGCGACCCTTTCGGGTTTGTCTGGTTCGCCGAGTGGCTCTCCTCAAGCTTCTGGATCTCCGAGCTTCTGATCTCTGACCGCTCTCTTTCATAGTTAATGCATGTAATACATGTTGACGCAGTAATTGTCTTCGACTCGACTCAGCCTGTTATCTTCACTGAGTTGGCGGGCTGTTTGGTTTGACGCAGTATCTTCCTTCGACTCGACTCGGCCTGCTGTCTTCACCGAGTCGGCGGATTCATTTTCGTGGAGTGTTAGTCTTCGTCGGCCACCTGCACCATTTGCAGCCGATTCGCGCGCTTCTTGTTGCAGAGATACTCGAAAAGCAGTCCTCCACAGGAGAGATTCGACAAAGGTTCCCAACTCGGCTCCTCATAGCCTACCCACTTGACTTTGAATTTCCGCTGTCTTTGCCGTGCTCGTCGAGAGGGGTAGTTCGTCATCTAAGATGGCTTCAACTTCGTAGCGGTCCTCTCCTTCTTCAGGCTCCCAGCTGTCTTCGGGTAGTAATTCTTCGTCAAAATCAAATCGTTCGGCTTCGCTGAGTTCTGGTCTGAGCCGAGTTGTGGGTCGCTCTCCATTTTCCTTTACCGCCTTTAGTCGTGACACGTGCACCACTGGGTAGAATCGATATCCGCTTTTATCTGGCAGTTCGAGCTCGTACGCAAATTCCTCGACATTCTTCTTGATCCTGAAAGGTCCGTGCCACCGGTGAGCCAGTTTATTGGTCTATCCGGGTTTAACACGTTCCATGAACAACCACACTTGGTCTCCTTCCTTGAACAGTGACTGGGTTTACTCGGCTGGCGAGTCTTCTGAGTTTGGCATCTCGGCGGACGTTACCTCAGACGTTGGTGACTCGGCTGAGGGCCCCTCGGAGGTAGGCAACTCGGCTGAGTGCTGATCCTGCGTCGGGATGGCTCTCTTTTCGACTCGGCTGAGAGGTTCGTTGTGTTCTTTCGCTCTCCTTGCCTTCTCCTTCAGTTGGAACTCGGCTGCTAGACGTAAGGCCACTTCTCTCTGCCGGTTGCTTTCTCGGCGCCATTCTTTTGCCCCAGTCGAGTCGCTCTGCCCTCGGTGCCCATGTTTGACTGATTCAGTCATTGCCTTGAGCGTGGATCGAGCGT
Organism: Phytophthora fragariae; assembly: GCA_009729435.1. Taxonomy (NCBI): domain Eukaryota; phylum Oomycota; class Peronosporomycetes; order Peronosporales; family Peronosporaceae; genus Phytophthora; species Phytophthora fragariae. The sequence continues at coordinate 63,212 of QQOI01000037.1, read as the reverse complement.
CCCAGCCGTGAACCAAGTAAAATGGCGTTTCTCGCCAAGTTGAGCCCCAGTCAGCCTGTAACGGATCTTCCACGTATGCCCGCCCGTACTGTCTGGATCATCGTCTTCACGGATCGTTCTTGTTGGCCGTTAGCTAAGTGTCGCTCTCGATCTCGACTGCATCATCTTGGAGAACTTCTGGAACACCTCGCTCATGAAGCGAGGGTCGCGGTCTTGCCGTATCAGTGAAGGTGCTCCGAACCGGCGGAACACACATTCCTCGAATACCTTGGCGACCTCGAGTGCCCCCCCTGTCTCGCTCATTGCCTTCGCAATCACAAAACCCGTAAAGTGATCTTGGAACAACAGCAACGCTGTATTTCCACGTGCCGTCTTGGGCAGCGGGATCACAAAGTCGAGTGACACGATGTGGAACGGTCGTTCTGACACCAGGTTTCCTGGAGAGTATCCTTGAAGATGCGGCTTACTCTTGCTCGTGCTGCAGTCTTCGCATGACTCCACATGTTTGATGGTGTCTGCATAGAGGCCGATCCAGTAGTAGTCGGCGCAAACTCGGTGATACGTTCTGACCATGCCTTGGTGTCCTCCCTCGAGGGAGTTGTGATAGTTCTGCAGGACTTCGTCGATCAGCGTCGTTGGCACTACTAGTCGGAGCTTCAACTCGTCGTCAGTCGGTTCACCTCTTCCTCTTCGTCGACTGATATAGTACAGCAGCCCGTCTTCACTGAGTATAAAGTGATCGGCCACTTTGCCGGCATTGTACGCTCTTCGCCGAGTTAGCTGGTCGATCTGGCCCCTGAAATACGTTTTCAAGTCGGCCCATCTGCACTCTTCGTCCTGAGCCTTCGAAATGCGATTCCGCCTCTCGGCTTGGACCGCTACAGGGTCGACGTCCTGCGCGCTCGGCGTCCATCCTGGGAATATCGCAATTTAGACAGGGGTTCAGTATACAGATAGAAAGCAGTATATAGAACTTTATGAGTGTTATTAATACAAGACAGTTAAACTCTAACCTTCAAGTGTACAAGTCTCTTTAATACTCGGTATTAAAAGGAGACCGATAAGGCAGGGCCTTTTGTACTAAGAGCAACAGAGACGCCAGGCGTCTGTTGTGGTTAGCGTGTTACGCTTCCTCTAAGCTACGGTGCGTGTGACCCCCGTCACAGAAGAGGTGAGCCGACTGACAACGAGTTGAAGCTCCGAATAGTAGTACCAACGACGCTGATCGACGAGGTCCTGCAGAACTGTCACAACTCCCTCGAAGGCGGACACCAAGGCATGGTCAGAACGTACCACCGAGTTCGCGCCGACTACTATTGGATCGGCCTCTATGCAGACACCATCAAACATGTGGAGTCATGCGAAGACTGCAGCACGATCAAGAGTAAGCCGCATCTCCAAGGATACTCTCCAGGAAACCTGGTGTCAGAACGACTGTTCCGCATCGTGTCGCTCGACTTCGTAATCCCACTGCCCAAGACGACGCGGGGAAATACGGCGTTGCTGTTGTTTCAAGACCACTTCACGGGTTTTGTGATTGCGAAGGCTATGAGCGAGACAGGGGCACTCGAGGTCGCCAAGGTATTCGAAGAATGTGTGTTCCGCCGATTCGGAGCACCTTCACTGATTCGGCATGATCGCGATCCCCGCTTCATGAGTGAAGTGTTCCAGAAGTTCTCCGAGATGATGCAGTCGAGATCGAGAGCGACGCTTAGCTACCGGCCAACAAGAACGATCGGTGAAGACGATGATCCAGACGGTACGGGCGTACGTGAAAGATCCGTTACAGGCTGACTGGGATGACATAGCCGAGAAGCTGGTACACGCTATCAACAACTCAAGGGACTCAACTCGGCGAGAAATACCATTTTACTTGGTTCACGGCTGGGACGCCCGATCCACGCTCAAGGCGATGACTGAGTCAGTCAAACAAGGGCACCGCGGACAGAGCGACTCGACTGGGGCCAAGGAATGGCGCCGAGAGAGCAACCGGCAGAGAGAAGTAGCCTTACGTCTAGCAGCCGAGTTCCAACTGAAGGAGAAAGCAAGGAGAGCGAAAGAGCACAATGAAGCTCTCAGCCGAGTCGAAAGGAGAGCCATCCCGATACAGGATCAGCACTCAGCCGAGTTGCCGATCTCCGAAGGGCCCTCAGCCGAGCTGCCAACGTCTGGGGCAACGTCCGCCGAGTTACCAGACTCGGACGAACCATCAGTCGAGTCAACCCAGTCACTGTTCAAGGAAGGCGACCAAGTGTGGTTGTTCATGGAACGTGTGAAATCCGGATTAACCAAGAAACTGGCTCACAGGTGGCACGGACCTTTCAGGATCAAGAAGAATGTCGAGGAATTTGCGTACGAGCTCGAACTGCCAGATAAAAGCGGATATCGATTCTACCCAGTGGTGCACGTGTCACGACTAAAGGCGGTAAAGGAAAATGGAGAGCGACCCACAACTCGGCTCAGACCAGAACTCAGCGAAGCCGAACGATTTGATTTTGACGAAGAATTACTACCCGAAGACAGCTGGGAGCCTGAAGAAGGAGAGGACCGCTACGAAGTTGAAGCCATCTTAGATGACGAACTACCCCTCTCGACGAGCACGGCAAAGACAGCGGAAATTCAAAGTCAAGTGGGTAGGCTATGAGGAGCCGAGTTGGGAACCTTTGTCGAATCTCTCCTGTGGAGGACTGCTTTTCGAGTATCTCTGCAACAAGAAGCGCGCGAATCGGCTGCAAATGGTGCAGGTGGCCGACGAAGACTAACACTCCACGAAAATGAATCCGCCGACTCGGTGAAGACAGCAGGCCGAGTCGAGTCGAAGGAAGATACTGCGTCAAACCAAACAGCCCGCCAACCAGGGCAGCCGAAAAATAAATTGACCCTGAAGTAATTGCCATAAATAGTATCCCATAATTTATGAGGTGGTACCAAGACTGTATCATTATTTATGGTGGCTGAATACTATTTTGCACTCATAATTTATGATATCATCTCAGACTCATACAACTATAGTAAGGCAAAATGCCAATTTGATGTCCACTGCCAGTTTGATGGCCAGACTAGTTTCTACCAATCTTCGCGATGTATCCATTTTACTATATATTTGATTTGCCAAAAAGGAGACAGCTGGATTCAGGGTGAAAACCTGAAGCAATTGATATTCGCGCACTCAGTCCACGTGGCGACTTCCAAGTCAAAAAGCCCCCCCCCCGCTATCCAGTCAAGGGCGATGGGGCAACACCGCGGCAAGTACAGCGACAACAAGCTAGAAGCTGCAGTTCAAGCCGTGCTGGCCGGGGCCCGCATGACGACGGTCCGCGACGACACGGGGTTCCTACTCCTATTAAGCGGCCCCTGCTGCTGGTGGAGGACGGATGTGCCGCTGACAAGCAGACTGCTCTAGGTGTTGCAGTATTGGCCTGAAGCTATGCATGCCTCAGCAGCAACCTGGTTGCTGGTTTTAGCAGCTGTGGGATTTTCCCTCTTTCGCGCGTGAGTATGCACGCTAAGCTGTCGAACTTTGAGCGCGCAACGGGCTGCCTTACTCGCACCGTGATGCAGCTTGGCTTCAAGTTTGCCACATTGTGCGGTGGGAGATCTTAGTGCTGCCAGTGCGAGCCCGCCCGTAAGACCAAGAGGAAGCGCAAGAATACGAGCGGGCGCATCCTGGCACGCAAGCTTCTTGAGGAGGACAGCGAGAAAGCCGCGAGTAGATCAGCCGGAGATCATGACGGAAGCATGGGTGTAGGTTGTAGGAATTAATAAACCCAGCTAAGTGATGAACATTTGTCAATATGACCAGCGAGAGGTTCGAGTTCCCCTAGCCCTGAATTTACCCATCGCCATCGTCACAAAAATTCGCCTGTGTCTCCTCTTTTCAACGGTACCAATAGCTCGGCAAAATGACCGTTGCCCGCGAAGTAATAGATAAATTGGTGCGGGTCACTCAACATCGACATCAAATTGGCATTTTGCCTTATGTTAACAAAGCTAAATCTTATATTCATACAACAACACATATGCGGATTGCTTTAGTACCTCTCTACTCTGCAAACCACCCATTTTCCTGGGTTAGCAAGTGGCCGGCAGCTCACGCCTAAGCACCATTTTGCAATTTCTAACCCGGCAACACCCCCCCCACTCACCTCAACAAGCATGCTGCGCGCGCCACGCCCTCGCCCGTCCTTCTCCAACGCTCAGGTCTCGGCGTACATCTTCACACCCTGCAGTGATGAGTACGCCGAGCCTGTTCCCGAATACTACCGCTGCCGGTGTGGTACCGTGCGGAAGCAAACGAGGCGCAACGGCTTCAGCAACCTGATGCAGCACGTCCGTCGGGAGCACCCCAGCTTCGAAGCTGAGATGCGTGCTGCTACAACAGCTGAGACCGGCTCGCTGATCCACTACGCTCGCCGTACGCCCGTGAATCGGTTCGGCTGGCTGGAGTGGGTCGTGAAGGCCAATCTACCCCTCGTGTTTTGCGAGAACCCTCTCGCTCGAAGGTACGAACAATGTATTAATGATATATTATTGATGAATAGTAATGATTCGTTATTACTATTGCAGGTACACAAGCCTTGAACCAATTTCGGTCGAGACCCTAAGGGCGCTGATGGAGTCGGTCGCCCAGTTGGTGGGGCTGGACATCGCGGGAGAACTCCCAGATCGTTTCGGGCTCATGCTGGATGGTTGGAGCCATGCATCGGTGCACTACGTCGCCGTATTCGTATGCTATGCGGTCAACGGTTTCGCGAAGTATGCTCTCCTGAGCATGGCTCCGATCATCCAAGAGCCCAACGATGACCTTTCTGCCCGTACCCACCGAGAGTACTTGGCTGGTGTATTGGAGACGTTCGGCAAGGCGCTGAGTGACTGTGTTTACTTGGTCGGTGACAACTGCTCCGTAAACAAGCGCCTGGCTACCATCATGCAGGTTCCGCTCGTTGGGTGTGCTAGTCACAGACTCAATCTTGCTGTGCGGCATCACCTCGAGCAGTATGAGGAAGATTTGGTTATCGTTCAAGCTCTTATGGTAAAGCTTCGCACCCTCAAGCAGTCTGCAACAAATCGGTAAGTTTTGTATTAATCATACTTTAGGATGAATATTAATACTTTGTGTATTAACCCGACTAATATTTTTTGCTTCACCTGTAATACCAGCCTCAAGACACCGCTGCGACCCGTCATCCGGCAGGATACCCGATGGGGTTCCACCTTCGCCATGGTACATCGGTATCATGAGCATATCAAGTTCCTGGATGCCGATGACGACGACATCATGGAGTTGCTGCCATCCCCAGCCTGCAACCGGCGCCTGGAGACTCTCTATGCGGAGTTGAAAGACATCGAGTCTGTATCGAAGGCTCTACAAGCCAACGATATTACTCTCCTCGATGTGCGAGTGTGGTTTGACGGGCTGATAGCAGCGCACCCGAATTTCGCGGACTACATCGGTAAGTACAGGTCTGCTGATTTGCTACTTTGAAAAGTACTAACCGACTATTTGTGTGAAATACTATACTAGGACCGCGCGCTCCTATCGTTCACAGCCCTGATTTCGAATCGGACTGTGTCCGTGTCTTGAAAGACAGCGGCGCTCGACTCGCAGCGGCAGAGAAACGAGTGCTGCGGCCTTTCGTTTGCAGTCCTGCCACTGCGAGCGACGAGGAGGATGACGCGGCGGGGTCTTCGTTCGTGCAGCGATTGGAGAAGCGTCGCCGCCTCGAGGCGCGAAAGCCACGGTATGGGCTCCTCGCCAGCATTCCGCCGACTTCGAACAAGGTCGAGCGCTTTTTCAGCGTTGCCCGCACGATCTTCGGCCAAGAGCGCAATTGCCTGCAGCCTGCCACGCTGGAAAACGATTTTGTTTCTGCGTGAAAACGACCGTTTTTGGGATGTTTCGACAGTCGACCGTATCGTGAGTAACACTGACTAATAGACGTTGAAGTTGCATTGCATTATTTATTGTTCAACTGGAGTGCATGCCATAATTTATGCAGGGGCTTGAAGCGACCTTCTCAAATTATTTATGAGCTGCTGCATGGCCTAATAAATAAAAATGCCATAATCGGCAGCCCTGCCGCCAACTCAGTGAAGATAACAGGCTGAGTCGAGTCGAAGACAATTACTGCGTCAACATGTATTACATGCATTAACTATGAAAGAGAGCGGTCAGAGATCAGAAGCTCGGAGATCCAGAAGCTTGAGGAGAGCCACTCGGCGAACCAGACAAACCCGAAAGGGTCGCCGCAGAAGCAACATCAGCCAATACGCTCATCGACTCCGTAGCCGCGAGAGAAGTGTCAGCCGAGTCGGAGTTTGTTGCAGGCGAAGGCGAGGCGGGAGACTCTCCACCGAAGAGAGACTGAGTTGGAGACGGACCACGCCGATTTGGAGACTCACCCCCAGACACCGGATCCGGGTCATCAGCTGATCAGCCGAGTTCCCCCTCCTCACGCCCCCTCGAAAATGTGAATTCCCTCTCGATTGACGGGGATCCGAGCACCTGAGGAGATCTGGGGCGAGGCAGGCTCATCCAGGTCGACATCATCCTCCACCGCGTCCTCAACAATACGAGGATCAACACCCTTGGAAGCGAAAACTTGGAATTCCAGATTACGGGTGCGGAAGCAGGTGTTGAAAGGGTGCTCCGCTGGGTCGGTGAGCCACCAGGTACGCCACTGTTCGAACCGGTCCACTGACTCAGCTGCGCCACACCAGTCCCGGCCCGATGGAATCCACGAGAGGTTGACCAAGGGGTAGAAAGGGACCGACGGCTCGAAGAAGAGCTCAGCGTCGGCCTCAGGAGCAGCAAGCCCGTTCAAGTTCTTCATCACCGCCGAGTAGAGGTCATCCGTCAGGAAAGACATCAATGCCCGAAGGGCATCACTCCGACGCTTACGGGCGAGACGATACTGGAGCCAAAGAGCATGCAGTTCGGCGACCTCGTCATACGTGCTACCTTCATGGTAAGCCGGATGCAAACCCATCATCACGCCTGACTCCACCGACCAATGACCCCGCTCATACAACGCTACGAAATCTCGAGTCGGGTCATCGTCGCGAGCCGAGCTCGGAGCCCCTCCAGCCAAGTCGGGAATTTCCCCGCGGATCTTGACGAACACCTCAGCCATCTTCTCCACTAAACCGACAGGCTTGGTCGAGTTAGCCAGTCGAGTCCGTGCATTATCCAAAGCCTTGGGTGAGAGGAAGAACGGTGAGTCCGGGAGAAGTCGGCGAAGACGCTGGGCCGGATGGTTGGGGTTGTACACATCCGCAAAAGCCTTGATCCCGTCGAGACAACATCGCGTTGTCGGAACACGAGGCTTTCCAGACGAATAATCCATCGACACTTGCCCAGTCTGGTTGGCGAGAATAGCCTTCCAGCATCGAGCCGATCCATAATGCACGAACCGGAGGTCCCGTAACCGGGCCAACTGAGGAGTAATCCTCGAATCGCGAGAAGCCGCTTGAGACGCACGGGTGCGAAGTCGAGACAGCGGCGCACGCAGAATCTCCGGCAACTCAGGACGATCATGCGCCTTGGAGTCAATAAACAGGATCCGGACAGGCCCAGTCGAGCTGGCCGCAGTCGGAGCCGGGCTAGGCGAAGCATGCGTCGGAACTGAGCCGGACCCCATCGGCGTATCCACGGAGCCCTTCCGGCGTTTCTTGGGCTTCTGGGGTTGGCTAGTCGACGGAGCTGGAACTGGACTGAGAGACCGACGCGAGTGATGATGCTGGTGCTTGTGCTTGCGCTTACTCTGGTGCTTCCGCTTGCGCTTCTTCGAGAACGAGCGAGCACCGGAACCATCTCCACTATCACCCGACTCAGCAGGAGGTCCAGGAGGGGTCCGGCCAGCTTGCAAATAACTCTGCATCTTCCCACGGGGAACCGAACTGCTCGAACGAAGAGAACTCAGCGGAACGTTGTCCGAGTCCTCGTCCTCAACATCATCCTCCGACTGGGTACGGGCTCGACGAAGCCGACCCTTTCCCGACGACTTCACGGGAGCTGGTAGAGGAGAGTCGGCTGAGTCTTCATTAGCCCCATCTTCGTACTCCGATCCAGCTGCCGACGACCCATCTGAAACAGAAAGCGGGTGAGCCGACGTGCCTTCCGCCGAGGGACCACCAGCCGAGTCAAGCAAGTCTGGGGAACCAGGCGAATGACCAGAGCCGAGAACGACGTAATCCGGCGTCTCCAGCACCTCCAAACAATGGGCACTGATCATCCGGGCTGTGGCTGCCTTGGCGCGGAGCGGTCGACCCGACGGAGAAGTCATAACGACCAACGCCGAGGGAACAGTTGGCCGACTCGATGTGGAGGAGACCATAGGAGCTGTAACGGGCCTAGTGAGTACCCGTCACTAGCTTACACGTAGCGGTGAGGAAGCGTCCAGTTCTCAGTAATACTGAGACCAAGTATTAAGTCCGAAGTAAAATCAACTCTGTTTTATTATTGGGACCAGGGCGGGGGCCCGTGGTCTAATGTGAACCACTCAAATGCAGGTCAGCAGCTGATTGGCTGGAATGGTTCCCCCAATTTCAGCCAATCAGATGATGACATGTCAGCACACGCTAGCCGTGTGCTGCTGTGCCTACTTATGTAATATCTGTAAGAGATCTACCTACTTATGTAAATGGAGGGCCCATTACAGGAGCCGAGGTCAGCACGGTGGAAGATGCCGACGAAGAAGATGGCACTCGAACCTTGGATGACGTGGACTTCGTCTGGGAAGAGCAAGCCAACAGACGAGCAACAGCCGAGCTGGGAGTCGGCCCGGAGGAAGCCGAACCCGAAGTCGGCGGGACAATAGATCCCGAGGTCTGAGCTGAGTCGGCCGAACACGACGACTCCGGTGAAACCCACCTCACGGAGGTGGGGTACTCGGCCGTCGACGGGAGCGCCAGAGCGGCACTCAGGGTCACTGTCTCGGACTCGGCGGAAGTAGCCGCCGGCTCGATCACAACGTCGACCGGAGTCACCCCAGAAAGCTCAGCCGAGACCGACAAAGGAGCCATGCCACGAGACAGATTGAGCACCCGAGGCTGCGAAGATGTTGAGTCCACGGGTGACGGAGCTGACGCAGACGAGGAGGTCGGAGACGCCAAGTAAGGTACCAACGGGACCTGCTGCAAGTCGAACCCATCGAAGTCCAAAGAGGAGTCATCCACCTCGGCGAACTCCTGGAACTCGACGGGAAGCGAGCTATCTTGACCCGACTCGTGCTGCGACGAGGAAGCCGGAGGAAATCCAACCTCTCGAGCGGCTTCGTCCAGCTGACTGGCCGCCTCCGTGTACCCTTCCTCCCCGGGAAGCGGACAGGCGTATGGCTGGGGAGGTGGAACGTGAGGCTTGACGCGAGAGCCAGCAGCGATCGACGACTTCGGGTTCTAGTACCGACGCAGCTTCTCCGTCGGAGTCAGGGTGTCCAGCCGAGCCCGACGCAACTGGTCGATGGATTTGCTCGGCGGAGCTGGGACACTCGAGCTGGGCTGAGCAGGGACCACGGGAGGTACCATTGCAGAGGAACTAGCCGGCGTCGATGCATCGACACTCGAGGAAACTCCAGAAGTACGAGAGTCCGAGCCGAGAAACAATCCAGCCGAGCTTGATGAAGCCGGCGGCGCTGAGGCGGCCCCATCTTCGCGGGGATGAATAACCAACTCCACAGTACGAGTTTCCCCGGCAGGGATATCCATCACCTCCGGAAACCGCAGGGCAAGAGCCCGGCAGAGCCGAGCATTTAGTTGTAAGTCGGCGGGGCTCAGTCCACGAACGTCCAGCCCGGCTCCAGCTGCAGCAGCCATGTGTGGGTCGTGCATAGGGATCGATCCCTGCCGAGCGATCACACGCTTCTGGCGCAAAATTACTTGGCGCTGGTTATCGATGACCGACTTAGCGTGACGAAGGGGCTGAGAACCTCCGTCCAACAAGAGGGAAGTCGACTCCTGGAGCTGTTCAAAGTGTTTTGCGGACACCGCATGGAGCTCAGCGTAGGCGTGATCACGGTCAGCAAGAGCCTTTGTAATGGGCTTACTCAGCCCAATACTTTAGCTTACACGTGAGCGCACGTGTATGAGGAAGCGTAAGGTGTATTTAACTTAGATTAAGTATACTTGTATCCACAAGTATAATTAGATCTAAATAAAGGTACAAATAGTAGCTTTTGCGGTAAAATGAGAACTGAATTGAATGTTAACTGTGGCTTTCCTCCTAAAACTGATATCTATAAAGAGAGGTTCTGCCAACGAGTGGTGGACAGAAACTCTGACCTAATGCTTGAGTATTACTGGCAGAAAGACCCTGCTTTCTGACCAATAGGACTGCTTCCTAATATGAATGGTGACCACACTGCAATGTGGTCCACCTGAATGTATCCACTTAGTGCGTGTTGCACTAAGGTGAGGTTAGCCGAATGTGTAGCCCCGCTACACCATCCCCCCGTTAGGACTTGATGTGCCGGTCTCGACACATCAATCCAAAGTCTTCTTTGGAGAGAACTTCGTGCTCATTTCGAAATGAGCACGCCAACGACGCAGACTTCTGACGAGCTTGCTGCACCTGCAGCAAGCAACGCGGTCGTCGCTAGCACAGCGACGACTGCCACATCTTCAGCCTCTTCGGCGTCCGTCGTCACTTCCACGATGACGACGTCAAGCTCCCCCAAGCGTACCATCTCGGTTGGGGAGTACCACGAGAGGGCGCGGAGCAAGCCGACCTATGCCAACGAGACCCTCTTTGATGGCATGGAGGATCTCGACATGGAGGAGGGCGAGGAGGAGCCAGGCTCCTCGTCTTCAGGGCGCAATAAACCAAGCGTGGGGACCCGTCGTCCCCGCGAGGACGACTAGGACGCTTCGAGCTCAAAGCGCTCGCGCAGCGGCAGCGACAGGCCGCTCGCTGATGCCGGGGCTCTGTCTACTCCGCGGGGTGGAGACGATGACGACTCCACTCCGTCTGCGGCTGTGACGTCGCGCACTAATCCGGTGCGCGACCCGTGGATGCCGTCTCCGAGCGAGATCCAATCTCGCTACGGCAGTACCACGCCGGCCAGCCCGTACGCGTTGTACTCCTGCAGCGCCATCGTTGATGACGATGTCACCAAGGAGCTCGACTTTGATCCGGCGACGGATCAAAGACGTGATTATTACATCGGGCTCTTCCACGAGCTCCGACTCTACGGGAACAAGAAGCATTCCCGTAAGAGTAAGGTGACAGAGTGGGAGGCACTCTGTCAAAGCTGGGGGGTGTTCGTCGAGAACTTCAACAAAAATCCCTCAGGCTATCGCGAGCGAGTCCGCTCTGCGGGTGAGCGCTACGAGCGCTACTCGAAGCGGCCCAAGATCTTGCGGCTGCACGATGGTGCAGTCGAGGCGGGGATTCCGTGCGCAGTGCCGTCTGGCGTTGCGTGCGAGCGCTGCCAAGCTGGGGCAGTGCGGCTGTCCGAACGGGACCTTAACGGGTACACTGGTATTAGTGTGCATGTGGAGTTGAAGACACTGCGTGAGAAGTTAATCATGTGGAGAAGCGAGATCCGAGAAATCGGAGATCGCCGTTGATTGACAAGTGAGAGACTGGGACCCGGCCGGTCACTATCACGAAACACTGACCTGGCGGGATCTGCACGAAGGATGAAGCAGGGAGACGCAGGACGGAAGCTGACAAGGCGCTGAAAGGGCAGAGCAGGCGTGGACCAACGGTGGTAGCCCAGATCAAGCGGTTTGTAGAAGATCGGAGGATTTGGATCTGGAGCCCAGATCAGGATCAGATCTGATACCGGGGCCCAGATCCAGCATTGCGAATCCGGCGATGACGGCACGCCAGAGTCCCGGATGACGCCGTAATGGAGGTAAAGGGAGGCTACAGAGCCAGTAGGTATCGATGGGATGATAGCTGGATAGAAGGATAGGTAGATAGGATGGGATCGGACTTAAGCATAAATCAGTATCGAATTTGCCTTGGACATCGCAACCGCCTTCGCCTTCGCTTGGAAACGGGAACTACATTGGCCCTACGAGAAGAAGAAGAGGTAGCGGTAAGAGATCTAGTGTTGGTTAAGTCTGGATAATATATTGGCCAGATCTAGACCTTCCTAGTGATCTACCCTCAAGTGCGGATCCCAGATCCACCGGAGTTCACAGCTTGGCCGGTCGGGTCTTCGACGCTCAACAACCACAGATCCCGCTATAGGAAGCGGCAAGCATCGCAAGGAAAGGAACCCGTAAGGGAACGTAAAGGACAAGACCCCACAAAGGCAACCCCACGGCCGGATCCAGATCTAGGCCGCCAGATCCGAGTGCAAGACTACTCGATCTGGAAGTACAACCGCGAGCCGCGTGAAGATTTCCGCGCCGCTCCACCCCATCCCCGCGTCTCGCCAAGACTGTCTCGACTTCAAGGCGTTGACACTTCGGAAGACACCAGAAGAGCAAGATCCAGCCCTACCGACGGGTACACAAGGTGACCCAGTTCAGCACACGTCACGGCAGATCGGAGTACCCCCTCCGTTAGTCGGTGTTCGGGCGCAGTGGTAAGCCGGACTAGCGATCTCGCAGATTTTGCTGATCCCGCTACACCACAATGGTGCGCGTGCCCGGATCTTCTGGTGACTCGGGATTTCACCGTGAGTCCCAAGAAGAAGTCAAAGTGAAGATAGAGCAAGGGGACCAGGCGTCATCGGACCTCGGATCGACGACGACGCCGCTGAATGAAGCAAGAACCGCAGATCGACAGAGTGCTGGGAGGAACTCTATCGACGGAAAGAAGGCAGATCCGGATCCGGATCTGGAAGATAAACCTCAACCTCCTCCCCAGGTCCCTTCGGGGACCCCAGTGAGTCTCGATTCACATCGAGACTCACTAACAAAACAAACTAAGACCAGACAGAACCGGTATGCGTTCGCTGACTTCCCCGTCAAGCTTCCGACAGGAGATCCTTTATTGAAGCCCAGTTGGGAGTGGGAAGGCAAGGTGCCCGCCAAGCGGACGGTGCTCAAGGCCCCAGATCTGGAGGATGAGCCCAAGGACAGACTAGTTCCAGCCGGGATCAAGACCGAGGCGCCAAACCCGACATGGAACAAGGCAGATCTGGAAGCCAGATACCACCGGAAGGAGCTACAAGACTTCATGACCCACAACCCGATCATGCAGATCCTGCGACCGACGCAGATCGGTGATCAGACCGGACCAGTGACGGCACCAGTCTCGACAGACAATAAGCTGGAGGCGATCAAGATCCTCATGAACCTACTATGGGAAGCGGGTCTGGTAGCTGGAGCGTTCGACGCGGACGACTTGTTCCGTCCAGATCTACGGATGTACCAGATGACAACGAAGGAACTCTTCGATAAGCTGAAGGTGATAGTAGGAGAGAAGGAAACAAACCCCAGTACGACCTCAAGCCCGGACTCGCCGACGCAGATCGGCTCCACAGGTGACCGGACTTCCTCACCCTTCGTCTCGGCAGCTGAAGCGGATTCGGACGCGTCGTCGGAACCACGACGGATGTCGTTGGGCCCCACTGGCGCCGCAATGTTACAAGCCAGATCCAAAGTGTCGCGACAGAAACCTACCCGAGCCAAGGCTAAGAAAGCGTCGGGAGCAGTGGGCAAGCCAGCTTCTTCCCATATCGTGGTTGTAGGCGACAACGCTACGACCTCGACGGACAAGATGGAATCCTACTTCCAGGCGGCCATGAGTCGCTCCCTTCGCGAACAACAGATCTCCATGCCAAACCTGGCAGCCAGGACTCTTCCGAATCCAGGAACCAGCGATGTGGAGATGGAGTCTGCCGGATCGGACGACTTGGAAAGGCTGCAGTGGGAGTACGACCCAGACGACTTGGATCTCCCCGCAGCGGCCCCAGCAGCAATGGCGACTGCAACAGTCGGGGCTTCAGAATCGACGCTGATCCAACGTGTCCGAATCTCTGCCATATCTGACTTGAAGGAATTTACTGGGAAGGATCAGGACGAGGACAGAGCGAGAGCGTGGATTAGCAAGGTCAAGTCCTCCTTCATGCGAGATCAAGCATCTGATGAAGAGAAATGTCTGACTCTCGCAGATCTGTTAGCAGGACCCGCGAAGAATTGGTACTGACAGCTGCCCAGATCTACGCGCAACAAATGGACTGAACTGCTCAAGAGCTTCCAGATCCAGTATTGCGGATTCGGGGTCTCGGTAGCCCGACAGTACTACCAAGCACGAAAGCGATCGGACAAGTCTGCGTTGGAATACCTGCACAAGCTTAACGTGGCAGGCCTGCGAGCGCGTCTGAAGGTTAAAGACGGTAACACCAAGGAACGGAAGGAACACGTGGACCATTTCATCGAGACACTGGGAGACCCCGAGCTAGCCGACAGGTTAACGTTGCTACGACTGTCGGATGCAGATGATTTGGAGGAAGTGCTGCGGGCCCTAGACATGGCGAAGAGTCGTCAGAAGAAGACGACCGCCGGATCCAGCCGGTACCGGCAGAAAGCAGCCCCATCGCCAGCGCCAGCCGCATCAGCCAAGCAAGTACGTGCGATACAGATCCAAGCACCGGACTCAGAATCGGATTCTAGCTCGGATGGATCGGACTCGGACCGGGATGAACATCACCGGGTCTACCTTGCCGCAAGTGATGAAACCCCGCCGCCAGGGGAAGAGCCGAAGACCTCGGATCGCGAAGGCCAGATCTATGTGATAATACATTTGATCTACATGGGGAACGCACTGCCGCCATATCCAGTCTTTGCCCAGCGGGTGACTTCGACAGATCGGATGCCGCCGAAGTGATCGATCTCAACCCTGGTACCTCACGTGGGTACTGGAAACAACAGGGCCCAGATCTCTGGTTCTCGCCTACGGAAGGGGAAAGCTTTCCCCCGAATCATCAGCCTAGTCTCGTGGCTGAATGTAAGCGAACTGGAGACCCGAGTCCAGATCTGTTGCCCGGAGAATCGAGAGGATACTGGAAGCATCATGCACCCGGGAAGTGGTTCCGGCAGGCTAAGATCACAGGGAAGATCAATAATGAGAAGGCGATTCTGCTTCTCGACACTGGCGCCGAGGTGTCTATCGTAGACACTGCGTTCGCCCAGCGAATGGGGTGTTACGTAGATAGGAGTCAGAGTCAAGACTGTGTGGGTATCGGAGATACGGTGTACTCGACTGCCGGAAGAACGCGGATCAAGATCACGCTGGCAGGATATCTGGTGTATCTGTTCGACATCTGGATTGGTGATCTATCGGGCCAGGAAGCCATCTTGGGGATGGACTTCATGGTGCCTGCAGGGATCCGTTTAGATTTAGCCGATGAATCATTGTGTCTCCCAGACGAGGTGCGAATCCAGCTCAGCGGCAGGCGCCAGCTGTATAACGACAAGGCAAGGGTCGTTCGGCTGGATCAGCATTTGCAGATTGATGTAGGGGATTCAATGGAGATACCCGTGCGGAGGCAAACCTCAGATCAAGACTCATTGTGGGTGACCCGGGGAAACCGATGGGTGCCGACGGTGAGTAGAGGACCAGGTAAAACGCTATATTTGACGATTACGAACATCGGAGAGAAGAAACTGATCTTGCAAGGGGACGAACGGATAGCGATGTGGCTGGCCGGAGATCGGGTACCTCGACTACAAGGCTTTGTGACAATTGGATCTCGTCGCTACTTAGAGTGGCAGAATCTGGCTCTGCAGGCAACCACAGACGCCAAAGTATCGGAGAAGTATCGGCACTTAGAACAGCCAGATCTACCTGCGGTAGAACGACCGGCTTACCCAACCCCGCGGGCTATACTGCGCAAGCCCAGCCCAGGCAGCGGCCAACGACTAAGATCGAGAGAGCAGAGATTTGTCTTGCTCGTCCAAGTAGCTGTGGATTTGCCAGATCCAGAAGCAGAAGTAGGTGACTCAACGCCAACCCCCCAGAGTGGAGATCTCGAGTCAACCGCTAGCCCAGATCAGGACGGACAGCTTGTAGACGAAGCAGTGGACGAGTCGGAGAGCCAGAGTACGATGGGAGCGACGAGCGTCTCGAAGGAAGGTCGGGGAGAAGTGGAAAAGCCGACTCCCGAAGCGGCACCGTCGGGTCCAACCTCTGGAGGAACAACCGCTGAGGTCGCTGCCCCGGTGGAAGATGAACAGGTGTGCTATCATGAAGGAGGCGATCTCAGAGCCGAAGAAGTGGAGTCAGAGATGGCTGTGTTGCCCGAGGTCACGCAATCGACAGAGGATGTAACGATAGAAGACATCCAAGTGGGAGATCCGACTGTCAACTCAGCCGAGGAGATAGATCGACTGCGACGGCTGATCTGGAGGCGCCGGCACCTGCTCATCGGAAAAGGCAATGCACTTCCCCCCGCCGCGAGAGGAATCGTCTGTGACATCGATGTGGGAGGCGCTAAGCCCATCGCACAGCGGGTGCGCAAAGTAGCCCCTCAGTTTCGGGAGAAGCTCTCAGATCTGATCAAGGGGCTGCTTGGAGCTCGGATCATAAATATGTCGACTTCACCCTGGGCCTCGCCGATTGTGGTAATTATCAAGAAGAATGGAGTGGATATCAGGCTCTGTATTGACTACCGGTTGGTCAACAGCCTGACGAGGCTCATGATATACCCGATGCCCCTGATCAACGACTTACTGGAAGACCTGGATAAGGTGCTATGGTACTGCTCGCTAGACATGGCAAGCGGGTTCTGGGTAGTGACCATGACAGACCGCGCACGCCGATCTCGGCTTTCATCACTCCCTTCGGACTGTTCGAGTGGAATAGGATGCCATTTGGCCTGAAGAATGCCCCGCAGATCTACCAGCGGATGCTCGACAACGCACTGTATGGCTTCACGCGGATTACACGATTGGAAGGAGATCCAGTGTTAAAGCAGCCAGATCCAGAGGCAAGCCCAGATCTGATACCCTCCGAACCCAAGGACGACGGCAAGAAATCAGTGTTGGGACGCAGGTCCTATATTGACGACATCCTGATCACCGCGGAATCCTGGGATCACCTCTGCAATAGAGTCGAAGGTCTGTTAGATGTGTGCGACGAGTGGAACCTGTCGATTAGTGTGGTGAAAAGTTTCTGGGGAAAAGATCAAGTGGAGTATCTCGGACATAAGGTGTCGAACCATGGACTGGAGGCGAACCCGAAAGATCTGTCAGCTTTGACGGAGCTACCGTTCCCAGGTTCACTCCGAGCGATGCAATCCTTTTTGGGGAGCCTCAACTACTACAGTAAATTCATTGAAGATTACGCGATCTACGCCGCAGTGTTATATGAACTACGGGAGGTGGATTTTGCAGCCATGATCAAGCCGGAGAACCGATCTCGGATCCCAGATCTGGCAGTGGCCGTAGACGACGCTATGGGAGGAGTCGACGAACCTGTTGAGGCCGATCTACGTTGGATCCGGGCTCACAAGTCGTTCGCTGAGCTGAAGGAGAAGGTGGCGGCCACGCCGATCCTGCGTCACTTCCAACCGGAGCTGCAGCCAGTGGTGGTCGTCTACGCTAATGATTGGGCGATCTCGGCGGCCCTGATGCAAGAGCACGATGCGGTGTTCCACCCGGTCATGTTCGCGAGCCGCACGTTGAAGTCAAACGAGTTGAACTATGGAATCGTGGAGAAAGAGGTGTTGGCCCTATTCGTGTTTTGGATCTGGGACATAACCTGTTGGTGGGACGCGAGATCAAAGTGCTGGCCCGCTACTCGACCCTAGCCTGGTTGTTCAGATCTTCTGGCCTACAGGGCAGGCTCGGACAATGGGCAGCTCTGCTATCCCCTTGGACCCTGGAAATCGTGAAGTGCACGAAAGGAGAGGGCGAGATCCTGGGGACGATAGCCGCTACCATTACTCCCAGAGCCGACGTAGACCAAGCCTTGATCACTATCGCGCCCCGAAAGGAACCCCGGCGTAAGATCCAGGCTCCGATCCCTACGGTATACCCCGGGGAAAGTCTGTGGGTGGTAAGTTTTGACGGATCTGCCCGTGTCAAGCGTGGTGGAGGCGCTTATAGCGCGATCCTGTGGAAATTGCCCGAATGGACAGTAGTGAGGGCCCGATCGGAGTACGTGGATGGCCTGACGGTCAACGAAGCCGAATACCGAGGTCTATTGCTGTGCATGGACTTACTGGAGGGAGAAATCCAGCAACGCCTGGTGGTATGCGGCGACTCCAATCTGGTGATCCGACAAGTACGCGGGGAAATCGACTGCAAGGCCCCCGGCCTGACGCTATTAAGGCAGAAAGCGCTGGATCGGTTACTGGCGTGGCCAGATCACGAGCTGCTCCACGTCAAACGAGACTGGAACGGGAGCGCAGATAGTCTGGCGGGTGCTGCCCTACAGCGCCAAGCTGGAGTCGAAGTAGAAGAATATTCCGACTTTGAGAATCTGGTGACGTTGAATCGCCTTGAGGAGATCCTGGTGGTGAGGGAAGCAGAAGAGCATCCCACAGCTAAGATCTGCCCAGTAGCTACGAGAACGACCGACGACTCCAGACCCCACCCCCCGGTGCTCCAGGAGGAAGTGGTAAGAGATCTGCGGATCGGGCGGATCAAGCAGGCTCAAGATGAGGAAATGTGGACCGCCGGGCTGAAGAAGTATCTGGTGGGAGCCGTGCACGACTTGTCCCCTGAAGATATCAAGTCCTACAATGCCGTCGGGTCCGACTATGACGTAGATCTGGACGGACTGCTGTTCTATTGTCCGCCCGCCAAACGGACGACGGAAGAACGTGATAGGCTGATGCGGCTGGTGGTCCCTGAAACGCTGCAGCAGGATGTGCTGCATCACTACCACTCTAGTCTCGAAGGGGGACACCAAGGGATTGGGCGAACGTATCAGCGGATCCGAGATCATTTCCATTGGAGAGGGCTTTACCGCAGCGTACAGCGTTATGTTGGAGAGTGTGTGGACTGCGAGACGGGAAAGGGACGGCCCACACTCCAAGGGGAGTCGCCGGGCAACATCCAAGCGACCTACCCATTCCAGATCATCGCGATGGATCATATTCCCTCGCTGCCCAAGTCGCACAAGGGTAACACTGAGTTACTGATCTGGGTGGATCTGTTCACGGGGTATGTGATCGCGAAGGCGAGCGCCTCGAGAACCGCGCAGACGATCGCGGAGTCCTACGAGGAGTGCGTGTTCAGGAGATTTGGAGCCAGTGAAGTGATCCGACACGATCGTGAGCCGGGGTTTATGGCTGACTTCTTCAGATCTTTCAACAAGATCCTGGGTCAGCGACAGAGGGCTACGATGGCTTACCGGCCCCAAGCGAATGGGATGGCCGAACGAATGGTGCAGACGACCACTCGCGCGCTCAAGATGTATGTACAGGAGCTGGACCAGCGGGACTGGGACGAATATGCAGAGAGGCTTACGTTCGCCATCAACACGGCCCAAGATCGGATCCGGGGAGAAACACCTTTCTATTTGGTACATGGGTGGGACGCCCGATCTACACTAGAGGCGACTTTGCCGGTAGGCAGCACCGCACGTCGAGATCGGGAACCCCGGAGGTGGAGATATCAGATCCAGCGATACTACCAACAGGCCAGATCTCAAGTCGGTGAACGGATTAGAGAGGCCATCTCAGATCGAGCGACTCGTCACAATGAAGAAGTCCGACCACATGAGATCGAAATCGGGTCTCAGGTGTGGCTATATCTGGATCGAGTGAAGGAAGGTTACGCTAGGAAGCTGGCACACCTGTGGCATGGTCCTTTCAGGGTGACAGAAAAGATCGGAGAACATGCAGTCAAGATTGAGACTGCTGGCACAGAATACCGGCTATTCCCTGTAGTGCACATCTCCAAACTCAAGTTGGTGAGGACATTCCCTGACAGACCCACAGCTCGTTTGCTCGACCAAGGATCGGAACGTGTAGATCTGGACGAAGCACTCCTCCCTGAAGATAGCTGGATCCGCGATTTGGACGATGATGAATATGAAGTAGAGAAGATTGCCGACATGAGAACGGGGAAGCGTACTCGGTATGGCCGGATCTATCGCGAGTTCCTGGTACATTGGCGAGGGTACGAGGACCCGACATGGGTTGACGAGGCAGATCTCAACTGTGGAGCGTTGCTACATGAGTTTCTCCGGAATCACACCAGCCGAAACCGGTTCGGGGTGATGCAGTCTCACGAGGAGTAGTGAGGAGAGACCTCGGAGACGAGTTGGTCGTGTCCGAGCGAGCAGGAGAAGATGGATCTGCAGGAAGGCTGCAGATCGGAGGAAAGGGAAGTGAATGTCTACATATGAAAAGAAAGAAGAGGCGGAGCGGCAAGATCGTACAGCCCAGATCGCGATCCGAGTTGACTGGCTGCAAGTTGAGGACGGATCGAAGGAAGGAAGAACGATAGCTACTCAACGAAGCTGGATTAATGATCATGGACGCGAAACAACAAAGGAGCAGCTAAGAAAGCGTACCCAGAGGCCACGTGGCGCGCTGGGCCTAGATCCTGATCCGGAGGTTACTCAGTGCCTTGAGCCTGGACCCCGAAGAACTTGCTTTCGAGGCGGGCGATGGAGCGAGCTGGATGTTGGTCAGGCGTATCGCGGAAGTGATTGCGCCACGGATCTGCAGAATTAGCTTCATCCAAAGCCTCGAGAAGGTCAGTAGGTTCGGCCCGGTGGAGGTTGGGATCTTGGAGGTTGGCCTGACGCGACGCCAACCCCGGATACCAAGTCACGGTTTCTGATCGCTTGGGGAAATGGAGGAAGAAAGGATCCAGCAGCAGATCCAGGTAACACCAGCCTTCGCGCATCGCCAAAATGAAAATCTCCAAGAAGGCCTTCCAGTGTGCGCCAGCATGCGAACGACGATTGTTGCGCTCTTTCTTGTAGACGCCGAGTCAGGGTTGGTTGGATATCATAGCCGGCGTGATGACAAAAGAATGCGCGGCTTCCCAATACGATTGCAGACAGTCGTGTTCATGGGTCTGGTAACGCTGGATCGCGACCCCAAGTCGTCCCCCCACACCCTCCTCGAAGGAGACGGCGTCGGCGCCGCTAGCCCGCTCCAAAACCTCCCAAGGTCGGGTATCCAGCAGGGCTCGCACGTTGTCCTCCGTGATCAGATCCACGCAATAATCTCGAGGTGTGTATTGGCGCCGAGCCGCAGGGGCGATCCGAGGAAACAGCCAGCCGGGACGAGTCGGAAGAGCGGGAAACAACACGTTGATCAACATGGTGACCATGGCCTTGTCCGAGATTTGGTCGGCCAGCCATGGATCCACTTCCTTTTGGATCATGGCGTGCGCTTGCGCCCGCCCCGGGATGCAGAGTTCCCCTGGGCCAAACGGGGCCACCGGCCTCATCGGATCTGGAGTTTGGGATCCAGCGGGCTGACGGCGAGGCGAAGCCGGTGCACCCCCCGGCAGGTCAGCATTCGGAGCAGATCGGAGAGCGGAACCCGCATCAGAATCGGAGCCGTCTGATCCATCCGGCGACGCGCTGGATCCAGCCACTCTGGGACCACGACGAGGAGATGCTTGTCGTCGCCGACGTTCAGCAGAGCGAGACTGGGCGAGGGCCTGCAGGGTCTGAGCTTCGAGGAGGTCGTTGGCCACTTCGGCAGTGTCGTCGTCTTCTTCCTCGTCGCTACTCGACTTGGCATCCGAGCTCTCCTTGCCACCAGATCCAACAGAACCTTGAGATCCAGAACCAGCGTCCGAATCTGCGTCACTAACGTCAGACCCCCCCGGTCGTCGTCTGCGAGGTGCCCGTCGTCTTGAGTTAAGTCGACGGGACGGGAGCCACTCCCACCAGCCGAAGACTTGGATCCACGGTCGTCGTCACTCGGGGAAAAGGGAACCACCCGACGCTTGGCAGGGGGCGCTGGACTGGATCCGGGCGACGCCGGTGAGCTGCGCGGTCGCTTGGAGTTCGGAGGCGAAGTGGCAGCATCGGGTCCGGATGGAGCCCGATCCTGAGGACTGGCCGGAGGATCTTGTACGGAAGGACCAACAGGCGTGCTACGCAGAGAGTGTAACACGGCGGCTGGACCAGAGGCACCCGCATCTGCGATCGAGATCGGCCCCACTGCCGCGGCCACAGCCGCTATTTTCTGATGTGCGAGGTCGAGATCCCGCTGGAACGTGTCACGCTCTTGTCGAGCCTGATCACGCGCGTCACGGGCGGCGTCTCGCTCGCGCTGTAGCACTCGAACCGAATGCTCCAAATCTTGAAGGCGACGCTTCGCGTCCGCAAACTCCTTGGCTGGAACTCCCTGCGCGTTCTTAGCAGTAGCCAACTTGGCGTCTGTGAGAGATACGAAAGGAAAGCGTGGTCGATGAGTTAGTAAAAGAGGTTGAGATCGAATGGAGGGGAAAGAACACGTACTGAGATCGGAAACGTCGCCACGGAGGCGATTGGCGTCGTCCCGCGCGGTGTCGCGATCTTGGACCGTGCGAATCAAATCGTCTGTCGAAGCCGCTTGGAGAGCCCGAAGACGGTTCAGTTCTGCCGAGGAATCACGGCACGAGCGCTGGTGTCCCCGAAGATCTTCTTCCACGGCACCCAGTCGGTCGCTAGCACAAGCAGCCCCGGCCCGAGCTGCATCTCGTTCCTGGGTCAGCCGATCCAAATCGGAGGGAGCCGCACCCGAAGTCTCGGTGAGTCTAGCGGCCGGAGATTCGGCCTGCTGCAGGGCTTCAGCGGCCCGGGCTAGACTGGTCTCCGTGAGGAGCAACTCGTGCTCGGCGTTCTCGCGCGCGCGATCCAGATCGTTCCGATCCTCTTGGAGCTGCTCGATCTCGTCACCGGCCAGCCGCACTTCTTCGGCCAAATGGTCACTCTGATCTTGAAGAACATCCCGCTCGAAGACCGCTTGATCGAAGCGCGACTCGAGGTTGCGGAACTCCGCCTCGTATTGTCGGAGCTGAGACTCGAGTTGGACCACGGCCGGATCGCGAGCAACACTCGGGTCGCTTGGCTCTTGGAGGGCAGTGATCTCCGCGCGAAGACGCCCCACCTCTCGCTGCTGTGCCCCGTAAAGACTTTCCAAGGCTCGGTGGTCGTGAGTCTGCCGGAGTAGAGTGCGAGAGCCGATGCTGGTCGTCGGCTGTCACGTTTCGGGAGGACGCGGCTGTCTGGAGATCGGCGCTAGCACGCGCGAGACGTCCGCGCAGTAAGGAGTTGAGGCGGCGGAGGTCGTCAGCGCTGGCTTCAGCTGGAGGAGACTGGCTTGGCGATCCTGGAGGCGACGCGGAAGACATGGAGATTTTGGACTGGCGGATCGAAAAGACGGAGCGTGTGAATAAGAATGACGCGAGGATGGAACCAACTCCGGAGTGATGGAAAGTGCTTGCAGTGATGTCAGTTGGGTGACAACAACTATGAGCAGCAGGCGACT
The DNA here is from genome assembly GCA_009729435.1 of Phytophthora fragariae. Classification (NCBI taxonomy): domain Eukaryota; phylum Oomycota; class Peronosporomycetes; order Peronosporales; family Peronosporaceae; genus Phytophthora; species Phytophthora fragariae. Next base: position 39,861 of record QQOI01000037.1, on the reverse strand, counting down.
GTGGAGAAGCGAGATCCGAGAAATCGGAGATCGCCGTTGATTGACAAGTGAGAGACTGGGACCCGGCCGGTCACTATCACGAAACACTGACCTGGCGGGATCTGCACGAAGGATGAAGCAGGGAGACGCAGGACGGAAGCTGACAAGGCGCTGAAAGGGCAGAGCAGGCGTGGACCAACGGTGGTAGCCCAGATCAAGCGGTTTGTAGAAGATCGGAGGATTTGGATCTGGAGCCCAGATCAGGATCAGATCTGATACCGGGGCCCAGATCCAGCATTGCGAATCCGGCGATGACGGCACGCCAGAGTCCCGGATGACGCCGTAATGGAGGTAAAGGGAGGCTACAGAGCCAGTAGGTATCGATGGGATGATAGCTGGATAGAAGGATAGGTAGATAGGATGGGATCGGACTTAAGCATAAATCAGTATCGAATTTGCCTTGGACATCGCAACCGCCTTCGCCTTCGCTTGGAAACGGGAACTACATTGGCCCTACGAGAAGAAGAAGAGGTAGCGGTAAGAGATCTAGTGTTGGTTAAGTCTGGATAATATATTGGCCAGATCTAGACCTTCCTAGTGATCTACCCTCAAGTGCGGATCCCAGATCCACCGGAGTTCACAGCTTGGCCGGTCGGGTCTTCGACGCTCAACAACCACAGATCCCGCTATAGGAAGCGGCAAGCATCGCAAGGAAAGGAACCCGTAAGGGAACGTAAAGGACAAGACCCCACAAAGGCAACCCCACGGCCGGATCCAGATCTAGGCCGCCAGATCCGAGTGCAAGACTACTCGATCTGGAAGTACAACCGCGAGCCGCGTGAAGATTTCCGCGCCGCTCCACCCCATCCCCGCGTCTCGCCAAGACTGTCTCGACTTCAAGGCGTTGACACTTCGGAAGACACCAGAAGAGCAAGATCCAGCCCTACCGACGGGTACACAAGGTGACCCAGTTCAGCACACGTCACGGCAGATCGGAGTACCCCCTCCGTTAGTCGGGGTTCGGGCGCAGTGGTAAGCCGGACTAGCGATCTCGCAGATTTTGCTGATCCCGCTACACCACAATCACGCAGTTGTCGTCTGAGAGTGCTGAGGGTGAGCCCAACACTCAGCCGAGGGCTGTAGGCGACTACAGCTCTCGCTCAAGTTTTACGCCCTTCCGTGGAGCTGTTGGTGGCGGGATTCGTACTCCGTCACCATTTCCGGAACGTCGCTCATCAGGACGTTCCGCGGCTCCCACGTATCGTGGTCAGGAGAGTATCCTAACCAACGAATACGAAAATGAACCGGACCTTGGGTCCGGATCTGATGATCAACGATTCGCTGGACAATCCAGCGAGTTTCCCCGCGTGCATCTCGCAACGGGGGCGGCGGCGGCGGGAAGACGCCACGGACCGTCGCCGGCCGAGGTCTGGGATCGTTTGGAGGCGATGGAGCGCATCCAGACGGCTGAGCTCGCCGAGATACGGCAGGAGCTGAAGCTCTTGAAGGCCCGAATCGGTCAGGCCGGGCAGACCGCTTCGAATATTCAGGTCGACCTAGGGTCGATCGTTGCGCGTTTGGGGCAACGTGTCTACGCGCTCGAGACGAGAGTCGCGCCGAGTCACCGGGAGTAGGTGACTCGTGTTGCGAGTAAGGCTTCAGCCGCCCAACGTAAAAGGTTGGGTGGAGGCGCATGCTGGACGGTATGTCTAGCGTGTACGCGTTGCCATGCTTCGCCAACACGGTGAATGGCCCGATGAAGCGCGGGGCAAGCTTGCTTGCTCCGAAGTCGGAAACTGCATGTTTAGTTAGGTTCTGTGTAGCTAACAGAACTAATGAACCCACTTTGAATTCATTTGTGTTTCCTCTGCCATTGTTGTCAGCATTCAACTTCTGTCGATCGACAGAAGCTGCAATAGCATCTTGCACAAACCGTATTACGGCTTGGCGGCGCTGGACAAAGTCCATTGCCTTCGAGTTGAACTCCTTGTTCAACCCGTTGTTCTTGGTCACTACAGGCCCGGCCTGTGTGTGGTTGTTGTTGTTGAGTGTCTACGCCCGCCGTAGACATTTGCTCTCGTCGATCGGACTACGCGCAGTCCGTGCGCGTGTCGACACAGCTGATATGTTGCTCGTATCAGCGTGTTCATTCGGTTTGGTTGAAACCGGATACCCTCCCCCACTTAAGGAAGGAGCTACCGCACCGACTACGCTCGGTACGCGTGGATGCCTCATGGCGTTCACGTAAAACGGTGTATGTCCTGTTGAGACATGCACCGAGTTGTTGGTGGCAAACTCTGCCATCGGCAAGCAGTCGCTCCAGTATTGGAACGAGTGAGCGGAGCTCTTCCGGGCGTCAACCAATACCCGGTTGACGCGCTCAGTTTGTCCGTCGGTCTGCGGATGATCCGCAGTCGACATGGACAGCTGCGTGCCAAGAAGTTCAAACACTTCTTGCCAGAAACGCGCTGTGAAGCGCGGATCACGATCAGACACGATGTCAATCGGCATGCCATGGTGTCTAAACACCATGTCAACAAACAGACGTGCCGTCTGTTTGGCTGTCACTTCGGCTGGTACTGCAGCAAGATGCACCATCTTGCTGAATCGGTCAACAAAGACCACAATACCAGTCCTCCGCTTGTTGTCAGGCGGAAGACCAAACACAAAGTCCATTGAGATGGACTGCCAACACTCCGACGGAGTCGGTAGTGACTGAAGTGGAGCCTGCGAGAAGGGCGCAGGCTTCACGCGCTGGCAAACCTCGCAAGCACGAACGTACTTGCGTACCCACTTGTACTGGTGACTCCAATAGAAGTCACGCGTGAGAAGCAAGTATGTCTTCTCACGACCCTGATTGTCCCGACGTCGGGGCATCGTGATACTCGTAAGTGATCCTGAGCATCAGCTCATGATCGTCCGGCACGACAATGCGATCAGCGTTGTCGTCGACTGCGCTGTAAAGCAGCAGACCATTGTGTACACGATAGCGGTGTACACGTGCACGGAGATGTTTCGCCAGCTTCTGACGAGACTTGTCAGAAGGCGCAGCGAAGTAGTCCAACAACTGCTTCGCATCCGCATCCTTCGTGTATGCGGACCGCACATCGTCTAACAAAGATGACGAGGGAGTAGACGTCCGTGCGACGCCAATTGTATTGGCGTCGGCCTTGTTCACCGCATAATCAGGTCGACGCGACAACGCGTCGGCCACAACATTCAACCTTCCAGGCTTGTACTCAACCTGGAAGTTGTACTCCGCAAAGAATGAGAGCCATCTCGCCATTCTTTGTGAGATGTGCGGCGACTTGATCGCCGTACGCAATGATGCGTGGTCGGTGTAGACCACAAATGGTCTACTCCCAAGTAGATACACTCGAAACTTCGCGAGTGCATACTTCATGGCAAGGAGTTCCTTGTCATGTACCGGGTAGTTGCGCTCAGCTGGCTTCAGCTGACGCGACTGATAGTAGACCACGCGATCACGTCCCTCGTGATCGTGTTGCATTAGAGCGCATCCGGTTGCGAAATCGGACGCATCACACACGACGTGGAATGGGCGATCTTGGTCGGCCACCGCCAAGATCGGCGCCTTAGTCAAGCCCTGCTTGACTGCATCAAAGGCCTGCTGACAATCAGCAGTCCAAACCCATGCAGCGTCCTTCTTTAGGAGCTGCGACAGCGGGCGAATCTTGCCCGCGTAGTTGCTCACGTACTTGCATAAGTACGTAGCGAGTCCAAGGAACTGCCTCAGTACCTTGAAATTGGAAGGCGTAGGCCATTCATTGATCACTCTGACCTTTCCCGGGTCAGGGCGTACGCCGTTCTTCCCTACGAGACACCCAAGGACGGGTATCTCGCTAGTCCCGAAGATACACTTCTTCAGGTTCGCATAGAGCTTGTGTTGGCGCATGAGCGCTAACAACCTGCGGAGATGTTCCTTGTGCATCTCCACTTCCGACTTCCCGTCCACAGCCCCGCTGTGGATGAACACATCGTCGAAATAGCTCGGTGCGAAGTCGCGCACCGAGCGCAACAAGTGCGTGACGCACCTGTTGAACGTTGCAGGGGCATTCTTTAGTCCCTGCGGCATTACAAGCCACTCCCAGAGCATACCGCTCGGAGTGCTCACCGCCGTGAGAGGTATATCGCTCCCACGCATGAGGATCTGATAGAATCCGTCTCCCAGATCCAGAGCACTAAAGATAGTGCTCAAAGCCATCGAATCGATGATCACATCTTTCCGCGGTATCGGCGTCTGCGCCGGTACCGTTGCGTCGTTCAGCTTGTTATAAGCAAGAACGATGCGCCACCCGCCCGGTGCCTACTTGACACAGAACGTAGGCGCGCTGTGCGGGGACTTCGATTCCCGCACTTGCCCAGCCTTGCGACGACTTTCGAAGAAGTCGTCGATCGCCTTCACTTGCTCCCGCGGCAGGGGCCACTGCCGCGTCACGCAATACTTCGTTCCCGGCACGAGATCAATCTCGTGCTGAACACCCTTGTCCTGCGGCAACTCCGCAGGGATATCATCCGGGAGTACGTCTCTGTACTCACGCAAGACCTCGTAGAAGGGGCTCGACTTCAGCGAGTCCCAGCTCTGCTCGTCGAAGCGTTCCTTCTTCGACTTGGCACTGAGGGCGTCGACGCCCTCAGCGACGAGCTGTTTGAACTCTTCCGCTTCACACTTCATCCTCTCGACATCCGAGAGGATGCAAATCTGCTCGATGCGTCCATCGTGCAGGTCGTGGGCGAAGCGCCTCCATCTCGTGACTGGAAGCGAAGTCAACTCCGACGCTAGCGTCGGAGGGTTCTCCAACTTCATCTTCTTATACTGGAGACCAGTATTCGTACGCGTCAAGACACTCAGTGTCTCGACGGTCGTCTCCAGTTCCTGTGTCTGCCCGGCAGACACTGCTTGTAGCGTCTCGGTCCCTGACCGAGACTTGCGCAGCTTTGCTCGCTGCGCCGTTCGCTTCTTGTGCGGAACCCGGTTCCGCGCTTCTTGTTTTGTCCAGGCCCGGCCGTGGACAGATTTTCCTTTTGATTGCCGGCGGGTTCAACCCGCGGGCACACGCAATCAAGCCCGGCTTGATCGCGTATCGCTTCTTCGTGCAGCCCGGCTGCACGTGAGCACGCAATGCGTTTCTTGTTGTCGCCGGCGGGTTCTTCCCGCGGGCGCACGCAATCAAGCCCTGCTTGATCGCGTACCGCTTCGTCGTGCCGCCCGGCTGCACGCGAGCACGCAAGCATTTCCGGTGCGGGACGTTTGCAACCGTCCGCACTGCCTGCAGCGTCGGCTCCCAGAGCCGATGTGCTTTCTTTACCTCGACGCCTGATGGCGGAGCGTCTTTCGACGTTTGGGCCAATCGCATCAGCTCCCTGAGCTGACGCGTCCGAGTCACTGTCCTTATTAGTGACTGGCTCCTCTTGTTGAACTTGTGTGTCGACACTAATAGTCGACACGACCGCGTCACTCTTGACGCTTCGAGAACCTCTCGAATCCGATCGAATCTGAGTCTTCTGATTCGACTCACATTTTCTCCCGACGACTCTCTCAGTCGTCGGTGTCCGCGCGGGGTGACCAGAGACAGCCGCGCGTCGCGCTGCCCCTCCTGGTGGGTCGCGTGCACCGCGAGGTGCATGTGCTGCGCCGACAGGGCCATCGCTCCCTGTCGCGCCGCTACTCCCGAAGTGCTTTCTGACCATTAGGACTGCTTCCTAATATGAATGGTGACCACACTGCAATGTGGCCCACCTGAATGTATCCACTTAGTGCGTGTTGCACTAAGGTGAGGTTAGCCGAATGTGTAGCCCCGCTACAGCCTTCGTGAGGGCTACGACTTCTTCTTCCAGCCTCTTGATCTGGAGGGCATAGTCAGCCGAGTGCTTGAAAACTGACTTGATCTTCTGGACTTGTTTCTCCTGAGCCAACTTGAGTGCCGCTTCGGATTTAGCTAGGGCTTTGCGGAGAGAAGTAAGGAAAGGTGAAGCCTTCTTGGCCTCGCGCTCCCACAGCGAGCGTTCCAGTTCAGCTTCCTTTACTTTTGTCTTGGAGCTCGGCGTTTTCCGAGGCTAACGAATCCAGTCGGCGGGCTTGAACTCCCTGAAGGGTCTGCAAGACGCCGAGCTCTTGGCGGAGGTCAGCTATGACTTGAGCGGAACCCAGCGGGGAATACTGCCCACGCAGGACGCGAGTGAGCTCCGCAACCGATCGTGCGTCCAAGAGAGCTCGACACTGGAGTCGGTCGGCTGGCGGGACCGGATGTGTAAACGCAAACGACAGCAGCCGAGCCAGGTCCCCGTTTTCCTGTTGGCGACAGTGAGCCTCCCGACGAATCAAGTCCTCAAGAGACGCTAAGGTCACCCGTCCAGTCGAGTCCGACTGACCAGAGCCAGCGGTGTCCGAAGTGGTGCCACCATGCGGACTCGACGGACGAGGAGAGGAAGCGCGAGAAGACTCCTCAGACTCCCGGTCGAACTCCTGGGGAGTTGTCAAGTCAATGAGGGGAGAATCCCGCTCACCGCTGACCCCAGAAGCCCGGGACGGCCGAGAAGTCGACCCAGCAGGCTGCCCCTCACCTCGAGGAGCAGCTGAAGATCCAGCTGAAGCCGCGGCCGAATACTGGTGAACAAGAGGACAACGAGGTGAGCACAATTGAACAAGACAGGGTCACACAGGGAGAGAGAGCTTACCGGAGGAGCGGAGGACGCACCGGACGACGGCATCGTATCGACAGTGGAGGCCGTTGGAAATGTTGGAGACTGAACGGGACTATCGGAGTGATGGTCATGACCCTCACCAGCTCGGCTCGGGACATGACCGGGGCAGTTGTGGTGTAGAAAACGTCAATTTTTGTGGTACACACTGGTACAGGGTACCGAAGAAGCTTAGGATAACAGGTCGACGGTGGCAACTCGGCGGGAGGGTACAGAGTACCATCCGGATAAACTCAGTATCCGGACCGACTGAGCTCGAGAGGTCGCCGAACTCGGCGAAGGGTCGGCCGAGATCCGAAACCACTTGTGAACGGAGACTGCCCGGCTCAGGCGAGTCTGGAGAGTTGAACCGGTTGGTTGGAACTCGGCAAAGACAAGACACCTACTGTCCCGGCTGGGCCGGACCGTTGGGGACCGAAAGAGACCCCACGCAGGCCAACTCTTTTTGCAATACCACATTCCTCCCTGATCTGACAGAACCGTCGTCGACAACTCTGGACTACTCGGGTCCGAACGTCCAGAACACCGACTTGCAGACCGATCAGCAGGCGAAACTCGAAACGGTGCTCTAACAACACGAGGAAATATGATTGCGAGCGGCAACGCTCTGCCCCCACCGGCGTACGGCGTGGTGTGCGACATCGATGTACAGGGGCACCCACCGATCAAGCAAAAGGCTCGGAGGACCCCTCTACGGTTCCCGGACAAGCTCTATGAGCTGCTGAAGGGTCTACTGACGGCGAGATTGGTCTCGTTCTCGGACAGCCCGTGGGCATCTCCGATCGTTATCGTCCTGAAGAAAAACGGAGTAGACATACGCTTATGTATCGACTACAAACGGGTCAATGCGATCACTGCAATCATGGAAAATGCCATGCCGCTGGTCGACGACCTGCTGACCGAGATGGAGGCGTATCTTTGGTTTTGCTCCTTGGATGCGGCGAGTGGAATCTGGGCGGTGATGATGACCCGCCGAGCTCGGAAGATCTCGGCTTTTGTCTGCGCGTTGGGCCACTTCGAGTGGCTGCGCATGCCATTTGGCCTCAAGAATGCGCCCATGATTTACCAACGGATGATCGACAACGCCCTCTGGGGGTTCGTTCAACCAAAGGGGGGCTGGGCTAACTTCTCGGAACAGATGCGGCTAGCTGAAATGACCGACGCTGAAGACAGGGCAGGGGTGACCGAGGCTTTGGTTAGCCCGAACGAGACTCCTCGGACCAAGTTCGAGGCCGACCTAGCCCTTTCGACCACCGAAAGTGCAGTTGCAACTCTCGTGAACAGCCTTTTCGTACAGCAGAAGGTGAGCTTCCTGTCTCACGAAGTCTCGGCGGCAGGTATCTCACTCTACGCCAAGAAGGCGGCTGCGGTGACTGATCTCTCATTCCCCGCTTCCAAGAAGGAGTCCAGTCTTTCCTAGGAGCGCTCAACTATTACAGTCGCTTCATTCAAGATTTTGCGGTGTATGGCGCGGCACTTTACCAGCTCAAGGACGCCAACTTCAAGCCCGGGGGTGACCTCTCCGCTGCCAGGCAGAGCTTCGCAATGCTGCACCAGCGAGTCCGAGACGCCTCGATACTGCGTCACTTCGACAGGGGCAAAGACGTCCACATCACGCTGTTCGCAAATGAGTGGGCACTCAGTTCCACCCTCATGCAGGAACACGAAGGCAAATTACGCCCCGTTCGCTTCTGTGGTCGCGTCTTGAAGGATGCCGAGATGAACTACCACCCGGCCGAGAAGGAAGTCTTGGCCCTACTGTTAGTACTGAAGGTATGTTACACTAAGCTCGTGAGAAAGAGTATTCGGGTCTACACTCGGTTTTCGACTCTCGAGTGGGTGCACAAGTCCAATACACTCTTCGCTCGGGCCACCCAGTTTGCCGTCTTGCTGTCGCCGTGGAACCTGGTGGTCGAACGAGTGAAGGAAAAGGACTGTGCTTTCGCTCACAGAGGTCGACAGCATCGAGGACCCAAAAAAACACAGTTCGGTCAATTTTTGGTCATTTTTTGTCAGATTTGGCCAGCATGTGCATCTCAGCGCGCTTTATTTATGCTGAAAACCACGAGGATTATGGGCTTCTTCACCACACACAACAGAGGGAAAGGTAAATAGACCTACCCCATGTCTAGTTTTGGCGAATCATGGTTCACCATTGCGACTGTATCTAGTAATACCCTTCCCAATATGATATTGTTTAAAATATCGATATTAAAAATAAATCGCCGTCATTTATAACCTAAAACGGAGTTGATAGTTGTGCCGCAAGTACAGTGATTACAGTAGGAGCTCATCGCCTTCGCCCAGCTACACTTGGTCTAACACGAGCTTGACCGACGACGACTGGAAGATGCGCACGCTGTTCGAGGTCGTTGGCGCCATCATGTGGTGAACAGCACTACCGCATCGAAGCTCGGCTAGCATTCGTGCGCCAATAACGCGGGTGGGTGAGTGAGTGATACCGAGCGGCAGCGACTGTTCTTGACCGACTAGCTAGCCTGCGAGTCGCTCTCGAAGGACCAGGCATTCACGCTCGAGAGTTCGCCGACCTCGTCCTTGTCGTCTTCAACGGGGCGCTCCTCGTCCGGCTGCGCCACCTGCAGCTTCGGGTAGTCGCCGTCCTGCTGCGCCATCTCGACTTCGTCGTTGTCCATAAAGTCTGAGAGGAGGTAGTCGCTCTCGCCGGCGCTGCTGCACTGGGCGTTGGCGTCCTCGTCATCGTAGCCCTCCACCTCGTAGCCGAGCTCGGAGGCCGACTGGAATGTGGTCTTGGTGCACGTAGCCACCATGGTTGTGCTTGCAGTTGAAGACCAGCGTGGCCTCGTCGGCCGCGCCCTTCTGCTGCTGCAGCGCAGCGTGCGCTTGATGTTGGTCAGCAGCATGCGCTCGCGATGGTCCTCGCGGAGTAGCAGCTTGAGCTCGTCCACCGGGTCCTTGAGCAGTTCGCGGCGGCGGCCCAGCATTGTGCCCATCTGTTTGCTGGAGAAGGCCACGCACTTGAGCGCCTTGAGAGCCTGCTCGGAGTTCTCCGCCGGGTCGTCCGAGACCGAGAGATGCAGCGGCGGCGCCAAGGGCGACCCGCACTGGGGATCATGGGGCTGCGCGTACTTCGATCAGGCCAGCGCTTGTGCAGAAATGGATCTGCTCGAGGAAATTGACGCTGTGCTGGCGTTGGAGCACAAAGCGGGGCTGCGTCGGCGATGGAGAGACGACGGAGAGGTGCTGGCGATGATGCCGGAACAGGCGGGAAAATAAAGGTATCTGATTGGATAAACGCGGAAAAATAAAGGTATCTGATCGGATAATCGCATTTTTACAACCCTCGAATTATTGAGCCTTGTTGTGTAAATCATAGGTACGCGCCTTCTTAGACGGGGTGAAAATGGCTTGCGGTTTCTGAGTGTTCTACGTGTCGTATGACACTGGAAGAGTCTTACTATTTTTAAGTTTTTGATCCTGGATCTAAAACTATATAGTTTGACTGGGGTGTTTTCTGGGTCCTCAATGCTGTCGACCTCTGTCAACTGCTCCAAGCCGGATTGACGAGTTTCGTCGATTTGGACGAGTCGCTCGCCTCGGTCGCCTATCCATCCGAAGGGTCAGCGAACGATCGTTTGGACCCACATCTGTTATATGTTCGACTACCGACCTCATACAGCGGACACGTCCTCTCGTTCGATGGCTCAGCGAAAACGGAGAAGCATAGTGGCTATGGGAGTTGCTCCTGGATATTATGGAAGCTGCCGGAGTGGACGATAGTGATCGCTGCCAGCGCTTATCTCGAAGCCACCTCACTAAGTACGCCGGTATGAACAACTGCGTCTCGGCGGCGCTCGGTCTGGCCATTACGGAGGACCTGGTTATCGTCGGAGATTCGAGACTCGCCATCCAGCAATCTCTAGGGGTGATAGCGTACCGGAAGGAAACGCTGATGGCGCAACTCAACCACCATAGGGAACTCGTAGCCAAGCTTCGTTCGGTGAAGTATCTGCATACGATACGAGAATTCAACGCAGCAGCAGACTCTCTAGACAGCAAAACGTTGGAGTCTAAGGTGTCTGCAGTGACGACGTCCGAGGCAAGGATCGCAGAACTGAAAGCGCTGAACCGAATTAACGAAGTCATCTACGAAACCCCGGTGAACGAAACGACGAATGAGAAACCCTCGGTGAACGTCTTGCGAGCGTCAATAACCCGCGAAGAGCCCCGGAGGAAAACCTTTTTTGGATTTTGTGCGGGCCGGAGACCGAGATTCTGGCAGGGTGACCGTTACAACGAGACATCAAGCAAATGAAAGACGAAACGAGTCCGTTTTGCGATCGAAGCATCGGTCATGGGTCAGGACGAAGCAGCTCGACTTGCGGAATCCAATACAGTGCCGGACGAGGCCCAGAACGTGCTCGAAGAAACGCGATCGCCAACCGAGGCTTTGACAGCTGCAATGTCAGCCCCGCCTGAGGCGGAGGATGTAGACCCGCTACTAGTGCAAGAGGAGCGTCGGAGAAGAGTCTCCGCTGCGCAAGACGAGGAATTGAGGTGGTCTAACCTCAGGGCGATCCTCCGAGGCGAAGACGAAAGTCTGGGTTACAAGGCGGCACGTGACGCTTGGAAAATGTCGGACCGGTTCGTTCTGAGTGAAGACGGAGTGCTCTACTTCGTGGGAACTAATCGTCGTCCGGACCCGGATGAGCAGCAGGGAATGCGGATGCGTCCCGTGGTACCCTCAACGATGGTTCAAGAAGTGTTACAGAGCTGCCACGACTCGCTTGAAGGAGGTCACCAAGGCATTAATCACACTTACCACCGAGTGAAGGCAGACTACTATTGGATCGAACTTTACGCTGATGTAGAAAAGCATGTCAGGTCCTGCCCGGACTGCTGTTCGAGTAAGAGCCAGCCTCAGCTGAGAGGCTATTCCCAAGGAAATGTACTGGCCGAGAGACCGTTCCATATGGTCTCCATGACCTTTGTGATCCCGTTGCCGAAGTCTCGGCGAGGAAAAACGGCACTATTACTATTCCAGTGCTCGTTCACCGGATTCGCGATGGGTAAAGCCATGTCCGATACCACTGCGCTCGTCGTTGCTCAGGCTTTCGAGGAGTGCGTCTACCGAAGGTTCGGTGCACCCTCCTTAATTCGCCGCGATCGAGATCCGAGGTTATGAGCGAAGTATTCCAAGCCTACACCGTAATGATGCACTCTCGGTCGCGAGCTACGTTGAATTATCGGCCGCAGGCGAATGGGCGGCAAGTCCGTGAAGACCGTCATGCAGTCCGTGAGCGTGTACGCTAAAGACCCCCTACAACAGGACTGGGATGGGATCGCAGAGAAGCTGATCTTATCTATCAACAACTCGCAAGCCGGAACTTGGAAATAGACCCCGTTTTACGCCGTTCATGGTGCGCAGTCGACACTCAAGGCGATGTCGTCGTCCCTCACACGAGGATCCGGACGCTAGTCGGACGCTCTGGCATGGCGGCGGGAAGTCAACCGACAACATGAAATCGCACTCCGCATGGCGAAAGAGTACCAAGCGACGGAGAAGGCTCGGAGAGCTAAGGAACACAATGAGGCGCTCGGGCAACAGGAGAGAGAGTCACTACCGAGCCCCTCATGTCAAATGGGTCCAAACGAGATCCCACCGAGGTCGCTGTTCGCACCAGGAAGCCGCGTGTGGCTGTATATGGAACGGGTAAAACCTGGCCTAACGAAGAAACTCGCGCATCGGTGGCACGGGCCATTCCGCATCAAGAAGAAGGTGGAGGATTTCGCTTACGATTTGGAGCTGCCGAATCGAAGTGGTTACAGCTTCTACCCGGTCGTCCGTGTATCATGGTTGAAGGCGGTGAGTGAATTTGGAGATCGACCTAAAGGTCGGTTGACCGGATGTGAACGAGGAGTCGCGGGGAGACTTTGATGAAGAGCTGTTACCCGAGGATAGCTGGGGCCGGATCACCCATCGGGCGAGTTTGAGGTGGAAGACATCCTGGATGACCGTACACCACTGTCAACGAGTACCCACCGAGCGGTTCGAGAGTTCGAGGTGAAATGGGTCGGCTATGATGAACCGACGTGGGAACCAGCAGCCAACTTATCCTGTGGAGGCTTGCTTTACGACTACTTGCGTCAGAAACGGAGCGACCGACTTCTACAAATGGCTCAGGTGGCGTACGAGGAGTGATTACGAGCGCCATCAATGAATGAACTGATTGCGAGGGCTACCAGCTCGCAAATACAGACGGATGAAGTTACTGGGAACACGGTCACCCGCAAGTGGGTTAGAAAGGAACGAGGAGGACCCCCTGCAGAGGCGACCGAGGGTTGAACTGCCTGCGAGGAGCAATTGGCTCGCAGTAGCAGACAAAAAAATATACCGAACGAACATTGCATATGTACACGTGAAAGAATTGAGATGACGACGCGGGAACACGTGATCATCCCTCGGTCGACACACCGGAGGAATCACGGAGTCAGGCCGGAGACGGTGGACCACCCAACGAGGAGTGGACCGGACTAGCAACCAGAGCAACCAGAGAAACAACGGAGGGAAGTTACGAATGGATTGAAGTGATTATGGAGGATTAACGAAGAACGAAGTACAACCCTACGAGCTACTTGCAAAAAGGGAGGGGAAGATGTCGGACGTCACTGGAGCAGCAAGGGTTGATGCTGGAGAAAGGACATTTCGGGCGACCGAGGATACGAAGGTGCCTAGGAAGTGGCAGCGCCGAGATTTGGCGAGCCCTTCGAATCCTCTTCAGAAGCGTCACCAAATTGGGTGACCCACGGCGCGGACATGGAGGACGCAGGGAGCGTCGGTTCCACCACCACCGAGGAAGCCACCTCTTCGCTGGTCGCTCCGCGCGGCACGAACAACGGCACCAAATTGGGTGACCCACGGCGCGGACACGGAGGACGCAGGGAGCGTCAGTTCCACCACCACCGAGGCAGCCACCTCTTCGCTGGTCGCTCCGCGCAGCACCGACAACGGGACTGCAGGATTACAGGCGGCAAAGGTCGTGTTGAACGGGTGGCTCGCCGGGTCGTCGATCCAGCAGTTACGCCACGGCTGACGAGCATCCAACTCGGTCACCTCAGCAACCCAGTCCGACGTCCGGGGAGTCCACCCCAGGACCTCGAACGAGTACTGGAGGTAACTGAGCTCCAGCAGAGTCTCCGTGCGAAACTGACGAGGCTCGCGGTTGCACTCAATACAACCCGTCCACAACCGCTTTACCATCTTCTGCCGGTGGCGGTCAGCTCGGAGGTTCCGACCTCGGCTGTACGCCTGCCATAGCTGGCGGAGCTTGAGGAGGAGTCGGTTGTGACGACCGTGCCTCGCAGCCAAGTCGTCAAAGTACGCCTCGATGGCAGAAACCTTCACCCAGTGACGGCGCTCCCACAGAGCGAACCCCTGGCAACTAGTGAGGGTCAAGTTCCCTGCCGAGCCATGCACTTTCGGCGTCGGAGAGTTCACCGACAGCGTGACGATCTCCGTTCGTGCAACGGGTCAGGCTCTCCTCGTTCGGCTCTGGCGGCAGTTCCAAGGCACGTCCACCGACGCGACCGAGAAAGCAGACCTCGGGTGAAGGGGGTTCGTCCAATCGGCAAATGCGGTCATGCCAGCCTCGGAGCACGGCGACACCGGATCATCGGCCGGAATGTCAGGCACGCTGAGGTTCTGGAGCAGGCACCAACATTCCTGAGCGCCCGGAGCAGTGAAACCTGGCAAAAGGAAGAGATTGCCGAGCTTGGACACTTTCCGAGATCCCTCTGCCACGTCCAAGGCACTTGTCACAGCAGGAGTGAACCGGTCTGCACGGTGCCAGGGGCAGCCGAGAGAGTGGCTGTCACTTCGACCCGAGGACACCCTTGCCGCGAAGCAGAAGACGCACCCTCGGACGAGGGTGCGTCGGATGCAGTAGACCCCGGCTGCAGAAGTGGGCGTCATGACACAAGCGCCGCATGGACCGTACCGCTGACGCTCGCCGGACTCATCGCAACGGGGAGGGTATCCCCCCTCGGTGGAGGTGGCTCTCCTGGCGATGCGAGTCAACCTTGGTCATCAGCCGGCGGTTCGCCGCCGAGCAGTGGTGATGGTGGCAGTCCGTCGCCACCTGGGTCCGACGATGACGAGCGATCTGACGGGTCTTCAGGAGGTTCTGATGACTCGTCCGCCGCGTCGGACGCCGGTGGGTCTCCTCCGGCGACGCTCCCTCTCTCGCAGTAACCGGCGGCTTCATCGAGGAACCTCGACGACTTGTCCCCGGACTCGATTGAGCGGGTCATGTTCGGCTCGGAGAGTGAAGAGGAAAGCTCTTCCCTCCCGACTGGGGGCGGCGATGCAAGTTCTGCAAGCAAGTGCACGACGTGGGAAGCTGTGAGCTCTTCCAACGATTCGAGAAACTCACCAAGTTCGTGAAGTCGTCGGTCGACAAATCCCTTGTCCCGGCTGACCTCCAAGACCTCTACTCGCCTGGTGATTTAAACTAGGCGGCTCGCCAACTTTGACTGGGTTGGGTATAAGCTGGCCGCCACAGTCAGCTCAGCCGACAGCTATCGAGGCGAACCATGTGCTCGCTGTTGTCGGTGAGGCAGAATGGCCTGGAGAGTGGAGCGAAGGAGAGGAAGACGATATGCGGAACGGAGAGAACGAAGAAAGGAGGAGCACGCCAGCCGAGTCGAGTGGAGACGCGGCCGGCGGAGAAGAGGAAGACAGCGATGCGACAGCCGAGTCGGCAGAAGACTCAGCACGGGCCATAACGAGTGCAGTTACGACCCGACGATCAGCAGTCACGATCGGCGAATCCAAGATATTGAAGCTGCTACTAGGCGAACGACTCGGCTGGTGGTCGACAAGGAAGTTTGATCGCCGAATTCGAATGCGTGCTCTGGTCATGGGAGCAGTCAACAACGAACGGACAAAGATACTGCTGGATACCGGAGCGATGTCTCGGCAGTAACCGAGTCGTTTGCTAGGAAGTTGCGATTGAAGCGGCTGGCGAGTGCCGATCTGAAGATTGATGTGCAAGGGATTGGCAAGACCAAAGTCGAGACGACCATCCGAGCAATGGTGAAGGTTACACTCGGCTGGGAAATTGTCTACGTGTTCGAAGTGTGGATTATGGATCATCACGCCGGGGTGGATGTGATCCTGGGTACGGATTTTGTGATCCCAGCTGGGGTCAGGTTGGATTTGTTCAACTCGATAGCTAAGTTGCCCGACGAGTTCGAGATTAACCTGATCAAGTCAGCCAATGCGTGCGAGGACACCGAGTATGGCAAAACGGGGGCGACGGAGACCGTGGAGGTGACAAGTCGGCTCACAGCCGAGTTCAAGTTACAGAGACGACCACCGGATGCTACCACACATGAATTATGGGTTCAAAGAGTCAACAAGCTGGTGCCGACTGTGAGGTTTACACGTAATGGACGACCCAGCCGAGTCTTGCTGACCAACACAGGTGAAAAGCCGGGTTCCCGCCCCGCTCATTTCCCTGTGGTTCAGTGGATGCCCCATGAAGTTCTACCACTCACCGAAGGATACGTGCGTATGGACTCGACGAAGTACAGAGACTGACAGCTGCTAGCCTACGACTCGGCTATCGACCGCGACTGTTTAAAGAAAGAACAGCGGCTGCATGCTGAGTGGCCGACCCGACTATGAGACACCGACGAGCACCCGACAACGACCGGACACTGAAGGTGGATCTCACCATCGTGGACTCTCATGTGCAGAACAATGGGAGCGGCTCGAATGACTTCAAGCGGAGACGAAGCAACTCCAGCGTAACCAGCCGAGTCCGGCGACCTCACGAGACGAATCTGAACTCGAAGCCGAGTCCGCCCAAAACGAGCCAAGTGCCTCCGTGCCCCAGAGATTTAAGCTACCGGAACCCGCACACCAGGGCTTAAGCCCACCTCTGGTGCAGGTGCTGGTAGCTATCCGACCCATTTCTAGGACCGGGTTCCGAACCCCGTCATTACACTTCGAGGATTTTCGGCTCAGAGGGCCTCCAGCCCACCCAACTATCACACAGCCCTTTTATGGGTGCGGGATGGCAGGGCGGCCACTCCTATGGGGGTGGTTGCTCGTCCACGAGATTGCCTATCTCCGGCTTAAGTGAAAGATTCGCACTCGGCGGTATCGATCCCTGTGCCTCCTGGTCTCAATGTCAGGGTGTGAGCACGGGTCCACTGAGGTCGGTTGCGTCCGTGCCCCAGGCAGACGACCGGGTGTTCTTCTCAACTGACCCTGGGGCACCGTCTCTCGGCAATAGCTGCCCAATTACTAGCCCAGACAGGGATGACAGGTGGGATCCTGGCATTGCTGGATCTTTGGACACAAATCAGCCGGAAATTAAAGGCGAGGCGGATCAAAAATCTACGGATCTCTTCCTCCGGCAGGCCAAACGACGGATAGCCGAGGTGGTAGACTTGCTGTCGGAGGCGCGGGCCTTATGCAAGGAAGCTGAAGTGAGGAGTGCTGCGGCCGCCAACGCCGCGACATCACCAGCCGAGTGGGGACTACTGAGCATCGGCGATGATTTGCTGGACAAAGACCCGGCCGAGCATCTGAGGTTGCGGTTTCTAGCCGCCCTCACCGACCTGGTGCGAGAGGAAGGGTACCGGATTACCGCGGCCGACGACAGGGGTGACACCCCGCCAACTGAGTTTGGCGACGAAAACAATGCAACTCGGCGAAGGAGCGGCTGGGAACATACGCCCACGCGTATCCAATTGGATGACTTCGCCCATGAACTGGCCTTCGTCCCAGATCTGACGACTACCGAGCCGACTGTACTCGACTATGAAGGCGACGACGTCCGGTCATCGGCTCACTCGACTGAGCAATACAACAAGCTTGTGAAGGTGCTCCGACGTCACGCCCAGATCATGATATCCAGCGGAAACGCCCTACCACCTCCCGCATATGGGGTGGTGTGCGACATTGACGTTCAAGACCATGATCCAAACAAACAGCGTGCTCGCCGAGTTCCTCCGAAGCACCTCGAGAAGTTGTACGAATTGTTGAAGGGGTTGCTAAAGGCGGGGTTGGTGGCGTTCTCGAACAGCCCCTGGGCGTCGCCCATTGTGATCGTGCTCAATAAAAACGGCATCGACATTCGATTATGTATCGACTACAAGATGGTCAACGCGATTACGGTTGCGTTGAAAGACGCTATGCCCTTGGTGGGCGATCTCCTGACTGAGTTAGAGAGCTACCTGTGGTTCTGCTCTCTCGACGCAGATTATGGATTCTAGGCAGTGATGATGACTAACCAAGCTCGGCGAATCTCAGCTTTTGTGTGCGCTCTGGGGCACTTTGAGTGGTTGCGCATGCCGTTCGGCCTGAAGAATGCGCCCATGATTTACCAACGACTGATAGACAACGCGTTGTGGGGCTACGTACAACCCAAAGGCGGCTGGACAGCTTTCGCCGAGCGAATGCGCTCGGCGGAGTCGGCTATGACCGCTTAGCGATCCCAGAACTCGGCTATGGCCGAGCAACCAGGTGTTTTGACGAAATTCAAGGCTGACTACTCGGCTTTGGCCACCTCCGACCCAGTACAGGCTTTGGTTAGGGGACCAGACGGAGACATGTTCTCGTCAGGAGAATCCGACGGGTCGAGTCATGTGCCGGTATATGGACGACGATCTTTCGTGGATGACATTTGTTTCGGTGGAGTTGACTTTGATGATTGTTTGGAGACCCTGGATCGCCTCCTCACCCGGTTCGCCGAGTACAGGATCAGCGTGAGCTTTACAAAAAGTATCTTTGTGCAGCCGAAGGTAGACTTCTTATCGCATGTGGTCACTCCAGAGGGTATCGCTGCAGACCCGAAGAAGCTTGCTGCGATTGCCGAGATCCCGTTCCCAAGGAACAAAAAAGGGGTGCAGGCTTTTCTGGGCGCGCTCAACTACTACAGACGGTTCATTCAAAACCTGGCGGTGTATGGCGCGGTCCTATACCAGCTCAAGGAAGATGATTTCGGCTCAAGCTCGAATTTATTAGCAGCCAAGGCTTCCTTTGCCGAGTTGAAGCGGAAGGTGATAGAAGCTCCAATCCTACGCCATTTCGACTCGAAAAACGTCCACGTCATGCTTTTCGCCAACGAATGAGTAGCACCCTGATGCAGCTCCATGAGGACAAACTTCACCCAGTCCGTTTCTGCGGCCGGGTACTAAAGGATAACGAGGTGAACTACCTACCCGCCGAGAAAGAAGTACTGGCGCTGTTGCAACTGCTCAAGGTGTGCTATACGCTGCTGGTCGGCAAGACAATTCACGTCTACACCCGATTCTTGACCTTGGAATGGGTATTCAACTTGAAATCCCTGTACGGCCGAGAAGTGAGTTTCGCTGTGTTGCTGTCCCCGCATCATTTGATCATCAAGCGGGTCCCAGAAAGAGACGCCGACTTCGCCCAGCTCCTCCAAGCGTCTATCACGCCATTGATCGGGCTGAATGAGTCATTGGACCATATCGCTCCACCTTCAAAGGGCTCGGCTAGCGTTCGTAAGGATCCAGAACTGCTTTACGCACGAGTGCCCAACGAAAACGTGGGCCATGTCTTGTCATTTGACGGCTCAGCTAAGACGGAGAAGAATGGAGGTTACGGCAGCTGTTCGTGGATTCTGTGGCGGTTACCAACTTGGGACATTAAGATCGCAGCGAGTGCGCACCTCTCGTCCACTACGGTCAACATAGCCGACTACACCTGGATGAGCCATGGTGTCGCGGCGGCATTGGACCGGGGCATCACCGACTTGATCATAATCGGAGGCTCGCGGCTTGCAATCCAGCAATTTACGGGGGTGATCGCCTGCAAGAAAGATACGTTACAGGTTGAATTGGCCCGCCACAAAACACTCACGAAGCAACTCGGCTCAACGCGATACCTGCACGTTCTACGAACTTACAACACCTCAGCAGATGCCCTCGATACGGGGGCTCTGGAGGCCAAAGTCGGGCGTGTGATTCTGAATGCCTAGCGAAAAGCCGAGTTAAAAGTGCTTAATAGGATACAGGAAGTGCTGTATGCAGACCGTGACTCGTCGAAGACTGTCAGTCTATACAAACAACGCCGAACATTGCGGCGGTAACACGGAACCTAGCGCGCCGAGGTCGCTTTGAAGAATATGAAACACAAAACTCGACTGAACGTAACTCGGCGGACGATAACTCGGCTGAGGAGCCACAAGAGACCCCTGGGGCAGAAGAAACGACTAGAGAACCACGAGAGGATTAAAGGAACGGGATTATCATACCAGGCACCAGAAGCACACAGAGTAGTGGACCGTGCGGAAGCTGCAGCCGAGCCAGGAAGGACGCCGAGTGCGCAAGACGTCGACCCCGTAGCAGTCTAAGCCGAGAGGCGGAATCGCATTTCGAAGGCTCAGGACGAAGAGTGCAGATGGGCCGACTTGAAAACGTATTTCAGGGGCCAGATCGACCAGCTAACTCGGCGAAGAGCGTACAATGCCGGCAAAGTGGCCGATCACTTTATACTCAGTGAAGACGGGCTGCTGTACTATATCAGTCGACGAAGAGGAAGAGGTGAACCGACTGACGACGAGTTGAAGCTCCGACTAGTAGTGCCAACGACGCTGATCGACGAAGTCCTGCAGAACTATCACAACTCCCTCGAGGGAGGACACCAAGGCATGGTCAGAACGTATCACCGAGTTTGAGCCGACTACTACTGGATCGGCCTCTATGCAGACACCATCAAACATGTGGAGTCATGCGAAGACTGCAGCACGAGCAAGAGTAAGCCGCATCTTCAAGGATACTCTCCAGGAAACCTGGTGTCAGAACGACCGTTCCACATCGTGTCACTCGACTTTGTGATCCCGCTGCCCAAGACGGCACGTGGAAATACAGCGTTGCTGTTGTTCCAAGATCACTTTACGGGTTTTGTGATTGCGAAGGCAATGAGCGAGACAGGGGGGGGCACTCGAGGTCGCCAAGGTATTCGAGGAATGTGTGTTCCGCCGGTTCGGAGCACCTTCACTGATACGGCAAGACCGCGACCCTCGCTTCATGAGCGAGGTGTTCCAGAAGTTCTCCAAGATGATGCAGTCGAGATCGAGAGCGACACTTAGCTAACGGCCAACAAGAACGATCCGTGAAGACGATGATCCAGACAGTACGGGCGGGCATACGTGGAAGATCCGTTACAGGCTGACTGGGGCTCAACTTGGCGAGAAACGCCATTTTACTTGGTTCACGGCTGGGACGCTCGATCCACGCTCAAGGCAATGACTGAATCAGTCAAACATGGGCACCGAGGGCAGAGCGACTCGACTGGGGCAAAAGAATGGCGCCGAGAAAGCAACCGGCAGAGAGAAGTGGCCTTACGTCTAGCAGCCGAGTTCCAACTGAAGGAGAAGGCAAGGAGAGCGAAAGAACACAACGAACCTCTCAGCCGAGTCGAAAAGAGAGCCATCCCGACGCAGGATCAGCACTCAGCCGAGTTGCCTACCTCCGAGGGGCCCTCAGCCGAGTCACCAACGTCTGAGGTAACGTCCGCCGAGATGCCAAACTCAGAAGACTCGCCAGCCGAGTAAACCCAGTCACTGTTCAAGGAAGGAGACCAAGTGTGGTTGTTCATGGAACGTGTTAAACCCGGATAGACCAATAAACTGGCTCACCGGTGGCACGGACCTTTCAGGATCAAAAAGTAGGTCGAGGAATTTGCGTACGAGCTCGAACTGCCAGATAAAAGCGGATATCGATTCTACCCAGTGGTACATGTGTCACGACTAAAGGCAGTGAAGGAGAATGGAGAACGACCCACAACTCGGCTCAGACCAGAACTCAGCGAAGCCGAACGATTTGATTTTGACGAAGAATTACTACCCGAAGACAGCTGGGAGCCTGAAGAAAGAGAGGACCGCTACGAAGTGGAAGTCATCTTAGATGACGAGTTGCCTCTCTCGACGAGCACAACAAAGACTCAGCGGAAATTCAAGGTCAAGTGGGTAGGCTACGAGGAGCCGAGTTAGGAACCTTTGTCGAATCTCTCCTGTGGAGGACTGCTCTTCGATTATCTTCGCAACAAGAAGCGCGCGAATCGGCTGCAAATGGTGCAGGTGGCCGACGAGGACTAACACTCCACGAAAATGAATCCGCCGACTCGGTGAAGACAGCAGGCCGAGTCGAGTCAAGGAAGATACTGCGTCAAGTCAAGAAACGTGCCGACTCAGTGACAACAACAGGCTGAGTCGAGTCGAAGGCAATTACTGTGTCAACATGTATTAACTGCATCAATTATGAAAAAAGAGAAAGGTCAACGATCAGAAGCCCGGTGATCCCGAAGGTTGCGGAGAATCACTCGGTAGACTAGGCAGACCCGACTGAGAGGCGGCAGAAGCAACGTCGGCCAGTACGTCCATGGAATCTTGAGCCCGCGTAGACGCCTCAGCCGAGTCGGAGCCAGAAGCCGACGAGAGCGATGAAGAAGAATCACCACCGAAGATAGATGACGTGGGAGACGGACCGCGCACATTCGGAGAGTCGCCTCCAGATACTCATCCGGGTCTTCGGCTGACCAGCCGAGTTCTCCCTCCTCACATCCCTCGAAAATGTGAATTCCATCGCGATTGACGGGAATCCGAGCACCCGAAGAGATCCTGGGTGGGGAGGGTTCATCTAGGTCGACATCATCCTCCACCGAATCCTCGACAATGCGGGGGTCGATACCCTTGGAAGCGAAGACTTCGAATTCCAAGTTCCGTGTGCGAAAGCAGGTGTTGAAAGGGTGCTCCGCCGGGTCGGTAAGCCACCAAGTACGCCAAGCCTCGAACCGATTCACGGACTCGGCTGCACCACACCAATCCTTGTCCGACGGGATCCAGGAGAGGTTGAGTAGTGTGTAAAACGGGACTGACGGCTCGAAGAAGAGCTCCGCATCGGCCTCCGGAGCCGCCAGTCCATTCAATTTCTTCATCACCGCCGAGGAGAGGTCATCAGTTAGAAACGACATCAAGGCCCGAAGGGCGTCGCTCCGACGCTTGCGGGCCGGGCGATATTGAGTCCAGAGAGCGTGCATCTCGGCGACCTCGTCGTAAGTCCGGCCGTCATGGTAAGCTGGATGCAGCCCCATCATCACACTCGACTCGACCAACCAGTGACTTCGTTCGTACAACGCGACAAAGAAGCGAGTGGGGTGATCATCACGAGTCGAGCTCGATGCACCTCCAGCCGAGTCCGGAATCTCACCACGAATCTTGACGAACACTTCGGCCAACTTTTCCACCAACCCGACCGGCTTAGTCGAGTTAGCCAACCGAGCTTGCGCATCCTCCAGAGCCTTGGGTGAGAGGAAGAACGGAACGCCCGGAGGGAGCCAACGCAGACGCTGAGCAGGATGACTGGGATCGTACACGTTCGCGGATGCTCGGATTCCTTCAAGACAACATCGAGCAGATGGAACGCGGGGTTTCCCAGACGAGAGATCCATCGAGACTTGGCCAGTTTGCTTCCCCAAGATCGCACTCCAGCAGCGAGCCGAACCGTAATGCACAAACCGAAGATCACGCAGTCGAGCCAAATGAGGGGTGATCCGAGAATCACATGAAGCCGCTTGAGATGCGCGTGTGTGAAGCGTCGCCAGCGGCACCCGCAAGACCGCCGGCAGCTCAGTACGATTGTGCGCATGGGAATCGATAAAGAGGATCTTGGCGGGTCCAGCCGAGCTAGAAGTAGCCGGAGCCGAGCTCAACGGCGCACTTGTAGGAGGGGGTGGCAGCCCGGTCGAGGATTCAGCCGATTCCGCCCGGCGCTTCTTGTGCTTCTTCGACCCATGAGCCGACTGGAGAGGAACTGGTGCTTGTGCCGGTGCTTGTGCTTGTGTTTCCGCTTGCGCTTCTTCAACGATGAGCGAGTACTATGACCATCCCCAGAATCACCTCCACTGTTGTCCGATTCAGCAGGAGGTCCAGGAGGCACCCGACCAGCCTGCAAGTAACTTTGCATCTTCCCGCGAGGAATCGAACGGCCAGAACGAAGGGAACTCAGCGGAACGTCGTCCGAGTCATCGTCCTCGTCCTCATCTTCCGAGTGGATACGGGCTCGACGAAGCCGACTCTTACCCGATGACTTCACAGGGGCAGACGAGGGAGGGCCGGTAGAACCACCATTAGCTCCATCCTCGTACTTCGACCCAGCCGCCGGCGAGCCATCCGACACGGAGAGTGGGTGGGTCGAAGTTCCATCCACCGGAGGACCATCAGGCGAGTCGAGCAGGTCGGGTGACCCTGGCGAACGACCGGAGCCAAGGACGACGTCATCCGGTGTCTCCAGCACGTCCAGACAATGGGCGCTAATCATCCGAGCCGTTAGCACGGATCGGCCGACCCGACGGAGAAGTCATGGGGGCTGACGCCGGAGGAACAGTTGGCCGACTCGATGTAGAGGCGACGTTAGGAGCCGAGGTCAGCACAGTGGAAAACGCTGACGATGAAGGAGGCGCTCGAACCCTGGACGGCACGGGCTTCTACTGGGAAGAACAAGCCAACAGGCGAGCGACCGCCGAACTAGGAGTCTACCCAGAAGTGACTGGACCCGAAGTTGGCGAGACAGGAGGTCCTGAAGTCGGGATCGGGTCAGCTGAGCTCGACGACTCCGGCGGAACCCACCTCACTGAGGTAGGGTACTCAGCAGTCGATGGGAGCACCAGAGCAGCACTTAGAGTCACCGTTCCAGACTCAGAGGGAGTAGACCCAGCGGCGGCCGGGTCGACCACCACGTCGACTGGATTAACCCCAGACAGCTCAGCCGAGATTGACAAAGGAGCCATGCCACGAGACAAATTGAGCACCCGGGGTGGAGGGGATGCAGACACAACCGGGGACGTAGCTGGCACGGACGAAGAAGTCGGAGACGCCGAGTAGGGCACCAACGGGACGGACTGCAAGTCGAACCCATCGAAGTCCAAAGAAGAGTCGTCTTCAGCAGCGAACTCCTGGAACTCGGCGGTAGATGAATCAGTCGGACTCGACCCCTTCTGCGGGGAAGGAGCTGAAAGAATTCCAACTTCTCGAGCAGCTTCGTCCAGTTGCCGAACCGCCTCGGCGTAACCTTCCTCCCCAGGAAGCGGACACGCATGCGGCTGGGGAGGTAGAACGTGGGGCTTAACGGGAGAACCAGCTGCTGTCGACGACTTCGGATTAGAGTACCGACGCAGCTTCTCAGCCGGAGTCAAGGTGTCCAGCCGAGCCCGGTGTAGCTGGTCAATCGACTTGCTCGGCGGGTCCTGAGCCACGGATCCAGACGGATGGGAGACAGCCGGAGAACTCGTTGGTACTGGCGTACGGGAATCCTGGCCGAGGAATGACCCGGCCGAGCTCGGCAGCGCCCGTGGTACCGAAACCGCCCCATCCTGGCGAGGATGAAGGATTAACTCGACGACCCGAGTCTCCCCGGCAGGGATATCCATCACCTCCGGGAAGCGCATAGCCAAAGTCCGACAGAGCCGAGCATTCAGCTGCAGGTCAGCTGGACTCAGCCCAGGGACATCTAGTCCAGCCCCAGCAGCAGCAACCATGTGTGGATCGTGCATGGGGAGCACTCCCTGCCGAGCGATCACCCGCTTTTGACTCAGGATGACCTTGCGCTGGTTATCGATCACGGCCTTGGCGTGACGAAAAAGCTGCGAGTCTCCGTCCAGAAGAAGTCGAGTCGACTCCTGGAGCTGTTTGAAGTGTTTAGTCGACACAGCATGGAGCTCGGCGTAATCGTGATCACGATCCGCGAGAGCCTTCGTGAGTGTGACGATCTCCTCTTCCAGTTTCTTGATCTTCTGGATGTGATCAGCCGAGTGCTTGAAAGCCGACTCAATCTTCCGATTCTGCTGGTCCTGCGCTAGCTTGAGTGCTGCTTCGGACTTGGCTAAGGCCTTGCGGAGAGAAGTAAGGAAATGTGAAGCTTTTTTTTTAGCTTCACGCTCCCACAGCGAGCGCTCCAACTCGACTTCTTTCAGCTTGCCCTGGATTGAAGCGTTCTCGTCAGCCAACGAATCCAGACGGCGAGTCAGATCGCGGTTGATGGTCTGGACGGTACCGAGCTCCTGGCGGAGGTCAGCAACCACCTGAGCCGAGCTCGGCGGAGCATACTGGTCACGCAAAACGTGTATTAGCCCCGCCACCGACGTGGAATCCAGGACAGTTCGGCGTCGAGCTCGATCCGTTGGCGGAATAGACTGTGTAACGAGAACGACAACAGCCGAGCCAAGTCACCGTTCTCTTGCCGACGATTGATAGCCTCCTGACGAACCAAGTTCTCGAGGGAGACCAAGCTCACCCGCCCAGCCGAGCCCGACTGACCCGTGCCAGCGGTGTCCGAAGTGGTGCCACCATACGGACTCGGCGGACGAGGAGAGGCAGCGCGAGAAGACCCCTCAGACTCCCGGTTGAACTCCTGGGGAGTAGAACCCCGCTCACCGCTGACCCCACGAGCCCAGGACGACCGAGAAGTCGACCCAACAGGTTGCCCCTCACCTCGAGGAGCGGCTGAAGATCCGGCTGAAGATGCTGCCGAAGACTAGAGGAGCAAGAAGACAAACGAGGTGAGCCCAAGTGAGCATGTGGAGTCACACGAGGATAGAGAACTTACGGAGGCGCGGCGGACGGACCAGACGACGGCATCGAGCTGAGTTGTGGAAGCCGTTGGAAAGGTTGGAGACTGAAATAGACTACCGGAGTGATGGTCAGGACCCTCACCAGCTCGGCTCGGGACATCACCGGGGCAGTTGTGGTGTAGGAAACGTCAAGTTTTGTGGCACACACGGGTACAGGGTACCAAAGTAGCTTAGGATAACAGGTCGACTGTGGCAACTCGGCTGGAGGGTACAGAGTACCATCCGGATAGCTCAGTATCCGGATCAGCCGAGCTCGAGAGGTCGCCGAGCTCGGTGAAGGGTCGGCCGAGATCCGAAACCACTCTATTTCATTAGGTATTTGTAGAGGAACTCAGAAACAGTAGAGGCGCCCCTTCAGGGCGCCCGAAAGATATAACAACAAACAGAGCAGAATTTTCCTATTCCAAGACAAGTGTACACTCTTCCGGTAAGTCCCTGCACAGTGCTGGGGTATGTCTTCCGTTGGTACCTGAGAGGCATAGCATGTAGGGTACCAACAAGTAGCGCCAATAGATAACGTCGGCCCGAGAGGGGCAGTCTCGCCAAGCGCGAAGAGAAAGTCTCACCGAACTCGGCGAGCCGGTGGGCCTGTAAGTCACAGGGCACCGCAACCTTTCAGCTGAGTTGCTTTTGCACTCGGCGGCCCGTGACTAATCCATCCTTTGGTGGACGACACGGGTTTTGTGAACGGAGACTGCCCGGCTCAGGCGAGTCTCTGGAGAGTTGAACCGGTTGGTTGGAACTCGGCGAAGACAAGACACCTACTGTCCCGGCTGGGCCGGACCGTTGGGGACCCGAAAGAGACCCCGCGCAGGCCAACTCAGCCGACTAGCTCGGCTATTGTTGCTGGTTTGTTGCTAGGACCCACATTTGACGATTTGTGTGTTTTGCAATACCACATAAAATTAAAGAGGTATCTTATAACATATCATAATGGATGTCCTAGCTACTAGTACACAACTAAACTGTATCTGGCGTTGGGTGGGGGATTTAGCTATCATATAGCCAATAGTAGCTGGGTACTATATACTTTGTTATAAACAGACACGGCATAATGATTACAACATTCTGCGCTTGTCGAGTCTATTTTTGTTCTAGCGACCCTGGTGAAATTAGTTGTGTGCACCACACTTTGATCCTTTATCGTAGGACAAAATCCACTGGGGTTAACGTCGCTAAGCTAAACCTACCCCTTGAATCTAAAATCGTATTTTTTATACAATCCGTAGAAATGCGAAAGGGGTTATATTTACAGCAACCAAGTCTACATGTGTAATATGCAAAACCTGTTATTACCGTTTGCACATGAGGACACCGACCTAGCATAAGCCAAAAGCGCATGAAAAATTCTTTCTCATACCTTCTCGGCCTTTTGGCTAAGATCAAGTGTAGTATCTGTTCTAATCAGTGTGAAAACTGGTTTCCCGACTTTCAGTTGGGTCTTTTTCACATTCATTTTTGGAACTACTGTATTTAGTTAGCTTGCTAGCTATTTGCGGTACGGTTTCCGGGGGCTTTCACCTCTCCCCCGCGAGGCCAACTACATTCTTGTTCTTATCTATCTTTCTTTCTTCTTCTCCTTTTCCGGCCCTTCACCAACGCATCGCCGTATGCGCTTCTGGTGGCCGGATTGGCAGCCCCGGGAGCGCTCTCCGTCTTCGGACAGCGAGTGCTCCACGGCCAGCCACTCCAGCCTCGCCAGCGACGCGTCTTTCTATAGCGCGGCCAGCGACGGGGCTGGAGCGGCTGCGCAGGCGACCGCCCGGGCGGATCCGCTAGGGCTGGGGTTACGCATTGTGGACCCGCCCGCCCCCGTTTTGGGCTCGGCCGAGCCCGAAATGGACCCCGCCGACCCTCCACGCGCGCTGCCGCTGCTTGGCACCGGCGCGGCCGTTGGCGCTGCAACTTCGGGCACGGGTCCAGGACCCGCCGCGCCCATTGCGCGCCAACCGACTGCAGGGCTCGAGCCCGCTGGCGACCAAGCCAGCCCCGGTCCTCGAGCGCGACCTCGCGTCGTTTCGAGGATCGGACAGCGGGCGGACGGTCCACCCTTCCGTCCGCCCGCTCAGATCGAGCCCCCCCGCATGCAGCCTCGCCCCCTGGCCGGCCGGGCCCCGCTGCCGCCGCCGCCTACGCCGCCCCCGACGCCGCGCCGACCCCCCACGCGCGCCGTTCGGCTGCCCAAGGCCCCTCCGCCGCCGCTCCGCCTCTCCGCGCGCCCCAGCTGCCCGCCAGTGATGTTGGCCGACCCGGCAGGGCGGCCGGCAGGCTGCCCGATTGGGTAGCGCCTGGGGCGGCGCTTGCAGCAGCCACTGCGCGGGCCCTGGCGGTCCGCCACGGGCCCAGCGACTCGGACGACGGCGACAGCGAGGACGACGGCGACTCCCCCGGCCCTGCCGCCGCCGGCAGGAGCCCCCAAGACCCCGCCAGTGTGCTGCCTCGACCCGGCAGGGCGGGCGGCATGCTGCCCGCTGGGCGAGCGCTAGCAGCCCCGCCGGCTCGCGCTCCTGCGGCCTGCCACGCAGCCCTCGAGCATCACGACGACGCAGACGGCTACGCCGCCGCCGCTACGCCCCGCCCCGACCCCGCGAGCGTGTTGCCTCGACCCGACAGGGCGGGCGGCATGCTCGCCGACTCTGGAGTGCCCGGCGCGGCCTCCAGCCTCCTCTTCGCCCCGCCTTCGAGCCCGGCTGCGGCTGCTGCCACATCACAGGTCGCTGCAGCCGCAGCCACCCACGCAGCACCTTCTGCTGCTCGCGCCGCTTCAGAGCACCGCGGGCGCGCTGCGCCGAGCCAAGACCACGCAATTCAGGCGCGCGCGCCCACGGAGCTCAGTTCAAGCGAAGCGATCAGCAGCGAGGACAGCTGCACGCAGGCACGCAGCTGCGGGGACGACGGCGACGACGGTGCACGTGATGACCAACACAGCGACGTCGCCGCCGCCCCCATGGACGTCGACCAAGATGCGAGGCGGCCGACAGTGGGGTCACAGCCGCTGTCACCGCCTCCTGTCCTGCGCATCGGCGGCAAGCGTCGACGTCTCAACGACGTCGACGACGAAGACACCCGCGAGCTGGCCGAGCTCCTGCTTGAGGAGGAGGACGAGGCTGGGGACCAAGCTCCAGCGCCTAGGCTATCCGCGGCCAGCGCTCGCCCGACCTCCGTCCTCTCCGTGTACGCGCACAATGCGCAGCGCTTCCAGTGCACGCTGTGCACGTACACGGCCGCCAGCTTCGCGTCGCTCAAGCGACACCGGGACTCCAGGCACCGCCGCACCGCCTTCCTCGACCGGTTCTCGGCGGGATGTGCGTGCGGCGTGCCCTTCGCGTCGAGGCTGGCTGCTGCGAACCACGCACATGCGTGCGCCAGCCTCAACAGCACAACTTCGGCAGCGGCTGCGCCGGCAGCAGGGGAATTGAGCCCCACTGCTGGCGCAGACAACGCCACCGTCACGGCGGCCATCGTCTCGCCCGACTCCCCCCGCCAAGACCCCCCGGAGCTCGCAGCGTCCCCCCCGCTAGCGAGCTCCACCCATGTTGCCGGCCAGGACCAAGACCACGCCGAGCAACAAACCCGCGCGCGTTGGAGCCCACCGCTACCCAGAGCGCTGGTAGCGGGCCGTGTTGCTGCGCGACTCAGCGAGGTTCCAGTGCCCCGCTGGGGCCCGCCACTGCCGCGCGACGTGGTGGCCTCCAGGATCGCTCACCGCCTGTTTCCACCGGAGCCGACCAGCGACGAGGAGACCAAGGACAACGACAGCCAAGACCAGCCGGCGACCGAGATGGACGTGGACGCCGGCGCGGTCGGCGAGTGGCTGCTGCGCTTCGACGGCGCCTGCCGCGCCAATCCTGGCCCAGGCGGAGCCGGCGCGGCATTGTTCAAGCCCGACGGCCCTGTGGTGTGGACTTGCTCCCACTACATGCCGAGCAGCAGCGAAACCAACAACACCGCCGAGTACACGGCGCTGCTGCTCGGCACGCGAGCCGCCGCCGACCACGGAGCCACGACACTGCGAGTGGAGGGCGACAGCACCCTGGTGATTCAACAGGTGCGCGGCATCTTCGCCACGAGGAGCGCCTCCCTCCGCTGCCTTCGTGACCAAGTCAAGCTGGAGCTGGCGCGAGTGGGGAGCTTTTCGCTCCACCACATCGACCGCCAAGCCAACGCCCATGCCGACCGCCTCGCCAACCGAGCCCTCGACCTCCAGCGGACAGTGTCGGAGTGCGGCACCCACACCGACGGTGCCGGCTGCACGCGCACGGCCACCGCCGATACGACTTCGTCGCCGGACCAGCAGCCGCCCCGCGCCCCGCTCCCACCGCCCACCGCCGACATTGAGATGGAGGACCCGGACGACGACGACCTCGCCGACACCGACGACGGCGAGGTCTACGCGACCATGCGCGTTGGTCCGGGCGCCACCCCACAGCGCCGGCCCCGCCTCCGACTCCGCAAGCTGTCCGACGACGAAGACGAAGCCGCGCGCGCGATGGTCGAGCGGCTCGGAGCGTCGCTAGCGGCCAAGATCACCGACGCCGGTGACTGGGATACGGCGGAGGGCTACATCACGGCCCTCCCGCATCTTCTGTACGACAAACTGCAGCCGTACACCCAGGCCCAGCGCCGCTCCGAGCCCCGTGCCCAGCGCCAGCAGCAGCAGGCACCACGCCACCAGCGCGACCATCGCCAGCAGGATCAGCAGCAGGAGCGGGGGCAGGAGCAGCGCCAGGACGGCCATGAGGGCACGCGGGCGAGACGACGACGGCGACGACGCCGCGGACGCTCGGGCGCAGCCAACAAGCAACGACGCCAGCGGCCACCCCGGGTGACTCGACACCACCGCGAACATCGCCTCGACGAGGCACTGGATGACCTCCACGCGGTGGAGCGCTCCGCCCCCAGCGACCGCACCGCCGTCCGCCGGGCACGCCGCCGCGTCGGCCGCGTCAACTCGGCCATCGAACAGCAGCGCCTCCGCCACCGCTTCGACACAGATGAGAAGGCGTGTGTCGACGACATCCTGGC
Source organism: Phytophthora fragariae (assembly GCA_009729435.1). NCBI lineage: Eukaryota > Oomycota > Peronosporomycetes > Peronosporales > Peronosporaceae > Phytophthora > Phytophthora fragariae. The sequence continues at coordinate 8,492 of QQOI01000037.1, read as the reverse complement.
GAAGGCGCGAGCGACGCGAGAGGCAGCGAGGAGCACGGACCCCGTCGGCGGCCCACGTGCAGGACCAGCGACGCCAACAGCGGGCAGCGCGGACGACGGCACCTGTCCCATCTTGGGCGAAGACCTCTGGCGGTTCTTCGACGGCGTCAACACGCCGCGCCAGGAGTTCGTCCCGGACGCCCCCGTGGGCGCCGCCTTCCGCTCAGCGCTGGCGCGCCTACCGACCGCGACTCGTTGCAAGCAGCTGCTGACGGAAGCGCCGACGGCCGACGAAGTTGAAGACCAGCTGCAGCACGTTCGGGGCGCATCCAGCCCCGGACTCGACGGCGTCGGGTACGACGTGTACCAGCACTTCGCGGCGCAACTCCTGCCGGTCCTGACTGCGGCGTTCAAGGCATGCTGGACGGCGAAGAAGGTGCCCCAGAGCTGGAAGCTCGGGGTGGTGCGGCTGCTCTACAAGAAGGGCGCGCGCGAGGACCCGGCGAACTGGAGGCCCATCTGCCTCCAGCAAGCCATTTACAAGCTTTACACGGGGCTCCTCGCGCGGCGGCTGGTGCGTTGGCTGGATGCCAACGACCGTCACGCCCCAGGCCAGAAGGGCTTCCGAGCGGTGAACGGCTGCGGGGAGCACAACTTCCTCGCAGCCACGCTCGTCGACCAAGCCCGCCGCAAACGCCGCACCCTCTTCGAAGTCTGGTATGACTTTCGCAACGCGTTCGGCAGCGTGCCGTTCGCGTTACTGTGGGACGCGCTGGTGCGACTCGGCGTGCCTGACGACTACGTCCGCATGTGCAAGGGGCTCTACGAGAGTGCAGCGTTCGTCGTCGGGAACGCCGCCGACGGCACGACGGACCCGATCTCGCTGCGGGTGGGCGTCTTCCAAGGGTGCCCACTGAGCCCCCAGCTCTTCAACGCCGCCATCAGTCCGCTGCTCTTCGCACTGCAGCGGCTGCCGGCTACGGGCGTGCAGCTGTCGGCTGATGACTGCCCCGGTGCCTCGGCCTATGCCGACGACCTCAAGGTCTTCAGCGGCACCGAGGACGGCATCAAGCGACAGCACGCGCTCGTGGCCGACTTCTTGCGCTGGACCGGCATGGCGGCGAACCCCAACAAGTGCTGCACCATGTCGGTCCAGCGCGACGGACGCGGCGTGCTCAAGACCGAAGACCTCCAGCTGGACCTGGATGGCACGCCGATCCCCGCGCTGTCGATGAGCGCTTCGTATACCTACCTGGGGATCGGCGATGGCTTCGATCACGTGCGCCGCCGCGTCGAGCTCGCCCCAGCACTCAAGCAGCTCAAGGACGACGCGACGGCGCTGCTGCAGTCGGGCCTCGCCCCGTGGCAGGTGGTGAAGGCGGTGAAGACGTATCTCTACCCCCGGGTAGAGTACGCTCTCCGCCACCTCCGCCCCTTCCAGCAGCAGCTCGAGGGCTTCGACCGCCATCTCGCGCGCGGCCTCCGCCACCTCCTGCAGCTGCCGAACAACGCCACGGCGGAGTGCTTCTACGCGCCGGTGTCGCGCGGCGGACTGGGCCTGCTGCCACTGACGGAGCTGCACGCAGCGCTCCAAGTCGCGCACGGATGGCAGATGCTGAACTCGAAGGACCCTGCCGTCCGGCGCATCGCGCGCGTGCAGCTCCGGCAGATCGCCGACGCGCGCCACCGGATCGACAGCCGCGCGTGGGAGGGGCGCGACGAGGAGTTGTGCGAGCTGCTGCTCAACTCGCAGCTCGGGACGTCTCCCGACGCGCCACCGAAGCGCCGTAATGGTGACATCGGTTCGCTTTGGGTCGACGTCCAGCGCCACCTCCGCACGCTCGGCCTCAAGCTCGCGACCGCGCCGGCGTGCACGGACACCGGCTCCGAGGCGGCCACGTTGCAGCTCCGCGTGCCGCACCACGACAAGTGGCTGGATCACCGCACGGTCCTGCGGCACGTGAAGCTGCACATCAAGCACAGACACTGGTCCAAGTGGGCGGCCATGCGTGACCAAGGGAAGACGGCGCGCACGCATGGGGGCGCAGGTAGCGGCTTCCTCACACGGCCGAGAGGCATGTGGGAAGCCGACTACCGCTTCGCGGTGGCCGCTCGCTTGAACCAGCTCGACACGCACAGCGTGCTGAAGCGCCGGCGTCTCCGGGCCCACGACCACTGCAGGCAGCCGGGCTGCTCCCGGGCGGAGACGCTGGCGCATGTGCTCAACCACTGCCCGGGCACCATGGACGCGGTCCGCGGCCGCCACGACGACGCGCTCAAGACGATCGAGCGCGCGCTCATCGCGTCGTCGGGCGACCGCCAAGACCGCGTTGAGCTCCGGGTCAACCAGACTGTGCCCTCGCTCGCCGGCCCCGCGCTACGGCCCGACCTCCAGCTCTTCAACCACACCAAGAAGACGGTGGCGGTGGTCGACCTGGCCGTGGCGTTCGAGGAGCAGGCGAACGACGACCCGGAGAGCTCGGCGCTGGCACGAATCGCCGCGCACAAGCGCGCGAAGTATGCCGGCATTAAGCGGCACCTCGAGCGCCAAGGGTGGAAAGTCCACCTCTCGGCGCTCGTGTATGGCTCGCTCGGCGCGGTGCCGGCTGGCAACCACAAGGTGTTCACCGAGCACCTTGGGTTGCTCAAGCGGGATGCGAAGCGGCTGGACCGGCAGCTCTCGGTGGCGTGCATCCAGTCCAGCCGCCGCATCTGGAACCTGCACTGCAGCCAGCACCGCGCCCGCCAACAGACGCAGCGACCGCATCAAGGCACAAGGGGTAGTCGGGCGACGGAGACCGGGGGACTCCGTCGCACACCGGCCGCCACTAGACGGCAACCAGGCCCATTGCGGCCGACAGGGCCACACCCATGTAGGGAACCGCCCTTGGAAACCCTGTCCCGGTGCACATGGTCCGACCCCGAACCGGTGCAACCTACACACAACTTACACACCAAATAGGGACTCCCAGGTAGTAACTCCCAGGATGTAACGGATCAACCGGCGGGTAATAAAACACACTTTCTGTTCTAATCGGTGTGAAAACTGGTTTCCCGACTTTCAGTTGGGTCTTTTTCACATTCATTTTTGGAACTACTGTATTTAGTTAGCTTGCTAGCTATTTGCGGTACGGTTTCCGGGGGCTTTCACCTCTCCCCCGCGAGGCCAACTACATTCTTGTTCTTATCTATCTTTCTTTCTTCTTCTCCTTTTCCGGCCCTTCACCAACGCATCGCCGTATGCGCTTCTGGTGGCCGGATTGGCAACCCCGGGAGCGCTCTCCGTCTTCGGACAGCGAGTGCTCCACGGCCAGCCACTCCAGCCTCGCCAGCGACGCGTCTTTCTATAGCGCGGCCAGCGACGGGGCTGGAGCGGCTACGCAGGCAACCGCCCGGGCGGATCCGCTAGGGCTGGGGTTACGCATTGTGGACCCGCCCGCCCCCGTTTTGGGCTCGGCCGAGCCCGAAATGGACCCCGCCGACCCTCCACGCGCGCTGCCGCTGCTTGGCACCGGCGCGGCCGTTGGCGCTGCAACTTCGGGCACGGGTCCAGGACCCGCCGCGCCCATTGCGCGCCAACCGACTGCAGGGCTCGAGCCCGCTGGCGACCAAGCCAGCCCCGGTCCTCGAGCGCGACCTCGCGTCGTTTCGAGGATCGGACAGCGGGCGGACGGTCCACCCTTCCGTCCGCCCGCTCAGATCGAGCCCCCCCGCATGCAGCCTCGCCCCTGGCCGGCCGGGCCCCGCTGCCGCCGCCGCCTACGCCGCCCCCGACGCCGCGCCGACCCCCCACGCGCGCCGTTCGGCTGCCCAAGAGCCCCTCCGCCGCCGCTCCGCCTCTCCGCGCGCCCCAGCTGCCCGCCAGTGATGTTGGCCGACCCGGCAGGGCGGCCGGCAGGCTGCCGATTGGGTAGCGCCTGGGGCGGCGCTTGCAGCAACCACTGCGCGGGCCCTGGCGGTCCGCCACGGGCCCAGCGACTCGGACGACGGCGACAGCGGGGACGACGGCGACTCCCCGGCCCTGCCGCCGCCGGCAAGAGCCCCCAAAGAACCCGCCAGTGTGCTGCCTCGACCCGGCAGGGCGGGCGGCATGCTGCCCGCTGGGCGAGCGCTAGCAGCCCCGCCGGCTCGCGCTCCTGCGGCCTGCCACGCAGCCCTCGAGCATCACGACGACGCAGACGGCTACGCCGCCGCCGCTACGCCCGCCCCGACCCCGCGAGCGTGTTGCCTCGACCCGACAGGGCGGGCGGCATGCTCGCCGACTCTGGAGTGCCCGGCGCGGCCTCCAGCCTCCTCTTCGCCCCGCCTTCGAGCCCGGCTGCGGCTGCTGCCACATCACAGGTCGCTGCAGCCGCAGCCACCCACGCAGCACCTTCTGCTGCTCGCGCCGCTTCAGAGCACCGCGGGCGCGCTGCGCCGAGCCAAGACCACGCAATTCAGGCGCGCGCCCACGGAGCTCAGTTCAAGCGAAGCGATCAGCAGCGAGGACAGCTGCACGCAGGCACGCAGCTGCGGGGACGACGGCGACGACGGTGCACGTGATGACCAACACAGCGACGTCGCCGCCGCCCCCATGGACGTCGACCAAGATGCGAGGCGGCCGACAGTGGGGTCACAGCCGCTGTCACCGCCTCCTGTCCTGCGCATCGGCGGCAAGCGTCGACGTCTCAACGACGTCGACGACGAAGACACCCGCGAGCTGGCCGAGCTCCTGCTTGAGGGAGGAGGGACGAGGCTGGGGACCAAGCTCCAGCGCCTAGGCTATCCGCGGCCAGCGCTCGCCCGACCTCCGTCCTCTCCGTGTACGCGCACAATGCGCAGCGCTTCCAGTGCACGCTGTGCACGTACACGGCCGCCAGCTTCGCGTCGCTCAAGCGACACCGGGACTCCAGGCACCGCCGCACCGCCTTCCTCGACCGGTTCTCGGCGGGATGTGCGTGCGGCGTGCCCTTCGCGTCGAGGCTGGCTGCTGCGAACCACGCACATGCGTGCGCCAGCCTCAACAGCACAACTTCGGCAGCGGCTGCGCCGGCAGCAGGGGAATTGAGCCCCACTGCTGGCGCAGACAACGCCACCGTCACGGCGGCCATCGTCTCGCCCGACTCCCCCCGCCAAGACCCCCCGGAGCTCGCAGCGTCCCCCCCGCTAGCGAGCTCCACCCATGTTGCCGGCCAGGACCAAGACCACGCCGAGCAACAAACCCGCGCGCGTTGGAGCCCACCGCTACCCAGAGCGCTGGTAGCGGGCCGTGTTGCTGCGCGACTCAGCGAGGTTCCAGTGCCCCGCTGGGGCCCGCCACTGCCGCGCGACGTGGTGGCCTCCAGGATCGCTCACCGCCTGTTTCCACCGGAGCCGACCAGCGACGAGGAGACCAAGGACAACGACAGCCAAGACCAGCCGGCGACCGAGATGGACGTGGACGCCGGCGCGGTCGGCGAGTGGCTGCTGCGCTTCGACGGCGCCTGCCGCGCCAATCCTGGCCCAGGCGGAGCCGGCGCGGCATTGTTCAAGCCCGACGGCCCTGTGGTGTGGACTTGCTCCCACTACATGCCGAGCAGCAGCGAAACCAACAACACCGCCGAGTACACGGCGCTGCTGCTCGGCACGCGAGCCGCCGCCGACCACGGAGCCACGACACTGCGAGGTGGAGGGCGACAGCACCCTAGTGATTCAACAGGTGCGCGGCATCTTCGCCACGAGGAGCGCCTCCCTCCGCTGCCTTCGTGACCAAGTCAAGCTGGAGCTGGCGCGAGTGGGGAGCTTTTCGCTCCACCACATCGACCGACAAGCCAACGCCCATGCCGACCGCCTCGCCAACCGAGCCCTCGACCTCCAGCGGACGGTGTCGGGTGCGGCACCCACACCGACAGTGCCGGCTGCACGCGCACGGCCACCGCCGATACGACTTCGTCGCCGGACCAGCAACCGCCCGCGCCCGCTCCCACCGCCCACCGCCGACATTGAGATGGAGGACCCGGACGACGACGACCTCGCCGACACCGACGACGGCGAGGTCTACGCGACCATGCGCGTTGGTCCGGGCGCCACCCCACAGCGCCGGCCCCGCCTCCGACTCCGCAAGCTGTCCGACGACGAAGACGAAGCCGCGCGCGCGATGGTCGAGCGGCTCGGAGCGTCGCTAGCGGCCAAGATCACCGACGCCGGTGACTGGGATACGGCGGAGGGCTACATCACGGCCCTCCCGCATCTTCTGTACGACAAACTGCAGCCGTACACCCAGGCCCAGCGCCGCTCCGAGCCCCGTGCCCAGCGCCAGCGGCAGCAGGCACCACGCCACCAGCGCGACCATCGCCAGCAGGATCAGCAGCAGGGCGGGGGCAGGAGCAGCGCCAGGACGGCCATGAGGGCACGCGGGCGAGACGACGACGGCGACGACGCCGCGGACGCTCGAGCGCAACCAACAAGCAACGACGCCAGCGGCCACCCCCGGGTGACTCGACACCACCGCGAACATCGCCTCGACGAGGCACTGGATGACCTCCACGCGGTGGAGCGCTCCGCCCCAGCGACCGCACCGCCGTCCGCCGGGCACGCCGCCGCGTCGGCCGCGTCAACTCGGCCATCGAACAGCAGCGCCTCCGCCACCGCTTCGACACAGATGAGAAGGCGTGTGTCGACGACATCCTGGCGAAGGCGCGAGCGACGCGAGAGGCAGCGAGGAGCACGGACCCCGTCGGCGGCCCACGTGCAGGACCAGCGACGCCAACAGCGGGCAGCGCGGACGACGGCACCTGTCCCATCTTGGGCGAAGACCTCTGGCGGTTCTTCGACGGCGTCAACACGCCGCGCCAGGAGTTCGTCCCGGACGCCCCCGTGGGCGCCGCCTTCCGCTCAGCGCTGGCGCGCCTACCGACCGCGACTCGTTGCAAGCAGCTGCTGACGGAAGCGCCGACGGCCGACGAAGTTGAAGACCAGCTGCAGCACGTTCGGGGCGCATCCAGCCCCGGACTCGACGGCGTCGGGTACGACGTGTACCAGCACTTCGCGGCGCAGCTCCTGCCGGTCCTGACTGCGGCGTTCAAGGCATGCTGGACGGCGAAGAAGGTGCCCCAGAGCTGGAAGCTCGGGGTGGTGCGGCTGCTCTACAAGAAGGGCGCGCGCGAGGACCCGGCGAACTGGAGGCCCATCTGCCTCCAGCAAGCCATTTACAAGCTTTACACGGGGCTCCTCGCGCGGCGGCTGGTGCGTTGGCTGGATGCCAACGACCGTCACGCCCCAGGCCAGAAGGGCTTCCGAGCGGTGAACGGCTGCGGGGAGCACAACTTCCTCGCAGCCACGCTCGTCGACCAAGCCCGCCGCAAACGCCGCACCCTCTTCGAAGTCTGGTATGACTTTCGCAACGCGTTCGGCAGCGTGCCGTTCGCGTTACTGTGGGACGCGCTGGTGCGACTCGGCGTGCCTGACGACTACGTCCGCATGTGCAAGGGGCTCTACGAGAGTGCAGCGTTCGTCGTCGGGAACGCCGCCGACGGCACGACGGACCCGATCTCGCTGCGGGTGGGCGTCTTCCAAGGGTGCCCACTGAGCCCCCAGCTCTTCAACGCCGCCATCAGTCCGCTGCTCTTCGCACTGCAGCGGCTGCCGGCTACGGGCGTGCAGCTGTCGGCTGATGACTGCCCCGGTGCCTCGGCCTATGCCGACGACCTCAAGGTCTTCAGCGGCACCGAGGACGGCATCAAGCGACAGCACGCGCTCGTGGCCGACTTCTTGCGCTGGACCGGCATGGCGGCGAACCCCAACAAGTGCTGCACCATGTCGGTCCAGCGCGACGGACGCGGCGTGCTCAAGACCGAAGACCTCCAGCTGGACCTGGATGGCACGCCGATCCCCGCGCTGTCGATGAGCGCTTCGTATACCTACCTGGGGATCGGCGATGGCTTCGATCACGTGCGCCGCCGCGTCGAGCTCGCCCCAGCACTCAAGCAGCTCAAGGACGACGCGACGGCGCTGCTGCAGTCGGGCCTCGCCCCGTGGCAGCACGCGCTCGTGGTGAAGGCGGTGAAGACGTATCTCTACCCCCGGGTAGAGTACGCTCTCCGCCACCTCCGCCCCTTCCAGCAGCAGCTCGAGGGCTTCGACCGCCATCTCGCGCGCGGCCTCCGCCACCTCCTGCAGCTGCCGAACAACGCCACGGCGGAGTGCTTCTACGCGCCGGTGTCGCGCGGCGGACTGGGCCTGCTGCCACTGACGGAGCTGCACGCAGCGCTCCAAGTCGCGCACGGATGGCAGATGCTGAACTCGAAGGACCCTGCCGTCCGGCGCATCGCGCGCGTGCAGCTCCGGCAGATCGCCGACGCGCGCCACCGGATCGACAGCCGCGCGTGGGAGGGGCGCGACGAGGAGTTGTGCGAGCTGCTGCTCAACTCGCAGCTCGGGACGTCTCCCGACGCGCCACCGAAGCGCCGTAATGGTGACATCGGTTCGCTTTGGGTCGACGTCCAGCGCCACCTCCGCACGCTCGGCCTCAAGCTCGCGACCGCGCCGGCGTGCAC